>CM062810.1:882917903-884117903 GCA_031772625.1 Pinus tabuliformis | reverse complement strand
TAGATTCAATTGTTTTTTGTATTTAAGCTTACTTGTATGAAATAAAAGTCCGGAATTTTATGAAGAAATGCTTACTAAAGCTCGTAATACTGTAATTTCATACTTTTCTCAATAGAACGATTGAAACATTGTTTTAGGAATTTTCATAAAGAATTTTGAGAAGTTGCATTTATGTACACCCAAAGTCATCTTTGTGAGAAGGACTAAATTGATGCTATTTCTTTTATGAGTTGAGCAACATGTATCTAGTATTTTTATCATTATTCCTCTGTTTTGTTCATAAATAAATAGTGAATTTATATTTTCAGATTGCTTATTACATGTTATTTAAAGAACAGTGTTACATGTATTCATTTATGATTATGCTACCATTGATATTATTTACATGTTAAGCAATTTTCTTTGATATTCTGAAAATGATATGAGTTATACACATTATTTTGATTAACTATTTAATCAAAGTAATCATCTTGAAATATTTTCATTTTCGTTGGTGTTTGAGCAATCTATATTGTCATTTACTAAGGAAAATTATTATAGATCGGATCCAGATAAATGTTAAACAATCTCGGGTTATAGAGTAGATTAATGCATATATTTTCTCATTTAATTCATTACTGCAAATCCATCTATTTCACTTCACTATAAGCATTATACATTCATTCAATAACCTTTCATTGGGAAACTAGTCCCATTATCCCCAATCAGAGCCACTACCTAATTGGAGAAGGAGTTGTCTTAAGGTCTGGACCGGGTGGTTGTCCCCCTATGTTGAAGCAACGATTTTCAAAGCCTCAGCATTTTTTGGCGCTAGAAGGAGGGCCTACAGACTATGAATGGCAAGTAAGTCCAATCCAAAAACAAAAGGCCATTCCAAGAGTAATTCTCCCTCCAAATCTTCTACAACTTTCAAATCCCCTCCAGAATCTCCTACTTTTAGATCAGGAGTTGTACAATCACCTTCCAAGTCTCCTAGAATACTTCCTGAGGTAATCCATGCAGATTATACTCCAGAATCACCAAAAATTACAACTTTGATAAAGAAATTGGAAGACGTCTCCATTTCAGCAAAAAAGCCTGAATCATCCGAAGTTTCTGAAGGAAGTATAACTTCTATTTTTCACGGAACTGGTGTTTTGACTCGGTCCCGAAGTGAAAAACTTGGCATCTCACCATTTGAATTTCCACTTCAATCCTATCGAACGAAAACTGCTATACCATATTCCCAATCACCTACTAGTGAGATTACCACATTCTCTCATTCACCAACATCTCCATTTCTTCCTTTTTCATTTCCTTTCTCTCTACCGTTCACTTGATCTATTTCCATTTCCTCTACTCAAACGACTAGTGTTGCCTCAAGAAGTACTATCATAGCTACCATTTCTTCTTTCATCACATCCACCTCCCCAATTGTTACAATGGAAATTAGACCATGGTCCAATCCAGGAGTTGTTCAAATGTTAGCACCACTTAATCTTCTACCAAAACATCCTGAAAGATGGCTTCCCAAATTCAATCCTGATGATGGGTTACCTATTGAAGAGCACCTTCATAACTATATGTTAGCCATCAATCTTAGTGAGGTAGATGAAGAAGATGTTGTTGTTATATTATTCCCGTACACTCTTATAGGATCAGCAGGGTCTTGGTACTTTTCATTACCAGCCAATTCTATTACTAGTTGGGATATTTTTGAAGAACAATTTTTTATTAAATTTGGTGATGATATCTCACCCACATCTCTTTTCAATGACCTTTCCAATTTAAAAATGAATTCAGGGAAAAGATAAAATATTTCAATTCCAGATTTAACAAATTTTTAAATAAAATTGTAGCTACTTCTAGACCTGGTGTCGATGTACAAATTGAATGGTATCTTTCATCTCTTCCTTCTAACATAGAAATTTTCGTAGATAGAGCTAATAAAAATACCTTGGTAGAAAACATGAAAGAAGTTGTGTTTGTAGAGAAGGGCATAAATGCACTAGAAAATAAAAAATATCAGGAAGATAGAAAATTAAAAAGAGTTACATTTAAGGATGAAGCTAAAAAGAAAGAACCTAAAGATCCCTTTGATCTTGAACGTTTGCAACAAGTACTTAAAACTTTGTCTGACGCTATGGTAGAGATCAAAAGACAAGTAGTTGAATCTTATTCTAAAAAAACTTTTAGAACATTCAGAAGAAATCAACCACCTAATCCACAACCTCCAAACACTATCTATAATGTAGAAACTGATGATGAAGATGGGTAGGAAGCAGCATTTTCTGTTGATGAATCCCAAGATGAACAAATAGTTGAGTTAAATGGAATGTGGAATTTTATTATTTCTATTTATGATAGTGAAAATGAATATGAAGCATTACATGTTAGCACAAGAAGAAAAGGTCTAGTTGATCCTATACAACCAATTCAAAAACAAAAACCTTCAACTTCCACTTCTAAAGATAAAGTTGTTGTTAAAAAATCCACTTCCACTTCTCCCCAAGTAATTCCATATTCATCTGATTCTCCATCTTCACCCAGAACCTTATTAGTTTCAGATACTATTGATTAGAATATAGTTGAGGATATGAAGAAAATAAAAGCAATCATTTACCTTCATGAACTCATTAAACTCAAACAACAACAGAAATTTTTACTGAAAGAATTGAACTCAATACATGCTTCTCCTCTTCCTGTTGTTGTGGTATCCAAAGCTTCTAACGAAATGGGTAAACCTCCTAGTCATTCATTATTCGATTCCTCTAATGTTATTCTGATAGGTGAGAAATCTAACTCACATACCCCTCCTTTTCTTTTGACTTTTGAAATATTTAATAAAAAATACATAACTGCTTGGTAGATTCAAGGGCTTCTTCAAATATCATGCCTTATTTAGTTTGTCTGAAATTAAATACGTCAGACCAGAAAACTACAGTTCACATTGTGCAACTCGATAGACAAAAGTCAAGTCATAGGAGAAATGAATTCATTTTTTATTAGATTATCTTCGAATCCTGAAGTTTGTCAAATAATCGATATACTTGTTGTTGATATCCCATATTTCTACTGTTTAATTCTTAGTAGAGATTGGCCAGAAAAACTACACGGTTATTTTTCCACTGATTGGTCTCACCTATGACTCCCAGTTAATGGAAAGCCAATTAGAATCAACCAAGAAAAACACATGAAACATTCAGTAACAGATTTTGAAGGTGAAAATGAGGCAATAGAATTTAATAACAACATTCTTGGAAACTACTCTATTGAATCATGTTTTGAGAATTTTAAAGCACAAACGTCACCATTTCTGAGTAATTCTGTAACTTCTCAAACTGAAAATTTTTCACAGACAAACTTTTCCAGATGTGTAAATATGTTATAAAACCCATTAGTTAATACTTTATTATGGACATTGTATTTTGATGGGTCGCAATCAAGTGATGGTGCAGGAGCAGGTTTCATATTGATTAATCCTGAAGGTGTGAAGAGAATGTTGGCTTGCGGATTGGAATTCGAATACACAAATAATATTGCAAAATATGAGGCATTGGTATAAGGTATGTACAAATCAATTAGCCTTGACATTAAATACCTTCAAGTTTTCGGAGATTCAGAAATTGTAGTTAAACAAGTAAGAAACATGATGCATTGTATCTCTACACACTTGAAGCATTATCAATCATTGGCTCAATCTCTCACTTCACATTTTTTAGCGTTTAAAATTTCTGTTATTCCTAGGATTCAGAATGCCAGTGTTGACCTTCTTCCTAACGTTGCATTAAAATTGATCCCAACCGAAGATTACAGTCCTGATAGACTTTCTGTAGAATTAGTCTTTAGGCCATCCATTCCCGATAATACCACCAACTGGTGGGTATTTAATGATGATGAAGACATTTTAATCTTCTTAAGTTCTGAAAATTCATACGATGACCAAATAATTGATGAAGATGAACACGACAATCAATTAAAACATAAAATTGAGGATAATCCCATACCCAAATTTGTAGTTAAACTTGAGGATCTCTATGATTTAAAAGACATATTTAAAAGAGTTACTAATTCAAAAATACAGAGTTCAACTTTGAGATTTGAATTAATAAATCTTGCGACAGATCTTAAACCTCAAAACATCAATTTATGACTTGGTCTCTCATCTGAGGAAAGATTATCCTTCATTAATTTTAAAAAATATATAAAGATATATTTGCTTGGAGTTACAAAGATCTCAAAACATTTAACACTTCCATCATTCAACATACAATTCTTATGACATCCAATGATAAACCTGTCCAACAAAAATTAAGGAAAATTCATCCGAACTTAGAAATCAAATCAAAATGGAATTGAATAAACTCCTTAAGGCTAAAATCATTTTTCCTATTAGGCATTCAAGATGGGTTTCCAACATGGTACCCGTTAGGAAGAAAAACGGTGATATATGCATTTGTATAGATTTTAGGAATCTTAATAAGGCTAAGTCAAAAGGATAATTTCCCTTTACCCACTATGGAACAGATTTTACGATCAATTGTTGATTCCAAACTTATGTCTTTCCTTGATGGTTTCTTTGGATATAATCAAATCATGGTCCACCCAGATGATAGGCTAAAGTCTATTTCAAAACCAAATGGGAACTTATGCCTACCAAACACTGCCATTCAGTTTAATAAACGTAGGGGTCACTTTTTAATGAGTCATGGATATAGCTTTCAAAGGTCTGTTAAATAAAATGTTGTTGTTTATCTGGATGACATTATTGTTTATTCAAAGAACAGAAATAATCATTTTCATTATTTAAAACAAATTTTTAACACTGTAGAAAATATGGGATTTCATTAAATTTGAAAAAAAAAGGGGGGGGGGGGGGGGGGGGGGTCTTTTTTCGCTCTTAGTGAAAGGAAACTTTTAGGATTCATTGTGTCAAAAAATGGAATTTCCATTGAACCTGATAAAATAAAAAACAATTCAGAAATTTCTCCACCATATAACAAAAAAAACATGCAATCATTTTTTGGACATACCAACTTTGTCAAAAGGTTTGTAACTGATTTCTCACAAATTATTTTGTCGTTACAACAAATGATTAAGAAAGATACAGTTTTTAAATGGGGTCATCACGAAAAGAAAGCATTAGATTTAATCAAACAGAAAATTATCAATGCTCCTTCTTTAAATACTCTGAATTTCTACAATCATTTCATCTTATATTCTTTTGCTTCTTTAACATCTTATGTCGTTGTTTTGACACAAATTAATAATCAGAAAATTGAAACACCCATCTCATTTTTTAGTTCAAATTTTCAGGGTGTTGAATTGAATTATTCAAAAGTAGAAAAATAGACATTTACTATATATAAATCTATAAAGCATTTTAGACCTTTTCTTTTAAAAACACACACGAAAGTAATAGTCCCATTCCCAGCAGTGAGGCAATTACTAATGCAAAAATAATTAGGAGAAAAGAGAGAAAATTGGGTAACAGCTCTGCAGGAATATGATATTGAAATAAAACCGGCGAAAATTGTTAGAGGGCAAGGTTTCTGCAAGCTTCTTACAAGAGAATCCAACATACCAACCGAAGGGGACCCAGGTAACAATGAACACATTTCTGAGGTAAGTGTAATTGATGATGATTCCCAATATGTTGATTTAAATTTTTACTTGAAAAATGGATATGCTCCTCCTAAACTCAATTATAAAAGAAAAAGAGTTTTACGATTAAAAGCAAGTCATTGTGAGATTTTTGATAACGTATTATTTAGGGGAAACTATGATTCCATATTGTTAAGATTCCTTGAAAAATCTGAAGCACAAACAGTTTCGCAGGAACTTCACGATGGACCAACAAGTGGACATTTGGAGGAGATACTACTGCACACAAAATCTTACATGTTGGATACCACTGGCCCACTCTCTTCAAAGATACCCACGCATATGTAAGGAAATGAAAAACATGCCAAACTGCTTCTTGAAGACAACGGAAATTGGCCTTGCCTCTACAGGCAGTCAACATCGAACAACCTTTCGAACAATGGGGACTGGATAACATAAGTGATATCGTTCCTCATTCTTCTAAACAACATAGATATATTCTGACTGCTACATATTACTTCACTATGTGGGTGGAAACAATTCTGCTAAAGGTAGTCAATTCTGAATCTGTTATTGAATTTATTGATCAATTTATCATTACAAGATTTGGTTTGCCTTCTGCACTTATATTTGATAATGCATCTTATTTTTCGGGTACCAGTATGATTGAATTTGCAATTAGGAGAGGTTTTAAACTCAAATATTATGCTAATTATCATCCCCAGAGAAACGATTTGGAAAAATCCACTAATAAAAATCTCCTTAGAATAATCAAAAGAATTGTAGATCAATATCAAAGAAACTGGAACAAAGCTTTAATATTTTCTCTATGGGATGATAGGATAACTCAGAAGGCCTCTATAGGCACTTCTCCATTTAACCTTTTCTATGGGAAGGAAGTCATTATTCCATCACATTTAGCTCTTCCTTCATTAGCCCTAGTTTAATTTATTGAAGAAACACCTTCTTTTTCATTGCAATTAAGAAATTCACAAATCCTAAAACTAGAAGAAGAAAGGGAAAATGCCAAACTCACACACACCAAACATCAACAGATGGTGAAAGCTTCTTTTAATGCAAGTTTAGTCACACAAAGATCCTTCCAAGTTGGAAATCTAGTTCTCAAGTGGGACAAAGCACACGAAGAAAAAGGGAAACATACCAATTTTCAGAAATTATAGCTTGCTCCATTTCATATTGTTGAACAGATAAGCCCATCTACATTTATACTTAAAGATTTATCAGGAAAGAGAGATTCTCTTCTTGAAAATGGGTTCATCTTAAAAAAAAAAAAATCTTAATTTCTTTAAAAAAAATAGAATAAATAATAAAATCTGTAAAAAATCACTTCCATTGTACATCCCGCTGCAATTTATTTTTCCTTTACAGATTTTTTTAATAAAATGTTAAGTATTATTCTATTGACTTTTCAAACATCTCTTGAAGTTATTTTTATTTTTTCATTTTGAAAGTAGGAATTTTTAAGTGGTTACCAAAATTGAAGACTAGATAAAAATTATAGAACTCTGAAAATAGTATCCATTAAGTTGTAAAATCTTTAAAAAACCTTAAAAATTATATCCTTTTACTCTAGTTTCAATCAAAAAAATAAAATTTTATCCTTAAGAAGTAAAGACCATCTTACGACTAAAACACTTTCAACTCGAATTTGTCATCCAAAACTCTTAAGGAGTCAATGATCATCCCCATCCATTAAAAAGGAAATTTTTAAAGTGTAATTCTAAAATATAATAAATCTAAAACGATAATAGGTCTCATCACGAGCCTGCTTACCATGTTCATAAGGAACCAATTAAACTGACATTACCACACTGAACACCAAATCAAGGTAATGGCTTACGATTTTTAATTGTAAGAGAAGGGGTCTCATCATGAGCTAGCTTGTTCAGTTTGATCATTACCAATGAATGGAATTGTCATTATCTAGCCACCAAACTAGGGCAATGGTTTTTTAGCATCAAAAAATAAAATAAAAGAAAAATAAATTTTACCTCTAATTATTGCACTATTCAATGGATAGGACTCTAGCTTATTATTGGTTAAAAGGTAAGCATGTCGAGGCTATGAACGCCTGCTAGAAGTAGTGGCTCTACCTGTGACAAACGAGTACATTACAAACTAAGTTGTAAAAGGCCCCCTACTTTATTTTTATAAATTGATTAATGGCTGATACAAGTAAATAGGTGTTTTCATTCACGAAAGGTTTCTTAAAAAAGAGATTGAAATTTAATGAGTTTTATAGCCTGAGTAATTTTATTTATCTAAATGTTTAGAAAAGCAGTTTTCACTTCTTAGATTATTTTTACTGAATTTTTGAAAAAAAATCATTTATCAGAGATAACTGGTTCTTCCCATGAATCGCCAATTGGTGTACTGTTCAACAAACCCCATTTTAATGTACTATAAATTTCCTACGAAATTTATTATATTAAAATAGGGACCCTTTAATTTTATAAAATCAACATAAAAATTGTTAATAAAGAACTATAACCAAAGTTTAATACTTAGGTTTTTTAATTAAAACCCAAGTATTAAACCTTGATTATCCAAGAAACCAAATTTTAATATCCCTTGAGACCAAAACTATACTCAATCTTCAAAAAATATGGATTATTTAATCAAAAAATACAATAATCAGAGTTTTTAATTCCCAAAGGTTTTATATTTACAAACTCTGACTCATTTAAATCCCACACCCCAAAGTTTCTAAAGGCTGAGACTCTCCCTGCATCGCAAATAAACAAAGTTCTAAGGCAAGACCCCTCCACTAATTCAATTTGTGATTGCGATATGATATCGAACCTGAATGTAAAATCAACTTCACTTCATTAAAATCTTGTGTCCACGCAAACGCAAAAACCATTTCCCAAGTCCCACTACCTATCTCTTTTGCAATATGCGATAAAGCCCCGGACCCGACAGATTATCCATTGCAATTCATAAATTCCCTGCGTCCGCGGCTATCACAAAAGGTTCCAAAAAGCTTAAGTCCATACTCCTGCCTTATCCCGATTGCGATATGTGATTAAGTCCAGACCCGACGGGATTATAAAATTCATTCCATAAATCTCCCATGTACGTGGCTATCGCAAATACCAAAGAGTCATGCCTCATTTGAATTGTGATTGTGATATCCTTCCTCATGCCGATTGTGATATGATGTCATCTGTGATGTCATACTCCACATCATCTGCCTCGCAATCACCACGTCATATTCCACATGGATCTACCATGTCATAGTGACATCACCATGACATAATCTCATCCCACATATCGCAAATCCCAAGTCTTTCGGCCACCTCTTATAGTCTGCTACTCTCGAACTCTAATTGCAATATTCCCGAGTATTGCGATATGTGATCAAGCTCCAAACACCGATTGCAATATAAAAGCCTGACTTGCCTTGAGTAATAAACGGCTCAGATTTGCCTGGATCAACGACGGAGAAGACTTATGACCCCCCTGCGCTCATTTTAAGTTTCTCAATGGGGGGGTCTGAAAAGTGGTTTTTTGTCCAAACCTTATATCCACGCGTCACTCCTTTCTTATTTTGGACCCCCCTCTTCACAAACCACTTACCACTTTCGACCCCCTACGAAAAGAAAAGAAAAAAAACCATTAGACATCCACCTTTCTGCGATTGCGATTGAAATTTTATTTGAAGTACTCTCGGCTTCCAAACGATTGCGAATATTCTAAGTTCTACCCCCAATCTAAAAGCGATTGCAATTTTGCGATAAGAACGTAAATTCTGACTTGTCTTACCACATACCTCACTCTGCATTACTCTCCATGATGGTTTTGTTTGGATTTATTATGCTCTACATTTTTCTTGATTTCCTGCAAAAGTGATTTGTTTCAAATAAAACTCGCTTATCAGTCTCATTTATTTCTAGCTTATCGATTCTTGTTTTCCTTGTTCAGGTTCATGACAAGGGAAGACAATTGTGTTGATAAGCGACAGTTCAGTTCAAACAGATAGACAAACATCTAGATAATCCGATGGAACAAACAAATCCTATGAAGACAGCAAATCACTTTCAAAAAATTGCTACCAAAAAATTGTTTTTCTTTAAGTGTATTGAAGGGATCTATTTAAATGCCCTCAATGCTCTACACAATAGATTCAATTGTTTTCTGCTATTTAATATTATTTTTTGTATGAAATAAAGGTCCAGAATTTTATGAAGAAAGGCTTACGAAAGCTCGCACTACTGTACTTTCATTCTTTTCTCAATAGAATGACTAGAACATTTTTTTAGGAATTTTCGTAAATAATTTTGAGAAGTTGCATTTTTGTACTCCTGAAGTCATCTTTGTGAGAAGGACTAAACTGCTGCTATTTCTTTTATGAGCTGAGAAACATATATCTAGTATTTCTATCATTATACCTATGTTTTGTTCATAAATAAACAGTGAATTTATCTTTTCAAATTGCTAATTACATGGTATTTAAAGAACAATGTTACATGTATTCATTTATGATTATGCTGCCATTGACAGCTTTTACATGTTAAGCAATTTGCTTTGATATTCTGAATGTGAAATGAGTTATACACATTATTTTGATTAACTTTTAATCAAAGTAATCATCTTGAAATATTTTCATTTCCATTGGTGTTTGAGAAATCTATATTGTCGTTTACTAAGGAAAATCATTATAGATCGCATCCAGATAAATGTTAAACAATCCCGAGTTATAGAGTATATTAATGCATATGTTTCCCATTTAATTCATTACTGCAAATCCATCTATTTCACTTCACTATAACCATTATACATTCATTCAATAACCTTTCATTAGGAAACTGGTCTAATTATCCCCAGTAGGAGCCACTACCTAAATGGAAAAGGAGTTGTCTTAAGGTCTAGACCGGGTGGTTTTCCCCCTGTGTTGAAGCAGCGATTTTCGAGGCCTAAACAAACTAATGCATTACTTCCTAGGACTAGAGTTATGGTGGAAAGGTAGAGATATATTTCTTGGGAAAGGGAGATATACTATGTAGATCCAAAAAAGGTTCAAGATGAAGGACTGTAGACCCATGTCTACACCTATGATTACTAGTTGTAGGAAGATAGTTGCATCAGAGGATGTAGATGTGGACCCAACCTTATATAGGCAGCTCATCGGATCTCTCATGTATATGGTCAACACAAGGCCAGACATTTGTTTCATGATCAGCACTCTCATTCAGTTTATGGTGGAGCTAAAGAGGGTGCATTGGAAAAAAGCGAGACATGTATTGAGGTATCTGCATGGCACAATCGAGTATGGTATGAGACATACTTGAGGTGATGGTGTCAATTTATGTGGATATACAGATGCAGACTAGACAAGCAGTTCATTGGATTGAAAAAATAGCTCCAGGTGTTGCTTCAATATTGGATCAAGGGTTGTCTCGTCGTACAATAGGAATCAGAATTGTGTAGCATTGGATTCTTCAGATTCAAAATACATAGTAGTGAGCATGGTCACATGTGAAGCTATTTGGATTTGGAAGTTGTTAGTGGGTTTGTTTGTTCAGCGAATGGATTTGACCAGTATCTATTTTGATAATCAGAGTTGCATCAGACTCTCTTAGAATCCAGTGTTTCATGATAGGTCGAAGCCTATTGACATACGATATCACTTCATCAAATATTGTGTATAGCATGGATTAGTTCAGCTATAGCATGTTCCCACAGATCAATAGGTTGTGGATGTTCTCATTAAGGCCTTGGGTAATGAAGAGTTTGTCTACTTCAGGGATAAGATGGGAATAGTGGAGAACACCTTCCTTGCTAAGAGGGAGTGTTAGTTTTTGGTAGCAGTGGAAAAATTTTCTAGTCTTTATGGTGTCTAAGAGGCTAAGGAACACATTTTCTCCAATACCTAGAAATGGTTTCGCAAGAAACACCTCAAATAGATCAATTAGCCAATTATTAAATATTTTCCTAAGTCTAACTTAGAAAAATTGGTTAATTAAATGAGATTAATCTAGGAAAATCATTTTTTCTCTAGAGACTTCCGAAAAAGTCACTTGATGGGGTGAAGATGATCTTAGCCATTGATTTTGATTATGTCGTGGACATTGGTTTCTCAATGAGAGTTTATAAGAGTGAGTCGATCATGCCTTAGAGAAGACAACATACACTCAGTGGTATGATTTGTAATGAGAACAAGGGCACACAGGGAGACACTAGCAGTGATGTTTCAACAAAGAGATTGAGGAGCGAAATTCTCGATAGAGTTTCCAACATTCCAATGACAATAAAGGAGGCCAAATTTATCTACAAATAGGTATACCAATAGGTGTGAATTAGCTAGTGCGCACTTCTAGTTTACCTAGTGAAAGTTGCAGAGGTTATAGTTCGAGTTCTAGTGTTGGGATTAAATACTAGAGGAGGTTTGAGTGGCTTCAATGAGTAGTAGGAGGTAATGTGGTTGTCGAAACGAATTTTTGGAGGCTAATCGAATTTCCTATAGATGGTGGTGTACATTGCTAGTCATGAGTGTGAGAAGGAAGAGGAGGTGTGAATAAGAAGAAGGAGATCATTTTGATTTTTCAGAGGAAAATTAGGTTTTCATATTGATTTGCTAGAGGAGAAAATTGTATGGTGGATTTTTTCCAGTAAGAGGAAAGCATTTGATGTATTTCTCAATTTCGTTGAAGAGTTAATAATATAAAACCTCATCTGTAGAAATGGTTTTCCCCACATTGGGGTTTTTCCAAGTATGATTGTCCAAAAATCTTGGTGTCATTTGTTTTGTGTGTGTGCATTATTTCTAAATTCCTATATTTATTTGTGAAGATTTCAGTAGTGAATTAATTGTTATTTGCCAAATTATTTTTTTGAATACAAATAAACTGTATAAGTTAAAAGATTCATTATGCCTCTAGAGTGATGGATACAAAAACTATATTGGATCCTTGTTAAATTTAATGTTTCTTTATTTTGGTAAATGCATGTTAGTAAACTATAGCATAAATCAAAGAAGAAGTCATATAAAACCTCTTTGTATTTCAGAAATTCCCCAAATGGAAAGAGATCTCATTTGAGATAATGTGTGTCCAATCAAAGATGGAATTGAATAGATTAATATAGAATTGTAGAGAACTTATTTTGGAATTATAACTATAGATTCTTGCTAGACATCCTTGTGAATAAAAAAGCAAACTCTTTGCATGAATATGTGAGTGAGCATACCTCAATCATAGTAGACCTTATTGACTCTTTGGATGGCTCTTTAAGAATGCTCTTCAAGAGGTAAACTCCTCGCCTTGGGCATCCAATAAGGCATTTGATTCAAAAAAATTGAAAATTTTATCGGGAATTGGAAGTCTCCACATTTTTCTAAAAACATTTGGTGTAAGAGGAATTGGTGTGTTACCGCTCTCTTCAAGTTGAATTATCCTTTATTTGGTGTTCAATTTCTCGGCACCCCAAGAAAAAGTTTCTTTGAAGTCGAACACATTAGGCATACACCCATTTTGTGTGATTCTTGAATTCCACATATTATTTGAGATTTTTTCCTCTTTTGTAAGTTCTAAATACCACTTATATGCTTTAGACCACTAAACTCATGCTCCTTGCATCCAAGGGTGTTGATTATCTCTCCACAATATGGCTCTCTTAATTTATTTGATATACTTTCTTACACAAGTTTGATGAATAGATGATGGTATTGTTAACGAGGATACAAGTAGTATTAATTGTTACTATATTCACCACTAGTTTTTTATAATACCATATGTAGAAGCATTAAGTTTATCAATGTGAATTTCCGCTTGAATTTGAATTGATAATGTGGACTTTACGAAAATCATGTTAGATTAATACTGACATCAATCCAAATGTGTGATATATGCAGCGGTAGAAAGACTTTAAATGTCCTCAAAAGTGTTGCTTATGTATGGAAATTGACTAATTATGGAAAGGTGCAAATTGAATGATGCAAAGTTCAAAATAAGGGTTGCAGAAATGTGAGATGTAGGAGGTAATGGGGTGAATTGAGGAGAGGTCTCCCACATCTGCATTCATGGAAAAATAGCTAAGTATGAAGTTCTAATGTGGAGATCAAATATTCATGAAAATGATTAAGTATTGTAGCTGTAATTTGTGTGATGTAGAGGGAAATTTGAACATTGTGGAAATGTGGGCACAAATTGAGTGTTGTGGAAATGCAAGTGCAATTAGAGTGATGTAGGATTTCAGGACATAGAGCATTTTATTATATTTTTTACTACCACAACAAGGACTCTCATAAACAAGAAAATAGACTAATTATGGAAAGGGGCAAGACGTGGTAATGTGGGGATACAATGATGTGGGTGGAAAGGAATATGGGTCCCTGCATGTGTAAAAGAATAAAAAAGACTAAGTGTTGAATTATTGTGGGCTTGGAATTATGAAAAATGAATACATATCAAAGCAATGTAGGAGCCTTGAAAGTGAAGGCTCTCACATAAGATCAGAAATAACAAAGTGAATAATAAAAAAAGATGACACTAAGTATTATCAAAGCACTAAAACAGTGATCCAAGAAACTTGAACTTTCAAATTCTTCAAAATGATACTAACTTTTCAATTTTTATCTATGTATCAGCCATACCATGTTAACAAAAAAAGACACTATATAAATTATTTATTATCTCCTCCTTTACATTTTTGTAGTTTAAAATTTTTAATTTGACTTTAATTTTAATTATTATTTTTTTTAACTCTGTATCGTATATTCTTTCCTCACATTAAACTCTGTGGTGCTATCTTTTTAATTTATAAGATGCATCATTATTAATGCATCCATTAAAGTAGAGCACACTTACAAGATCTAAAAAAATGGAAAACAAATTTTAACTCTAAAAAATTGTGTTCTGGTTAGACTCTAGGAAATGTAGAAAGACACCATTCTTGGTTCCTCCATACATACCAAGTGCATACTAAATTCAATTTTAAACTATACGTTTTCCCACGCTTACCAATGCACTTGGAAATATATGTTGTCACTCTACTACCACTTTCATATATCACAAGCACACCATTCAAGGCAAATAATACATATAATAATTTTGCTTTGTTGGTGTGCTATATAGAATTAGGGGGCACCATTTGCAATCTTCCAATGTATTATAGGTGCACTATTTAGAGTTTTTTCAAATTTATGAATTTCCCACATTTATTTGTCCACTTGTGAATGTGAACGTAATGAGCATCATGATGGTCGGTTGCTTATATCATAAGTGGATCATCAATCAAAAGCAAGAAATTAAATTTTCTTAGCCTATTGGTGTGTTTTAGAATGTAAAATAAATTTTCTTAGCCTATTGGTTTGTTTTAGAATGTATATATGTATTGTTGTTGGTACATCTCAATATAGAAGATGCACTAGTGTAATGTTGGTGGCTTTGTATATATGGCTCACCGATTATTGATAATAGTTAGAAACTATTATCAAATTTATCATTAATTAATGTTGGTGGCTTTGTATATATGGCTCACCGATTATTGATAATAGTTAGAAACTATTATCAAATTCATCAAAGTTAAAAATTGAGGATATGTCAATAGGATGCAACATTGAGTTTTAAAAAAAAAAAATTGTAAAATAATAATAATAATTTTAATGAATATTATATATGGTAATGTATCATAAATTTGTTTTGTTTTGTGTGTGCCTGCATGTGTATTTTTAATGAAATTTTTATGCAAATAAAAAATAATGATGACAGTAATAAAAGTAGCATTAATAGAAATATGGTTAAACATGTTATTTCACACATGAGTGGGAGGCCAAGAGAGGGAGGGGGATACGTACTCTCATCTAATTATTGTATAGTTTCATGCCTTTCTTCCTTCTCAAGTTTTAATAGGAGGTTATATTCCTCATGGGGAAAATACACTTGTTGACAAAGTTTATCTATCATTGTGATCATATTATGTAAACATTTAAGGTTGGCCTTGATGTATGGTGTTAGTGCCTAGATTTAGCTCAGGTTAAAAAGGTAGGATCCAGGGCCAACATCAAACCACGCTCAGCTTGGTAGCTAGCCCTACCAAGTCAGGAGAGGGCTCTCTTCGGGACAATCTCAGCAAATTATGATCGATGAGGGCTTGAGATGACTGAAATATCTACTGATCTTAGGCTAGGTATAAGTGCAAGAGAGTTTGATTTGATAAAATGGTGTTTTTTTGGCTCATATGGAAAGGTAGATTTTGGGTGCAGGGATTGAGGCTCAGTCCTGCAGAGATCTCAATGGGGCAAGGTAGGCAATTGTTTTTGGCACTTAAAATTGAATGAGATGGAAGGAATAGATAGGTGAGGTGTTGAAGAGGGCAAGAGCAATCATGGATCCTCCCCAAACAGCTGAAAACATCAAGAAACTAAAGCAAACTTCAAGTAGAGCACTGCACTTTCAATGGATTCTACTTACACTCTTGTTTGTTTAGTTCAGAAGAAACAAGATAGAGAATGGCATACATAACACATAAGCAAATTCACACTTACAAAGAAAAGCACTGTACCAAGACAAATTGCCACATGAATCCCAAAGAGTGCTGCAAATCTTGGTCTCAATTCCTTAGCCAAAATGAAAATATGAGTGTACAATGAAGTTCTTTTCTTTCTCAAGAGTCCAACCATGCTAATGACTGAAAAACAACATAATATAGACAAACATAGCTCATCCTTGCCTCTAGGGGTCGAGCTCACATGTTTAGGAGCTGATCCAACTGATTCTAAACTGAGAACTAGAAACTAGGCAACATAACAGCATGCCTCTAGAAATAAGGGAACTGATTCATTCAGTTTCAAACAACCTTTAAACTGATGAATCTACCTCTACAAGTGAAAATTTAACATATTTACATCATAATCCATCAATTTTCATCAAATTACATCATAAATTTTCCATTAGGAAAGTGAAAAAGTCAAACTAGGCGAAGCTGGGCGAAAAGCAGAGCAAAACTTGGTCAAACTGGCAATTTTTCTTCTATGTGTCGCGCCTGATTCTCTATGCATAGCGCCTGTTTGGACCCACTGTTGGAGACCTTCTCGATGTCCAAATGAGCTCCATGTGTGCTTGCTGGAAAGGTCTGCCTGTCTACTTTTCAACCCAAGTGGATTTTTTCAATTTGGCCTCCATTTTCCCCTCCAAAAGTCCATTCTCCCAACACTGCTTCCTGTGTGTCAAAATAGGGGCAGTGAGGTCATTTTTTTAGTGTTTTTGACCTTTTTGAGGGCCCAAAACCTGCCCAAATTTCTTGGTCATAGGTAGGAAAGTGTAATTTTGCATGAAAAATCCAAAAATGTTGAGTTTTTGAGATTTGGAGGCCCCTAGCAAAAGCGAGCGCCACGTAGCGCAGCGCATAGGGCAGAAAAACTTGTTTTTTGTGCCAAAAATTTGCAAAATGCAAAAATTGCTCCAAATTTCTTGAAATTTGGGCTGAGTCTTCTCTATCAAGTGCTGTGATGGGCCAAGGAAGCCTCAGCCAAGATCTGAAGTCCTTCATCCTCTTTTTTCCTCCTTGATGCTTTCTTCAACTTTGCTTTCAAATTCCTAATTCTCGCTTGGCACACCAAGTTCCAGGACAAGTAATGATATGACAAGTTTCTAAGCATATTCTTATCTTTTGATTGCCTTCTCCATCTTCCTCTCCAATTGGATATTGACTCTTTCGAGCCATGACTCCCTATCAGCATTGATCTCTTGCTCCAATGAAGTGAACTCCACCCTCCTCCTTTGGGCAGCTTGGCGGTTTTGCCGAATGTTTTGCAACTCCATAACCACCTGCTGATCCTCAAGTTGCTTATTCCTCTGCTCCAAGTACTGTATAGTCCATTGGGCTCTATCCAAGTTGGTAGACAAGGCAGCAATGTCCACCTGCTACTCCTTAATGATCTCTCTAGGATTTGCGCTTTACGGGCCCATATCGGTATCATCACCCTCAATGAGGATGAAATCAGTCTGCCGCTCACCTAATGGTCCTTCCTCCTGTAGTGGCCTCTTGCCTCGGTCTTGAACCTGCTATGCTGATGATGGAAGCGAGGCCCCTTCCACCCCGGGTGGAGATAACACTCGCTTTGCTGCTGCAAACAACCGTCTAGTGCCCCTCTGATAGGTGATGAACACCGGCACACTAGCGGTCTCATGGCCCTCATGCTAATAAGAAGGTCCACCTGTCTCATGCCCAGCCTCTAAAGGTCCCTGTTGAGCTCTGAAAAACTCACGAGAGATGAAGTCATCCCAAGTGATGCCCTGTAATCCAAGCTGATGAACGACCACAATTTTGATGAGAGAAAAATGATAAATATTATTGAACTGCTGCTGAGGGGTCTTGTGCTGCACAAGAGTGGTCATCTTCTCTATGTTTCAGCATATGAAGTAAGGAATGTTCATCATGCGTACTCGGGTAAAATGCATTAGCATCCTGGTGTGATAAGCATACAAGCGGGAGAACCGGCCCTCACAGCTGAAATACTTCATGATGAGTTTCATTAAAGGAGCATATTCATCCTTGAGGTACCGAAAAGGAAACACTCTATTGAGCTGTCTCAAAAAACTGGGTTTGATGTATGGTTCATAATGCTACCGGTCAATTTTCTGCTTCTTGTTCCACTGCTCTCCAATGTTGGGTATGCCGGTTGTTAGTGAAATGGATTCTCGTGTTAATGTGAAAGTGACACCAGCAAGAGTGGCTTGATCACCATGTAAATGTAGCACAAACAGACGAACCAACTCATAATGAAACTGAATATTAGCAACCTTCTCACAAAACTCATAACATGACTGATGCTGGAAACAAAAGATGGCAAGAGGGCAGGCCTGTAACCCAACAAGAGTGGTTGGTTCTTCTCTAATATGTTTGCCACCTCTATGAGGCCTCCTGGGTGCATGTCCCTCTTTGGGTGAGTCACTTTAGGTCTCCTCTTCATAATCATATGAAGGATCAGATGCCATGGCTACTAGTAGATAAACTGCCTTGGAGAAGTAGGTGCTGATATGTCAAACTGTCTTGGACTGTTTTTGGTGATGTGCTTGACCTCTGCCACCAAGGAAAAACAGTGAAATGAGGGACTATAAGGTGAGGGAAAAATAGTGGGAATTTAGGGACAGTTGGGATAGATTTAGTTAGGGAATATGGGATGTTTTGGGAGCTTTTGTATAGGATTAGGGGTTGCGGTTTTACATTTGAGAATTTGGGATAGGTGATTAGTGAATTTAGGGGGTAGGGGAACTTAGGGAATAAGGGAATCAATGGAAAAAATGGATAAGGGAGTAAACTTGGTGGCAAAACAGTCATCAAAACCCTAGGCAGCAATTTTGTTTGAGGAATTTCAAATGGTAGGGTTTGATTGTTTTTTAAACACTCACCATGTAACACACACCATAACATAAACACCAAACTCGGATAATCAACAAAGGTGGAGCTCTACCTACTTGGAACAAGATAAATTCGTGTGTTTTTGGCAATTAGAGGACATTCTGGAAATTTTCGGGCCCTCTGGTTGTATGCGTCGCGCATCGAGCCCAATGCGTCGCACCTTCCATATGCGTCGTGTCCTTGTTGTTTTACACTGCACAATGAGGCCCAATGCGCCGCGCCTCCTGCCCAATGCACCGCGCCGGTTGATTTTCACCCAAACTTGTCACTTACTCACCCAAATCGTTTTGCCTTGCTTCTCTTTGCTCTTGGAGTACAAATGGACTTCAAACACTTGGAGAAATGATTTATACATGAGCTTTTCAAATTTAATTTTGCCAAACCCACTTTCATAATGTTTTGCAAATGACTTTATTTCAAACTCTGTTTTTTTTTTACTTTTTCACTTCTTTTAAGTTTTGTGATGAACTAAATGACCTGAGCTTTGCTTGTTTTGCAGGTGTTGGAGCTTTTGGGCTAAGGAAAGAAACCAGGATTACAGATGAAGAAATTTACAATGAGGAAAACAAAATTTTCATGATTTTGTACAATAAAAGCTAAATACTCTATTTTTTCCTCAAAACAGAGTTTTGAGGAAAAACACATTTTCAAACACTTGGCGATGAAATTTATTGATGTTGCAACCTCCTCATGGCCTGCTGGTAATTATTGGACATTTTGACACATTTTTTGACGAAACCCTAATGAAACCCTAGACCTAATTGACCATGAAACCCTAAAGACAACCTTTGCAATTTTCAAGATAAAAAGAAGACTGTGTATGTTTTTTAAAGAACAAACATGAGCCAGCAGGTAGATAACATGAGGGAAACTGTAGGAATGCCACTACCGTCAGATGATCTATGCACCTAATGGAATGCAAATGACTGGGCAGGACACCTAATATGAAATGCAACAAGAGGATTTGATCTCTGACGGAGGGATGAAAATACCGACACTAACATATGGTACCAACCCATTAGGGAGGATACTTATTTCATTATTAAGCTATCCAAGAGGGGAGGATTTTTTTCAATTCTCATATTTACTATCTAGTATTATGAGAGAGATTCAGTTGGCATATGCGCAGAGATATGTTAGTATGCTAGTGAAATCATCACTAACTCTAATCAATTCCAAGTTGTTGGTGGTGAGTTGTTTTTACATTCCTTTGACGTAAAAGAGATTAGGTGTCTATCACTTATGGTCATAACATTGGCACATTATACCTTTTGGTTGAAAATGCATCAGTTTCCCTTTAAAGAACTATGAACAATGTTACCAACTTAATGAGAATTGTAACCTCAAAACGAGAACTCTCGCCCAAAAAATTCCTATTTTTATGCAAAAAAAACACCTCAAAATCAAAAAGTGGTGATGCTGCATCACCACTTTTTTTAGGGTTAAAATTCCAACATTTTTCAACCATCGTTCCAACAATTTTCAACCACGACATTAAAGATCAAGTAACATGACCCTAAAAATCTTTAAAATTCTAACATTTTTTAACCATGGAATTAAAACCAAATATAAAGAGTGTAAAAAACTTTCAAATTTCAACATTTTTTTACCATGGCATCGTAAAGCAAATATGATGACTAAAAAAGGATTAAAATTCAACACCTGAATCAAAGAGTAATTTTTTTAAAGGCTAAAAGTATAGCTCTTTTGAGATCTTAGGCTAAGGAAACTTGACCCATTTTCAATGGGGCACTAAAATTGCAATATTTTTTTAACTATGGTTTATAAAATCATCATTAATATTCACAAAATGATGAAACACACACTTTCATATATATATATATAAGGTAATAATAATAAAAATGTCATTTTTTTAATGAAACGATTGCTTTTTATCATAAAGCTTAGACTACATGACTAGAACCATTTACATCATATAATACAAAACATAACTCTGTGATCTTTGTAGCTTCCATATTCCAATAGATCCAGATCAAGGTCTTATTGCCTCTACACGCTCTTTGAACTAAAATTCTACGTTGAAATCTTCCATATAACCAAAAAAATTGACCCAATGACAAAATAAACTTGTAATGCATGAATTAACTAAAATTTAGGCAGGCTTGCGCGCATAGGTTTGGTCTTCTGGCCAGCGGACGATCTGCTAAGTCATCTGTGCTGCTATGCAGGTCACGAGTTCGAGTCTTGTCTTAACCCAGGGCCGTTCTTGCGGGCTGGGCGGTTCCTCCTAGAGGTTATAGTGGCAGCTAGTGGGATTCAACCCCATGTAATGCGAGTACGATACCACCGCCACTGCCAATTCCACTAGTCAACAAAAAATAAAATTTAGGCAGGCTTAGAGGGCCCGACTTCATCCTTATCTGCCCAGAAGACATATTTCCCTTTACCCACTCCCATATATATATATATATATATATATATGAACAGTTACTTTTATATCATAAATCTTGGATTACAGGGATAGAACCATTTACATCAGATAATACAAAACATAACTTTGTGGTCTCTAGAGTTTTCATATTCCAATAGATCCAGAGCAAGGCCTTTTTTCCTCTATGGCCTCTTTGAACTAAAATTATACATTGAAATCTTCCATATAACCTATAAAATTGACCCAATAACAAAATAAACTTGCAATACATGAATTAACTAAAATTTAGGCGAGCTTGGAGGCCTAGCTTCATCCTTATCTACCTAGAAGACATATTTCTCTTTGCCCGTTCCTTCATAAGTATTGCCTTCACCAGACCAAACTTTTGGCTCTTTGGTATCGAGGACATATTTCCCTAACATAAGATCATTAAACTCTTGAAATAACCCATCATTGACAAGATCTACGCTGTGAGTCATCAATTTTGCCTCAATATTGATTAACTTCCTTTCAACCCTCGCCTCTAAGCTTTTGAACTTGGATTTTATCAAGGTCACCTTCGCCTCCCTATCGCTCTCCATCAATTCAATCCTACCAGTCAAGAGATCTATTCGACCCATTAGCATCTTGAAGAGAAACTTTGTCTTCTTCTTCCACCTCGTTGCTTCATCCTTCAAGGTCTGAACACCTTCTGACGCCATCATCATATAGTTTAACAAAAAATAAGAGTGACAGAAACACCAGGGGAAACTAAGAAAGGATGACCAAAGTCCCAAAGAGATTATCATATATAGACCCCCACCATCCAGACTCCCATTGTTAGCTCTGTTATGTTCTCCGATATTTGATGGATAAAAATAGGTTGGGCAGTGCTATTTTTGGTTGCATAAGGCTCGCAGCAATTTTTCCTGCTTCCTCCTTCATTTTCCCTATAGCTCCACAAAACCCCACTACCCCTATTTTACACCTACATTTAGTGTAAAAGTCATGTTTCCTTAGCTCCCGGTTGCTGGGTTTAAATGTTATAAAACCCCGATAACGTGACCGCGCACCATAACTCGCCTTTTCCTTATCACTCCGCTTACACTCTTATAACTCCCCATTCCTCCGTTTTCCGCTAAATTTCTCCATAAACCCTGTTTATATCCATTTTCCTCGGGTCCCGAGCGCAAGGTAAACCTATAAAGCCATGGTCATATAACCACGCGTGTACAAAAGGCGCTACCGGCAAGGCCCTCCCTCGTCACATCATTCATCGAACGTGTGCATTAATCTTCGTTGTCTGATCCGCCACCTCGTGATCCGACGATATACGTTGTTCCCGCTCATGCAAGCTGCACGTACGATAGCCTGTGGGAAAGTGGTTTCCCGCCGGACCGACCAGCCACGCGTCTCAATCTTATTGCATCGTGCCCCTTCTATACGTTTACCGCCATTGCCTGTAAGCAGTGCGGGGAAACCGCTTACCGCTCACCCGTACATCCCCTGCCCATTAACATCCGCACACCTTTCTCGTGCGATGATTGTTGGATCCGCTGCTCCCTGATCTAACAGCTCTTGTTTGTATCAGCCCGTTTTCTCCGATAGCTCCCTCCGGTTCAATCTTCGACGTCCATCTGCAGGATCCGACGGCTGCTTTTTATCCCCGTCCCGCCTATACATCCTCCATGTTGTTTTCGTGCCGCTGACCTGTATCATTCACCTGAAGGATGAAGCGATCACTCACCAAATCCTCTGCGCAGTTAATACTTCACCCACTACATTCAAGAGACAGCACGGCCAAGGAAGGAAAATATAGTCTTGAGCAATTAAACGCCGTCGGCAGTTATAGAGATTTATTCATGCAACACTCCACCTACTCGAGGAGTACACCTAAGTACCAGGGAATGTTAAATTTTGTTTATTGAAGCATCAGTTTGTTTCAGAGACCCATATCAGATAGTTAATGTGGTAGGTGGTCCATGATGACCCCTCCACACATAGCATAGCAGACTTCTTGTAAACAAACTCCATATATACCCAAGAAGAAGATGTAATGAGGATTGATGGATATTGTATTGATGTAAAGTTCAACTTCTGGAGATTGTAACTACTGTGATACATGCAGCTTCTGATCTCATTTTTAGCTAATACAAGCTTCTTTTGCTATCAATTTCTTACTTTCCACTTCTTCTTTGTTCCAGGTTGTGCCTGTTATGCATTTTTTCATGTACTCTTGATGTTTAGCATTAGGGGGGGTTGTCATCGCACCTCTGTGTTAGAATCTAGTATGTTTCATTGAATATGTATGCAGGTTTTTGTTTTCTTGGTGCCAGAGAGCTGTCATCCTATCTGAGCATTGGGAAATAGATTTACAGACCTTTTACTAGTTGTAGCTGGCCATCACAGGGTCTTGTGCATCTGCTGGTGTGGTCAGTATTCTCCATGTTCATTTCTTCCTCAAACTGTGAGTAATTGGTGGTTTAAAGCCTTGTAGTCTGGGGGTGTTCACCCATGTCTGGGTTTAAGCATAGTAGAAGTGGTTATCTGGCTTGAATATGCATCATTCTTTCCATTCATCCACCATTTTCCAACATTTTTGTTGAATTTGTAGTGTTCCCGAGCATCTCTGAGATACAACCTAGGAGAGTTTCTTGGGTTGATAACATTAATTGGCGCCATTGTCGGGGAGAGGAGAATTGAAGCTCAGCTTCCCTGGGAGAACGACATAGTTCCAGATTTTGATGATAGACAAGGTCTGGACACATATTCTGGTTGTAATCATCTATCTGGCGACTCCACTAGAGGAAGACCAACCTTTGGTGATTCCACATTGAATTTCTAGCTCAGTTTGTGAGACATACTCGAAGAAATCCTCAGAAATCACCAGTTGAACCAGTGCCTGAGCCTGAGAGGACTGTCAAATCGAATAAAGCATCACAGAAAGGGGCATCAAGATTAGGTAAGCCTAAGAAATCTCATTCATCTCTGAGAGATAAAGTCATAGCTGAAGATATACAGTTTGAAGATTTAAAGTTCAGCACTGTTAATAAGGAAATTCCTTCAGAGATTAATTCAGCCCCTTGTACAATTAGTTCCCCTTTGAATCTCAATCCAAATAAAACTTCCCATACAATCCATAATATCCCTTTGTCTCTGTCATCCATTTCATTGTTTCAAACTGCTCAATCTGCCATGTTATTTCACATACCCCAGTCATGGCAGGCCAGCAAACACCCACGAAGATAGAAAGAATTTGCGTTGCTAGATATGGACCCTTGGTCTTGCCTGTCCCTTTAAATCCCATGCCTGTGGGAGAATATCAAAAATATATGCCTAAGTTCATTGGCACAGAGGGAGTGACAGCAGAAGAACACCTAGAAGCTTTTTACAGTTATGCTGATAATTTAGATATAAATGAAAATGATGTGTGGATGAGAGTTTTTGTCCAGAGCCTTGATGGAGAGGCCAGGAAGTGGTTCGGAGAATTACCCCAAAGATCTATAACATATATTGAAGCCTTAGATGATGCATTTTTGAAGCACTGGGGAGATAAAAATGATTTGCTATATTACAATACTGAGTTTGGTAACCTGAAAAGAGAAAATGGGGAATCATTGCCTGATTTCAATAAAAGATTAAATCGTATGTATAGTAAGATAACAACTGAGGTAAAGCCTACCCCCACCTCTGCCAAACTCACTTATTCCAATGCTTTTGACTCTGATTTCTACCTATTGTTGAGAGAAAGGAGATGTGCTACTCTGGCAGACATGCAGGACGCAGCTCTAGAAGTAGAGTCTAATATTATGGCTGCAGAAAAATTAAAGAGTCAAGCTGACAGAAGGAGGTAGAGAGGTCAGGCTTCTACTTCCTCTGCATCATCTTCAAAGCCTACATTAGACAAAATGACTAAGATGATAGAGTCATTGGCTGCTAAAATATCTAAGCTGAAGGTTGAGCAAAATTCAAGTAAAACAAGGCAACAGAACACATTTGCTCCAAGAAATCCAAATCCATTCAAAAGAGCAAATGAGCAGTTACAAATAATTCAGAGGGGTAAAGAACTAAATGAAGAACAGAAAATTAAAGCTCCTTTCCAAAATGTAGTCATGGAGGAGGAACAATTTGAAGATGAGGATGAAATTCACTACATGGAAGATAAAGGCAGTGCTGCATTTTTTATGTTGGCTGCTTATTAAGAATCATTGCTGCAGGAACAAGACAGTCAAGAATGGGATAGAGAAGTTGTCCTACAAACTGAAGAGCAGCGAAGATATAACTTGAGGTCAAATGCAAAAAATTTCAAGGAGAATCCTACCCAAAGAGTTGTTGTCCAAACAGAGTCACAGAATATCAGACATAAAAGACCAGCAGCTGACCCAGTCATCCTAAAAGCTCTGGTTCAAGAGGTAAAAGGTTCTGATAAGTTGCCTTTCTCTTTCAGCTTTGAGTCAAAAGTTCAGAAATTAAAAATATATGTGCCTCTGGTAGAGTTGGTAAAGAGTGAAGTATTTAGAAATCCTATCCTTGAAGCCCTTGAGCTGGAAACCACACAAACCTCCACTGACTCTATCAATTTGCAAGATGAAAAACCTATCGTTTTGCTTAGCCCCATGATTGAACCTGCTGATAATAATTCTCCATCTATTTATGTCTCCCTGACCATTCATGACAAAATCCTCCACAATTTCCTGCTAGACACAGCGGCTAGCCACAATTTGATGCCTAAAGCTGTCATGGAAGAGTTAGGCCTTGACATCACTAGACCATATCATGATTTATTTTCTTTTCGTTCAAGGAAAGTGAAATCCCTAGGATTAATCAAAGACCTGGCCATTACCTTAACTCAGCTGCCCATGAAGAGTATGATGATGGATATTATAGTAGCAGATGTGCCTCCCAAATTTGGCATGTTTTTGTCCAGAGGGTGGATTAAGAGGCTAGGTGGGACATTACAGAATGATCTATCTTATGCCACTGTCCCAGTTTTTGGAGGAGAGAGCAGGAGATTGTACAGAGAAGCACAGTTGGCATACATCATCAGTGATGAGAAGAATCCTACTAATCATCCCATATATGCAGTGGACACTGATTTTGGAGCATGTATTCTCCAAATAGAAGAATCTCAAAAGGCCGCAATGTAGATCAGGAAACCTACAGTTCAAGCCGAAGAAGAGCAAGGAAGTCAGGTTTGTGAGATGTTCTTTGATGGAGCATGTTCCAGGGAGACTGCAGGAGCAGAGGTGGTGTTAGTATCTCCAAAGAAAGAAATCACACAGTGGTCTTTCAAGTTGGCTTTTCAAGTCATAAACAACATAGCAGAATATGAAACTCCATTATTGGGCCTTAATGCAGCAAAAGGCAGAGGAATCAGGAACATAAAAGTGTTTGGAGATGCTGATTTGATTATTCAGCAAGTAAATAAAACGTTTCAAGCAAAGCACACAAGGCTGAAAGCATACAGAGATGAGGTATGGAGAATCAGAGACTCTTTTGATTTATTTTGTATTTCATATATCCCTAGAGCCAAAAATCAGCTTGTTAATTCCCTTGCTGTGTCTGCTAGTCAATTTATCCCTCCCATGCCTCCCAGACTAGTTTATGAAGTGCAAATGAAATACAGACCATCCTTGCCTAATAATGTCTAGCATTGGAAAGTTTTCAATGATGATGATGAGATAAATAGGTTTCTACAAGTCATTGATGAGTTTTCTAAAATGCAAATTGACCAAGATAATGAAGCCTTGCAAAAAAGCCCCAAATCCCAGCTTAGAAGCAAAATTGGCAAAGATAGCATTGTCCAGCTTCCTAGTAATCATATTCCAAAGGGTCTAATTCCTCTTGAAAGACTATTTGACCAAAATGATGTGCCTTACAAGGCTGCCCAAAAAGAAGAACAATCTGCAGTCTGTAAACATGATATAGGAAGTCTAGGTCAGCCTAGATACATAAATCTGTCCACTCATCTGTCTATTGATCAAAGTGCTGAATACTACAATTTAATGAGGCAATTTGCTGGTGTGTTTGCTTGGGAGTATAGTGACCTGAAAACGTATGATAAGAACATAATCCAGCATAAAATCCCTCTAGAGAAAGACACTATTCCTTTCAAACAGAGGCTGAGACCTATAAATCCTATGCTTCTTCCTCTAATTGAAAAAGAAATTAAAAATTTGTTGGCTGCCAAGATTATAGTTCCTCATAGATATTCAAAATGGATAGCCAACCTAGTAGTGGTGAGGAAGAAAAGTGGAGAAATCAGACTGTATGTTGATTTCAGAAACTTAAACAAATGCTCTAAGAAAGACAACTATTCTCTACCCAAGATGGAGCATTTGCTGCAGAAGGTCTCAAGATCCAAAGTAATGTCTTTCTTGGATGGATTTTCAGGCTTTAATCAGATTGTTGTGCATCCACATGATCGAGAGAAGACTACATTCACCACTCCTTGGGGCACTTTTACGTATGCCAAGATGCCTTTTGGGTTGATGAATGCTAGCGCCACCTTTCAGAGAGCTATGGATATAACATTTGTGGGAGAGAAAGATAAATTTGTCCTTTTCTACCTTGATGACATAACAGTATACTCTAGTAGCCATCAAAATCATTTGCAGCATTTGAAAAAAGTGTTTCTGAAGTGCAGAAGGTTTTGGATTTCAATCAATCCTAAAAAGTCACAATTTGCTTTAGAAGAAGGCAAGCTGTTAGGACATTTTGTTTCTGCTGCAGGTGTCCGAATTGATCCAGAAAGAGTAAAATAAATACACACTTTGTCTGTCCCAAGATCAAAGAAAGATATTCAGTCCTTTCTAGGCAAAATTAACTTTGTAAGGAGGTTTATCCCGAATTTTGCTAAATATGTGAAGCACATTACCTCCATGTTGAAGAAAGGGTCAGAAATCAAATGGACTGATATAGCAAGAAAATCATTTGAGTCTATTAAAAAAGCTATTATGGAGGCTCCCACTTTAATAAGTCCATATTACAGCAAGGAGTTTCATATATTTTCATTTGCCTCTGAAGATACCATTGCAGCAGATGAAGAAGGTTCAGAACATTTAGTAGCATTTTTCAGCGAGAACTTGAGGGATGTTGAACTGAACTATGATATTATTGAAAAACAGGCATATGCTCTTATTAAATCCTTGAAATCTTTCAGAGTTTATATCTTGCATTCAAAGATAATTGCATATGTACCCTCTGCTGCAATAAAAGATGTCTTAACACAACCTGATGCTGATGGAAGAAGGGAAAAATGGATTGCAAAGATGATAGAATTTAATATAGAATTAAAGCCCACCAAACTTGTCAGAGGTCAGGGTCTTGCCAAGTTGTTAGCTGAAGAAAATTGCAGATCTTTGGATATTGATTCCCTGTGCACAATTGTAGAAATTGGTCAGACAGATGAAGAAGAGGAAGCAACTGAACCAGACAGAGAGCAGTCAGTGGCAGAAAATATAGCTTCTTGTGATTGGTATTCTGTAATAGTTAAATTCTTAGTGAGGCTAGAAATCCCTTCAAGCTTTACTCAAAGTCAAGTCAGGACTATAAAGCTTAGAGCAGCTAAATATTGCATTAATCAAAATCTACTCTACTGGAGGGATCCATCTAGAGTGCTTTTAAGGTGTCTGGACAAAGAACAGTCAATAGAATTCATGCAGCAATTTCATTCCAGCATGTGTGGAGGGCACCATTATTGGAAAAGTACAGCCCACAAAATTCTTAGAGTTGGGTACTATTGGCCCACTTTATTTTCTGATGTATTTTCTTTTGTTAAATCTTGTGATAGGTGCCAAAGATTTGAAGGAAAACAGCAGTTGAAATCCCTGCCCTTAAAACCAATACATGCAAAAGGTCCTTTTCAGTAGTGGGGCTTGGATTTCATTGGAGAAATCAATCCACATTCCAGTGGCCAGCACAGATGGATATTAGTAGCCACTGATTATTTCACTAAGTGGATTGAAGCAATTCCTACCAGAAAGGCTGATCATAATGTGGTCATGAAGTTTTTGACAGAGAATATCTTCAGCAGATTTGGTTTTCCACATAAATTAGTCACAGACAATGCAGCAACCTTCAGGGCAAAGGAATTGGTGGAAACGTGTGATTCAATGGGTGTTAAACTTGTTCATTCCACCTCATATTATCCTCAAGGTAATGGTCTAGCAGGATACTCTAATAAAATCCTGATAAGGATAATTAAGAAGCTGTTAGAGGACAACAAAAAGAATTGGGATTCAAAGCTCAAGTATGCACTGTGGGCTGACAGAGTGACCATTAAGAAATCCACAGGCAATTCTCCTTTCAGGCTGGTATATGGTACTGAAGCTGTATTCCCAATTCAGCTAACTCTCCCTGTGGAAAAATTCCTTCAAGAAGAGCAGAATGAGGAAGAAGAAATGGCAAAGAGGATCACTGATTTAGCAGAGGTGCATCAGATTAGAGAACAGTTGGTTGAAAAGGCTGCAGCACATCAGAAAAAGATCAAGGATGCCTTTGACAAGAAGGCAAAGACAGATAATTTTCAAGTTGGAGACTTGGTGTTGAAATGGGATGCACTAAAGGAAAAGAAAGGCAATCATGGGAAGTTTGATGCTTTCTGAACAGGCCCTTTCATCATTTCTCATATTCAAGGGAATAACACCTTCATACTGAAAAGTATGGGGATATAAGTAGTTTTTGATGGCCCAGTTAATGGGCGGTTTTTGAAAATTTATGTGATTTAAGGTCTTTGGGCCTTAAAGTTGTAAATATATTATTTTATCAATTTATTGTAAGTAAAGTAGACTCCATGCCCAATGGAACACTAGGAATTTTGGCTAATTTGTTCTCATCAGGAAGGCATTGATCTGCAGGTTCTTGAGACCTCACAGGGAGGATCTCATCCCCAGAAGGAGCCAGTGTTAGCTCTGCTATGTTCTCTGATATTTGATGGATAAAAGTAGGTTGGGCAGTGTTGTTTTTGGTTGTATAACGCTCGCAGCGGTTTTTTCCGCTTCCTCCTTCATTTTCCCTATAGCTCCACAAAACCCCACTACCCCTGTTTTACACCTACATTTAGTGTAAAAGTTGTGTTTCCTTAGCTCCCGAGTGCTAGGTTTAAATGTTATAAAACCCCGATAACATGATCATGCACCATAACTCGCCTTTTCCTTATCACTTCACTTACACTCTTATAACTCCCCATTCCTTTGTTTTCAGCTAAATTTCTCCATAAACACTATTTATATCCATTTCCCTCGAGTCCCGGGCACAAGGTAAACCTATAAAGCCATGGTCATATAACCACGCGCATACAAAAGGCGCTACCAGCAAGGCCCTCCCCCATCACATCATTCATCGAACGTGTGCATTAATCTTCGCCGTCTAATCTGCCACCTTGTGATCCGACGATATACGTTGTTCCCCCTCCCGCAAGATGCACGTACGATAGCCCGCGGGGAAAGCGGTTTCCCGTTGAACCTACCAGCCACGCGTCTCAATCTTATTGCATCGCGCCCCCTCTGTACGTTTACTGCCATTGCCCGTAAGCGGTGTGGGTAAACCGCTTACCGCTCACCCGTACATCCCCCGCCCGTTAACGTCCACACACTTTTCTCATGCGATGATCGTTGGATCCGCTGCTCCCTAATCTGACAGCTCTTGTTTGTATCCGCCCGTTTTCTCCGATAGCTCCCCCTGGTTCAATCTTTGACGTCCATCTGCAGGATCCAACGGCTGTTGTTTATCCCCATCCCGCCTATACATCCTCCATGTTGTTTTCGTGTCGTTGACCTGTATCATTCACCTGAAGGATGAAGCGATCACTCACCAAATACTCTGTGCAGTTAATACTTCACCCACTACATTCAAGAGACAACACAGCCAAGGAAGTAAAATATAGTCTCGAGCGGTTCAACGCCGTCAGCAGTTATAGAGATTTATTCATGCAACACTCCACCTGCTCGAGGAGTACACCTAAGTACTAGGGAATGTCAAATTTTGTTTATTGAAGCATCAGTTTGTTTCAAAGACCCATATCATATAGTTAATGTGGTAGGTGGTCCATGATGACCCCTCCACGCATAGCATAGCAGACTTTTTGTAAACAAACTCCATATATACCCAAAAGAAGATGTAATGAGGGTTGATGGATATTGTATTGATGTAAATTTCAACTTCTAGAGACTATAACTACTATGATACCTGGTGGGCTCCAGTATTGTAGCAATAATGCTACAACTCCTGGAGCTCCCTATCTCTAATTTTATCAACCCGGTAGTTCGTACAAACTTGGAAGCGACGGTGCTGTATGCACAAGTACTAGCTCTTGTCGCAGCTATCACTTGGTCAGCTGGCACAAGTCTGCTAGGGCTCAAGCCAACTTCTATAGGCTCATAGAAGAAGCTTTATGAGTGATGGATGAAAGCTATCTTGAAGGAAGCTAACCTACTTTGCAAAAAGGAAATGGAAAGCCAACAAAGCATAGAAACCCTAATAAACCCTAATTTAACTAGCTTGACCCTTACAATGCAAAAACGTGAATGAAACTTCTACCAATGATGCTATTACATGCAATGAGTTGAAATACATGAATCTAAGCTACTTGCACTTGAAAAGACATGTTTTTGTATTTTGTCATTAAGTGGTTGGGTTTATTGTGATGGTGCTTTTGATTAGGGTTTGGTTGTGCAGGAGCGGTTGGAATGGAAGGAAAGCATGGACAAGGTCAGGATGGCTAAGGGAGGTCCCAGAGGGTCTCTAGCATCGATCCCCGGAATTCTACCACGTTCGGATGCTCAGCAACCGAGTTTGCAGACTTCTACAGGAAGTCTGCAGGGGATCCTACAGGAAACTCAGGGGTTTCTACAGGAAGGCTGTGCAATTCTACAGGATGATTGGCCGTGGGAGTTTTGGGAGATGGCGAAGTGTTGGAGTGGTGTGGGAGGATAGGTGAGATGGAGATGGAGCTGGTGATGGCTCAGGAGCAGAAAAATCAGATGGAGGAAGAGTGCATGCAGTGGTTTGATGGTTGGAAGGATGGGATCAACGAAAGTGTAAGTAAATGGAGCTAAGTGAATAATGGATGAGTTGGAGGGTAAAAGAGCTGGACAGAGGCCGAATGAGTGACTTGAGGAGAGATCAAGAAGAAGAAGAAGAAAATGGAATGATATGGAGCAGCGTAAATGAAACAAATGACTTATACACCAAAACGAGGATTCATTAACCTATGATAACTGTGCCATGAAACCTATGAACAGCAATGGAAAACCAAGAAATGAAACTCGTGCATGGAAGTGAAATGTAGAAGTATGGATCTGTGTCAAAAGTGCATGGATGGATCTTCAACGTAAATGTCTATGTTGCAGCTTGCATGGAAGTGAGAAGAACTGCGTTTCTTTTTGGTGGCTGATGTAGACTTCACCCCAATCCCTAACAGAGATGGCAATGAGCCTTTACAACCTTTTTCTGGAGCTCCAATAGATTATATCTATCCTCTTCTAACCTAAGCAGCTGGAAACAAATTCACCATAAACTAATCCTATCTAAGCTCATAAGAAAGTCTAAATTAACAAACTGTAAATTCGAATTGCATGGTAAAGTAAAAACTCAAAGTGCTGGAACGAAATGCAACAACATTACAACACTGAGGAGATCTATTGCTCTCAGGTTGGGCCCTAACCTGAGAGCTATAGCTCCTTGAGAAAACTCAGAACTAAATCAAAATCTGCCTTCTTTATTCATAATCTGATGTCATGCCAAATTGGCTTACAAAAAGGAACAAAAACCGAGCTCTAGCTCGTACTTCCAAATTACAAGAGTAATACAAAAGTTCAAAAAGCTTCTATCCAAGGCTACAGCCTCAATATTTATGCAAAATGATCATCCAACAGGTGTTCTTGATTTGAGGAGCTCGGCTGTCCAACTGAAGTCTAAACTGCTGATCCTGTAGGACAGTCATAACTGCTGTTCCTGTAGAACAGTTATAACTGTTGTTCCTGTAGAACAGCTGGCTGCCTCTAAGCTCGGTGGGGAGATGGATTGGAGCTCGGAGCTATGGTGGGAATCATGAGGAAGGTCCCAAGACTGTGGACATCCTCTCCTAAAAACCAGCAGTGCCACCTCACTGTCTCCTTGTCTCCTTTTCACGTGGTCTTTTCTCCCTTTTAATGCCAAAAACCTGAAAGCATCATGCATTAGTTACGTAGATAAAATGTCTACCCTTCTTCCTACAAACAACATGAATAAACTAAGAAATGCATGCATAAGCAATAAAAAGTGAATGGTTTGAGCAAAGCAAGTAGGCCAAATGAGCCCAAATTATACCAAAAATTGGGGCTCATCAATACCTGCAGCTTCTGGTCTCATTTTCAGCTAATACAAGCTTCTTTTGTTGTCAATTGCTTACTTTCCACTTCTTCTTTGTTCCAGTTTGTGCCTGTTATGCATTTTTTCATATACTCTTGATGTTTAGCATTAGGGGGGTTGTCATCCCACCTCTGTGTTAGAATCTAGTATGTTTCATTGAATATGTATGCAGGTTTCTGTTTTCTTGGTGCCAGAGAGTTGTCATCCTGTCTGAGCATTGGGAAATAGATTTACAGACCTTTTATTGGTTGCAGCTGGCCATCACAGGGTCCTGTGCATCTGTTGGTGTGGTCAGTATTCTCCATGTTCATTTATTCCTCAAACTGTGAGTAATTGGTGGTTTAAAGCCTTGTAGTCTTGGGGTGTTCACCCATGTCTGGGGTTAAGCATAGTAGAAGTGGTTATCTGGCTTGAATATGCATCATTCTTTCCATTCATCCACCATTTTCCAACATTTTTGTTGAGTTTGTAGTGTTCCCCGGCATCTCTAAGATACAACCTAGGAGAGTTTCTTGGGGTGATAACACCCACCATCACTCTCCTCTACCTCCATCAAATTCATATCTCCTATGATCTCCATGACAATCTCAAACATGTCCTTTCCAATAAATTAGACCAACATTCCCTACAATAAATTAATGGAGACCTATTGGAAGTATAACATTCCACCCTGTTGTATCAATATATTCATGTTGGAAATCACATTGCCAAAGCCTAATGCCTTCCAACTATCCATTGATCTAGCTAAAATGTGCTTGAAAAAAGAGTGAATTTCCTAGGCTTACCACATACCCAATTGAGGTCTCCAAGTCTACTCTAATTAAACCTTAGTGTCATCCCATTATGCATGCAAGAATTAAATACTCGAAGATGAAGTTCCAGCTTGTCGGCGTCCTTAGTGGAGCTTTGATTTATGATCATGAACATTATATTATGGCATGAGGATGTGGCCCCTATTAATTCTATTTAATTATATTACACCATTTCCTAACTCTTCTCCTCGATTGGTCTTCTCCTCGATTGGCCAAACCATCGGGCACTCCATTTCATTGTCTTAGGACATGGAAGAGGGAGAATTCTTCGAAATTTTTCAATTGGAGGATTATTCTTATCACTACATGAGGTAATGTAGAATAAATTGTTGAATAGGACTTGGATAATATTCCAATTACTATCATAGAAACTCCAAGTATTTTGAGCTTCCTTATACTCGTGTTCTTTGCAAGGTCTAATACTTTCCACAACTCTAGGAATTCAGCCTTATTGTTTGTGGTTGTGCCTAGTACTCATGTGTATTTGGTCTCTTCATATTCATCATGGAAATATATCACCCCTCCTACTCCTGCAGCCCCTAGATTCCCCTTTGCAACACCATCAAAGAATAACAATGCAATAGCTTGGGTACATTTCCAATCGTGGAGCTCTTCTTTATCCATTCTTAAGCATTGCACCTTAGCTACATTTAGTTGATCTATGAAGCTTCTAGCATGATTTGAAATTATATTTATATTTATCCAACTCCTCTCTAGCTCCAATAATCCTTCAATCTCAACTGATTTGAGACCTCTTGTGAGAGCAGTAATAGATATTTGTTAGTTTCTCGTGTTATTGAGGGAGCTTCATCTCTAAAAATGGTTGTATTCCTTTCAAGCCAGTTTGTCCAGCGTAAGAACTTGGGTAAGGATCTCCATGCACATTTAGTGATGGGAGATTGAATCTTGTCTTGTGGACAATTGGAGGGCCAATTTTCGAACAATTCTTGTTAGCTCTAAGTAATAGAGGGAATATAGTAAATCTTATCCAAGGAAAATCACCATACTAATAGGGAAAAGGCACATTCATGGAATATATGTGCAATTGTTTCCTCATCGCACCTAAAAAATACACACCAAGAGGGTGTTATAGCTCTGATACCACTTGTTATAGCTTCGATACCACTTGTTATAGCTCTGATACCACTTGTTATGGATTTAACCCAGAAATATATGATAATATAAATAAACCCAAGAATAACAAGATAGAAATGCTTCTTTATTATCAAACCCTTAAGGTAGGGCAACCCCATACATTCACTCCTTAAGGAAGGAGAACACTCCACAAGCCATATGCTTGTTCATACAATAATCCTTCACAATTCCTTGACATGGAGTCTCTACCCTGTATATAGGCCTCATACATACAATACCATGGGTCATTACCATGGTTCCCTCATACCATCAACTAATACCATGGGCCCATTACATTATTACTACCTACTTGTGGTCCCTTACATGATATGGGTTAACCACCTTATTATTACTATGGCCCATCCCATTATTACATTGGGTACCTCCCTTGGTACCCCATATTATCCCCCCTAGGTATATAACATTCCACCCCCCTTAGCATGTTTCGTCCTCGAAACATGGGAAGAACACAAATAATAAGATCTACTCAAAAGAGTAGTCCACTGGTACCATGCACATGCATCTAGCCATACAAGATAAAGGTGAACCCTCGGTCTCGTTGGTGCCTCACTCGCTTGAGATGGAAGTTGACTGTGGTAGCTCTTCTGTGTTGATATGTAGTAGGTGGATCTTCGCTCATCTCTATCTGTCATGCGGGGGTTGTTGTTCGTGTGGCTAATTGGTTGCCATCTTGATGGTTGTCTTGTGGGGTGATTTGGGTGATGATATGTTGAAGTTTTAACCCATGATGGCTTTTTCTTTAATTCACCCTGTTGTGGTGCCTGTTATGGTGTCTTCTTTTCCAATATGACTTCAACCACTGAGCCCTCCTCTGATGTATCAGCACCTGTAACCTTTTCTGCTTCAGCCTCTGTTTGTGTTTGATTGATTATCATCACTGGCTCATCATCTAATATGTCAGACCCTGAAACATCTTCTCCTTCAGCCTCCTTGGACTCTACCTGTTTATTAATGGAAATATCCTGTAATGTAATTTTCTTCTTTTTATACCAGAGCTTCAGGAATTTCTTCTGTACATTAATATTGATAGTACTCACAGATTCCATCCAAGGATATCCCAAAACAACATCCATACTATCCATCTCTGAAGTATAAAAATCACCATGCAACACATACTTATCCATAGAAAGCTTCAAATCCTTATGAATTTGAACATCCTCATCATCAACCTGTGTATTTTCAATTTGTTTTGCTGGAACTTGCAATTTTTTTGCCAAATTAACATTGATGAAATTATGCTTGCAACTAGGAGTTATAGAAATAATGATCTTCTCATTTTGAATCAATCCATGAACCTGCAATAAGGAGATACCAGCAGAAAATAACCATTTAGGTTCCTTGGTTTCCTTATTTTCTGTAAAAATAAATCTTTGCTAGGCTGTGTGTCTGTCTGTGTGAGCTTATCCACAAGATTAGTTTTACGGTCAAAGTGGTCCATAATAGCTTTTGTGAATATGTCCCAAGTCAAGGGCCTTTGATAGCAACGTTAATGTCATTGCCACCATTGTCGTCTTTCATTGTCCAAGTATATGTTTCCCATACGCAGCTGAGTCTTATCATCTCTGATGTAATGCAATCTAAAAAATTTCTCCATTTGTGCTAGCCATTTTGTTGGATGAGAGCCATCAAAATTATACAAGTCCCTCAAATTCGGACCTAGGCCCGCCATCACCAAAAGGAAAAATGGGCGAAAATTTGAATTAGTCACAATTCCGTCAATATTATTCAGAATCTCTATTATGACCTATTTTCAGAAATAGAACAATCATTCTGCATCTTCCCATATGATATAAATCCTAATCCAGGCACTAGAATTTCAGATCTGCGCTGCTACTCTCCCGTCATCACCCAAAAATTCTGAAAAAAGAGTTGATTTTAAATCAACGATATCTCCCTCATCCAAACTCCGATTCAACTGATTTTTTTTTTTTAATTGGGTGATTTTTCACAAAGAATCCAAATCTGCAATTAAATTCTATAGATCTTGCACCAAGATGTCTAGATCTACTCCACAAACGCGCGGCCCCAAAAAATGGTCTGCAACACCACTGATTTTTAGATCAGCGATATCTCCTTCATCCGGACTCCGATTCGACCGATTTTTTTTCGAAATCGGGTATTTTTTCACATAGAATCTATATCTACAATTATATTTTGCATATCTTGCACCAGAACGTCCAGATATTAGTTGCAAACTCTCTGCCCTGAAAAATTGTCTGCAACCCCACTGAGTTTTAGATCAGTGATATCTCCTTCATCCGGACTCCAATTCAACTGATTTTTTTTTTGAAATCGGCTATTTTTTCACAAAGAATAGAGATATGCAATTAGATTTTGTAGATATTGCACCAAAAAATACATATCTGATCTGCAAACTCGCCGCCCCCGAAATCCTGCAAAAAAAAAAAAAAAATTCTCCACTGTTTGCCTAAGAAAGTGCTCCGATACCACTTGTTATAGCTCTGATACCACTTGTTATGGATTTAACCCAGAAATATATGATAATATAAATAAACCCAAGAATAACAAGATTGAAATAGATAGAAATGCTTCTTTATTATCAAACCCTTAAGGTAGGGCAACACCATACATTCATTCCTTAAGGAAGAAGAACACTCCACAAGCCATATGCTTGTTCATACAATAATCCTTCAAAATTCCTTGACATGGAGTCTCTAGCCTCTATATAGGCCTCATACATACAATACCATGGGTCATTACCATGGTTCCCTCATACCATCAACTAATACCATGGGCCCATTACATTATTACTGACTACTTGTGGTCCCTTACATGATATGGGTTAACCACATTATTTATTATTATGGCCCATCCCATTATTACATTATTACCTTGGGTACCTCCCTTGGTACCCCATATTATCCCCCCTAGGTATATAACAGAGGGACCCTATATATTTTTGTGCCTTAGATTTTTGTCTATAATAATTTTTCCATGTATCAATGTCCAATAAAAAGCATTAACCTTTAGAATTCCATATTTGTTCCATATTTATTTCCACATCTTTGAGGAGGAGGGGAGTGACAGGTTTCCTAGAAAAAACATATATCCCTCCTTGACTATGTAGTGGCATTAATTTTCCAGGGTTCCAAATACAATGGCCTTAGTATCCCTCTTTATTGGAGCTAGCTCGTTCAAAATAGGGATCATTAAATTCAACTTATGATGCAAATGCGAAGGTAGATCATGACATCCCAGCCTTACCATAGTCCCCAACTATCCCAAATAGAGATATCCTTGAATCCCGCAATCCCATTTTCCTTCATCCAAGCAATAAAGGACTCGAGATCATTATAGATGGAGTTCATACTTTCCGGGAGAAATTTATCCTTCCATAGTGTTGACAGTGTTGGACCCACGAACATTCAGGGGATCTCCCTGATATGAAGTTCCAATTAGACGTCACACTATTTTGTGTAGGAGTTCTGTCTGGTATAAAGGCCTGGTTGCCAAGTTCTTAAAGATTTTCCTTGGCTCTAACTAGCAGCAAGAGAGGGATGCAATGTGGCTTCGAAAAGCAAGAAGATGTGCCTAGTGAGTGTTCAGTTGTAAATGTGTCAAATTTCTTCTACTAAGGAGAGGGGAAGAAAGTGAGACTTTAAGAGAGAGGTAGTAGTACCACCTAAGAAGAGACACACATGAACTGGAAGGATTCGTCTAACATCCAGCAGAATTGTCCACAGAGGATGTGATGGTCGTTACAACCAACAAATGAAAATTCTTATCTAATATCCCACAGAATATTCTACAAGGATGAGACAACAATGACAACCATTACAACACATTCTTAATAAGATAAGTGCTAAAACAACCGAAATAGTTCAACTATATTAACACATGTGAAAGAAAACATGAAGTACAAACATCCGCAGAATAGTTTTAAAAACATTCATAATCCATGCATGAAGAATGTGCTAGCCTTGAAGGCTTTTGTTATTAAGTAAAAGTTCCAAGATACATATATGAAATTAACATCACTAGCTCTAGTAGTGGGGCATTGTAACCACTCCTTTCTCCACAAAAGAACTAACTTATCTCTCTAACGATTTGTGGGAGGAGCCAAGGTGAAAAGTCCTTTGCTCATGCAGTGATGGAGTATATATAACCAAGGGGTGATGCTTCCCCTTCCTTGTGACTCTTTGACTACCCTCATAATTGTTTGAATTCCTATGACTTTTCAACTTTACATGACTCTTCATATTCCACACATGTCCTTTGGACTTTCAATTTACAATACATTTATGAAACATATGTTACATCATTGGCCACAAGGTGTGGTCTATGACCACTCATGACATGACACTGCTGACATGGACTGCTTAATGATGTGGCAATGTCAAGCCACTGTTGCTGCTGAGTGTTGAGTTTCTACTTGAAAATGCTCTTATTTTCACTTCAGTATGACTTGGTGATAAGGAATCTTCAATTATATGAAGTCTTGAGTTGCAATCGCAAACTGGTGTCCCTTTGATTTTCTTGAATGATCGACTTGTGCGTTAAGCTACAAGTGTTTCTTTTAGCATGATTCCCTCCTTCATCTCCTTCTTCATCATCTTTCCATGGTATGATATACTACTTACATCTGCAATTCACTCATGATGAGACGACATCAGCCGAAAAAATCCCTAGTCTAAGGTACTGCATTTTGATCCATTAATTGAGCCGAAACCATGTGACAAGATAGGAGAGAGGGCTCAGTGACTATGCATCTACATATATCAAGCAGCTAGGGGTGAAGCTTGATCCCTTATACTGCGCAGTGCACAGTTCAGGCAAGACTGCGGGACAAAACTGCACAATTCTGAGAGCCAATGGGACAAGCTGAGGGGATGGACACTAAGAGGACATACTACACAATTATGGGAGACAAGGGAGGTTCGTCTGCTGCACAATTGCACAGTTCATAGGCTCAAGGAATGATCTTGAGTTTTGTGATTGCACAGTGCACAATGAAGGCCAAGCTGGTAGGAAATATTGTGCAATTCTAAAGGGCAAGGATAGATCTTGAGCATAGAAACTGTGCAATGAAGTAATCATAGGAAGCAAGAACTATGTATTGCGCAGTGCCAAGGGTAAATTTCATAGCTAGAGGACTGAAACTACACAGTGCATAGTTTAGGAAGGTCAGGTGAAGCCAAGTTTCTTAGTCGGGAAGCCTTCTAAGAAATGGCTAAGTGCAAGACCGGTGAGATTGACATAAACAATAATAAGTCTTTGGTTGTGATCTCAAACTTAGAATATTTTATGAGACGATGACATAGATCACCCAAGACACATGAAAAATTCATTTCCCTCTGTGTAATAACTTTATGACCAGTTATGACAAGTGCGACACTTAACGTACACTTTGGGACGAGTGTGATGACACTTGTGTGATAGTGCTTAAAACTTTGTGAATGAGTGCAGCAAATGTTTAAATAACTCATATACACAAATATAAACCCTTGAAACCACCATAACGGGCTTCTACACATCATGTGACATCCAATCATGCAAAAATACGACAGTTTACCCAACTTGCAGAGGGGAGAAAATACTTCAAGAAAGTACATGAAATAAGTTTTGGTGTTTGCGAAAACAATGTGCAAGACCAAGGAAGGCTCCAAAATTGAGTGTAAGCCAAAATTTTGGAGGATGTTGTAGCAGCTACAATGATCTAAATTGGGGTAGATTAGTAATGTTATGCTAATTCCCCTCATCAAATAATAAAAATGTGCTTGAGGTTGTACTCCAAATTAGAAAGTAAAACCATGAATTTTATGTGTTTTTGCTTAAGATAGTTTCATGAAGAAAACTTAAAACATGAAACCAAAACACTCAATGGAAGCATGCATCAAACAATAATACACTAGCCATTGATAAAGGAGTTCACCCCTCCTGGACTACAGCTCCTTGGATCAGCTCTAAAGGCTTGACCCCTTCTCATTATGCTCATAATTATTCAAATAAAGAGTACATAAATGTGCTGACAAAAAGGGTGGCTTGTTTCCCCTTCAAGGAAACATTCTTCTGCAAATAATTCTCACTCTAAACATACGACAACCTGTAGTTAGTCATGAAACAGTCAGTGAGCTAAGGACTCTCAAATCAAGACCCCATACTCTAACTTCCAAGAGCATAAACAAGTACAACAATCTACTTGAAGCACTTAAACAAGTCTCTTTCTCCATACACATATAGAGAAAAGAAGAAATAAAGCTATAGCATTGTTGTAATGGTTGTTGTAGAAAACATATGGAAGTTGGAATACCCCTACAAGGTTATCTCCATCTTGGAACTCCTCCATAAAATAATCAACATACTATTTGAGTAGGGCACCCATAGGCTTAACTTTTCAAAAATCATATCCAGAAGTGATCATTTGACTTTGAAAACTATTCCAATGAGTTCAGAATGCCCAAAAATCGTTATCTAGCCTCTTTTTGCATCCCATTTGGTCGAAAATTGCCTTAGTTATGACTTATGTCAGTCTCACCACAATTTCCTCCTCCAAATTTGGCTTTTGGCCAGTTAAATTCATTAATCGCAGACAAAAGTAGTAGTTTCGTCATAAACAGCGGTTCCGCCATCAATCTTACCAATCTCACAATTAAGGGCCGAGTGGTTTCACTTGCAGTCAGGTCTGACGGTTATGGCGATGGTCCCGCAGTCTGTCAGATATCGCAATCAGTATGTCAAGGGTAATACAAATTACACAAGACTTAATGCATAAACATGTGATCTGGCGATAAGGCGGACCCGCTGGATTATAAACTACAGCATAATAAAATCTTTCGTTCGATAGTCTATCGCTCATCGCAATCGGCGTTATCGGCAATGGCGCGTATATATATATATATATATATATATATATATATAGGCAGGTACCAGGTGCGATAAGTGATTGCAATATATCGCATCGCAACCTGACTGCTCTGGGGGTCAATTACTATATAGGCAGGTACCAGGAGCGATAAGTGATTGCAATATATCGCATCGCAACCCAACTGCTCTGGGGGTCGATTACCATAAACCTACAATGTGTCATTGCGATCGCATCGCAACCTGCCTTGCACCGGGGCTAATTCTTCATACTCGTCCACCTTTCGTCGATATGTGATTGTGATCCATCGCAATTCGCAACTTCAGTGGATATCGCATCGCAACTCCATACCCTGTCGAGGCCGGGGCCGATTCTTGTAATGTGGTTTGCCTTTTGACTTTGATTTCCGATATGCGAGGGCCAATGATATAGTGACACTTGGTGCCTCCCAATTGGCTAGGACCCCTACCATGTCATCTAATCCTATTATGCCATCAAGTCAACCCTGAACTTTGACCAGCTCTAACTTCTGCATACGAGCTCAAATTTGAGTGTCATTCACACCATTGGATTCAGAATGATGACGTCTTCAATCTGAAGCTGAACTCGTCAAAATTCTGACACTTTGAAATTTTGACAAATTTGAGCCCTTGAGCATACAACACTTGGTGAAACACTGGTAGAATTTCATCTTCTCAGCCTCGGTTAACTTCTTATGTGCAGGGCCTTGGTTCTTCAGGGAGTATTGATTCATTGTGCATATTACTTTGGTTTTCCCCACTTACCCCATGAATAGACATAGTCCCATTTATGCCTTCTCGGATGAACACATCATAAGATTCGACAATATCACAATGTTTTGAGTTGGGGAGGGTACTGTCACTCGCAAGCTTAAAGTTTTCAGAGTAAATTTTTCATCTATGGTTTTTCTCCACTGTCAATAGGCCTGGATAATACCCCACGGAGTCACGCAGGAACACAAACATTGCTCTGCTGCTAGTGAGCTTGGACAGTACCCCGACGGAGTCTCTTGCTTCACCTATCTATGCAGGAAGCCTTTCTCTTCTTTTTCCTTATTTATTTATTTTAAATAGGAATGTGCATCAACACTTATTCATTTTTGGGCAGAGGAGGGATACCGACTTATTGACAGCAGAAGAGGTTGTTCCTTCAGAGAAGCATATAAATACCTTTGATTTAGGATTGCTCGTTTATATTTTTCCCCTTCTCCTCTTCTACTGATTGGATAAGCATGAAAACATTGAAACACAAAACCACTCGTAAGCATAAGATTTCCTCAATAGACATAGGTTCATGGTTGGACCAAAACTCTTCTTATGGACGAATCATATTTTTCGTCAGAACTTCATCGACCAAAAGATATAACCAACGCAAGGAAGATGGACAGGAGGTTAGCCAAATGTTTAAGTGTCACAAGACTTTTTAGAGTTTGGCCACACACATATGATGAAACCACAACATGTTCATGCATAACACTTATTCACATGATGAAAAAAAAGAAAAATTCAAACAAACAAGAAAGAAAATATTGTGTACACAGTGTAGGGCACAACCCCATATCATCATTGAAAGTAATGTTTTAAGTCTTAGCCATTGACAGGAAGATATTCAATCTTCCCATCAAGTGATTGAATATGATGAGTGTGTTAGCCAAGATTTTGGTGGACTGTTAATGGCCCAATCCACAGGGATTGAAACTTAGCTTGTTTTCCTTTGTCCTCATGGGATTTATCCCACTTCAAGACTAAGTCACCCACACTGAAGTTGTTCTTCCCTTCAGACTTCTTGTTGAATCACCTCTTGATACGGTTCTGATGAAGTGAAATTTTTTCTTTTTCTTTCAACATTTCTTCCTGTAATTTGTGAAGGGTGTTCATCCTACGTTTCACTAATAAACATGGTTTTCCTTCGAATTCCTGTGAAAGTTGGAGAGCAGGCAAGTAGATGTTGGACGAAGGATGGATTCTTTTCCATATACCAGGAAGTAAGGGGAGGTGTTCAAAGAGGGCTTTGGCATGACACGTTCAACCCATAAATCATTTACCAAAGTGGAGTGCTAGTTTCGTTGCTCTGAGAATATGGTCTTTTTTATGATATGATTGAGGTTCTTATTTTTGGATTCAGTAAGACTATTCCCCTGTGGATAATAATTAGCTAAATGTTTCAAAACAATTCCATTTTCCAACGAAAAATCTTAAATTCTTAGCGATGAAAAGTATGTTACATTATCAAAAACAAGTGAAGTAGGAATGTTGAAAATGGAAATGATGTTTTGTTGAAGGAAATCTATGACTTCCTGATCATTCACATGTTTGAGTGGCACTGCTTTTGTCCACCGCATGAAATAATCTATGGCAGTGAGAATATAACAGTGTTGCTTCGATGAATGCGGAAAGATTTCTCTAATCAATCCAAGCCCCACTATTGAAAATGTTCTTCCACTACAATAGGTTTCCATGGGGAAGATGACTTCTTGTTTCTGTCGGCACACCTCTGACAAACCGCACACTTGTGGGCATAAGCATGAGCATACCTGAATAATGTGAGCCAGTAAAAGTCATACTGCATAACTTTATGGGTTGTTGTGTTACCCGCAAAATTTCTCCCGGTTGTTCAATGGTCCATCATGGAGATCACGCAGTACTTTGTGTTAATCATGTGCTTCCAAACACCTCAGAAGTACTCCATTATGGTGCTTTCTGAAAAGCACCCCATGCACCAACTGGTAACATAATTATTCTAGTATGAGTGCCATGTTTTGTCATGTGGATAGATGTGATGGCATGGTGTCGTGCTCAAGGTATTGGTACACATATGTGTACCAAGATTTCATGACAGTAGTGGGGGAAGCTCGCTCAACATTATACATTTCGATTTCTTTCTCCCATCCTAAGAGATCTTCTTCTTCCTTTGCATCCACTACTTCTGCTGCTAGTCGACATAGACCATGGACCTTGATTGTGTGAACTGGTTTGAACTCTAAGTCATATTCCTGTAGACTATTCGTCCAATTCGATTTTCTCTCAGCCAGCTCTTGTTGAACAAAGAGTGATATGACTGTTGGGTGGGGAACAAAGATAATACAGTGATTTTTCAAGAGATAGGGTTGAAAGTGCTTCACCGCCTTGTATACTGCATAAGCTTGATTTTCAATGGTGGGATAATTAATTTTGGGTCCTTGAATACTAGCACTCATAAAATATATAGGTCGCTCATTATTCTGATCATCCTTTTGTGTGAGCACAATGACAAAAGAAGTGTTAGAAGAAAAGGTGTAGAGAAAAGAATCTCTACTGAAATTTGGGCTATATAATGCAGGTGCTTCTGCAATAGCTTGCTTGATACGATAAAAATATCCATTTTCCCTTTTGTCTTATTTGTATATTGCATCCTTATTTATCATATCTTGTATTGGTTTAACAATCTGTGTGTAATCGGAGATGAACTTACGAAGGAAGTTAATTTTCCCTGGAAAGGAATGTATAGCTCTTTTGTTCACTGGGAAGGGAATCTACATAATTTCTTCAACCCTCTTTGGGTCTACTTTAATCCCACTCTTAGCAATGATGTGTCCCAAGATGTTACCCTCAGACACTGCAAAGATACTCTTCTTGGGATTAATAGATATCCCATACTTGCGACATCGCTTGAAAATTTTCTTCAAGTGGCGTATGTGATCGGATCTTTGTTTGGAAAATATTGTAACATCATCAAGATAGACCACTACACTCTATCCAATCAATTCCTGGAATGTGATTTCCATGGCACGTTGGAATGTAGCACCAACATTAATCAACCCAAATGGAATTCGCTTAAATGCAATCGTGCCCCACTTTGTGCGGAATATTGTTTTAAGTTTGTCGAGCCCTGAGACTAGAACCTAGGTGTATCCTAAATATCCATCCAAGAGAGTAAAAAATTATGGCCCCGATATTGTTTATAGTATCTTCTCCATAGATGGCACAGGGTAGTTATATTTTTTGAAAGCACGTTTTGATTTTTGAAATCAACACATAAATGGATTTCCCCAGACTTCTTTCTTACCTGGACCAAGTTTGATACCTAGGTGGAGTGTCACACTTTGTACATGATCTGAGCATCCAAAAATTTCCTTAACTCTTTTTGAATGAGAGGCTCAAGTGTTGGATGTACCTTTCATAGCTTTTGCTAAAATGGCTTGGCCCCTTCTTTTATTGAAATCATATGCTGGATAATTCGGGTGTCATAAGTTTTAAGTTTGCCATACATCCACACGAATACATCTCGGTACTGTTTGAACAAGCAGATAAAATATTGTCGCTCCTGTGGTGTGCAGCAAGTACCAATATTGACAAACTTTGGATCTTTTTTTGTTCCCAAATTGATCTACTCATGAGACATCATGGAAATATGGATTTTAGCATTGACAGGTCCTTGGAAGCGGTTTTGCGGGTCATTATTCTTTTCCAATGATACCACACCTTTCGGCATGAGATTTCCTTTGCTTGAGCTAGTTGCATCCTGCAATGCCCTTTCATGCTTTTCATCAATCGTTGCATATTTTAAAACATTAGTGTTTTCCATGAATTTCATTATCTACTCGTCATCATTGAAAACGTGTAAATTATTGATATTATCAAGGATGGATGGCTTATAAATATTTTCTACAGAGAAAAAAAATTAAAAAATAAATTAAAATAAATTAAAAAATAAATAATTTTAAATTTTAAAATAAAAATTAAAAAACAAAATTAAAAATAAATTAAAATTAAATAAAAAATAAAATTAAATAAAAAATAAAAATAAATAAAAATAAAATAGAAAATTAAAATAAATTAAACTAAAAAAAATTAAAAAAATAAATAAATAAATATTATTTATTTTTATTAAATTAAATTAAACTAAAAAATAAATTAATTAATTATTTTATTTTATTTTATTAAATTAAATTAATAAAATTAAATAAATTATTTAATTTGTTCAAAATTAAATAAATTAAACTTAAAAAAATAAAAAATTAATTAATTAATTAAATTAAATAAATAAATAAATAAAAAATAAATTAAATTAAAAAAATATATTAAAAAATAAATAAATACATTATGTTTGCAGATGCACCGGAATCAACCAAGCAATTGTCTACATTGAAATTGAAGATTTCAAAAGTTAACAAAAATGGTGGCCAAAGTGTATTTGCATCCATTGTTAAAGAGTTAAGCATGGATTCGGGGGAACCAAAGGACATACCAGATCCCTTGTCTGGAGAAACACCATTACCTACGGTAAGTTGTTGAAGTGCGCATAAGAGGATGTCCTGTTGGGTCGTGATCTTTGTTAATTCAAACCTTGAGATTTTCACGGGAGCCTTATTCATGTCTTAAATTATGTTGTAATCCAAAGTGGTACAAATTGTTGAAGTGTCTGGGGGCATGACTTGGTTTTTGATTTCTGGAATTATGGTCTTACTCTTACTACTCACAGAAGCCCTTTTCATTGTAGCTACATTCCTAGACTTGCTCTATGTGTTATGTGCTGAGTTTATGGGTGGACTAATCCTTCTTAACAGATTTTCTTTGAGTTTTTTCTTTGCCAACTCTAGTCTAGTAATCAGCCCTTGGCTTCTCAGATTGTACTGGTCGGTCTACTTATGGGCAGGACCATCACTCAGAGGTTGGTTATCGGTCATGCTCTTTTGGGCTAACTATGAAATTGAACATGTTTACTACATTCCCCACACTTGGAGTCTCTTCGGTTGCAGCAGCTTCTTGATTTTATTCTACATGCTTGGTCTACTCGTTAGCAAGTATTGCATCAACAAGATGCGTAGCAATAACGTTCATGGCATGATTCCATTTTGGGCATGTTTTCTCGGAATGATATTCTTGATGATACGAATAGTATTGGTATATGCCCATACTTTCAATATTCAATACAACGTTCGAGCTCTGCGTAGACTTAGTTGGTTGGTTGATGCTACTATAGGAATTTGAGGTCCTTCTACTCACGATGGTCTCGCTCGACCTTTGTTTTAGCTATGTCAGCTCATTTGACATAGTCTTGATAGTACGGGTCAATCTCCCAAGATCAACAGTTTAATTTTCTTTGGCCTTTCTTATGGAGGCCTGAGACGTTTTACCCGTATCTTTGGAGTCTTTGGTTGGTTCATCATCTACAATCTCCAATCGTGTGCAAGTCCTTTTCAACTGTGATTGCCTCTTCATAATTTTTTGTTAAAGTTTGTTTCGTAGTTCTCTTTACAAACTGCACAATGTTGGTTGGCAAGGCGGAAGTGTAATAATCGATGGTGATGGAGTCATGATGTTTATCGTTTGTTGGGAACTTATTCAGAATACAGTTAAGCCTCTTATTGAAATCTTTCACTTTTTCCTTGTGCTCCATCTTGATATTTCCCAGTTATTTCAATAACATGGCGGGGTCTTGTCATCAGCAAATTTCTCAAGGAATATTTTCTTAAACTCCCTCCAGTTCTGGAAGGAATTTGGAGGAAGACTGTGATACCATATAGTTTCTCTTCCATCTAAGGTACATGTAAAAAGTCTACATACAACATCATCATAGCATACCTCAAGTGTTTTTAGATGTAGGTAGTAGTTGTCGAAATGATCCTCCACCTCGACTATTTGGTCAGGGTCATACTTTGTTAGGAGCTTTTCCGGATCCCTTGGCATCTTGTGTAACACACTCGGCAGTGCAAGTGGGCCCTAAGACATCCAATCTAGATCTTGGTCTTCCATATCTTCACCATTGTCTTCCCCTTATTCTTCATAGTTTGATTGGTCTTCTTCTTCTCCACCCAACCCGCAAAAAGTATCGTCTAAGAGCATTATGTTATCACCATCACCATATTTGAACGTTGGAGGTTGTGTTGGTTTTTTAGCATTTTCTTCAGAGTTTTCTAACTCTTCAAGGGTAGCGAGAACCAACTCTTCAACTGTTGAGACCACTATCCCAGTGGGGGTGGTTTGGTTCTTCTTCGGAAAATATGGAAGAGTTTATACTCTCGGTATCAATCCAATAAATTTTGCAAACTTTCAGGTGATGGGTCCGATGGCCTAGATCTTATCGTAAGATAATTCATAAGGTTGGGCAGTCTCAAGTTGAGAAGAATTACCAACTTTAGCAATGTGTGTAGAGGAGTTATTGGGAATGTCACTGCCTTGACCATAGGAAGTAATATTGGTTTTGATGGGGTTATCAACCATAAAATTCTGGCTTCCCTCCTTCTAGCTCCATAAATGTTGATGGTGTTGCACCCTCCAACATTCATGGGATCTCCCCGATATGAAGTCCCAACTAGACCTGACATTGTTTGGTGTAGGACTCCCATCCAGTATAAAATCATGGTTGCAAAGTTCTTAAAGATTTTCCTTGGCTCTAACTGTCAGTAAGAGAGAGGCATGACATGGTGCCTCCGAAAATCATGAAGATGTGCCTGGTGAGTGTTAAGTTGTAAATGTCTCAAAGTTCTTCTATTGCAGAGAGGGGAAGAAAGTGAGCCTCTAAGAGAGAGAGATAGTAGTACCACCCAAGAAGAGACACACATGAACTAGAAGGATCTTTCTAACATCCAGCGGAATAGTCCATAGAGGATGCGACATTTGTTACAACCAACAATTGAAAAAGTTTGTCTAATATCCTGTGGAATATTCCACAAGGATGGGACAACAATGACAACCATTACAACACATTCTCAATAAGATAAGTACTAAAACAACCGAAATAGTTCAACTATCTTAGCACATGTGAAAGAAAACATGAAGTACAAACATCCGCAGAATAGTCTTACAAACATTCATAATCCATGCATGAAGAACGTGTTGGCCTTGAAGGCTTCTATTATTAAGTAAAAGTTCCAAGACACATATATACAACGAACGTCACTAGCTACATTAGTGCAGTGTTGGAGCCACTACTTCTCCCCAAAAGTACTATATTATCTCTTTAAGGCTTTATAGTAGGAGCCAAGGTGAAAATTCATTTTCTCATACAATGAGGGAGTATATATAACAAAGGGGTGATGCTTCCCCTTCCTTGTGACTCTTTGACTACCCTCGTGATTGTTTGACTTCTTATGACTTTTCAACTTTGCATGACTCTTCATATTCCACACATGTCCTTTGGACTTTCACTTTACAATATGTTTCTGAAACATATGTTACATCATTGGCCACAAGGTGTGGCATGTGACCACTCATGACATGAAATTACATGATGCTACTAACATGGACTTATTGATGATGTGGAAATGTCAAGCCACTACTGCTATTGAGTGTTGAGTGTCTGTTTGAGAATGTTGGTGATAAGGAATCTTCAATGATATTAAGTCTTGAGTTGTAAACACAAACTTATGTCCCTTTGCTTCTCTTGATTGATTGGCTTGAGTGTTCAACTACAAGTGTGTCTTTCAGCATGCTTCCCTCCTTCATCTCCTTATTCATCATCTTGCCATGGTATGATAGAGTACTTGCATCTGCAATTCACTCATGACGAGATGACATCAGTATGAAAAAACCCTAGTCCATTTTGATCCATTAACTGAGCCAGAACCAGGCGACATGCCAGGATATAGGATTTAGTGATCGTGCAACAACACAGTGATGCTTAAGCTTAAGCCCATATATTGTGCAAAGTGCAGTTCGGGTAGTACTGAGGGATAAAACTACGCACATCTGAGAGCGAGTGGGACAAGTTGAGGGGATGGGCACTGAGAGGACATATTGCGCAGTTTCAGAAGACAAGGGAAGCTAGGTTGTTGCAAAAATATGCAATTTGGAGGCTCAAGGAATGAGCTTGAGGCTTGTGATTACGCAGTGAAGGTCAAGCTAGGAGGAAAGAGTGTGCAATTATGGAGGCCAAGGTTGGAGCTTGAACATCGAAATTGTGCAGTGCAGCAGTCCTAGGAAGCAGGAACTATGAATTTCATAGTGCCAATGGGAAAGGTCATATCTAGAAGACTGAAACTTTGCAGTGCATTATTTAGGAAGGTCGGGTGATGCCAAGTTTCTTAGTCAGAAAGCCTTCTCAGAAATAGTTAAGTGTAAGACCAGTGAGGCTGACGTAAACAGTGATAAGACTTCGATTGTGATCTCACACTTAGAATTCTTGAAGACACAACAACACAGATCACCCAGGACACATGAAAAAATAATTTCCCTCTGTGTGACAACTTTATAACTAGTTACGACAAGTGTGACACTTAAGATACACTTTGGGATGACAGTGACGACACGTGTGCAACAATGCTTAAGACTTTGTGAATGAGTGAAATAGATGTTTAAATAGTTAGAAAAACTCATATACACAAAGATAGACCCTTGAATCCACCAGAATAGGCTTCTACACATGGTGTGATAGCTAATCATGTGACAAGATGATATTTTAGCCAACTTGCAAAGGCAAGCAAAATACTTCAAGAAAGTACATGAAATGAGTTTATGTTTGCGACAACAATGTGCAAGACCAAGGAAGGCTCCGAAATTGAGTGTAAGCCAAAATTTTGGAGGGTGTTGTAGAAGTTACAACACACAGCCTGATCCTTGTCCCATTCGCTTCTTGCCATTCCAATTTTTCTATGATTAAAGGGGCTATAGCCTTGAATAATTTCCATATTTTGGAAACATTACTTGTCCACTGATATTTCTCCACTCTTAATAGGTGAGACTTATGGAAGTAATTTTTCAAAAAAATCATCTTTCCACCACTCCTTTGAGTCTGAGATAAGCTTCCAAAAATATTTTACGGCCATGGCTAGGTTCATCATCACTGGGTCTCTGATCTCTAGTCCTCCATATTATTTGGGGAGTCAGATTGTACTCCAATTAATCAAGTGAAATTTCATGTCATTCTTTTTCCCCCTTGCCAAAGAAATTTGTTGATCATAATGCTAATTTTTTTCTAGATACCGATTGGATCTAAAATCCCAAAGCACATATAAATCGACAACGATGATAGGATACAATTATTTAAGATTGTTTGTCCTATCAGTTTCAACTAGTATGCGCCCCATCCTTCTATTTTTCTTTTGAATTTTTGAATATTTTCCTCCCAATATTCTTTGAAGGGCATGCCTAAGGAGATTGGAACTTCTAGAAATTTCAAGGAATTCCACCCAATTAGAGTTGGAAAGTCCAAAACTAATGTTATTTCTTAAAGAACAACATCGTAGCAATTACAACCATATAAGTGGATATTCCTTTTATTTACTAATCCCTTAGAGAGGTCAAGATAGGCATATGGGATCTTTTTGAATCTGGAAGTAATGATTTTTGAAGCTCCTAACAATATAATAGTGTCATCTGCGAATTGGGAGTGATTGTCATCTTTAACATTTCTGGTAATGGAGAGGCTAGGTGTTATGAATAAAATATTCATAAATACATTAATTAAATAATAATATTAAAATAATAATATTAATGATAAATTAAATAATTTTATTAATTAATGGAGCACTAATTATGAAAGGGCAAAAGGTCAAAAGGTGTGACCACTCACCTTCATGGTCAGTCAATGCCTATATAGGCACACCACCATGAAGGATTGTAATCGCCATTCAAATTTTATTCAATAATAAAATTACAAATTACTCTTACTTACACAATCAACACACAATTACTTTCATATTGTTGTTTTTATTCTATAGTGGTATCAGAGAAATAATTCTCTAACCTTGATGTGATCCTGCCTCTGCTACAATAAATCATCCTCACTACATTCTTCCTATGCCAAACATCCCATCAACCATTAACCAGTCTTCACCGACACTCCTCCGCCCATCTCCTATTTGTGACACCAGTCTACCCGACTCATAAAATCCTCCATTTTTGTTGACTTTCTCTCCCACAGCAATTTCCCCGTTACTTTGACCCATGCTCAACTCTCTTTTATGTTGTGTCTTCATCGTGCCACCATCCACACCGTCACTGTCTAAATTTACCATCGACCAATCCCCAGCAATATTTCCACTGCATCTCCCTCACGTCATCCCTCCTGAAATCCTTGTCCGCTACATTTTATCATGTCTACCCACAACTTGTCCCACCATCTCTGAACTCCACCCATGACATACATGTGTATACCACAGCCCCTGTTAATCCCCGACACCTGTGCTCTTGTGTCCTCCTCCGCCATTTTTTCCTTGTCCACACCTTCTCCCCATCAACCATCGACCAATCATATTGTCAGCCCTGTTTCCCTATCCACCGTAGTCTGTCCTCACACCATTTCTCCGACTAGTTACTGACACCACCTTCCCCTGTCTCATTACCTTATAGCAATTGGTTCATATTGTGCTCACAAATCAATCGAACCATTACGTTGTTTTTTTTCCTCATTTTTTGTGGAAACTTTACATTAATCAACTTTATTAATTATATAATTCTAATAATTAAAATATATTTATTATTAAAATTCTTTAATTAATCATATAATTAATTATTATTATTGTTGTTGTTCAAATAATATAAAAAGTGGGGTCCACCAAGAAAAAAGGCAAGATGGTGAGCAATGAAGAATTACAAACTGATGTTAATCGCTACCGAGACAAATTAAATTGAGTGCATTATCACCTCAGTAACATAGAGAAATCACAAGCAAAGTTTAGGGAAGAACAAAAAGGTTGATGTCGATGATGGAACAAATTCTTCAAAAGGACTTCAAAATCGATGAGACTACTCGAAGGCTTAATGAAAATGGTGAAAAAATAAATACACTAATAGAAAAAATGGACACCTTGATGTTGCATTTTTGCCCCTATCAGGAGCCAACTAATAGCCTGCAAAATATAAATGAACAAGCGCTGACAAATACGCCTGAAATATATTTTTCAGGAAGTCAATATTACACCAAAATTCGAGAAAGGGACTATCAATGGATTAAAAAGTAGCTCCCAAAATATTATGGTAAATACCATAAAGGCATTATTGTCTAGGTCAATAAAATGGAATCCATTGTTTAATCAATCCCAGAAATAGGCCAACAAGAAAAGATCATGACCACATCCAACAATTTGGAAGCAAAGGCATATGATTGGTTCCTATGGTGGTCTAGAAAATGTGACTCTTGTTCCTTCCATTGGAAGACCTTCATGGATGCCTTGCTAAAAATATTCTACGACTAAGAAGAAGATGATTTCTATGAAAAAAAAATCGTCTCAAGCAAAAAGGGTATGTAAGCAATACACCCATGAATGGGAAGTATTAGCCACAAGACAAAGAGGATTTACTGATGAACAATTACTTAAAATGTATAAAAGTGGACTTAAAGAGTGTATTCATGCATCACTGAAATTGTACAAACCTCAAACTACCGAAGAAGCTAGACATGCATCAAAACTTATTGAACAAAAGCATAAGTTCAAAAGTTCATAATTCAAGGAAGACAAAGATCAACAACAATACTCAAGTAAAAAGAATCAAACAAATGTAGGTACTGTGGAGACAAATGAACATCAAGACACAAATGTCTTAACAAGAAATGTATACTTATGAAGTTGAGAAAGAATCAAACACTTCAAGTAATGAGTTAGAGAAAAGGATTAAAAAGAAAAAGAATTGTCGCAAGTGTGGAGAAAATTGGGCTCCAAGACATAAATGTGAAGACACGTCATTATGCTACTATAAAATAGTAGATGGAAGGCAAGTTGAAGTACAAGAACTTGATGAAGAAATAGGTATCACACACAATGAAGATTCAGATCCTAATGAACCATCATTAGCCACAATATCATGTGTCCAAAAAAATCAAGATGAAGAAATCAATTCTTCAAAAATTCAAAAACAACAAGTCATTGAAAAATATGTTCCACCACACCTTCAAAAGAAGAGAAACTAGTCTCCAAGACGTAAGAAAACTAAGCTTACTACTCTACCAAAAAACATGACAAGGACATTATGCCCTAAAACCATGAAGCTTAAAGGGCTCATAAGAGGCAGAAATGTCAATATACTTGTATATTCTAGCAGTACTCACAATTGTATAAACATTGATCTTACTAAACAACTTGATCTTTGTATATGCCCAATCAAGGACCTAACCATGTTTGTCGCTATTGGGAAAAATTTCAAAGAGAGGAGAATTCCATAAGGTGTCAATCCAACTACAAGAACTAGAACTAAAAATAGATCTATTTACCCTACCACTCAATGAAATGGATGTAGTTCTAGGTGCAGAATGGGCAATACAACTAGGAAGCTATACTAAAAACCTTGAAGAATAGTTCATGGAGCTTAATTGGAAAGGAATAAATTATAGATTATATGGTGTTAATGCATCCAACTTTGTAGGAATTTATAGGGTAAGTTCCTTAGACAGAACACCAAAGGACACCACTCACAAACAGGTCACAAATCAATACACCAGTATTGTTGACGTTGTTAAAACCCTCAAAGAGGGAAACAGTGCACAGCCTAAGCCAACGCAGCCACTTCAGGCAATTTATTAATAAAAGAATGAAAATTTACATAAACTTCTCTCGTGAACGGTTACCCTACAAATGACCCTCCATGCTCTTTAAATAGAGATCATGTACCAATCGGGTGTTAAGCCATGGATCAAGTGTCGGTAATACCGAGGAGAGAATGAACCATCGGATCACTACATAACATGACCGTCAGATTGTAAGTTACAAAAGTACATAGTAAATAAACACACTTTACCTAACTCTACACTAGACCAAGTTATACTTAATTATTTCCTATGTGTCGGAATATCCTAACATCCCCCCTTAAGAACAACTTGGGATAGGATTGAAGGATGTACAAATATGACACAATAGGAGAAGGAAGGAGGCATTAGAACCTATACCCCCTTAGTGACAACTTCCTAAACTCCAACCATAAATCAAAGTTTAGTAAACTTCGCCTCTGTGAGAGCCTTTGTAAAGATGTATAAAACTTGATCATTTGTTGAACAATATTGCACTTCAAGAACATTGTCGTGAATGAGCTTTCTGATGAAGTGCATGTGCAGTTCAATGTGTTTACTGCGCTAATGTTGGACTGGATCTTTGCATAGTTGAATGGCACTTTGATTATCACACCAAAGTGTAGTCGGATTCTACTGTTGAAAGCCAAACTCTGGCAGGATCTGACGAAGCCACGGGGCTTCCTTACTAGCTTCTACGGCACCACGATACTCTACTTTTGCTGAAGAAAGAGAAATGGCACTTTGTTTCTTGCAAGCCCATGTAATAGGTCCTGAACCAAGAGTGAACACATAACCTACAATAGACTTCTGATCATCAGGGTAACAGCCCAATCAGAATCAGTGAAACCAACCAATATAGGAGATGTGTTTGCACTGTAATGAATCCCAAACTGAACTGTACCTCAAACATAACGAAGTATTCTTTTAGTTGCTTTCCAATGACTTTCATGTGGGTTTTTCATAAACTGAGCAATAAGGCCAACAGCAAAGGAAAGGTCAGGATGAATATGGGTCAGATAAAAAAAAATTCCTACAAGTTGACGGTATATGGTAGCATCAACTTCAGGGGAAGTACAAGTGACTGAAAGTTTGGCTCCAGACTGAAAGGGAGAAGGGGCTGGCTTACAGTCTTCCATGTGAAAATGGTGTAGAATATCACATGCATACTTGGACTGGGAAAGGGAAATACCTTCCTTAGATTGCAAGACTTGAAGACCAAGAAAATAATGCAAGTGTCCTAAGTTTGTCATTTCAAACTTCTTTTTAAGGCTGGACTTCACATGGTTTATAAGATTTGGATCACTACCAGTAAAGATAAGATCATCAACATAAAGAACAAGAATGATAAGGGACTTGCTCACTTTCTTGGTGTAGACAGTATTGTCAGAATGACACCTAAAAAATAAAGTTTCTAAAATAAAGCTATCCATTTTGGCATACCAAGCCCGAGGGGCTTTCTTGAGACCATAAAGGGATTTCTTAAGCCGACATACAAGGCTGGAGTCTGTTTGTATAAATCTAGTAGGTTGTTCCATATAGATTTCCTCATGCAAGTCCCAATGCAATAAGGCGGATTTAACATTCATCTGATGGAATTCCCATTTGAAAGAGGCAGTAAAGGAAAGAACAAGGCGGATAGAGTTCATTTTGGCAACAAGGGAGAAGGTTTCAGTATAGTCAATGCCTTCAACTTGTGAAAAACCCTTAGCAACAAGACGAGCTTTATGTTTATCAACTTTTCCATCTGGTCCATACTTGGTTCTGTAAACCCATTTGCATCTAACAAGTTTTTGTCCCTTTGGAAGGGGAACAAGATCCCATGTATCATTTTCCAATAATGAATGATATTCTTCATTCATAGCTGCGTCCCAATCTGGATGGCCTGAAGCTTCTGCAAAGGTGTCAGGATCATAATTAGCTAAAGCTTGAGCTAGTAAAGAAGAGGCTCTATTGAACTGAGAATGTGTACGTCGTTGATCTGTAGATCACCGACAAGAGCACTTGCTACATCCAAAGTAGCACGGACCCATTTTGGAAGCCGAGGAGCTGAAGGAGGATCTTGAGAAGGTGGGGGAGGATTGTCATCCTCGTTGTCATCATCTGAAGAAGAAATATTTTCAGAAGTAGAAGGGATAGAGAGAGGTGGCACATCCGCCGAACTAGGCTCGTAGGCCAATATATTTTCAACAAACTTTACATCTCTTCTAATGATAACATTTTTGGACTTAAGTGGAATAAGTTTGTATCCTTTGACATCTTCAGAATATCCAACAAAAATACATTTTTCACTCTTAGGTTCTAAAGCTTTATGTTTCTCATCTGGAATATGGGCCCATGATTCACTTCCAAAAACACGAAAGTGACTTACATCTGGTTTAATTGAGCTCCATGCTTCTTCTAGAGTGATATTATTTAAAACCTTAGTAGGAGTGCGATTTATTATGTAATTTGCACAGTTAATTGCTTCTACCCAAAAATTAAGACTAAGTCCTTTAGATTGAAGCATACAATTAGCCATTTCCTTTAAGGTGCAATTCTTCTTTTCAACTACACCATTTTGTTGTGGAGTATATGGAACAGTATGTTGCACTTGAATTCCATTCTCAGTGCAAAATTTGATGAATTTGTTGTTAACATATTCTCCACCATTATCATATCTTAGCTTAAGAATTTTATGTCCAGATTGTTTTTCAACAAAGGCCTTAAAGGCCAAGAACATGTTAAATAATTCACTCTTGAGTTTTAAGAAGTATACCAAAGTGCATCTGGAGAAATCATCAATGAAGGTTAAGAAATACTTGTAGCCAGAGAATGAAACAACTGGAAGTGGACCACATAAATCACTATGCACAAGATGTAAAGGGGCTGAGATGTGCCAAGAGGCCTGTTTTTCAAAACTATCCCAATGATGTTTTCTGAGGACACATCCGGAACAAACACCATCTCTACAAGATACCATTGGAAGACCTGTCATCATAATTTCTTTACATAGATTCTAAAGGGAACGATAGTTTAAGTGACCAAATAGCTCATGCCAAAGTTTTCTCACTTCATCATTATGAGCAAAAATTACTGAGGGAAGATTTGATGACCCAAATTTGTCAAACTTATACAATCTTATAGAATCATCAGCAATTCCAATAGATAAAATCTGTCTAGGATCTCTTAGGTCATTAATTACAACATCGTGATGTGAAAATTCAACGATTTTACCTTCACCTGAATGAGTTATCTGATAAATAGATAGAAGGTTGCAGGATAAGGTTGGAACACATAATACATCATTGAATTTACCATTGTCTATATGAACAGTTCCAGTCCCTACAACACTAAGAGATCTATCATCACCAACATATATATTTTTGGTGTTACAATCATTTAAAGAAGAAAACATGGCTTTGTTTTTGGCCATGTGATAAGAAGCTCCAGAATCAATGAGCCACTCATGAGAATGAGAAGAAGAAGATACATTTAGTGCATATCCAGACCGAGATGCTTGAAAACCACATGCAGAAAGTGTTATTCCTGAAGATGAAGTTGAAGTTGTTGAGTGCTCCAAATGGATGTTATGCTTCTTCATTGCTGCTTCCAAGGCTTCCATCTTCTTAAAGAATTTGGATTCTAAGTGGCCATCTCGATTACAAAAGTGGCAATGTCTATCAGTCTTCTTCCCTTTGTTTTTATTTGCCTTATCATTTTGTTGAAATGATTTTTCATTTTAAGACTGAAATGGCTTAGGACCCTTGTTTGGTTTAGGACCATTCTTTTTAGGATACGGCTTCTTAGGATTCTTTGAATTTGGTTGTTGCTAGGCAGCTAAGGCTTTCTTAGAAGAGTTTCCAAGATTAAGAAGACCAAGATGTAAGAGTTTTTCTTGTTCTCTTATTAAATAATCACAAAAGGCATCAAAGAAAGGGGACTTGTAGTCTTATCCTTGAGAAATGAAGGCTTCTCTTGTAGAATGGAAGGTGGAAACAAATACAGAGTAGGTTGGTCCCAACTTAGTAAGAATGGAATAGATAAGGTTACCATCTTCTTTCTTAACCTTAATACCTTCCAAGAGAAGTATAAGGGTCTTAAACTTGGAGAAAAAATCTTCAATGGAAGAAAAATTATTGAGGTCCAATGTAAGCAACTCATTTTCGAGTTGATGGGCTCTAAGTTCATTTTTAATTCCAAAAACTTTAGTGATTTGTTTCATTGCTTCATTAGGAGTATCAAGTTCTGCGATATGGAATCTAAGGTCCGGAGAAATAGACATCCCTATCAACCCATGTGCTTGATCTTGCCTATTTTACCATTTGGTTGCCTTATCTTCTTCTTTCGGTTTGGTTTCTTGGCCTGAGGCTATTCTGTAAAGACCTTTACTTCTAAGTAAATCCACAATGTAGGACCACCATTGGAAGTAGTTGGTTTGTCAAGAATAACTTGGCATGGACTTTACAATTTAACAGAAACTGAAGCTATAGATGCTGAAACAAAGTGTTCCAATGGAAAGATCTCGAAAAATTAGGCTGAGTAAAAAAAAATGGCTCTGAAAACGGCTTCCTGATGAAGAAGTTATGGCTTTTTGAAGAAAAGTTGTTGAAGATGCCGACGAAGTGTGGGAATGTGCGGAAATGAATGATAATATTATATTTTAAAAAAATCCACCCCCTTTCCAAACTTAATCTAATTAGCTCAACAAAAAGAAAGACTTGAATTCAACACCTCTATTCTCATAAAGTAGCTTTGGACCAAGTGAGCTAGATTAAAAGGTTAATAATTTTTGGAAAAGAGGAAGAGGGTTTTTTTTTTTTTAGTCACTAAAGCTTTGGGGTGCGTGCTTACTTGAGAAATCTCTTTTTTCCTACAAAACAAAAAACGCAAAACCCAACATGGACATACAAAAAAAACAAACCTTACAGCTTGAAGTTAGCTTTGGCTGGAAACTAAATATTTTCGTCAATGTTTCTGATTTTCCGAGATCACACTAAGGCGCGGCGGAAAAGAGCATATGCATGAGAAAAATCCTCCTTTTCTGTTTCTAATTTGCCCAAATCGCACAGAGTCGTGAGGCAAAGAGCATACACAGAAATTAATGGTATAGATCCGGTAATAAAAAAAACAAAGAGTTAAATGAACCGAAATAAATAGAGAGAAAATAACTAAAAACTGCAAATAAACAATGTATACCTCGAGATCTTAAAAATGACATAGCTAGGGCTATCGGAAACCTTTTCGCGTCAAACGAAAGGGGTTCCTCACTGTAACAGATGCTCCTAACACAATAGAGTAGTCCTCTCAGCTCAAAAGCAGACAGTAACAATAGATCTAGGAAACGACATTCGGATGCAGTTCTACTAGCTTTAGATTTGGATCACCAACGGATGCGGCCCTCAAATAGCTCTGATACCATGTAGGAATTTACAGGGTAAGTTCCTAAAACAGAACACCAAAGGAAACTGCTCACAAACAGATCACAGATCAATACACCAGTATTGTTGATGTGGTTAAAACTCTCAAAGAGGGAAACAATCCACGACCTGAGCTAACGCGGCTACTTCAGGCAATTTATTAATAAAAGAATGAAAATTTGCATAAGCTTCTCTCATGGACGGTTACCCTAAAAATGACCCTCCATGCTCTTTAAATAGAGATCATGGACCAATGGAGTGTTAAGCCACGGATCAAGTGTCGGTAATACCGAGGAGAGAATGAACCGTCGGATTGTAAGTTATAAAAGTACATAGTAAAGAAACACACTTTACCTAACTCTACACTAGACCAAATTATACTTAACTATTTCCTATGTGTCGAAATATCCTAACAAACTTCAAGAAAGGCACAAGTACGCATGGGGACTTTACCAAGAACAAATAAAATCAAAGTAAACATGGCATTCCATAGCAGTGTGTTCAACTAGAGAAAACCCTTCTTGTTATGCTTTGAGGACAAAGCAAATTTAAAGGGGGTGGCAATGTTATGAATAAAATATTCTTAAATAACATTAATTAAATAATAATAATAATAATAAATTAAATTAATTAATTAATTAATTGATGGCCCATAAATTATGAAAGGTCAAAAGGTGTGACCACTTACCTTCGTGGCCAGTCAATGCCTATATAGGTACATTGTCATGAAGGATTGTAATCACCATTCATATTTTATTTAATAGTACAATTACAAATTACTCGTACATACATAATAAACACACAATTACTTGAATATTACTTGCATAATTTAATGTCATTGTTTTTCCCCCCTGCTAAAGAAATTTTTTGATCATAATAGTAATTTTTTTTTATACCCATTGGAGGTAAAACTCTAGAGCACATATAAATCGACAACGCTAATAGGACAGAGTTAATTAAGATTGTTTTTCCTTCTAGTTTCAACTAGTATGTGCCCCATCCTTCTATTTTCCCTTTAAAATTTTTAATAGTTTCCTCCTAGTCTTCTCTAACGGGCATATCTAAGGAGATTGGAACTCCCAAATATTTTAAGGAATTCCACCCAATTTTCTTTGGAAAGTCCAAAAATGGTGGTATTCCCTGAAAAACAACCTCATAGCAATTACAACTATATAAGTGGCTCTTCCTTTTATCTATTAATCTCCTAGGGAGGTCAATATAGGCATATAGGATCTTTTTCAATCTGGACGCAATGATTTTTGAAGCTCCTCCCAATAGAATAGTGTCATTTGTGAATTGGGAGTGATTGACATCTTTAACATTTCTGGAAATGGAGAGGCTAGGCTATTCAAAAAAATGTTTTTTTTTTTTTTTTGGTAGGGCTTACCCACGGGGGATTTGAACTAGTGACCTATCGCAAGGAGTGCCTTAACAATGCACCCATTCATCATCAATCCAAAGCCCCGTGGGCTTCAAAAAATGTTATTATTATTTCTTTAGTTTTGGATTTTTTTTAAGAAGTTTTAGAAGTAAAAAAAAAAATTGTAGCATAAAATGGCGATTTTTTTTATTTGGACTTTTTCCAAAAGGAAATATTTACAATTTTTTCTCAAAATTTTTAATGTAAACTATGAAAAATAATAAAAAAAACTATACTTAAACAAAAATTATGCAATGTCACTTTTATATTCACAAATGACTTTTGTTTTTTATTTTTTATAGTACCAATGGTCAAATCTATAATGCCAATTAATTGGTAATTTTCACTCCAAAGATAAAAAAAAAATAAAAGTTAGACAAATTTGAAAAACACTTAAAAAAACATTAAAAACAAATACATAAATAAAGGTATAAAAATTTTAAGTGTTGGCATTCAGTGTTTTTCGTAGTCATGATATTTGGTCTTTAATGCTATGGTGGAAAAATGTTTGAATTTTAATCCTAAAAAAATGCCAACACCACATCACCACTTTTGCATTCCAGTGTGGTTTTTCATTTTTCGTAGTCATGATATTTGGCCTTTTAATACCATAATTGAAAAATGTTGAAATTTCACTCTAAAAAAAGAGAGGTGATGTTGCATTAGTGCTTTTGCATTTCAATGTGGTTTTTCATGTATTTTGTTATCATGATATTTGGTTTTTAATGTCGTGGTTAAGAAATGATGGAATGTTAACCTTGAAATTAAAAAACGGTGATGTTGCATCACCACTTCTCAAAGTCAGCATGAAAATCATGATTTGATGTGATGTCCAAAAAAATGAGAACTCGGTAAAGTTCTCATTAAGTTGGTAACATTTTTTAAATCAATAGTTTAGTTCTAAGGCTTGTGTTGATCAAATTGTCCACAATCTTTTTGTGACAATTTTGTTCTTCCATGGATTTTCTTTAAACTTCATTTGATAGGAGGAATGTTTTCCCTTTTGCTTCAAATCTACTTACTTTATATTTTGAGAGGTTTTCAATCACTCAAATGATAGTCCAACATCTCCCTCCTAGTTCAATGATTGATGCATGTTTGTTCATCTGGAAAATTTGTTGCATAGGATGGGTCAATTGGAGTGGTTTTGTAGGTATTTAGAGGTATCAAGTTTTTTAACTAGTGAGGGTGTTCACATCTTTGATCTTGTATAGTATCCATACATAGGGGTGTATTGGTGAGGATGTACAAACGTTCTATTTAATGAATATGAGTCACCATATGAAAGAGGTAATACTCATTAGAGAAATTTGGAGGTAAAAAATAGGCCTAAAAATAAAAATGTACAACAAAAAACAACTTTATAAGAACAAATAGGATTCAATATGATTATGTCAACCATGGGGTATGATTCACCATTTTTTAAGTAAAAAGTTTTTAAAAAACTACTTTTTTTACTAATCTCCCTATGATTTTACACAAATTTAGAGTGAGAGCACTTGTTGGATGCGGAGTTCCAAGCAGGTCAAATCATAGATCAATCAAGTTTATCCATGTATTTCATATTTTTCGTGTAGTAGGGTCCATCGAAAGTATGCAACATGGGTACTCCTTGTATGCAAAATTAAATATTGCATTCAACGAGTGCTCCCACTTGAAATTTGAGTAAAATCATAGAGAGATAAGTTGAAAAAGTATTTTTTTCTTTTTTCCCTCCAAAACTTGTTACTTGATGAGGTAATCTAATCTGATTTTACTATTTCCACTAATATTTTATAATATTTCTTAGGAGGCCCATTTTAGACCTCAAAATTTATTTAATGATCATTATCTTTTGGTTCATTTAGTTGCATATTTTTTCCCTATTTAATGCACATGTAATTTATTGTGATATTTTTATTTGAATTGTCCTATTATTTTTGTCTACTATTTTTTAGATCTTGGAATTTATGTTGGGAGCTTCCTCCCCAACATGACGAGGAGATGACTGAGATTATTAAGTTACCTTAGGTTGTAGATATTTTCCATGCTAAGCAAGTCAGATCATAGATTATGTCAATAGGTGAATATCATATACATGCGCATTTATAGCTCACTATAGAGCATACTATGTACGAGATCAAGAGATCTTTTGAGACTTTGAGCTTGCATCGATATCGGTGATCCTTCCCCATATTATGACGATATTGATCCATCATGTTGTTGGCACCCTCAACCTACCCTAGAGGTTTAGGGTTTTCCAAGATCCTTATTTAGATTTATTTTCTTAGGAGGATACTCCTCCACCCTCTTCTCCTCCCCCTCCATTATCTCCTACAAAAAAACAACCACCATCTACTACTTCAACAAATTGACCACCATCTTATCCTCTAGTAGTAGATCAACCACCTTCTCTAACAACAGTGTTATCCCATCTAGTTGTAGACTAGCACTTTCTCCTCCTCAGGCGTCACATTCTACATTATTATCTACTGGAGGTATTGGTGCTTCTAGCTCTAGTGGTATACTTATGGCAATTGTCGATTATTGTGTTGTATCTTTTACATGCACATTTTCCATTTATATTGACTTGAGACATATATTTGACATATATATTGATTTTGTATCATTAGTCCCTGCCACAACAAGGAATATAGAAATCGATCTTTAGTCAAACTACTTCAACTTTTGTTTCTGACAAAATAATTGTCTAATGCTTTCAAAAAAATTGTATATTTTTTTATTAAAATATATGTTTTTAAATTTAAAAGATATTTTTTTTAATTTTCAAAAATCAAAAAAATTATTTTTTGATTGGTTGCAAAGGTTAGTTTGACTAATTACATGTGGTTAGATGTGACATTTGTTAAAAAAAAAATGAAATAAAATTTTAAAAATTACACATAATCCACGCATTGATTGATGTCAAACCATGCACCCATCAAATCATCAATTTGGTCATGGTATTTTAATTTTCTTCTAAAGTTTAGTAATGATTGTGTGAGGTCAGGGCTACTACTATGAGATTTTAATTACATCACATTGTTCAAATGCATATTCTGTACGCTATCATTAAATAAATACATGACATAAAGATACCTAAAGTTAAGATGGTTGGTGTTTATTAATTAATGTAGGCGGTAACTTGGAGAGAGGAAAATTCAATTCAATTTGTGTCCAAAAACTCAACTATTTGTGGGAAATTTGTGTTATCGTTGATATCATTTTGGAAATTACTATGTTGGGTTTGAGTTACTTTCTAATTTAGGGTATTTATCATCAAAACCCTAAAAGCAAAAAAAAAAAAAAAAAATCATGGCATTTGATTGTCTGGGGATGAGGCTTCTAAGATTCAATATCAGTTTGATTTTGAAGTTTAGATCGTGTTGGTTGCATTCGGCCCATGAAAATTCTACCCATGGAGTCTCTTTTCCTAACGTTTGCACTATTCCATCATTTTGCAGATCTTAGTGTTGTATGACTTGGAAATATTTGAATTTAACATCTATATTTTACATTATCCATTTATAAGAGGGTAAATTATGAATCGCTTAAAGCTTTTCAAGTGGAATGAAGATTTCTGAAGCTTTGCAAGTGGAATGAAGGTTTCTAAAGCTTTTTAGGTGGAATGAAGATTGCATTTGAAGGATTCATTTCTACATAAAATTTTCCATCCAAGTATCCTGGAATGAGTTTCTATCTGGACTTAGAGTCACAACTTAAACAAATCTTGAGTCTGTTGGTTTAGAATGTATATATTTTTGTCCTTAATCACCATGGGAGATGGCCATTTGTTTAAATGTTTTCCTCGCTATAGTAATTATATTGGCTTTGGCTCTGTGACAATGGCAAGGCAAAAAATGCTCATTTGGACTTGAAAGGTCAGTTTCACATGTGCAAAGGGCGCTTCATAAGAGGCAACTCTTTCATATGTTAGGATTATAATATGCACAGCTTTTACATGCTTTATATTGCTCTTCTTATGATTAATGGAAGAAGATATATATTGTTTGGTTATTTCTTTTCATAAGTCATGTTTTACCTTTTCTGCTCATAAGGCATGTTTTCATGCATAGTATCATAATCCATATACTGCATCTCTTATCTCGAGTGGAGTAAGGATTGTGCTTGTCACAAGCAAGCCCTACAACAATAATAAGGTTCCTATTCTAAAAGAGGAGGTTGGAAAATGTTATAGCCAAGTGATGTCAAGCTGTATTTTCTTTATATCTTGTCTGGTGTGTTGGCAATGCAACCGTGAAGGCATGTTTCAAAAATAAGATATGATTTTATTCTACACTATGAAAATTGGTTTTCATCATGTGTAGTATGGCATCTAGCACAATAAAAAGTTATGAATAGCATCTCCACTTGCATCAAAAGCAGAATATGTAATTGTAAAAGTGGGATGTGAGTCATTAAGAAGGAATCTTATATAGTACTTCTCAATCCTTCCTAAGATGTATGATAAAAGAAGTATGAAGCTCACTTGTAAGTAATCTTCTGCATTTGGATAAAGTGTTCTAGTTCAGATCCTTGTAAATTCTTGGGAGGAAAGGAAAGTGAGTCTAAAGTTGTAGAGAATGAATTTCTTATAGGCTTTCATTTAGTTATTCTTCATTAATTGACTCTGTATGATGTTATATATCCATTTTATAATGTTATAGTTACTCTTCTATTTTTTTTTATTTCTACATATCCACGTAAGTAGTAAATTTCTCTTACTAACACAACAATCTAGTGATTATGAATAAGAATAAAGCACACGCCATTTGGTATTTTATGTGTATATATATATATATATATATATATATATATATATATATATATATATATAATTCCAACTGAAATTTTCAAATGTAAATTGGACATATGTGCTCTATTTGGTATCAAATCTAAATCATGGCCAATTTGTGAATCAAATATATATATATATAATTCCAACTGAAAATTTCAAATATAAATTGGACATATGTGCTCTATTTGGTATTATATCTAAATCATGGCCAATTTGTGAATCAAATCATGAAGTTTCCATAATCTTCAAAGCCCAATCAGCATCTACTATCATAGTTCCTAAATGGAGGAATATATAAAAAGAGAATGAAATATACAAATAAAATTCAATAGTTGGTAGAACAATTAGTGATGAATTTTGGCAATATAATAAACATAAATGTAAACGAGGAAGGTGAGAAGATAGTTATAAGGAGAGAGAGAAAACTCAAGATATCCACTTCTTTGACAAATAAACATGAAGAAAGCAAGGCCAATAATAAAATTTCTAACTAGAATGTTGAACCTAGCCCTAAATTTAAAATTGAGGGAAAACACGTTGAACTAAAGAAGCTTAAAGGAAAGTCAAAAACTACCCCTGACACTTATGTGAACAAAAAAGAAGATGATGAAAGAAAAAATCACAAACCTAGTTGGGACTTTCCACGCGAAGTAATGAATCTATTACTCTGGTATAATCGACTATATTTAAAACCATGGTAGTAATGGATATTTATGTCAAGGGGCCTAGAGAAATTCATGATACCAAACCGTTCATGGGGCTTGGTTCTTGTTACCCCCTCACCTCTAGGGGTAGCTATATAATATTTTTATTCGATGATCAACATTGTATACATTGGTCCTCGTGATGGAATCCAACATTCTCCAGAAGCATTAGCCCATTGATGCTTCATATATCATTTTCAACTCACTCATTTATTGATGATGATGCCCAACATACATGAGGTAAATTTTCCTATTGCTTCATATTAAGTGTTTACGTCCTATGTATTTTGCATGAAGTAAAGATCATGGGTTGAATCAAATAATGAATCGTGATGCTTGGAAGTTATGCCTTTTTCCTTGTTTCACCTTGGGGATCATCTTAATTTCCTATTCCAGTGTTGTCACTCTTGGGGATAGGGGTACTACTTGGGAACCTTGATAACAATAATGTGGCCATGTCTTTCCATACTTAATATACTCTATCTATTATTCTTTTCCATTATCTTTTAGTTTAGTTAGTTTGTTACATGTACCCTAAGCAGGTCCATGCTTGCTAATCCTATGAGAACAAAGGGATTGCATGCTTGAGGTAGGTGCAGTCGTATTAATAAAAAAAATAGGAACATGATATGAAATTCAAAATGCAAAAGAAAGTGAAAGGGAATATAATGATAAATGAAAAGCCAAAGAAACTTGAGATCTACCCCCTGGCTATAACGTCATTTCCCTAAGTCCTATGCAATGAAATGCATAAACTAAAGAAAGACTAAGTTGAATTGTCCCCACCCCTATCCAATGAAACACAGAGATGAGAAAAGGTATCTTGAAAAATAATAAATAAGAGAATATAAGAAAAAGGAAAGAAAATAGGTCATAAGGAAAGGGTATCTCATCACGTAAGTGTTCCCTTTACAAAGGTGCTCATGGAGGGTATTATACCTTATGATGAATTAGCACCCTTAGGACATGTCTAACCACACATGATAGATGAAACATTGCAACCTAGAGATTATATGTTTCACCTTCTATTATGATGTGGCACTTGGATGATAGATATTGCACTTTGGTGATGAATATGGCACCTTTTTCATGATGATTGGAATCCTAGATGATGATGTCACGCCTTTTGGAATATGATGTGACCTTGGAGATGAGATTGTCTGCCTTTTGGAGGTAACATTTCACTTTTGGAGCCCCTACTTTCCATTTGGAGTTATTCATCCACTTCTAGGGGGAATTTATGCCACACTTTTATGAGGAAGACTTGATGTTTGAACATTATTCTTTATTTATGAGGCAATTTTTAGAATATTGAGACCTATCGAATCTTGTATCATGAGTATTTTATATATTGTTTCCCTATCTCTAGGGTGTGTAAGAGATAAAGCCACTATTTTATGTTTTTAGGGCTATTAGTGGATGAGGAAGTGAGCAATATCTCATATAGATAAGAGAATCACTCCTCACTTGTGAACAATTTCTACTTGTGGAGATATATCACTACTTTTATACCCTTATACTTAGTTCAGCTACGAATGGACTAAGCACACCTCATTGAGGAGATGATTTGTGGATGACTTTTCAACTTCTATGGCTTTTCATGGCTAGGGTGTATGGATGAACAATGATTTCTTGACTAAGTGTTATCTCTATGTCTTGTGGATTTATTTATGAATGTATTAAGTGAAAATGCACTTATCTAGTCATGAGGGTGCACCCTCTTTGTATTTTTCTTGGATAGATCCTATCTTTTAAACCATAGGAAAAAATTTAGTAAAGAATATTCCCTTGAATTTATCTTGAAGCTTGTAAAAGTACTAGTGTAGATTTTAAACTTATACAGAAATTACCTACAAACGAATGCTTAAAACAGAAAAATATGCAATGCCGAGAACATAAAACAAATATACACAAATATTTTCCGCTGGATCCCAAAACATGGAATACCAAATTGATTTTTCATTATATTCATTTCAATGTTACAATACATATATATACATGTTAAAGCATTCATAAACCCCAATCCACTAACCCTATATTAGAACATAACCATAGTCCCTTGACTGGACCTGCAAATACCATGGGAAAAAACCATCGTGCCCAAAAACCATGCGCAAAAACTATACGCAAAACCATGGGTAGGTATGCCCATTATTTTTGTGTGTGCCCCCCATCCTTGGGTCTGCCCAACTATAACACACACCCAACATTCTCCCACTTGTTTTTTCTTTCCACTTTGGGGGTCATAGGAGAGCTTAGTCATTGGTTGAGGGCTATAATGCCCATTATATCTCTACACCAAGAAAAATTTTCAGTGTTCACAGACTTTGTCATTGCATCTGCAAAATTATTTAGAGTTTCCACCTTTACCAACAACACCTTTTTATCTTCAACCATATCCCTCACAAATTGATACTGAACTTCAATGTGCTCTGTCTTTGAATGATAAGCAGGGTTCTTTGCCAAGAAAATTACACTTTGGTTGTCGCAATCTATCCTTATATCTCTTTGTACCAACCCCATACTTTAACACAATCCCTGCAACCAAACGCCTTCCTTTCTTGCATGAGTTGTTGTCATGTATTTAGCCTTTGTAGTTGAAAGTGCCACTACAGACCGTCTCTCGCTCATCCAATTGACCGCTCCTCCAAATAGGTTAAACACATACCCACTTGTAGATCTACTCTTATCCAAATCTATAGCCCAATATACATCAACAAATCCATGTATGTCAAAAACAATATCCAATCATAGTATTCCTTATTAGCACAAACCATAATCACTAGTGCCACGCAAATACCTAAAAACCTACTTCATTGTTGTCTAATGCTCCTTCCATAGTTTTGACATAAACTTGTTCAATACTCCCACTGCATGTGCAATGTTTGATATGGTATAGACCATTGCATACACTAGGATACCAACTTCACTCGCATATGGAAAATGGGAAATGTCCTCTTCCTCTTCCTGTGTCTTGGGACACTGTTCAGTAGATAACTTTACACCTACTGTAATAGGAAGCTTCACCAATTTTCTATCCTGCATATTAAACCTTTCCAATAGTATCTCAACATAATTCCTCTAGTTTAGTCAGAGCTTCCTCTTTGCTTAATCTCATTTAATTTCCATGCCCAAAATACAGTTTGCGACACCAAGATCCTGCACGTCGAATTGAGAGGACAACTAGGTATTCAAATCCTGGATAATTTCTTTGTCATTTCTAATCAAAAAAATATCATCCACATACAAGATCAAATAAATAACACGATCACCAAGTGTTAGAGGTGAGTGAAAGGGCAAGACAGTTGTCAGTTGTGACTATAGTTGTGCATGAGATTTGCACAATCAATGGATTGAGTATTGCCAATGAGGATTGCGTGGTTCAACCAAGGGAAATACAAGTTTGGATCAGCCATTCTCGTCTATTCTCATGCAGGATTGCGTAGTGGAGGCAAGCAAGCAGCGGAGGAGATTTGAACCTGTGATTGATTCAGATCTGAGCTAGTTTGTGTGTAACAGGTGGATATAGTACTGAGTACTTGCAAGGAGTATTGTACCATGTATTGTTACATGTTCTCAATCAATATAATATACAGATAGTTGGGGGTTTTCAGTTGTATGCTTTCCCCATGATATACTGTGTTGATATGTGTGATTGATGCTTCAATGTGTGCATGCGATTGTTTCAGAACACTGCAAATTGATGATCAATAGTAGAGGAGGTTATGTATTATGCATGCATTCCGAAAATCGTTTATAATCAGGATAATCTCTGTGAATAAGTGTTATATTATTCAAAATTTCTACATGGTATCAGAGCAGAGTTGATCATCAGATCTATTATTCAGAAAGTGATTACATTTTATTTCTTTAGGCAAAGTCTGTAATCGAGCCAGGTAGCCTCTGGATTCATCCTTCTTTTGGAAGGTGAGATATCCAGTAAAAGCCCATACAGTCAATCTCTGTACGAGAAATACTTTGTTCTCATGAATTTTAGATCAGAAGCGGTTGAGTTTTGAGCTGGTGGAATTCGAATTTGCAGCAGTGTTTTCTTGGTGTCAAAGATGAAATGTCTTTCAACAGATTGCGATTGGAGTATGCTCTTGAGGGCAGCTCGAATTATATTGCATGGAAAGACAGGATGGAGGCGGTGTTAGATGACAATGGGTTGAAGGATTTCATAGAGGCTGAGTTCCCAAAGCCTACTGATGTTGCTCACGTTGAGGTTTGGCAAAAGAAGACAGCAAAGTGTTGAAGGATTCTGTTGGAGGGTGTGAAGAATCACATTGTATCCAGCCTGCATGGAAAGGCTTCTCCATACTTGATGTGGAAAGCGTTGTGATGAGCCCCAATTTTGGTACAATTTGGGCTCATTTTTGGCCTATTTTGCTTGCTCAAACCATTCTTTTTTATTGTTTATGCATACACTTCTTAGTTTATTCATGTTGTTTGTAGGAGAAAGGATAGGCACTTTATCTACGTAGCTAATGCATTGTGATTCCAGGTTTTGGCATTAAAAGGGAGCAAAAGACAACGAAAAGGTGGCAAGGAGACAACGAGTTGGCATTGCTGACGTAAGGAGAGGTTGTCCACGGTCTTGGGGGACATTCCTCGTGATCCTCACCAAGAACTCTGAGCCCCACTCCATCCTCCCTCCGAGCTTAATACACGGCCAGCTATTCTACAGGAACAGCAGTTCAAAACTGCTCTACAGGAAACAGCATTTATGATCATCCTACAGGATCAGCAGTTAAACTATAGATTGAACAGCCGAGCTCCTAGAATCATGGATACTTGTTGGAGCATCGTTTTGTATAAGTATAGAGGCCTTAGCCTTGGTTAGGTTGTTGAAACTCTCGTATTACTATTGTAATTTTGGAGCACAGCTCAAGTTTCGTTCTCTTTTGTAAGCCAATTTGGCATGTTATCAGATCATGAATAAAGAAGGCCACTTTTGAGTTAGTTCTGAGTTTTCTCAAGGAGCTATAGCTCTCAGGTTAGGGCCCAACCTGAGAGCCATAGACCTCCTCAGTGTTGTAATACATTTACCCTTAGTTCCAGCACTTGAGTTTGTTTAGTTTCCTATGCAATTCGGATTTCCAGCTTGTTAGTTTAATTGTTTTCATTAGCATAGATAGGACTGGTATGATGCTTTACTTTCAGTATTCAAGTTTGATAGGTTGGTAGAATAAATCTCTTGGAGCTCCAACAAAAATAGGTTGTAAAGGTTCACTGCCATCTCACTGTTTGGGATTGGGGTGTAGACCATGATCAGCCACCAAAAAGAACAGCAGTCGTTTCATCTCCACGCAAGCTGCCACATGAACGTTTTTATTAAAGATCCATTCATACATTCTCGACATTGATCCATACTGCACTCTCACGCATTAGTTTCAATTCTTGTTTTCCATTTCGGATTTATAGGTTTCATGGCATAATAGGTTAATGAATTTCTCGTTTTGATGCACAGGTCATTTGCTTCATTTACACTGCTCTTTCTCAAGCCACTTCCTTCGTCGTTTTCTCCATCCACCTGCAAGTTCTATTCACCCTCTATCTCACTCACTTGCCCTCCAACTCTCTCATTGCACGTACAGCTCCATCTCCTTCACTCTCGTTGATTCCACCTTTCCAAAACATCAACCCATTGCATGCACCCTTCCTTCGTCTGACTTGCCATCTCCTAAGACATCATTAGGTCCATCTCCATCTCCCTTAGCCTCCCACACCACTCCAACACTCCATCAACTCCTAAAAACCTCCACGGCCAACCATCCTGTAGACGTGCACAGCCATCCTGTAGAAAACAGAGTATCCTGTAGGATCCCCTGCAGCCTTCCTGTAGGAGGCCATTCACTTCGTTGCCGAGCTTCTGAACGTGAGGGACCTCTGTGGATGGGTGCTAAGGATCCTTAGGAACCTCTCCTAGCCTCCCCAACCTGTCCCACACTTTCCTTCCTTCTCCATCCCACCTGCACAATCAACCCTAATTAGGCCAAGTTCACACTCATTCCACACACCTAAAGGAAAAACACAAAAACACATTTCTCATGATGCAAGTAGCTTAGACCCATGCATTTACACTTGTTAGAGGTAATGACAGCATTCATAAGAGTTGCATCCACATTCGTTGCATTATAGAGGATAGACTAGTTAAATTAGGGTTTCATAGATTTACATGCTTTAAATTGCTTTGATTCAGTTTGTCAAGTAGAGTAGCCTTCCTTTGAGTTAGCTTTCGTCCATCATTGATAAAGCTTCTTCTGTGAGCCTATAGAAGTTGGCTTAAGCCCTAGCGGACTTGTGCCAGCTGACCAAGTGACAGCTGCGACAAGGGCTAGTACTTGTGCATACAGCACCGTCGCTTCCAAGTTTGTACGAACTACCGAGTTGATAAAATTAAGAGACAGGAAGCCCCAGGAGTTGTAGCATTATTGCTACAATACTGGAGCTCACCATCTTTTTGGCGCCGTTGCCGGGGAAGCGTCAGAGTATTAGTAATTGTTGCTTTTCTTCTACTTTCGTACTCTTACTTCTGCTAAGTAGTTTGCTTCATTTCCATTCTGCAAAAGTAGCATAGACTTTCCTGCTTTCCTAGACTAATCTTTCCTGCTTTCTTAGATTAGTATTTCCTGCTTTCCTAGACTAATCTTTCCTACTTTCCTAGATTAATCTTTCCTGCTTTCCTAGATTAGTATTTCCTGCTTTCCTAGATTAACATTTCCTGCTTTCCTAGATTAATCTTTCCTGCTTTCCTAGATTAATATTTCCTGCTTTCCTAGATTAATATTTCCAATTCCGCAAATTTCATTTGAGTAATCTAGTTAGTTGTAGATCACTTTGTTTCAGTTTTGCAGGTACAAGAAAAAACAAAAGCACTAAAAACAGAGAAGAGTCCTTTCCCTTTCATGCCTCGTAGGAACCGAGATAGATCAGGCAAATTCCTACCAAACACCCCCACCACATCACTTAGTCACCCTTCACTCTTCGGTGGTGACAGTGATTCAGAGGAAACTATAGGTGAACATCCCAAGACATACCGAAATCCTATAGAAGAAGAAGAGTTAGAGACCACTCCACCTAAAGCTATGGCTGACAATAGAGAGGATGAGAGGATAGAAGGAGCTTTCCCCATCTGAGAGACCAATGGTGAGATGAAAATGAAAAACATTAGCCCCTCTGCTTTGCCTCACTTCCATGGAATGACCACTGAGGATCCTGATACCTTCCTATTTGAGTTTGCTGTCCTCTGTAGGACCTATGACTATACTAAGGATGAACAAAAGCTAAAACTTTTCCCTTCTACTCTCAAGGATGTAGCACTACGCTGGTTCATGGGTTTGCCTGGGAATAGTATCACCACATGGGCTCAGATGCAGCAAGCCTTTAACACCAAGTACCGGGATTATTGTAGGTCCAAGGAAACAAAGGGGGAAATCTTTCGGATGACCATGGGGAACGATGAATCTTTAGAGGACTATGAGGAAAGGTTCCAACTCAGTTACAAGCGGGCCAGGTGCACGCTTGACCCTGAATCCCTTAAGTTGGTTCTGCTCCGAGGAGTACCTGAAGATCTCTTAGATACCCTTCACATGTTAGCTGGGGGGGACATTTACCAACTGCCTTATGAGGACATCAAAACTGTGTTTAGAAATCATTCTAGGGCAGCTAGGAAACGAGGTAGAGGAAACCTCCTCTCCACTGGTGTCCCTTTCTCCAAACATGAGTTTACAAACCAATTAGAAGATCTTAAGAGTGAGGTGAGACATACCATCGCCATGCAGTTGGACACATTCAAGATCCAGCAAAAGAAAGAAGAAGCTGAGAGAGCCTTGGCTGTCTTCTGCCCTAGGTGCACAAGAAGACATCCTAAGAACGAATGCCCATTGCATTCGGTTGAAGTGTGTTTTGTTTGTGAGGAGGACCATCCTACCAATCAGTGTCCTACCTTACCTGGGTTTAAAGCCATGTACCAAGGGACTGAAGCCCCCTCTGAACCTCTCTACTTCATCAACCAAAGGAGGCCACAAGGATCTAGACCCTATCAGCAGGGAATGCAAGGGGCACCACAAGCCTATTACAACCCCAACCAATCGATTCCTATGCCTTCCTGGGGTCCCCCTGCTCATCCTTCTTGGTCCATGCCTCCGCCATGGTCTTATCCACCTCAGTATCCTACTCAACCCACTACTCATTCATATCACTCACATGCCCAGTCACAGCCTCAGTGGAGTGCACCTCAGTCGGGGTGGAGGCCTCAATACAACAATCCTCCCGCCATTCTGCCTCCACCTCCAGTTCAGCCACAACCATTACCTCCTGCTCCTCCAAGGCAACCTCAAATACCTGCTCAACCGAACCCGAACCCCAACAATAGACAGGCTCAGCAGGTATATACTGGGGAGACCTCATGCCCTACCTATGCTGTGGAGATCCAGGAGATCAATCTTAGATCTGGAAAGACTCTTCCAGATCGCCAACCTCCTCCCCCAGAGGATGAGGAAAACCATCAGGAGAGTGAACCAAAACCTATTCCACCCTTTCCTGAGAGACTTACAGCCACCACACAACCCAACCCGGAGGAAGATGAGCTTCTGGGAGAGCTCAAGCAGTTGTGTGTGAAGATACCCCTTCTCCAGGCCATCAAGGATGTGCCAATCTATAACAAGCTGGTTAAGGAGAAGTGTTTCAAACATCCAGGCAGACGGAAGAAAGATGCTTCAACTATCAATGTCATAGGACAACTGTCTGACCTTATGCTAGGACAAGTCATCTGCCCAAAGTACTTAGATCCTGGAAGTCCTGTAGTAGATGTCCACATCAATGGCACCATCATACCCCACACCCTGATTGATCTGGGGGCTGCCATTAATGTAATGACCAGGGATACCATGTGCAAGCTCAATCTTCAAGGTTCCTTGAGGAAGACCTCGACAGTACTGCAATTAGCAGATCGCTCCACTGTGACTCCCGAAGGAATTGTGGAGGATGTCTTGGTCTCTATTGACTCTTGGGAGTATCCTGCAGACTTCCTGGTTCTGCAACCAAAGGCAAAGCTTACTGGATATCCCCTCATTTTGGGAAGGCCTTGGTTAGCCACTGCAGATGCCTATATCAGTTGTCGTGTCGGAAATATGACCATCAAAAATGGTCCTATGTCCAAGCAACTTGTCCTATACCCTCCTGCCCAACCCTCTTTAGAGCATGACTTACCACTCTGGTTGGAAGAAGGAGAAGAAGACGAGGTGTATTCAGCACCTCTATGTACCATAGAAACCAATAGAAGAAATCCCCCAACCGAGGATGATTTGATCGAGAACTTGATTCAAAACCCACCTACCAGTGCACTACCTTTAGAAAAATTGGTGGAGGATGCCCAAGCCAGCACCTTAGTGGATCTTTGTACAACCAACCCTGTCACTCCCAGAGTTAAGAATGTGGAATTCGGCCCTGAGAAAGCATTGAAAATCAGCTCCTCCCTATCTCCTTCTCAGGAAAAGGAGTTGTGCAACCTGTTGGCCAGCCACTTAGATGCTTTTGCTTGGAGCTATAAGGAGATGAAAGGAGTCCATCCCTCGGTCTGTACTCATCATATATACATCAAAGAGGATTGTAAACCAGTTAGGCAACCCCAGAGGAGAATGAATCCAGCCCTTAAGGACATTGTCAAGGAAGAATTGCAAAAACTGTTGGATGCCGGATTCATTTACCCCATCTCAGATAGTGAATGGGTGTCCCCTCTAGTGTTGGTTCCCAAGAAGAATGGGAAGTGGAGGATCTGTGTAAATTACCGGGAGCTGAACAAAGCTACCAAGAAAGACCATTTCCCTCTACCTTTCATAGATCAAGTGTTGGATGGACTGGCAGGAAAGAAGTTCTTCTCTTTCCTGGATGGGTTTAGCGGGTACAATCAAATCCAAATCAGCCCAGAAGACCAAGATAAGACCACCTTCACTTGCCCTTGGGGTACCTTTGCCTACCGAGTCCTTCCCTTTGGGCTATGCAATGCTCCTGCTACTTTCCAGAGAGCTGTCCTAAGCATCTTCTCGGAGCTGGTCCATGATACAGTGGAAATCTATATGGATGACTTTACCCCTTATGGGGCCAACTTCCAGGAGGCATTGTCCAATTTGGGAAAAGTCCTCACCAAAGGCATTGAGATGAACCTGTCCCTCAGTCCCGAAAAATGTGAATTCCTGATGACTGAAGGGACCGTGCTAGGCCACACCATCTCTAGCCAAGGATTACAGGTGGATCCTAACAAAATTGCTCTAATCAAGAAGGTTCCACCTCCACAAAAGGTAAGGGATGTTAGGAGTTTTTTGGGATTAGCAGGATACTACAGGAGATTCATTAAGGACTTCAGCAAGCTCGCCTCGCCATTGTTTGGCTTGTTGGCAAAAGATGTGGAGTTTAAGTGGACTGACGCTTGTCAGAAGAGTTTGAATGAGTTAAGGGACAAGTTGGTGTCAGCACCAATCTTGAGAGGTCCAAACTGGGCCCTACCTTTCCACATCCACACTGATGCCTCAAACAAAGCCATAGGGGCAGCTTTAGGACAAATTGAGGAAAAACTTCCATATGCCATTTACTTCGTTAGTAAGAACTTGTCCAAAGCTGAGCTGAATTACACTGTAACCGAGAAAGAGTTCTTAGCTGTAGTCCATGCACTAAACAAGTTCTGTCATTACATTACCGGATATCAAACATTTGTACATACTGACCATGCTGCTATTAGATATTTGATGAATAAACCATATGTGAATGCTCGTATTATTAGATGGTTACTTTTATTGCAGCAGTTTGATCTAACCATTGTTGATAAACCAGGAAAAGAAAATGTTGTTGCTGACTTCTTGTCTAGATTGGATTTGTCTGCAGATGAAGATGGGACGGTGGATGACCAGATGCCTGATGAGCATCTGTTTGCTATCTCAGTACTCTCTCCATGGTTTGCTGATATAGCAAACTACCTTGTTTCAGCTCAGTTCCCTCCGCACCTCTCTTCAAAAGAGAAGAGCAAAATCATCAGAAAGAGTGCCTCATTTACATGGATTGGGGGCAACCTGTTCAAGCTTGGCCCCAATCAGATCTTAAGGCGTTGTGTAAGGGAGGAGGAAGTCTTTGACATTCTCCTCACCTGTCATGATGGGCCTTGTGGAGGACATTTTGCAGCAAAGAGAACTGCCTTCAAGATCCTGCAGACAGGCTACTATTGGCCCACACTTCATCAAGATGTCAGAAGATATGTTAGCCAGTGTGACCAATGCCAAAGAATGGGGAAACCGACCCAAAGGGATGAGATGCCTCTCCAACCTCAAGTGACTCTCGAGCCATTTGAGAAGTGGGGCATGGACTTTGTGGGCCCAATCAATCCCTCTTCGAGGCAAAGATCCTACATCATAGTGTGTACTGACTACTTGACAAAGTGGGCAGAGACTAAAGCAATCAAAGCAGCAACTGAAGAAAAGGTGGTCGAGTTCTTAAGAGAAAACATCTTCTACAAGTTTGGCTACCCAAGAGAGCTGGTGACCGATCAAGGGAGCCAGTTCACATCCAATTTGGTTGAAGATCTACTAGCTCATCACAAGATCAAGCATAGGACTTCCACCCCCTATCATCCTCAAGCAAATGGGCAGGTGGAAGTCACCAATAGAGCATTAGAAGGGATCTTGACCAAAGTGGTGAGCAGCAGCAGAAAAGACTGGGCAAATCGCCTAGTTGAGGCCACATGGGCTTACAAAACCACTTGGAAGACCACCACCGGCTTCACACCTTATGAGCTGGTCTATGGGAAGAAAGCTTTGTTGTCCATTGAGTTTGAGTATAACACTTTGAGGTTGGCAGCTCAGCTGGACCTAGATCTCAGCCATGCACAGCAAGAAAGGTTATTGCAGCTGAATGGACTGAATGAGCACCGCATGTAGGCCCTCCTTCACTCAGAAGTGGTTCAACTTCAGAGGAAGGTGTGGCATGACCAACATCTCCATGGCAAGCAATTTCAGCCGGGAGATTGGGCCTTGTTGTATGACTCCAGATTCAAAGATTTCAAGGGGAAGTTGAAAACCAGATGGCTAGGACCTTATGTGGTGGAACAGTGCCATGACAATGGATCTGTCCTCATTCGAACCATTGATGAGGAATCCATTCCCATGCTTGTCAATGGGCACCGATTGAAGATCTATAGAAGACCTCTCTCAAGACAAGAGTTTATCAGCACTATGGAGAAATCTGTTTTGGTCATAGAGAAGGGTTCTGCCTCCACTTTGGGCATACCCTGAAGGATCTAAAACACAAAAAAAAAAAAAAAAAAAAGGAAAAAAGAGAAAAATAAAGATCCTTGGGTGAAAACCTCTCTGAGGTGCCCAAGGCAGGCAGTAGGGGTGAAAACCTCATTGAGGCGCTCCTATTGACTTTCAAAAAAGAAAAGAGAGAAAAATAAAGATCCTTGGGTGAAAACCTCTCTGAGGCGCCCAAGGCAGGCAGTAAGGGTGAAAACCTCATTGAGGCGCTCCTATTGTCTTTCTAAAAAAAAAGAAAAAAAAAAAAGAAAAAAGGAAAAAGCAATCAGCACCATAAAAGGTTTGCATGCAGATGTTCTATGGAGGAGAAGAAGCCTCTCCACTCCAAGCCAGGGGCCTTCATCATGCTAGCAAAGGATGTCATCAGCACCACCTCCAAGAACAGCAATGTTTTTTAAGGTATGTGCAATTATTATCATGCTTTGGATCTTCTACAAGAGGATACAGTTTTTCTACAGGAAGACGCGGATCTTCTACAAGAAAGTGCAAATTTTCTACAGGAAGCTCTGTGTTCTACAGGAAACTTCCTGTAGAAGGTTACGATGGCCGAAATCTGTTTCAAATGAAGATCTAGCGACTGAGGAGTGGATTGAATGCATGCATGCCAATGATGGCACCCCTGAACATTGCCATTATCGTCCTCCACCATCCTCGTCGCCATGCAACCAAGATCCCTGCAGCAGCACAACAAAGTAATCAGTTCTCGTGAGAAAGCATCTGTCAAAGAAAAACTAGGCACCGAGAACCATACCACATCCACGTTGATACATCAGAAGCGCTGGGATCGTGATCGAGAAGCCAGAACCGCCAGCATGCAGCATACACCCGAGGAGAAAGAACGGTGACAAGACCCCTCGCGGGGATCCTGTAACAGTTCAACCTGCTCAAGTGAAGACCGTTCACAGCACCGCCATCTGAGATCAAACACAGGCGCATGAACGCAGAACCATTCACTCCATCGCCAGCATCCTGTAACCACGAGCCTACAGGAATGTGCAGCCACATGCGGCAGGTAGATCCATCGCTCAAAAAACTAGAAATCATGTGCAGCCGCGCGCAGGTAAGTGTTCTAATCCTTCTCTCCATCAAACTGCATGATTATTACTTCGATTTGTTTTGCATGGCATAAAGGTGAATGGTTGAGCGGCCTAAAGGCCAGTGATTGGCCACGTCGATTAGTAAAGGGATAGTCAGAGGACGCGGTGGCAGCCACGACGAAAGAAACACGCAGCAAGCACGTGAAGATCAGTCCCGTCAACCGAGAAGTGAAGTTTAACCGAAAAGGGCGGCGGCAGATCTGTGGGAATGAATGCGGCAACAAACGAATGTGCAGGCGGATGATGGGTGACGTCACCCAACGGTCCGGCGGGGACAGCTCACCCCCGCGCCACGAGCTGCGCCGATTCAAAATCTAATCGGCTCGACTAAGCGTGTATATCCATCAACTCCACTTCAAAACTTGAGTAACTCTTCTGATCGCCTCTGTATGTTGATACGCCGAGCTCTCGGCTACCTGAACGCTGGTAAAGCACCTCTCGACCGCCAGCCAACTAAAGCTCTTCCCGAAGCCTGCACACTGCTCCTACAGGAACAGTTTCTACAGGAACGCCGTCCTACAGGAAGCAGTTCCTACAGGAACGCGGCTCTACAGGAAGGTGCAGTCTTCACGTAAAAAAGGTGGCAGAAAAGAGGTAACCCAAAAACTCCTTCCGCAATTGTTTTTTAAAGGTGGCAAGGCCTTTAGTCACAGTGTGGTCATAAAAATTGGATTGTCGTGCCTATACTATCGCTCCTACAGGATAGCTGTATAATCAACTGTGGTCTGAAAATTCATTGCATGTTCTGTCTTTAGACCGAATTTCCTATGTATCCACCACCTCTGGTATAAACCACTGTGTTCATCATGCCTGGCAGGTTTATCAGGCGAGAGCCCACTAATTCAAATGCATTAAGGAGAAACCCGGCAGTGGTTGAGCTCTTCACTAGAGCGCAATGGATGCCTTTCTGTGATAAACTACAGGGCTACGATGATGAAGTAGCCGAGGAATTTTTGCAGGCTCTGCAGCCTAAATCACAGACATTGGCCACGGTAACCTTCAGAGGTCTCAGCCTCGAACTCACCCCAGAGCATATCAGTCGGATTACAGAGCTGCCCATGGGTCTGTCGTGGGACAAAGAAGAGCGGAAGATGAGCCAGCAAGCAAAGAAGGAGTTCTTCCCACCGGAAGAGTCATTCACCGAAGACAAAAATGGAGTCAAAAGGGCAAGCTTGTTGCCGCCATGGAACGAAGTCAGTCTACAAATTATGAAATATATCACCTGTGAGGGTCGATATAGCATTGTATATGCGTATCACTTCAGGCTGCTTAACGAACTAAGACACCAGATTGACCTCCCTGCAGCACAGAGGCTGAGCATTCCTTACTTTTTACTGCAGTCCTTGATAGTGTGCTCTACAAAGCTCAAGGACGGAATCCCTGATCAGATAGCCCATCATGGGCTGATAAAATTGCTCGTGGAGGATGCTCTCCGCTCATATAAAGTCCCCCTCGCATGGGAATCATTTAGGAACTTAACAAGAGAAGGGAACATAAAAATATTGCTTGGAGAGACAGGGTCCTCTAGCGGTGAAGAAGAAGAGCCCGTAGCCAAGACTAAGAAAGGGAAAAGCAAAAAGGCCCCGACTCCATCACAGAAGAAAGAACGAAAAGAGAAGGAGGAGGGAGAGGATGACAAAGCAAAAGAAGACACCCCCATCCTGTCAGCAAGGGAACAGAGGTTGAAAAGCAGGGCAGTCAAAACTGAGGTGGTCCCTGCCAGCCCAAGCATCTCGTCAGCTCCTGCAGGCAAAACCAAAAGCAAAATCCATGCAGCCAAGAAAGAAAAGGTGGCGGAAGTTGCATCTACAGGAACGCAAGCGCAGGCTTCTACAGGAGGCCCAAAAACGGAGAAAGAGGCTTCTACAGGAAGCCCGAAAACACAAAAACAGGTTTCTACAGGAAGCCCGAAGACAGAGACAGGGGCTTCTACAAGAAGCCCAAGATTGGAAAGAGGGGCTTCTACAAGAGGCCCGAAGGTCATTGAGAAACAGCCTCCTATAGAGAGTCCGAAGACAAAGAAAGAGTCTTCTACAGGAAGCCCGGAAGCAGGCAAAGCAGGGTCTTCCACAGGAGGGACCCTCGATAAGGAGGCAGCAGCGGCACTGGCTGCCCTCAGCACACCTCCAAAACCGAAAGAGAAAAGGGAGAGGGAGACCCCTCTGCCACCTGAAGCCAGGAGAAGCAAGAGGATGTCCCCGAGCAAGCCACAGCCTTCACCCAGCGGCCATACCACTTCAGGGGATGTACCTACTTCACCCAGTGCAAGAACCCCCTCTAAACCATCAGCTACCCCCGAAAAGGGGAGCCCAAAAATAACTTCCTGGACACGAAAGATAGGCCAGTCGCCTTCTGAAGCCCGACTCAAAGAAATAGAAAAAGGGAAGGAAGCATCACCCTCATCACCATCAGGGGCAGAAAAGGCAGGGCCATCAAAAGCAGAAAAGAAACAGCCTATTCCGGTCCCGAGTCCTCGGCCAAGGACGAGGAGCAGGGGCAAGGTTGCTCAAGGATGAGCAAATGGTTCAGCTGGGGGGTGATGATGAGCCCCAATTTTGGTACAATTTGGGCTCATTTTTGGCCTATTTTGCTTGCTCAAACCATTCATTTTTATTGTTTATGCATACACTTCTTAGTTTATTCATGTTGTTTGTAGGAGAAAGGATAGGCACTTTATCTACGTAGCTAATGCATTGTGATTCCAGGTTTTGGCATTAAAAGGGAGCAAAAGACAACGAAAAGGTGGCAAGGAGACAACGAGTTGGCATTGCTGACGTAAGGAGAGGTTGTCCACGGTCTTGGGGGACATTCCTCGTGATCCTCACCAAGAACTCCGAGCCCCACTCCATCCTCCCTCCGAGCTTAATACACGGCCAGCTGTTCTACAGGAACAGCAGTTCAGAACTGCTCTACAGGAAACAGCATTTATGATCATCCTATAGGATCAGCAGTTAAACTATAGATTGAACAGCCGAGCTCCTAGAATCATGGATACTTGTTGGAGCATCGTTTTGTATAAGTATAGAGGCCTTAGCCTTGGTTAGGTTGTTGAAACTCTCGTATTACTATTGTAATTTTGGAGCACAGCTCAAGTTTCGTTCTCTTTTGTAAGCCAATTTGGCATGTTATCAGATCATGAATAAAGAAGGCCACTTTTGAGTTAGTTCTGAGTTTTCTCAAGGAGCTATAGCTCTCAGGTTAGGGCCCAACCTGAGAGCCATAGACCTCCTCAGTGTTGTAATGCATTTACCCTTAGTTCCAGCACTTGAGTTTGTTTAGTTTCCTATGCAATTCGGATTTCCAGCTTGTTAGTTTAATTGTTTTCATTAGCATAGATAGGACTGGTATGATGCTTTGCTTTCAGTATTCAAGTTTGATAGGTTGGTAGAATAAATCTCTTGGAGCTCCAACAAAAATAAGTTGTAAAGGTTCACTGCCATCTCACTGTTTGGGATTGGGGTGTAGACCATGATCAGCCACCAAAAAGAACAGCAGTCGTTTCATCTCCACGCAAGCTGCCACATGAACGTTTTTATTAAAGATCCATTCATACATTCTCGACATTGATCCATACTGCACTCTCACGCATTAGTTTCATTTCTTGTTTTCCATTTCGGATTTATAGGTTTCATGGCATAATAGGTTAATGAATTTCTCGTTTTGATGCACAGGTCATTTGCTTCATTTACACTGCTCTTTCTCAAGCCACTTCCTTCGTCGTTTTCTCCATCCACCTGCAAGTTCTATTCACCCTCTATCTCACTCACTTGCCCTCCAACTCTCTCATTGCACGTACAGCTCCATCTCCTTCACTCTCGTTGATTCCACCTTTCCAAAACATCAACCCATTGCATGCACCCTTCCTTCGTCTGACTTGCCATCTCCTAAGACATCATTAGGTCCATCTCCATCTCCCTTAGCCTCCCACACCACTCCAACACTCCATCAACTCCTAAAAACCTCCACGACCAACCATCCTGTAGACGTGCACAGCCATCCTGTAGAAAACAGAGTATCCTGTAGGATCCCCTGCAGCCTTCCTGTAGGAGGCCATTCACTTCGTTGCCGAGCTTCTGAACGTGAGGGACCTCTGTGGATGGGTGCTAAGGATCCTTAGGAACCTCTCCTAGCCTCCCCAACCTGTCCCACACTTTCCTTCCTTCTCCATCCCACCTGCACAATCAACCCTAATTAGGCCAAGTTCACACTCATTCCACACACCTAAAGGAAAAACACAAAAACACATTTCTCATGATGCAAGTAGCTTAGACCCATGCATCTACACTTGTTAGAGGTAATGACAGCATTCATAAGAGTTGCATCCACATTCGTTGCATTATAGAGGATAGACTAGTTAAATTAGGGTTTCATAGATTTACATGCTTTAAATTGCTTTGATTCAGTTTGTCAAGTAGAGTAGCCTTCCTTTGAGTTAGCTTTCATCAATCATTGATAAAGCTTCTTCTGTGAGCCTATAGAAGTTGGCTTAAGCCCTAGCGGACTTGTGCCAGCTGACCAAGTGACAGCTGCGACAAGGGCTAGTACTTGTGCATACAGCACCGTCACTTCCAAGTTTGTACGAACTACCGGGTTGATAAAATTAAGAGACAGGAAGCCCCAGGAGTTGTAGCATTATTGCTACAATACTGGAGCTCACCACGTTGACAGATTTATTCCAAAGCAAGAGCGACCAGAGGAAGTTGGTGCTCAAGGATAAACTCAGAAACATTACATGTGAGAATGGAGACAGTATGCCCAAGTATCTCATGAAGTTCACCCAATGCCGGGATGAGCTGGGAAGTGTGGGGGTGACTGTCAATGATGAGGACTTAGTGAGCTTGGCTCTCCTTGGTCTTCTGAAGAGTTGGTATCCCTATCAGGACTCTGTCAATGGTCAGGAGAAATTGCCAGGATGGGAGAGACTTTGGTCGGATCTTGTGCAAGAGGAGATCAGGCGGAATACCAGGGATGGATCTTCAACAAAGGCATCTGATGAAGAAAATTATGCTTTGGCTGCCAAAGCAAAGAAGGGGAAGGATAAGGGTTCTCTTTCTGAATCCAATTCTTCCAATGATGGGAAGAAGGTTGACAAATCGAAAGTGCGATGCTTTCGTTGTCATGAGGTGGGCCATTATGCTGCAAATTGTCCATGGAGGAAATCCAAGAAGGGATCCAGGGAAGGATCTGAAGGTGAGGCACTTGCTTCACAGTTTGAGTTGGATTTCACACTCTTTGCATGCATGGTTTCATCCATGGTGGGAAGTGGTTGGTTTCTTGACAGTGGAGCTTCTTTCCACATGACCGGTGACAAGAGTTTGTTTAGTACTTTGGAGGAGAAAGATCTCCAAATACTCATAGCGATGGGTAATGATGAGAAGTATAGTGTCTCAGGTGTAGGCAAGATTATTTTTCAGAGGGAGCATGGAGCTCGCCTTACCTTGACCGATGTCAAGTATGTACCAGGACTGAAGAGAAACTTGGTGTCAATCGCGATGCTGGAAGATGGAGGTTGTGATGTAGTCTTCAGTAAGGGAAAGGTTTTCCTTAGACACATCATCACTAGACAGGTGAAGCAGATTGGTTCACGGGTCAAGAACCTGTATGCTCTTAAGGTTCAAGATACATGCAAAGCCTTAAGCAGCAAGGCAACTGATGGAGACTTGGTGGTTGAGAGGGAGCGTATATTACCTCTCAACATGCAGAGCCAAAAGAAGTCTCAGACGACTATGGAGGAGCCATGATTGGTGCAGCAACTTCAGGAGGTTGTGGAGCAAGCACAACAAAGGAAGCTGAGAGGAGATCGAGTAGAGACATCTACTCATGCAGAGACCTCCAGTAGGGGGAAACTTCGAGCCAGGTGGGCTGAGGGATCACATGCAGCCATACCTCCAGGTAGGAGGTGGGGCGATATAGAGTGATCGTCCCAAGGAGGAGGGGTAGGATCCTTGAGGTACCCAACCTCTTGGATGAGACCTTGCTACAGGAGCCCTGATGTGGAGTAGCAGAAACTGACTAATTGGGTAGAGACAGATGCGGATGGAGCGGCAGAGAGAGCGACAGTGTAGGGAATCCCAGGACAGCGCATAGCTAGCAGGCTGCAGCAATGCGAGAGGCACAAGTGTTTTGCACAGTGTTAGGTGGCACAGAGAAGTGTGCAATGGTGCGAGATGCATGGAGATGTTGCAGTAGCACAAATGTCAGAGAGGGAGCACTTGTCAGCAACAGGTAGAGCTTCAGCATCAAAGTATGTTCCTAGCCCAACAGAGTGGTCAGTTGGGAGTGTTTTTGTTCCAAGTGTTGTTGGAGAAAGTGGACCAGGAAAATGTGTTGCATGCAGAACATTCCAGAGTTGTAGGATAGGTGTTGCAGATAATCCATATCTTGTTGAGAGGGAGTGTTGAAAATGCAACAAGATGATGGAGCTTAGTGGAAAGGAGTCGCCTTCACTAAGTGGGCCCGCAGGCTATTTTTGGCGCAAAGTCTATTTTTAGACCATGTCTATTTTTAGACATATGGATCATGGTCTATGAGTTGCAAGATGCTATTTGTGGATGATTGGTCATGTTGGTAAAAATAGATGGACTTCTATTTTTAGACATATGGGCAGAGTCTATTTTTAGACTGCTAGGCTAAAAATAGAACAGTCGAATATTATTAGCTCTTAATAATATTTGGACTATAAACATTATCTTATCCTCTTGGAGCACTTCAATTCGAGCTACGGATGTGACACATGCAACTGCCAAAAGGAAATACGCTTTTCTTATGGGTTAGTTGAGCTATTGCATGAAGGACTTCAGTTAGAACTCAAGTGGTTGAGTTTGGTGGAGTTGATTGAGGAGTTGATGGAGTTGTGTTCAGTTTGACTTAGTTGAACTAGTTGTATTTAGTCTAACTAACAAATACTCTAGTGATGAGTGGTGTGAATTAATTATTAATTAATTCACTAATTATTAACTCATAAATCAACTAAAGAATACATCATTTAACTCAGTGCATGGACAGTTCAGTGGAGACAAGTGTTAGAGGTGAGTGAAAGGGCAAGACAGTTGTCAGTTGTGACTATAATTGTGCATGAGATTTGCATAATCAATGGATTGAGTATTGCCAATGAGGATTGCGTGGTTCAGCCAAGGGAAATACGAGTTTGTATCAGCCATTCTCATCCATTCTCATGCAGGATTGCGTAGTGGAGGCAGGCAAGCAGCGGAGGAGATTTGAACCTGTGATTGATTCAAATCTGAGCTAGTTTGTGTGTAACAGGTGGAGATAGTACTGAGTACTTGCGAGGAGTATTGTACTATGTATTGTTACATGTTCTCAATCAATATAATATACAGATAGTTCGGGGTTTTCAGCTGTATGCTTTCCCCATGATATACTGTGTTGATATGCGCGATTGATGCTTCAATTTGTGCATGCGATTGTTTCTGAATACTGCAAATTGATGATCAATAGTAGAGGAGGTTATGTATTATGCATGCATTCCACAAATAGTGTATAATCAGGATAATCTCTGTGAATAAGTGTTATATTATTCAAAATTTCTACAGTAGAGAACACAACAAACCGATGCACCTATCTTCATCTAAAATTTTAATATCAACAGATAACCACTGACTTACTACATTATTGAAGGCGTTTAGATGCTTTGTCACCTAGTCTCCATCCTTCATCCTAAGGTTATACAACTTTTTCCATATTAGTAGTTTGTTCACCAGAGACTTAGATTGATACAAAGTCTATAACTTGTCCCACAAAGCCTTCAACATAGCTTCCCCTGATACATTCAACAATATTGAATCTAAGAGGCACAATCTTATTGTTCTCTTCGCCTTCCGATCTAACTTCGCCCAGTCTTTTGCTAACATTCTTGTTGGCTTCGTACTTGGATCTACAATGTTCCACTAATATATCCTCTGTCTTGAGCTTCCACTGCTCAAAACTTTTTCCATTAAATTTATCAATCTCTATCTTTCCATTGTTCACCATCTTCTTTCACCGCAAGAATCGATCCCGCAAATCTCCCATTGTAACAAGGTCTACCACAGGCCCAAGCAAAACCCCTCAGTAGCAAATACATCCCCTTAAAGCCGAAACATCTCTAATCCTAGATGGATGTTTTAACCCTGTACATAAATTACCTGCAAACAAATTCTTAGAATCCACTAAACAGCTCAAAACTTTGTCCATTAAATTTCTCGATCTCTATCTTTCCATTGTTCGCCATCTTCTTTCACCGCAAGAATCGATCCTGCGAATCTCCCATTGTAACAAGGTCTACCACGGGCCTAAGAAAAACCCATAGCAGCAAAGGCACCCCCTTAAAGCTAAAATATCTCTAATACTAGATGAATGTTTTAACCCTATATAGAAATTACCTACAAACAAAGTCTTAGAACAAAAAAGTATACAATGGCGAGAACATAAAACAAATATACACAAAGATTTTCCCCTAGATCCTAAAACCAGGAATACCAAATTGATTTTTCATTATATTCCTTTCAATGTTACATTATATATATATATATATATATATATATATACATGCCAAAGCATTCATAAACCCTAATTCACTAACCCTAGATTAAAACATAATCATAGTTCCCTTGACTGGACCAACAAATACCAAGCAAAAACCACCGTGCCCAAAAACCATGCCAAAACCATGGGTAGGTCCTCCCACCATCTTTGGGTCCGCCCCCCATCCTTGGGTCCGCCCAACTATTATTGGGTCCGTATAAAATAAAATAAAAATTGACGCGTGGAAAGAATATAACACACACCCAACAACTAGGTGGATCTTCTAATGTTAGTAGTGTACAACCATAGTTATCACCCTAGACTATTTACATGTGTTCAAGGGAGTCCTTCGTTAACCACATATACCCCAAAAAATACTAGGCACTAGTTGTCTCCCAATAGTAAATTATTAAAATAAAAAGTCTAACCTTTTATCAATTTTTTGAGGTGTAAATTAGGGTTTGTAATGGTTGTACATACATTTGCAATCATACTTAGACTTGACTTCTAGGGGTTTTGCGCATTTATATGGTTAAAAATTATAATTTATTTTACCATCATATTTGTATTGTTGATTCACCTTATAGCACTTCTAGGGTTAATGTCTTGCATCCTAGCGATGCATATGCATTGCACTTTTCAGATTTAGTTACTTATTTAAACCCTAGTTTCAGGCCTAAATTGCATAGATAATATTTTTTTAAGGGTTTTTTTGTTTATTGTTGTTATAACTCATTTTATTGTTGCAATTCATCATCTTTGAAGCAAGTTTTGACAAAAGGCATTTTCTTTTGTAATAATTTGGGTTCATCCTTTGACCAATATTGACTTGTTAAGTCTCAATTTTTCCTAGAATGCCATCCACCCAAATTTGGAAATTTCACTAATTAGACCACCTTAGCATTCCATTGAATCTTAGATCTTAGTGGCATTTGTAATAGCTATGATAGGTGTCCTTAAACTTGATTTTTCCTTAATAACCCTTGAAGCTACTAGGGAAGCCTCCCTTATAAAGGATATATCCTTCACTAAAGAGAGAGAGAGAGAATTGATTGCCTAGTTGATAGCGGTAACACTTCCATGTTCTAGAAGTATTAAAACCTTGTTAGATAATTTGCACTAAGGTGCTTTATTCTTTTATAAAAGTTCCTACAATATTTATGCTAAAGATGGATTACAAACCTATACTCTAAGCTTTGAGTGTGGTTGAGACTTGCTCAACCATGTTATGTAAATACACCCAAAAAATCTAATGTTAGGTTGGCACAAGATCGTAAATGGATAAGTAAACAAATATGCCATGATGACATAACAAGAACCTTATGACATGGTAATCAAAATTAGATATGTTATTCAAAGTTGTATCTTAGATTAGGAGGTCATTGCAATGCAAACTATCCTAAATTGATTATGAGCAGGGAATATTGTAATGGCAATGGAATTTATTATGTTCTTTCGTATGAAAAATTGGTATGGATGTTGTAATTTAATTCATCAATCATCATGCTCAAGTCTCAATTGTCTTTGTTGAAAAGGAAAAAAAATCCTAAAATTGTTAAATGTTTGCTAGAGTGTTCAAATTATCTCAAGACAAGTGTGAGCTTTAGTGATTCACAAAGAAAAAAATTTGAATGCCCTAGAGTCAAATTCTTTCGTTGGAATGATTTTGTATTGCTAAATGAGGAAAGGAATTGTGGACTATCTTTACCCAGAATGATCAATATTTTCACAATAATGTACACTAGTTACACTACAAGTGAACTTAGTGGTGTTGATTACTAACAAATAAAAATGTGATTTATATGGGTATTGGAATTGGTCATTTTTTTATGTCAAGACGAACAACTCACGAAGAAGGATGATTATTTCTCATTTCTTCCTCAAATGCATATATTTCATTAGGTGATAGAGTAATTTTTCATATTAGAAATTGCTTCATAGGCATTAATGTAAGGATGTGAAGCCTTCGGTGAAAGATATTTTAGCATTAACACCAAAAATATTTTATGATGTCCCATGTCTTTGACGGCATATATTCAAGTTAAATCAAATTTTCATTGTTGGAGAATTTATGAACATATAAGTGTTTGAACTTGCATGCAAATACAAGATTAATAATAGAGGAGGAAATCAAATAAGTTATTATGCTCGATACCTTGCCAACAGCTTCCCTCACTATCCTTGCTTTGAGAACAAAGCAATTTTGAAAGGGAAGGAAATCTTATATAAATAAAATAAAGATAAGAAAAGTATAAATGTGATACTAAATAACCAATAAGTAATTTAGATAGATAAAATAAATAACTGCAAGACAGTTTTTCAATTAAAAAAAAGGCTTATTCAATATAAATTATTTCATCATTCACTTATATAATGTTGATTTTTTTTAGTTGGGTTTATCTCAGGTGGTTGGGAGGAATGATTGGGACCCGTCCCACCGAATTTCAACTCCTACAAGTGACATGATGATCTTTGATGTAATGGCTTTAAGCCTATGGTATATTCCTCATATGGAATATAAAGAGTACTTGAAATATAAATATAATTATATATTGTTGATTCTTAGTCCAATTGGAAAGGTAAATAAAAACTTGAGCATACATGCTTCAATATAAGATTTGGAAGAAAAAACTTGAGTCACTTATCAAAGAAGCATTATGTACAAGCAAAAAGTATGAATAATGGACTTCTTATTTAAAAATAAATGTAAATTACCTACTTTTCAAATTTGAAAACAATTATCATGGATGAAATACATAAGATGCCAAGAATATAATTGTTACAACAAGAAAACAATATTTTTCCCCAAAAAAAGGATGTCGCCTTATACATTACTAGATGCATGGAATATTATTAGGTCAAGGTTGAGCATTAACACTCAATAAATGGTTACAAGCTTTTCCACTTCTGGAATGGAAATAGAAGGTAGTATCAATGGATTTCATAACCAACTACCCAAAATAGTGAAGCGACGTAATTCTATCATGGTTATTATTGATAAATAACCAAGGAAGCTTATTTTATTCATGTTAAATATACTCGTAAATCTATATACATTACAAATATATTCATTAGATAATTTTTCAAATTACAAAGTGACCCAGAAAATGTTTCAAATAGGGATGCAAATTTTACTTCTAGATTTTCAAATAATTTTTTTGAAGATTTCAGCACCGAGTTGAATTCTTGGGTTGCTTACCACCCTCAAACCAATGAACAAAATGAAAAAGTGAATCAAATAACCAAAAACATGCTTCACATGCATGTGATGGATAAATTGTCCAAATAGTAAGATTATTGCACTTGGATTTTGCATATAATAGTGGGAATCATGTGTCCTCAAGAATGAGTCAATTTTAGGCTTTATATGGTAGAAGATGTAATACTCCAATAAAAAATCACACTTGTGTATAGAGAATTCAAAGTTGGGGATCATGTCCTCCTCGTAGTGAAGAAAACGGGAAGATCTCTTTGGAGCTTCAAATGTGTGCCATGCTAGCATGTACGTATGGTAAGACATTTGAAATCCCTAGTAGGATAGGACATTTGCATAAAGACATCCATTGCTTAATAACACTAAATCTCAAAGTGTTTTCCATGTTTCTATGCTTAAAAAATATGTACACAATTCTAACTACATGATTGACTGGGTTGTGACACAAATGGAACAAGAGGGGAGTTCAAGACAAAGTCACTACACATCATCAACAAGTAACATTTCTTCATAACTAACCCATCATATATACACATCATCAACAAGTAACATTTCTTCATAACTAACCCATCATATATAGAAATGTGCAATGGTAACACCTTGGTTCCAATGAGCCTACATGGGAGTTTGATGATGCCCCTAAGGGAAGTATACTTATTTTCAATTTCATCTCAAACTACACCAAGACTAATGTTATTTTATGAAAGGCAATATGATACCTTGATTTAGACCATTTGGACATATTTGATCAATTTATATATAGATTGTATGTGAGTGGTTATAAAGGTAGGAATGAAATCATTTGAGCTTTAAATAAATGACATAAATGCATTGGTATGTATTTTTAGAGAGTCACTCAACATGTGAGTGCAACAAATATACTATCTATGAACAATGTAGTAGACACTCCCCAATATATTCAAGATATGTAAATGTTATCGAAAATTAATATAAAAGTACGAGATGGTTACAATGAGCATGAGAGAAGCTATCAATCCAATAGAGTCGAAGACCACATGAAAGTAATCCCTTACTATAAAATATCATTGTAGGAATTCCTAAATTTTCATCATGTGCCTTGTTCAAAGGCTACCCACCATCTTCAACTTAGAAGCCATGGTATGTATGTACTTATATTTTGAAATTTTTGTTATTTCTTATTTTCACTCTTCAATTTCTCATTTTAGTAGTTTTGTTATTATTTTAATGATATATTTGTGACTAAAATCATAAAATCATTATTTCTATTTTGTTTTAAAGTAGTTAATCTATGAAAAACTCTATTTATTTTAGCTATTATTTTGGAAGCAAAAAAAGTAATATAATAAAATAAAGACATTTTGAATATATTTTGACCATCCTAGATCCATCTTAATTTCAGATCTACCAAGCACCAAGAGAGATCAAATCTCTTTTCACTTTAAAATAGGTTTGTATCTCAAGACTTAAGATGGATCTAGTCTAGTTTTAAAAATAGTATAATTTTATTTTTGTTTCATGTCTCAAATATACTAAGGTATTAGTGTTTGTTTGCTAAATATTTTTGTATAAATTAATATGAATTATAATATATCAATAGTAATTTAAGCTGAAATTTTTGAAAAATAAAAATATAATAAATATTTATTTATTATTTTTTAAATTACTAATTTTTAATTGTTGGAAATTAAACTTGTAAATTAATATAAATTAATTATTATCTTGAATTTAATTTGACCTAGTCTAACTAATGGAGAAATTGATTTTTCGCCAAAATTATACAATTTCTAGCAAGATTATGACTTCTTGTAATTTAAAATACCCTACATTAATATTATTTATTTTTAATTAACCATAATTTATTTTAAAAATATTATTAAATTATGAATTTTTTAATTTCTACTAAATTAAATCTCATATATAAATTTCTTTTGAGTCTAGAATTTACTAAACCATTCATTTTTTGTCAATGGATTTAGTTGTGTTAAAGTAGCTTTTGAGAAAAATGTTATCTCACATGGTTTGGTTATAGCCCATGGTTTTGTACTTTACATTTATTTAATCTGTTAATTTTTTCTCATGATTTTGTTATAGCCCATGGTTTTGTACATTATATTTATCCAATTTATCAATTTGTGTTTGTTAAATTTTCCTTTACAAATTAGGATCAGATAAACGGGATGAATATGAATGGTTAAGAATCTTATTATATTGTAAGTTTATTATAAGCATTAAGTTTTGTGTTTATTAACTAAATTTAAATATGGTTACAAATTTATTATTTTACACCATTACATCTCCCTATACCTTTTTGCTTAAAAAAAAAAAAAAAAAATTTATAAAATTAAATTAAAATTAAATATTTAATATATGTTGACATACAATTTGTCTTACATCTATTTAATCTTAGTTTTTTCCCATGGTTTTGTACTTTATATTTATCCAATTTATCAATTTGTGTTTGTTAATTTTCCTTTACAAATTAAGATCAGGTAAAATGGGAATGAATATGAATGGTTAAGAATCTTGTAAGTTTATTATAAGTATTAAGTTTTTGTGTTTATTAACTAAATTTAAATATGGTTACAAATTTATTATTTTACACCATTACATCTATCTATACCTTTTTGCTTTTAGATTTAAGTTAAAAAAATATTATAAAATAAAATTAAAATAAAATATTTAATATATGTTGACAGACAATCTTTCTTACATTATACCTAAAACTTACACAACTAAAAAACAATAAATTTTAGTAAATTATAATTATTTAAAATTAAATCCAAATATGTGGTAAAAGATGAGGACTTGTCTCTCATTCACTTTGGTTAATTTAATTATTTGGACATAGTTACAACAATAATTGAGACCCAAAGAATAAGGAAAAAAATAATTTAATTTGGACATTATCACAATTGAGATTCCTTCAAGGATCAAAAGTGATTCAAATGGGATGCAATTGAGCGGCACTTCAAAATGCATTTGGGAAAAAATCCAAGATGCTATTTCCAACTCTAACTAGGGGACTCTGAATGCTATCATGTTGCAATATAAACCAAAAACTGAAATTTAGACATTATTGTGATTACTACGCGGCATAAATTAGGCATATATATGGCATAGACAAATCCACTCAATTACCAACATTGACGACCAAAGCAGCCTCCCAACTCAAAACACAAAAATAAATGTTAGTTCCATTATACCATAAAAGCACAAGTAACTTGTTTATTATAACCTGATAACTCGGTTAGAAAATCCGCTAGGGCATATCCCTAAATTGCATCAACAATACCTATAATTATCACTTCGCTCATATAACCAATTATAATACCCACAAACTCAATAAACACGCTAGTAACATTTATTATCTCTTATACAATGATATGGGGTTTAGCAGTGAGTTTCGCTGGGTGAAACCTACGAGATGAGGGTTCAAATCTCATTGAGTATATATATGACCTGTTGTGTCTTGGCTAGAAGAGTAGACGACCCCATAGAGGACGTCCTGACTCTTGTTGAGGCATAAATTTCCTGCTATTGTGCGGCTTGCAGGTTGTTGCACGTAGCCTAGGTTTATAGTGGCAGCTAGTTAGATTTGATCATGAGTCTATTCAAAATAACTCTCACCAGTTACCGATTATCCTAGATTCAAAACAAAAAAAACATTTATTATCTCTTATTTAAGAAATCAAAAACCATCCCATCCTTGTGAAAATGTAGGTTATTCCTTTCTAGAAATCGATTCAGGGATTAGTTATTCTATTGGTATCAAGCATTAAGATCGCTATCATGGAGGTTAAATATAATCAAACACGAGTGAAAAACAAACTTTGCTCGAGATTAATCATTAAGAAATACCAATCACCCGATCAACCGCAAGCAAATTAGGTCTGAGGTCCATCTGTCTTTTGCATTTGATTCTCATCACAAGATTGTTGGTCAAAAATTGGATCTCACAAATTTGAATTATGATTTAGCAATGCTATAACTTCTTATTGAGGTGTTCTCATTTTCCAAACTCTGATACCCACAAGGGACCAACAATCAAACATCCCCTAGACAGTGGAGGGACATTTTGTTGTCCATAGGGAGGTCCCTACCATCCCGTAGGAACTAAAAGCGATGAGGATGTGTTCCCAATGCATCATTCATTGTTTTCACTTTGTCATTACAAAGCAATTGTGATCCTTGTAGCAAAGGAATGTCCTTCATCCAAAAAATTAAATCCCTTTCTTACCGAATGATATTGATATAAAGGTTGCTCCTTTGCTTGATTGCATATCTAAAGGAATACATAATCTCTATAGATCAGCTATTGCTTTTGTAAAGAAACCCTGGTAAAGAACTTTGAAGCACCATAAAAACCTAAACTTTGAAGCACCAAAAATACTAAGTTACTGCAAGCTTTGTACGATGAAAAAGTATTTTAAGCAAATTCAATATTACTAGTAGTCAACTTTCTCAATCTAAAATCTTCATAGGCTGTAAAATTTGTGTAATATAGATCACTTCTAGTTGACAAAATTTGTACATGTTCATAATTTGTTATAATTAGTACAACATTACCCACATACAATCTATCATAATCTGCCAAAGGAATAACTCCAAGCACACAGTCACAGTTATACATTATCCAGTATTTCATTGTTATACATTCAAGGCTCACTCTGGTGGAACATTGATAGGAAGAAAAATAAACAGCAATGGAGACAAAAAAATTGATTAGATTGGGGTATATACATGCCAGTGACCAACACCGAGTGCTCCTATACAAAGACATCAATAAACAACAATGAAGACAAAAACACTTACACTAGATTGGAATATACACATACCAGTGACCAACACTGAGTGCTCCTCTGTTAAGTTATGGTATGTTCTATGCTTATAACAGTTTACTTCTTTTTCTTATTATATTCCACCGATTAGCAATCACATGTACATAAAGTAAAGTGCAGATAGAACATTAAACGATCGACAGAAAACAAGCCAAGACAATAGACACAAGATGTGGCGGCTAGCCAGGGACAAACCCCACAATGTGTGGGGAAACCCTTTGATCAAATCTTCTTTTATCTTCAATAATTCAGCAGAGAGAAATAGTACAATAAATCTGATTCATATCAGCAGTAGCAAACCCTAGATCAGTAGCATCAGCATTAGCGGCTTCATTATCAAACTAGGGCAGACCATATCTCACAAACCGACAGTCGGATTGACTTCATTCCACCACCAAAAGTTTCGGCTTCCAGAGGAGGTTCAGATGAACCTACAGCGCAGTTCAGATGAGGAGATCTTCTAGGCCATGCAAGTCAATCTTTACTTCTGCAGTTGCAGCTTCAGTTTCAGCAGTTTCCGGCTTCAAACTAGGGCAATCGATATCTTGCAAACCGTTCGTCGGATTGACTTCATTCCACCACCAAAAGTTGTGGCTTTCAAAGGAGGTTCAGATGAACCTATAGCGTTGTTCAGATGAGGATATCTTCTAAGCCACGCAAGTCAATCTTTACTTCTGCAGTTGCAGTTTCAGTTTCAGCAGTTTCCGGCTTCAAACTAGGGCAGTTGATATCTTGCAAACCATTCGTTGGATTGACTTCATTCCACCACCAAAAGTTGCAGCTTTCAAAGGAGGTTCAGATGAACCTACAGTGCAGTTCCAAAGAGGAGATCTTCTAGGCCATGCAAGTCAATCTTTACTTCTGCAGTTGCAGCTTCAAATTCAACAGTTTCCGGCTTCACATGTGTGAGAGAGAGAGACCCATTTCAGCGCAGTAGAGAAGAGACTCATATCTGCGCAGTAGAGAGAGAGAGATGTGATGAGATGAGTGAGTCTAAATGAGGAAAAGTCTTCTTATATTTATACACAACGTTGGTGGGTGAATAGATGCGACTGTTGGGCTTCTGAGCCTACATGAGTTGTAGGTCGGCTTGATAATAATTCCATAATCAAAATAAATTCATATCTCCATGAATACTTATCGGAATTGGATGATCTTTATATCAATCCTACACCTCTCGACGAGAGGAATCTAATAAAAATATTATTAGCCATGAATAAGATGACCCACATGAAGTTTTTCCCTGGTTGCCAATTTTAACACTCCCTCTCAACCATGGAGAACTTCATCTGCAATCTGTCTATCGGTTGTTACTATTCATCCATCAAATGCACTGCCTTGTACAGCCTGACCCTTGCCCTGCTCTGCTCTATTGTGCCTGTTCTACTTTGTCATGTTCTGCCCTGCACTCATCTGTACTGTTTTGTTCTGTTCTGCTCTGCTCTTGCATTGTTCTGTTATACTCTGCTTTTGTCCGAATTATGAAGAAGAAGAAATGATCGAGGATGTATCATACTGACTCAAAGTCAGTCTCAGAGTATGTACCACTGGTCCCAGACCAGTCTCAACCAACCCAAAGTCAACGTCATAGTGAGTACAACTCCAATGGTCCCAGACCAATATCATCCTCCACTGACTCAAAGTCAGTCTCAAAGTATGTACCACTGATCCCAGACCAGTCTCAACCGACCCAAAGTCAGCGTCATAGTATGGTACAACTCCTACCACTGGTCCCAGACCAGTATCATTGATCCCAGATCAATGGAGGTCATCCTAGTGTAGGGAGTACGGTAGTTACAACGATGCGTCCATCGGTACTACTATGGTCCCTAACTTCATTTCCCTGCTCATTGATCAGATGAGAGGTAATTCCCATGAGTCCCAGACTGCATGGGTAGGATGCCTCGACAGGAGAACTAATCAATCCTGTCCTCACAGGAGAACACATCAATCCTGCTACAATTGCCATGGAGAACACATCAATCCAGGCCTCACAGGAGAACACATCAATCCTGCTACAATTGCCATGGAGAACACATCAATCCAGGCCGCCATGGAGAACACATCAATCCAGGCCTCACAGGAGAACTAATCATCCTGCTACACAGGAGAGCGAATCATCTTGTTCCACAAGAGAGCGAATCATCTTGTCCCACAAGAGAGCGAATCATCTTGTTCCAGTGTGCACCACCAGGGGAGGGTGAGTCACCCTGTGGTCGTATGTTGCTCCAGTAATAACCGCAAGCCCTCAGAGCTCCCAGAGCTCAATGTATGCAACATGCAAGACCCTTGTACAAGGGTTTCTTACCGACTCCAAGTCGTTTGGGAAAATCACAGATTAGATCTTTCCTCGGGGCTTTGACAAGGTGTATCAACCTGTACATCATCTTAATGTGATGGAGCCTCCTTGCTCATCAACTTACCATATCCAATATGATGTCTATCTGTTGGAGCAATCGACAAATACGGGATTCCTCAATAATCGAATCCCACCTCTGGTTGATATAGAGAATCACAGTGGTATTCAATGTAAATCCAAACAGCTCACTGAAGAGCTTTCGCAACCAGACTACCTCACACGAGGTTATGCTAGCAACAATATATCCTGCTTCGACGGTGCTCAAAACCACCGACTTCTGCTTCCTGCTCATCCAGGATATCGAAGCAGATCCCAAGGTGAAACAGCACCCGGAAGTGCTCTTACGGTCCACCACACTGCCTGCCCAATCAACATCAGTATATCCAAGTAGTCTCACATCTCCGGCAGTGTATCTTAATCCATGAGAGATTGTGTCATGAAGACATCTCAGAAGATTCCTGGCATCAATCCAGTGAGGCTCAACCAAATATGAGCTCACAATGCTAACTGCAAAAAATATGTGCGGACGGAGGTTCACCAAGAACATCAATGCGAATGAGTTTATGAAACTCAGAGGCATTTCCCAAATCTGGTTCGACATCACTACCATATAACTTCTAAAAGTTAATATCCTCGAGGTAGTCACAGGCTTGCAGTCCATCATACCAAATCTTTCCAATATCTTTACCACATATTTCCCTTGATATAGGAAAATTTCCCTTGGCTTCTGCCATACTTCAAGTCCTAGGAAGTAGTGCATCAGTCCTAGGTCTTTCATTTCAAATTCAAAGGCCAGCTCCCTCTTACATTTGTGAATGAGAGGGTCTGCACCTGTTAGAAAGAGGTCATCCACATACAATACCAATATGAGAGGCTTGTCATTTTCAACCTTAAAGTAAAGGTTAGGATCAGCTTCACTCCTAGTGAATCCCAGCTTCATCAAGTAGCTATCGATCCTCTCATACCATGCTCGGGGTGCTTGCTTCAGCCCATAGAGAGCTTTCTTCAACCTGCATACATGAGATTTTCGATCATAAATCTCAAATCCTTCGGGTTGCTCCACGTAGACCTCTTCTTTGATCGATCCATGCAAGAATGCAGTCTTGACATCCATCTAATGTAGGTTCCATCCTTGTGAAGCAGCAAGGGCTATGATCGAGCGGATGGTTGTATATCTGGCAAAAGGTGCAAATATCTCATCATAGTCTATACCTTCCTTTTGGGAGAAACCTCGAGCAACAAAACGAGCCTTATACTTTTCCGTGCTTCCATCTGCTGCATGCTTTATCTTGTAAAGCCATTTTGAAGTAACAATTGTCTTGTCCAGGGTCTGGGAACTACTTCCTAGACATCATTCTCCATAATAGACTCATATTCTACGGTCATAGCATCCTTCCATACTTGATGCTTGACGGCATCTGAGAATGACGAAGGCTCATTTTGTATGATCGTGCTCATGATGGTCAGGTATCCTTGATACCTATTAAGTTTCTTACTTTGACGGAAGGTTCCTCAGGGTACAGCATGTCCTTTAGCATCATCAAGTATCCCCCTAAGCCATGAAGGCCTCTTCCTAGAAGAGGAAGGCTCATGTGGATGAGAATCTATCAGATCCATGGGTTCTTCTACATCAAGCATTGATTCATCATCCTTTTCTTTCGGTTCCCTGGTGTTGGCTTCTTGAGAGCTCCTCAAAGTCGAAAGATTGTTCACCTTGCGGTGAACTTTTCTTTAGGAGACTTGGAACCCAATGCTTGATTAGGGCATCAATTTTGTACATATACGACGGTGATTGTAGTTTCAACCCATAGAAACATCAGAAGTCTTTGATCATGTAGCATGGCCCAGACAGCTTCCATCATCGTGCGGTTCTTCCTTCCCACCACACCATTCTGCTCAGGAGTATGTGGTGTAGTAGTCTCCCTCTTAATGCCAACCTCAGGTATGCCTGAGTGAACCAATTGTAATATATCAGAGGTCTTGCTTTGGCTTGAGGGGAATGGTCCCCTTTTGAGCTTTCCTTCAGCACATCCTGGACATACACCTTCATTCTCTATTCAGAATTCGGGCATCCCTATAACCATTTGTCTTACACCGAGTATAGCTTTATAATGAAGGGGGGAAAACCTCTAATGCCAAAGTTCGGACTGAAGAGATGTGTCATAAGACATGACACCTAGCAGACTTCCATCGACTTGATATAATGAATCAACACTAAACCCAAGAGTAAAGGCATCTTTAACATTATTTTTCCATATACATACCTTGCCATCGCTGAAGGTTACCTTGTAGCCTTTGTCTTTCGTTCCCGAGATGGACACTAGGTTCTTTTTGAGATCAGGTGCATTTAATACATCCTGGAATTTCTGGCCTTCTTGAATGCTTGTCCTCTTCCTTGATTCCCAGCTCTCCTCTTACCTTTGTTGTTGAATTTGTCATTCCTTTGATTGCCATCAAAGGGATTTTGATCATCGTCCTAGAGTGAGTCCTTTCTATCAGGGCACTCCCTTGCATAGTGACTTGCTTTATCGCAAATGTAACATCGTCATTTTCTTCTAGCCTTAGGTCCAGCCTTTCCTTTTGATTTAGTCCCGGAATTATTTCTTTTCTTTGCATGAAAAGAAAAGGCAGCAGGAGGACCTTTAGGCATGGGCATTTCTTACACTTCTTCCCTTGTTTCTTCTTGAATGCATCTAGCCATTAATTCCTCGAAACCAGGAATTACATTATAGTTCAGAAGAGTAGTCCTGAACACATACCATTCAGATGGTAATCCTTCAAGAGTTGTGAGTGCCATTTCTCTGTCAATAATAGTTTCCCCAATAGATAGGAGATCGTTCTTGATCTCGGTGATTCTTAAGAAGTATGCTTGCATACTTTCATCTTTACCCTTCTTGATTTCCCTCAGCTTATTTCTAAAAAACAAAACTTGATTTGCATCATTAACTTTAAATAAACTCACCAGTCTGTCGTAGATTTCCTTGGAGGTGTCTAGATCAGAGATGTAGGCCACCAAGCGCTTGTCGATAGAGTCCCGGATGATCTTCTTTGTTTTGACTTCTCCATTTTTCCATTTGTTCCAGGCAGCAGCAGATGCATTTGATGAAGGCTCAACAATATTGCCTCTTACATGGTCTAGCACTCCTTGATCTTCAAGGGTTAGATCGATAGACATCTTCCATCCGTGATAGTCAGCTTTCTTACGGAGCTTGTCTTCGGCAGGAAAGAGTGTTGAGGACCCCATAGTTCTTTTAGGATAGCCTTGCCAATCTTCTCTTCAATGATTGCTCTTGCTCTTGCTCGGGCTTTGTCTTCACCTCAGCTCCGATACCATGTTAAGTTATGGTATGTTCTATGCTTATAACAGTTTACTTCTTTTTCTTATTATATTCCACCGATTAGCAATCACATGTACATAAAGTAAAGTGCAGATAGAACATTAAACGATCGACAGAAAACAAGCCAAGACAAGAGACACAAGATGTGGCGGCTAGCCAGGGACAAACCCCACAATGTGTGGGGAAACCCTTTGATCAAATCTTCTTTTATCTTCAATAATTCAGCAGAGAGAAATAGTACAATAAATCTGATTCATATCAGCAGTAGCAAACCCTAGATCAGTAGCATCAGCATTAGCGGCTTCATTATCAAACTAGGGCAGACCATATCTCACAAACCGACAGTCGGATTGACTTCATTCCACCACCAAAAGTTTCGGCTTCCAGAGGAGGTTCAGATGAACCTACAGCGCAGTTCAGATGAGGAGATCTTCTAGGCCACGCAAGTCAATCTTTACTTCTGCAGTTGCAGCTTCAGTTTCAGCAGTTTCCGGCTTCAAACTAGGGCAGTCGATATCTTGCAAACCATTCGTCGGATTGACTTCATTCCACCACCAAAAGTTGTGGCTTTCAAAGGAGGTTCAGATGAACCTATAGCGCAGTTCAGATGAGGAGATATTCTAGGCCACGCAAGTCAATCTTTACTTCTGCAGTTGCAGTTTCAGTTTCAGCAGTTTCCGGCTTCAAACTAGGGCAGTCGATATCTTGCAAACCATTCGTCGGATTGACTTCATTCCACCACCAAAAGTTGCAGCTTTCAAAGGAGGTTCAGATGAACCTACAGTGCAGTTCCAAAGAGTAGATCTTCTAGGCCATGCAAGTCAATCTTTACTTCTGCAGTTGCAGCTTCAAATTCAACAGTTTCCAGCTTCACATGTGTGTGAGAGAGAGACCCATTTCAACGCAGTAGAGAAGAGACTCATATCTGCACAGTAGAGAGAGAGAGATGTGATGAGATGAGTGAGTCTAAATGAGGAAAAGTCCTCTTATATTTATACACAACGTTGGTGGGTGAATAGATGCCTACTTGAGTTGTAGGTCGGCTTGATAATAATTCCATAATCAAAATAAATTCATATCTCCATGAATACTTATCGGAATTGGATGATCTTTATATCAATCCTACACCTCTCGACGAGAGGAATCTAATAAAAATATTATTAGCCATGAATAAGATGACCCACATGAAGTTTTGCCCTGGTTGCCAATTTTAACATCCTCCTATACGAAGGCATCGATAAACCTAAGAAACAAAAATATTCAGTATAATAAGCATGCAGCAAGCAAAACCTACCCTTTGAGGAAGGTGTGACAACACCACTGATGTAAACTCATGAGACAATGCTCTCCATCTCTTCCTTGAAAATTTTAAAAAAACTGACTTTAAATGAAAAGAAAAGAAAAGAAAGGAACTTACATCAACAAAATAAAAGGGGCATTTGTTATTCCACTATATATAGTTGTAATTGGCGTATCACAGATCTTTTTTTATCTCCTTTTCTTTTCAAATGTGAAGATCATGGCTTTTAACAGATGTATAAGTGGTAGAGATGATTGAAATATTAAAATAAATAGCTTATTAATGTAAGCTGTTAGGGTCCTATAATTATACGAAATCTGATGATTCAGATATTATTTGTTGCTCTCATGATGAAGCTTTTGGCCTGCTGACTCGCCTTGTTTCTTTTCCATTGTCCATCATCTTTTACTCAACTTTCTTGCTTTATCACCCTTTTTTTTTGTTAATTCATCTAAATATTACCCCAACATAAGCCGAATACCTGCTTTCAAATCATTAAAAATAGGTTTGTATGACAAAAAGGTTATATATTGCAAAGCTTCTGATTTTAAAGCCTTGGATTTTATTGAAATTTGCATAAAAAATAAACCCAAAAGCTTAACTCCCGCTCCATTTCCATGCAACCTGCATTCACAATACCTAATCATAGCACACCTAACACCAAGCACAAGTGGGTATCATAAAGAATGTTCCCTTGTGAATGTGAGATAAATCTCATAAAATAATATATATATATATATATTCCCTCTTTTTACCTCTTACTTCACAAAACCCTATTAATATAAAGTTTTGGATTTCATATTAATTTCTCCCCGTAAGCATATACTACCTCTTCCCCCTGCAAAGTCAACCAATGGCCCACCCTGCACTAAGAATTAAACCCCCTTCACTCAAAAAGCACGCGAGATTAGTGGTTTTTCCAACCCACCTTTTTGCTACGTCGCAGCCCCACGTTATATCGCGTCCTCCAAAATAATACCACCTACCACTTTAAAGCGGTACGATAAACTATTAACTGTTTTGATTTTGAATCTTATAAATATTACGGGAATATAGGGTGGATTAATTTCAAGTAAAATACAAAGATATGAGAATGCGGTAATATTTCAGAGCTATGGGTGAAACCACACTTAAGGTAAAATTATATAGCTACAGACAATATGAGACTAAGGTTGTGGAATGAAATTCAAAGGTAAAGTAGTTTTACTAGAGATACATCCGCAACTGCTAGTTCCTCTGCCAGCACAGCCACAAATTTGGGTCCACATCCTACATGCTCCCACTTCCACAGCAATAGCATTTGCACAGCACATTCCACCAAAACTATTAATCTGCAACAGTTAGAGCTTTATAGTTCATCTATAGTCTAAAAATGTCAGATCTGTTAGAAACAACATTTATTGTAAACAATTTGTAAATTTTGTATAAATACTTCTGCTTTTGAAGTATTAGAATCGATTGTTTGAGATCAAAAATAGAATCGATTGTTTGAGATCAAAAATATTAGTGATTTATTGGAGCATTGTATGTTTTTTTTAAAGCACTATAGGATTCTCGTGACTTAAATATTGGTGATGTTTTTCTTATGTTAAAGTGTTTCACTATCATCTCTTCACTGTAATCATCTAAATTCCAATTGCAAAATAGAAAATGTGATGAATAGGATTTACTTTTGAGTACTTTATTCTGCTTTTGCAATCTATATGTTTTCTACTGAAGGCCACACTAAAGAATTTTTTACTGCTCTATAGTTCTGTCTGATTCACTGAATGCCACACTAAAGAATTCTTAATTGCTCTTTAGTTCTGCTGAAGGTTTTCATTGTTCTGCCATCATCTACTTATTAATCTAAAATATCTAGTAAATATTCCTAACTTGCCGTGAGTTTACTCTGTGAAAAATTGATGCAACCATCTAATTTACCTTTTTACTCCATTGCCCAACAGAATCAGTCTTCCAAAACCAAATCAAAACCCAAAACCCAAGTACAATCATAACTAGTCTAAAATTTTCAAGCAACAAAGATAAATTTAACAGAGAGAGCCTCTCTGGGATTGGAAGGGCTAGATTCCCATCCCGAAGTTGGTTTGGTGTTACATTCTTGTGATTTGTCCTACAGCCTTCAAATTACAGGGTGACAACATAGTGGCGACTATACTGGGGAACAGAACGTTTTATCTTCCTCATAAAAGTGTATCAAAGCTCATATCTGATTGTTGATGGTGAACAACAATTAGACACCAGAAGGTTGTAACTTTCACCTGGCGACTCCATTGTTCAAGATCCAGAGCTTCAAAGTTCAAAGTGATTCCATAACCAAAGAATCCATATTCCAAAGCGTTAATGGTGATACAGGATGACAGAGCTTGTGGAAAACTTTTCATTTCATGAAATTTTAAATAAATTCAGGGGATGAATTATCAGAATTTCAGTTGGATAAAGATTTTGTGAGAGTTGTGTTTCTTATTTTCAAATCAAGAAAATTTTCTCCTGAAATTAAAATGTGTTCTTAAGTTAGTCGCTGAAAAATATGAAAATGGCATTAAACTTCTGCATTTTCAAATTCGGTCATATAATTTCTAAGACCTTAAAGAATTCTTGGAAAATCGTCCTTCTCCAAAGCAAGAGGAAATTGTACTACTTTTTGACTGGCAGATTGAGGGTGATTATGCTTTCAAGTACAAGACTAAAGAAGTAGTTTCAGGGTTTAATATTGAGGATACAGCTGATCAATTAGTCATTGAAGGCCTAGAAGCAAATATCATACATTATGTTTTTGTTGATCCTATAGCAAATTACATGGAGGTTCTTTTCAGCTCAAGTTTTGAAACATGTTTTCTCTATAAGGACCAAATACGTCAGCAGGTGCCATTATATATCACAGCTTTGATTATGTGGACACATGATCAAATTATACTTCTAAGTTTACTGACAATTAGTCAAGCAGTCCATTTGTTTTTGCAGCTGCTTAACTGGCTTCATTGGCATTTTTGTATTATTTAAGTCAGCCTCATTTTCAACAATATAGGGTAGGTAGCAGGGTGCAAATAAGCTCATGACTCTGAGCCTTTTTTTAGTTTCAAATTCAGTTTGCTTCTCAACTTTCAGTTCAATGTTCAGTATGTAGAGTGGTTTTTATTTCAGTTTGAGATTTGGAAAAACAGGTTGCAGATTTGGGAACAGCACAATGGAGAAGGCACTGATCTATAAACTCATAGATCTGCGGTTCTTAGCACCTCCAAGGAGATTGCCATCCCCAAGCTGGAACTAATGTTAGAGTCCTATAATTATAGGAAATCTAATGATTCAAATATCATTTGTTGCTCTCATAATGAAGCTTTTGGCTTGCTGACTCGCCTCGCTTCCTATCCATTTTCCATCATCCTTTACTCAGCGTTCATGCTTTATCACCCACTTTCCTTGTTAATTTATCTGAATATTACCCCAACATAAGCCTAATACCTGCGTTCAAATCATTACGAATAGGTTTGTGTGACAAAAAGGTTATATATTGTAGAGCTTCTGATTTTAAAGCCTTGGATTTTATTAAAATTTGCATAAAAATAAACCCGAAAGCTTAGCTCCCACTCCATCTCCATGCGACCTGCGTTCACAATACCTAAGCCTAGCACACCTACCACCAAGCACAAGTGGATAGCCTTGGGCTTATTTTGTCAAAACACAATGTAACTATGGGCTTATATAAACCATCATGAAGAATGTTCCCTTGTGAATGTTGGGTAAATCCCATAAAGATATATATATATATATATATATATATATATATATATATATATAATCTCTCTTTTTACCCCTTACTTCACAAAACCCTATTAATATAAAGTTTTGGACTTTATATCAATTTCTCCGGGACCCTATACTACCTCTTCCTCTTGCAAAGTCAACCAATAGTCCATCCCGCACTAAGAATTGAACCCCCTTCATTTTCATTTGCCTCCAAATTCGTAAAAATAAATGAACGGTTAAAATTCCATAAAGCGCTCAGCTCATCCAACACTTTACGCTCAAAAAGCCCGCGAGATCAGTGGTTTTCCCAGCTCACTTTTTTGCTATATAATACCACCTACCACTTTAAAGAGGTGTGATAAAACATTCACTGTTTTGGTTTCGAATCTTATAAATATTACAGGAATATAGGGTGGATTAATTTCAAGTGAAATACAAAGATATGAGAATGTGGTAATATTTCAGAGCTACAGGGGAAACCATACTTGAGGTAAAATTATATCGATACACGCAATATGAGACTAAGGTTGTGGAATGAGATTCAAAGGTAAAGTGGTTTTACAGCGACACATAAAATTCACAGATGCCATGAATTTATCAGAGGAAATAAAATGGAGAATTTCACATGCAATTAATGTACATAAAAACAAAATAGCATTCATGTAAATGCATTTCACGATAAAAGATTAAGGTGAAATCAATTTATAGGCATGGTGAAATCAATTTACAGGTGTAAAATCATATTGCGGGTGAAAGTAAAAGAATAAAATGAGAATAATCTTTTAACCATACAAATCAACACATGGTTTTGCAAAACCATCCAACTATTATATAAGAGTAAAAGGAATTTACATACAGATAAAGTGAATTTACGAAGGAAGGAGTAATAAGAACAAAACTACACATGGTTTTGTGAATTCCTGGAAAGAGAACAAAACCACAAATTGAAAACAACACATAGTTTTGTAGAAATTTAGTTATAAAATTTCGTTTAAAATATTTTAGAAAAATTATTCAAATATATATATTATTATATATTTTCCAAAATATTTTGTGACACTACTGAATGATAAAACAGCAGGCAGTCACAAGATCAGCGATCAGTTTTGGAAGTCTCATATTATCAAGTCAAAGGATAAGCAAGTAGTTGAGTGAATTACTAAGAAAAAGAGAGAGACATATGCATTTGCTAGTTCATCTTCCAGCACAGCGACATATGCATTTGCTAGTTCATCTTCCAGCACAGCGACAAATTTGGGTCCACATCCTACTTGCTCCCACTTCCACAGTGACAACATTTGCACAGCGCATTTCACCAGAACTATCAGTTAGAGCTTTTTAGTTCATCTATAGTCTAAAACTGTCATATATGTTAGAGACAACATTTATTGTCAACAGTTTGTAAATTTTGTATAAATACCTTTGCTTTTGAAGTATTAGAATCGATTGTTTGAGATCAAAAATATTTGTGATCTGTTGGAGCATTGTAAGTTTTTTTTAAAGCACTGGAGCATCAATGCTTTTGTGATCTGTTGGAGCATTGTAAGTTTTTTTTAAAGCACTGGAGCATCAATACTTAGCAGACCATTCATAGGATTCTCATCGCTGAAATAGTGTTGATGTTTTTCTTATGTTAAAGTGTTTCATTGTCATCTCTTCACTGTAATCATCTAAATTCCAATTGCAAAACAGAAAATGTGATGAATAAGATTTAATTTTGAGTACCTTATTCTCGTTGCTTTTTCAATCTCTGAAAGCCACACTAAAGAATTCTTGACTACTCTTTAGTTATGCCTGATTCACTGAATGCCACACTAAAGAATTCTTAATTGCTCTTTAGTTCTGTTGAAGGTTTTCATTGTTCTGCCATCATCCACTTATTATTCTAAAAAATCCAGTGAATATTCCTAACTTACCCTCAGTTTACTCTATGAAAAATTGATGCAACCATCCAATTTACCTTTTGACTCCATTGCCCAATAGATGCTAATTAAATTGAATACAATCAGTCTTCCAAAACCAAAATCAAAACCCAAAACCCAAGTACAACAATAACTAATCTAAGATTTTCAAGAAACAAAGATAAATTTAACAGAGAGCCCAGGACTCTCTCTGGGATTGGAAGGGCTAGATTCGCATCCCAAAGTTGGTTTGATGTTACATTCTTGTGATTTGTCCTACAACCTTCAAATCACAGGGTGATAACATAAGCCATACAAATAAATTTACAAAACAATGCCCATTCAAAATGACTTTTAACCTCTGAAACTGGATTCGTCCAAAACGGACCACATGTCCGAATCCCACGAATCCGACACGATTCGATGGGAATTCGAATCCAAAAATGGGACATGTCGTGTCCTAACGGGACACGATCGAATCCCAGTCGTGTCCCATTAGGACACATTAGGACACATGTCCCGATTTTGGGATTTGAATCCCAAAAAAGTGCGGCATAAAAACAACGATGTTCTTTTCATTATTTACCATTTCTTTCATTCGTTTTTGCAAATAGTGAGTTGTGGGCAAGGAGCTAAGGGTTTGGAGTGTTCAGCAAGGAGATTTAAGCACTAGGTAAGTGCATTTCATCTCTAATTTTTTGCATTTATATTACAACAGTTTGTATGTGAATTTTTTTTATAAATTTGTGCATGTTTTGTTTATTTTTTTACAGTGTTCATGATTCAATCAAGGGCAACAGATAGGGGGCAAAGGAAGGGGAATAATGTCTCCATTGGAGATGCCCCTCCTCCCCCAATATCATCAAAATCCGCTGCAAGTAATGTTGAAAGAAGACTTCCTCATAAAGACAACATTGACAAATATCCATTGTGGAAATATGTCACAAGAGAGGATGGGACAAGCACCAAGGGGAAGGGAGGAGGCAATGTGCAATTGAGATGCAACTTTTGTCACAGTTCTTTCAAAAGCACATATTACTATGTGAAAGGTCATTTGTTGGCTTTACCAGGTTGTGGTGTTGGACCCTATAAAATTGTTCCTTTACAAAAGAAGAAAGAAATGGAAAGAGTTCACTGTTGGTATGGCAAATATGGCTGCAAAATCAAGAAAAATTAAGAATGAAGACACCCTTCCATTTTTTAGGAAAGGCACCACCAAATTTCCATTTGAGAGTTCTATTGGGGGACAAGCAGCAAAAAGAAAATCAATTTCACTTGGTCCAATGGACAAAATTTTTCAAAAAGCGAAACAGGAAGAGCTTGATTTCACCATTGCCTTCTTTTTCTATCAAAACTTCATATCATTTAATGTTGCACACTCACCTCTATTTATTGAGCTGTGTCGAGCTCTAACTCACGGGTCTCCATCATGGTATGTGCCTCTTGGTTCAGAGAAGCTTAGAACCACATTGTTGATGAAGGCAAAAAAAAAAGTGCAAAAAATACCTGAGCCTATTAAAGCATCATGGCCAAAATCTGTGATTAGCATTGTCTCTGATGGATGGACATATCCAACATGACACCCACTTATTAACTTCATGGTGTCTTCCTTGAATGGTCCAGTTTTCTTGAAAGCAGTGGATACACTTGGAGAATACAAGGATGCACAATTTATAGGTGAATTATTTATTAAAGTTATTGAAGATGTAGGTGTTGATTCTTGTGTGCAAATCATTACAGATAATGCACTTGTTTGCAACACTGTTGGCATGATCGTGGAAGCTAAATATCCACAAGTGTTTTGGACACCTTGCATTGTCCATTCATTGGACTTAACAGTGAAATCCATTGCTTCTGATGTGCTTTGAATTGGTAACATTATTGAGGATGCATGACATATCTATAACTTTGTGCAAAATCATACAAATGCCCTCACTATCTACAAGGAGTACATCTATCTATCATTGTTGAAGATTGTTGATACATGGTTTGCCTCTTCATTCATCATGTTGAGGAGGTTGAGAGAGGCCAACACTGCTCTTGGGGCCATGGTTATTTCTGAGTTTTGGTCTTTTTGGAGAAAGACAGATCAAGTAGCCTCTAAAAGAGTGAAGGACACAGTGCTAGATGATGCTTGGTGGGACGTGGTAGATCTAATTATTCAGATCATGGAACCCATCATTTCTTTGCTTCGATTTGCAGATATAGAAAAACCCATCCTAGAAGAGGTTTATGAGGGATGGGATTCCATGATTGAGTCTGTGAGGAACATTATTCTACAGAGTGAGTGCCTTGAGTATGAGACATCACCAGAGGCCTTCTGTGGTACTGTACAGGATATTCTTGTCAGCATATGGGACAAGAATTGCACACATTTACATTGTTTGCCTCACTCATTGAACCCAAAATACTACAGCGATGAGTCGCTGAATGGTGGACCTCCCGCAGATTCCCTCACATGGATGCTGAAATCTCACAGGGGAGGAAAGATGCATTCAAGCGGGTTTTCCAAGATAGAGCACTGCTTGATGAGGTGGAGGATGCCTTTGCAGAGTTTTCCATTGGCACTGGCAGATTTGCAAGATATGATGTGATCAGAGACAGGTGAGGTAAGAAGCCCTATTCTTGGTGGGCAAATCATGGAGCAACAAGCCCTCCTCTTCAACAATTAGCCATGAGGCTCCTCTCTCAAGTGACTTCATCCTCTTGTTGTGAGAGGAATTGGAGCACATATGGAAATTTGTAGTGTGAAGAAGAGCAAGCTTGAGCAATAAGGCAAAGACAATGGTGTCTGTGCACACCAACCTTCGTCTTATTCACAGGCAGAGGGAAGAGTGGTCGAGGGGAAAGACAAATGTGGGATGTCTTTCCTAATGATACGAGTCTAGGCAGCGGTGTTGAGTTCGCATTGAGCAACATGGATCTCAATGATCCAGTGCTAGAGCCTGTTAGTTTTGATGACGGTGATATTTTAGAAGGGTCATCCTCCACACCAGCAAATGCAGAAGCGACTATGGATACAGGGGAGGAGGATGCAAAGCAAAGCAGTGGTGACCATGATGATGAAGACATTGATGCTGATTCTGATTATGACTACGAGGATTGATAACTCATAAGTCATGGGCTACCTATCACCTTGAAGCTTATATACCTGTAGTTGTTTTATATTTTCTATTTCTATTTGCCATTGGCATTGCACTATCTATGTAACACATTTTGATATGATGACTTAATGAGAAAACTACAATTGTTAATGTCTTTATCTTACTATCTACGTAACACATTTTGATTTGATGACTTAATGAGAAAACTACAGTTGTCAGTGTCTTTATCTTACTATCTTGTATGTTGTCTTTCATTTATGAATCATGATTTATGTGACATGTATTTGAATTTTGTATGTACTATGCATGCTATAATGTTACTTACTTTGTAAACAGTAAAACTAACATCTAGATGAAAATCTATGTTTGAAATCAATGAATTTGTATCATTAATGAGAATTTGTGTAAGAAATATCTAATTTTTAATATATATATATATATATAACAAATCCTATGTGTCTTGGGGTCAACGTGTCCGAATCCGACACTCGAATCCCCATGTCATGTTACTTAGCTTTTAGCTTATCACACACAATGACAACAATTTTATTAGATCCCTTTTGACACGTCCCACATTAGCATTAGTTCGCCCACTAAAAAGGTGTAAGTTGTAAAAAAATAATAACTAATTAACTTATGCAAGAGAAACAATGCTAATAACAGGAAGAACAGCACATATACAATTTGGTCACCTCTTCCTCCCGCCTGTATTAAAGGGACAATTCACAATACAACATATATGGAATCTTGCTGCATCATTCACTTTAACCTGCCAAATGGTATTACAATATAATAAACATAAATGCATGGGTTAAAAAAACCCCAAAAAAAATTATCAGCAACCCCACCATCATGTATTCACGCGGTATCCAACATAGGTGAGTTACGCATGCTATATCCACTTGCACACATCAGTTGAGTGATTGATTGGAACTTAACCACAAATATAATCAATGAATATATGTAAGCATGTTGTTGCTTCTCCACTCTAGGATTCAAATCAAGACCTATATATAAAATTATCATAGAGAGCAACAACAGGTAATAACAGGTAAATATAACACTAGTTTGACATGTAAATTTATGCGGTCCATAAAGCACAAGTATAACTAGTTCAATTTGAACGGCCTATCAAGCACAAATAAAAGCAATAGCAAAATTTGTGAATTTGTATTACCCGACATATGTTATGATTTCTGGTAGCAAAGGGATGAGACGAAATAAGATAGGGAAGGTTACCCACATAGCGAAGGGAAGGCCCTTTCCCGTAAAACAGAGCATTGTAAATGATGGCCCTTTTGCCAGAAATGGCTCTTTCATAACAAGTTCGGACCACATTGCAATCAACCCTAATCCAGAAATAGTTTCAAGTGCTCTACCAAATATGAATTGCTTGGAATAGGAATATATTCCTTTAATTAAATATGACGTCATCTCAATAGAATAAACCTATATCACTTGGAATACCTCTTAAAATACACCCTGAAGCTCTCCCATTTAAAGCAAGGCATTTCTTTATGCGCGTAGACCTTATGCACGTCAATCTTGTGTTCTCAATGAAAAACTTCAATGCTAATGTGGTGTATACCTCACTTTTCGCAAGCACGTGATGAACAATTGGGACCATGAACTGAATGCCAACAACGTTTCCACAAGGCATAATACCAAAGGGTTTTTGTCATAGCAGTTTATGAAAATGATCCCAAAAATGTTCATCTTAATAGGTTAAAGTTTTTTGCCGAAAACACAGAGACCATAATTTTGGGGTTTTGACAGAACTATAATTCAAATTAATTCATAACTCCCACAATTCTCCATCCGTTTTGGGTGGTTAGCGATTTAAATCAGTAGAATTGGGTGCACTATTCAGTAGTGCTTGACTATAATAATTAATGAGTAATCATCACAATTCCCCAATATGCAAATTGCATATCTGCCAAACTGCACCCCATCCTCTAAGCTTTGCTGAACTAAAAAAATCCCAAGCAATGGATAGATACACTGAGGAAATTAAATGAATTCAAGAATGAAGAACAAATCACCATCTCGAACAAATACAGTATGGAGGAAAGCCATTCCACCATGTCGTCTCCAAAAGAATGTCACCAAATAAGGTGCCATAGAGCCTCAACTAACTACGAATCAATTAGTTAAAACCTAGGCTAACTGCAAATATGTGAATGTGAACTCAATCTTCCTACATTCACAATAATTACTATATGATATGCTTCCAAGGGAGTACTGACAAATTGCCCAATGAATTCACCTTAGAAAGCCCTGGTTATGTACACTTGTACATGTATAGTTAATTCATTCTTGAATCACTCCCTGAAAAAAAATAACCCTACAACTTAGATATCTCAACTTCACCTCCACCTTAGACAGGAGAATTACATTGATTCTGAAAACGAACACTAACAAAATATGTATACAAATATCGACCAAGCAGTGTGCACTCCTTGTGACTAGGGATCAATAATTTTACAACAATCAGACTTCTTTGATCTCAGAGATCCCCAACCCATACTTGAAGCCGCCATGCCAAACACTCACTTGTAGAGGGAAATCCTGCTGTTGAAACCAAATGGCATGCTGGGGAAAATGGTTCACTGGCATTACGTTACACAGATCCTGAGAAGAATCCCAAATTAACTTGTACTGGCATCATTTCAATTTTCAAGTCATTAGATTAGCCTGTGCTGCCTCAGGGATTTATGGAAGTGAGGCTGCATCAAACGCACATAAAGGCCATTCTTTGCCACTAGAGAGTCATGACTACCCTCTTCAACAATACGACCCCCATTTAGAACAACAATTGTATCCACATGACGCATCATAGCAACCCGATGTGCAATAAGGATTGTTGTTTTATTCCCCATTATCAACGTATCCAAAGCTTCTTGTACCACACGGCTAGACTCTGATTCAATTGCAGAACTAGCCTCATCTAGTAATAATATTGGGGCATTCTTTAGCACCACTCGGGCAATGGCAATTCTTTGTTTCTGTCCTGGGGTTAAATCCACACCCCTCATACCAACATGCGTATCATATCCATGTGGTAAGCTACTTATGAAGTGATGAGCATTTGCTATTCGTGCAGCCTCTTTCATCTCTGCCTCAGTTGCATTATGTCTAGCATATATGATATTTTCTCGTATGGTAGTAGAGAAGAGAACAGGCTCTTGTTGAACCAAACCCATGTGATTTCGAAGCCACCGCAAGTTGAATGATTTTAGATCCTTCCCATCTAGAAAGGTTTGCCCAGCAACAGGGTCATAAAATCGTTCTATGAGTGCAATGATTGTACTTTTGCCTGAACCAGATGCACCCACCACTGCAACTGTTTGACCCCCATTCACTTTGAGATTGAAATTGGTTAAGACCATCACTTCTGGGCGTGCTGGATAATGGAAGTCCACATTTTTCAACTCTATCGTCCCATAGATATTGGGTAGCTTTATACCGCTGGCATCATCTGAATCAATTTTTGATTTACGATCAATAATCCCAAAAACAGAAATGAGGGAATTCCGGCGTTTCAAGATGTAAGGAGCTAATCCAAATGGTTCTACAAGTGCAAATGTTGCAAATGAGAAGATCATATATTCTTTCAAAGCTGTAGGTAGAGTGACATGGTTCCTTTTGACAGCTATAGCTGCATACCATAAGAGAAGGGCATTACAAGCAAAAAGCAGAAATTGTGAGGCTCCAAAAGCAAAGCCACTAAGTTGCCCACGCAGAAAACTGTGCACAAGAATCTTCTTAAGCTGCAACTTATAGAGTTCCATCACCTTCCCACCAGCACAAAATGCAACCACTGTATAGATATTTCTGACAGCATCCTCAAGAACCAAGGAGGCCTTTTTGTGCATATCCTGGATGCCTCTTGAAAATCCAGCAAGCCACATCTTCTGCATATCCACATAAAAATATGTTAGCCCAACCAATGGACTCCAACAGAAACTGATCTTAATACCAAATTCTGAAAACATATTATTAGGTCCAGCAAAACTTTATAAATAATCACATTAAAAAGTTACTGACCAAATACACAACTGTTTGGCCTCACAAATCATACACAAGGAATTTATGCTTCAATGCTAGTCTTATAAGATAAAATAGTGCCAATTACCAAAATGCATGACAGGAAGACCTCGTGTTTAAATTAATTGAATATGAAGCTAACTCAAGTCACATGATGCAAAGAAATAGAGGGCTCGGTGCTTTATAGTGGAGAGTGTTGCTAAGTTTATGCAAGAGAGACGAAACTTGCTTACATCTCCCTTTTTGACCTCTTTTGTTGTCTATTACTAGTTGCATAATCACTACAACATGGGCATAAACCAGATAGTACACCAAAGTATAATATATGCAAATATACACACGAGAGTGCAAAAAAGGAAACAAAGGAAACAGTAATGGCAGTAAATCAAGTAAATTGGTGAAAGACTATTTTGCTGACAATTCAATCCTTACCATCTTGGAAGAGAAAACATCTTGGACAATACAATGGAGTGCATGGATACCTTCTGTACAGACTTGGGCTCAAAAATTCAGTGGCTCAAAACATAGTGCTTTACACAGGTACAGCACTCAATTCCTAATTGGCTAGCAGCCCAGGGATGTTCTTTGCTTCAGTTGGACCAGGTATTTATGTTCCTTGAGTCCCATTTCCTTTTCACGCTTTCCCTAAGATTTGTGGGAGATAATAGCCCATAGAGTTGAGAAAATGACTAATAAACGAACTATAAGGCCTCTGGCCTTAGCAGCAAAGTTTCTAATATGCACTCAAGTTTTGGCTGCCACCCATGTCTACTCTTCCTAGTGTCAGGTGGCCTTTAAGTCAGCCTATCGGCTGCTGGAAAAGGCACTTGAGGACTTCTTGTGGGCCAATAATTCTGGAGGAAATCTAGTGCCCCTATTTTTTGTTATAATAGCTGACCCAGATCTAGACAGATTGTTTTGGGATGGTCTTTTTTCTTATGGCATCATATGCAATATCTATATTTCTCATTTGCTTATGTATTAAAGAAATATCAGTTGTCATGTTTCCACATATGCTATGTGTTGATTATCATGATGGGGTTATTCCATGATGTTTTGGAAAGTTGCTAATATGTAATGAAAAAGAGGTTTTAACTTTTTCTAGTATTATATATGTGCATATCATGATGAATAGAACATGTAGGATCCGCTGTTGAATTTACATGGACTATGATTATGTGGGCATATAATGAATAAGAATGAACATCTGTTGGATAAATTATACACTTGTTGGCACTTAGCAGATGCTTGGTATTGATCATGCAATGATGCTATGTTACTTCTGATGACAAGTCATTTATATATATGAATTTATGTTCGCTACATATTGGCCACAAGGTGGTAAGGATCTGATACATGTTATAACTCATGCTTTAATTTTTATGATGTGTGTCAGCTGGACAGGGGACCCACTCCATGGACATGGAGAGCTAGTTCAATAAAAGATCTCATCGAAGCACGTACCTATGAAGGAAAGCTATCTATATAAGCAACATCTTATGGGTTAGGGATAAACTCAATCACAAATGATATAGTAGCAATTCCTATATCTTCCAATACGTTTGGGGTCAATGTACCATTCAAATGCTTCGGGTCAACATGTCTTTTGAGACGCTTGGCACAAAGAGCTTTGTAAGGTGATGAGGACAACCTTTCAAGATGCCTAGCATCGGTATACCTTTAAGATGCCTACGATTAAGCGCCTAGTGAGGTGATGCAGTCAACCTTCTGAGATGTCTAAGGCCAATCTAAGTCCCGGGTTCGTCGAACTTCTAGTTTGAAGTTCGAAATTCGGCAAACCCCAAAGAATATTTAAAGTTTGTTCCAGTTCAGTGATGGGTTTGATGAGATATTTTTCCGCCAGCCGATTCCATGTATTGCTGTAGGTTTTAATGGCAGTTTTCCATGTGACATCCCACTTATCCCTAACCATTGTTCGCTTACCTTGTGAATTTTTTTTTTTTATATTATACATTATTTGTTATTGAAACTATGCTGCGCTATGGGTTCAATTCGCCCAACGCAGTTGTTCAGTGGCTCGCCAGACAATTAATGGTCTGATAGATATATATATATATACACAGTGTATTACTTGTTAAACTTACAATCAATAATAATAAGTTTATATATGTTTATTTATTGTACTAAATGTTAAACTATCAACTAATAATAAGTTAACATTATATATTAATAAATTATACATTTTTTATTATTATAAATCAATAATAAAAATCAATAAATTATATAGAATGAAAAATAATATATATATATATATATATATAGTCGAACCTAAAGCTGAGCCTCGTTAAAAAAACTCGAAACCAAGTCAAATTTAATTGTTGCCAAACCCGAACTCGAACCCAAAACATTTGACTTAGGGGCCAATGTACCTTTCAAATGCATTGGGTTAGTATACCTTTCAAGATGCCTGGAATAAGAGCCTCGTGAGGTGATGTAGGCAGCCCTCCAAAATGCCCAAGATCAACATACCTTTAAAATGCCTTGGATTAGCATACCTTTTGATATGATAGTTGGGGCTAGAGAGCCAGAACTGTGGTGATGGACTTCCAATGCCTGCTGCAATCATGCATGGTTCTACAACAAACCATGATAATTGATTCATATACTAGTTGCAGCAGAGGGACTTGTGCCATGGCAAGCGAGACCTTTTGACGACCAAAGGTGATAACCTGGTGGCTCTGTATTATGTGAATCTAAAAGAATGTAGCGGATGAAGGGGGAGCTAAACCACTGGGAGGAAATAACAGTAGTGAACCACTGTGACTGACAAGTTTTGATGCTTGAGTTTAGGTTTGAAGATAGGTATTGATGACGCCCAAATCACCTTATTCTCTTGAAGTACAACATACATCAGAACCCCAAATGATCATTATGAGTCTCCATTTAATGTTGGCATGGTTATAAAAGATACCAAGTGCTTATGCTTAAGCAAAATGCCTTCTATTTTGACCTTATATCTATTTTGAACTCTGCATATTTTCAGTTGCATGTAATTGGTGTTTTAGCATAAGTTGGCCCACATTTTTGAGTTTCCTTAGATTGTGACAGTGATTGGGGAGGTTGCATGCACAACCTGATTTTCCTGCAACAAAATCCTTCTACAGATTGTTCAATTAATAGTTGAGCAAAGCTTTTATCTTACAATAGACGAAGAAAAAATCTCTTCACAAAAATAGAACACTAATCAGTAGTCCCTAAAGAATTTATTCAAAACCAATCAAATTGTCAATAGGAAGTTGGTATATCAAAGGCTTCACTATCCATCCGGAATTAGTAGGTGGAGCAAGCACTTCTCGATCATTGTTGCTAGGAAGAGTAATATAACTTCAAGCAATGATTGAAAATTTTATTGTTAATGTTAGGTTCAATATGGAAGTCCAAGTGCAACTGTTGGCATCTTATGAATGCAAGGGTCATAGATAGTTTGTGATCAACATTGCATGGCAAGTCCAAATGACCTCCAAGTGTTAATGGCATATTTTATCCTTTCTTTCATCTATTGGATCAATGAGTTGCTCCCATGCAATATCTTTGTAGATCTTCAAGTTAATAGATAACAATTAATTGATCTTATAAAGTACTTTTTCGGTTATATGCTCAACTTCTAACAGACTTCTCTTAGTCTCTTTCACTTGATCAAACAAGTATCAACGCTTTGGGTGTCAATAAACTCCTCTTATGTTATGCCTTTTCAATTCGGTTTGGTGAATGTTTAGTATGTTTCACAACAAAGCTTTTTGTTTCTCAATTTCTTCAAACATTAAAACCTAAATAGTGTCTTGTATTGACGTTTCTTTCGTTGAAGCATATAATAGCTTTGAAAGGTCTTTTGCATAGGCTTGGTGTCTTAGCATGTGGAAGATGATTTATTGCCTCTTTAAGTGCTTGCTTGGTGGAGTAAGTGATTTATGTCTTCTTTCCTAAGTCTAACTTGGGAAAAGTACAATAATTAAAGTCAATTAATTATTGTGGACTACTCAGTCATTTTCTATGGATAATTAATTTAATTATTTAAGTGACTTCGAAATGATCTCAATCATTGATCTTCAAGAGATTCTATAAGGGAGATTGGGATTAAGGATCTAGGGTTAATGAAGATTATAAAAAGAAGCCTAAGGGAGAGGTGAGGACACAATAGAGGAGACACAACAAAAGAAAGTGATTTTCTCTAGTGCGAGTGGCTCAATAGACTGAAGCGCAAAGAAGGAAGAGTATAGCAGGATTTCAGGGCATACCCACAAGGCCGAATTGCTCGAGATTGCAAGGCCGAGTTGTTGAAGAGAGAGGGAGGTTGATTTGATTAGAGAAGTCGAATTGCCAATGCCGAATTTCTTGAGGTGCAGTAGCAGCTCAAAGGGAAGGTGTAGGGTCAATTTGCTAGCAAATTGTTGGGTCGAAATTCACCAATCTTAGTTCCTTCAAAGGCTAATTTATAGGAAGTCAAATTCCTTGGGCCAAACTCATCCAGTGGGGGTCGAGTTACAAGTTCTAGTAAATGTATTTTTCCTTGTAATTCTTTGTGGGTCAAAAACCCTGATTTTCCAAATTTATGAATGACAAAGAATTGTTGTGGGTATTTATATGTTGTATGTGTAATTATCTCTCCTAATTTTTATTTTCCATTGTATATAATTTCTAGAAGTTAAAATACTAGTGATCTCATTTCTCGGCAATTCAGAATTTATTTGGTTATTTAAATAAATTGCTATGAGAAAATAAATTTGGGTTGGATTTAGGAGATTTAAGATGGTATCAATGCTTTCTAGATAACTCTGAAAGGGAGATCCAAGATCACTAGGGTTTGCAATAGCGAGTTTCTTCCTTTGACGGTGGCTGAATTATTTCGCAAGTGAGGTTTTGTCACCAAGGTCGATTTGTGAAGATGGACTAAGTAGTTTGTGATATGAGACAGGTTGGATGGGGCCACTAACTTCAGTTCCTAGGAGCGGATTACCATGATTCTAAAAAAGAATGGTTTGTGGGATCTTGTGAATATAGACATTCAAGTTCCGTCATATCCAAACTTAGCAGCCAAGCATAATCTCTAGGATATGAAAGCGAAGTATATTTATTTTGGATGGTGTGAGGGATCATATAATTCCTCACATATCAGGGAAGGACATAGGGCATCATATGTGGGTAGCCCTAACTAGTGTTTATCAGAGCACAAACAAAAAACAGGAAAATGGTGTTGCAGGAAAAAATTAAATAGCATCAAGATGGACAGATCAAACATTGTAACATCTTACTCACAAGGATCCAGCGGGCTCGTGATGAGCCTTCCCCTAATGAGGAAACTATGATTGATTCGGAGGCAGTGAAGGTGTTGGAAAATATAATTAGATTCGGTTTTCATAATTCTCATTGCACTCACGTCATAATGTATATCCTATGTAACAAACAAAAGAAGAAAGAAATATTATTATTTTCAAGCATGGATTTCATGCTTTTTTTGCTTGGTCAACTAGGTTAAGTGTGTTCTTCATGCTTCTAGGGTTTGCCATGTCCTAAGAAAAATTGTCATGAGTCAAGAGAATCAATATCAATTGTATAAGACCCATTTGGGCGAGTTGTAACATGAAAAATAATTTATTTTTATGTCTAGAAAGTCAAAAAGTCCTCCAAGCACAAGTCAGCCCTGCCAGTGACAAGTTGGCCTAGAAGAGGCCTATTTGACCTCCTGAGAAGGCTATATAAAGGAAACAAGTTCGATTCATTTGGACACACTTTTGAAGTTCGATCTGCAATACAACAAGAAGGAAACAAGAGCGAGGAGAGTAGAAGACAAGAAGAAAAACCCTAGAGAAGGAAAGAAGTTGAAGGATTAGGGTTTTTGTTCTACTGCAAGAAGTCGAGAATTGCAAGTCGAAGTTTCTGAAGTCACTGCAGGTCCAAAGTTCTGAAATTAGGGGTCGAAATCTGAGTTCTGAGAAAGTTTGGATAAGGTTTGATTCTCGACTAGAGTTGACTTTGACTTCTTGAAAGGGCTTTGAAAGAGGGTTGACTTGGTACTTGGAGGAGGTCTTGTTCGAAGTGTTTGGGTCTTGCTTTTCTCATTTGATCTAATTCTATATGAAGAGAAGAGATCCTTTTGGGATTTCCCCTTGGAGGAGTTTTGCCCTAGCTTGGAGCCTACTTGTGTCATTTGTCTTTGCCCTAGCTTGGAGCCTACTTGTATCATTTGTCTTTATTGTTTATGCTCTTGATAATTGTTTGATGAAAGAATCTAATAAAGAACAAGAAGAAGCTAACTAAAGTTCACAAGCAATTATTAAGGATAAGGAGAATTGTTTAATTAGCTGCCCAACTAGATTCTCCAACAGAAGGTTGCAATGAAAGGTTGCATTAAGCGTTGGACCACCTTTGTGGATGTAGGATCCTTCCTAGGTAATAACTTCCTGATTGGAGCCAGTTGTGGGATGATTTCATCCAGAAGGAGGTATGGGAGAACTCATTGACCGGAGGATAGTGAAGCAGTAGTGAGGAGAAAGAAGAGCTTGCTCTTGCTACACAAACAAACAAAAAAGGAAAAGGGAAGGCCAACCAAAACTAAAGTGGAGATGGACCTTTACAGAGTAAAAAGGAGAAAGACATAAGCAAAGTCAAGTGCATTGCATATCACAAGTTCAAGCATGTTGCCAGCTAGTATCCATACAGGAAGAATACCAAAGGAAAGACAACCATCACAACCACTGCTCAGATGGACGAAATCGCTGAAAAGTTCGAGAAGAACTTTGCCTTGGTGTCATGCTTTTTGGAACTGTCAAGAGAGGTGTCTGGTTTGTGGACAATGGAGCATCTCGTCACATGACAAGATCTTGAGATATTTTCAACAGCATAACCAGGGATCCTAGGGAAATACATGTAGAGCTTGGTGATAATGCCAAGTACAATAGAAGGCATTGGTAGCAATGAATTTCAGATGGACTCAAGTGGTATCATTGAGGTGAATGATACCAGGTTTGGAGAAGAATATGCTTTCAGTTTAAGCCATAGAAGACGGAGGACTAGAAATCGGCGTCATGGGAGGTGAGGTGGTTGTTGGACGAAAAGGAACTGATCCCAGCAAGAAGCGAGTAATTGGGAGAGGGAGAAGAATATATATTTGTTGAGAGGACAACTGGTGAAGGCTCTCATACATGAGAGTGATAGTCAGAGTGAGATTTGGCACAATAGGATGGGACACCTACACTATAGGGCTCTTCCTATGTTACAAAGAATGGTTACAGCTTTTCCAGAGATCAGAGTGGATCAAGATAGAGTGTGCAACAGTGGTGCGCTTGGCAAGCAGACCAAGGTCGTATTTCCTCACAGTAGACCAGGTCTAAGGGAGTGTTAGACTTGGTGCGCTCAGACATTTCTGGTCCTATATCTGTGTAGTTGATCGGGGTCTTTATACTTTGCGACATTCATAGATGATTTTCCAGGAAGAGTTGGATCTACTTCCTAAAGACCAAGGGTGAGGTCTTCAACCGGTTTCAAGGGTTCAAAGCTCTTGTGGAGAACCACACCAGGAAGAAGATTAAGGTTCTTAGATCAGATAATGGGGGCAAGTATACCTCCAATGGGTTCCAATACGTTTACAACGCAACAAGGACTAAGAAGGAGCTCACGATACCTAGCAACCCTCAGCGGAATGGGGTTGGTGAGAAGAAGAACAAGACCATAATGGACGCAACAAGGGCAATGATCCATGGTCAGGAATTTGCCTATGTTGTTGTGGGCAAAAGCCTACAATATAGTTGTTTATGTGCAAAGTAGGAGTCCTCATAGGATACTAGAGAACGTGACTCCTAAGGAGATGTTTACAAGAGTGAAACTAGATGTCAGCTATTTGCACAATTTTAATAGTCTAGTGTATGTCCACATTCCCACAAAGAAGAGAACTATGTTGGAGCCTGTTGACCACTCAGGTGTCAACTACCCCATGACCAGAGTACATTTCAGAGCAGTCAAAAAAATTTCAAACTTCGTCATCATCATGCAGCTTAAAATGGGGCCATTATGTAAAAATGATTCTAGTGAGTTTATAAAGCCATGTAACACATCTAGGTAGCTTAAGATTTTTGCTAGAAATTTTTCACTCTAGGGAATTTTTTTCCTTAGCTAATTATTTGTGTTGAGAAACAAATAATTAGCTAAGTTTTACTCCCACACATCCCCCAAAGCTAGAGTGAGGCTTGATGGTGAAATCTTAAGTGAGTATTAGTGTATAGAATCAATGTAAATTATCATACTATATCATGTCTAAAGTTTTGCAAGAATTTGGTTGTCTAAGGGGTCAGTTTTTAATTCTTCAAATTCCCCTTCTGAATGGGATTTTTATTTGGTATTTGAAGTAAAGATGTAAAAAGTGATGTCTATAGAAGTTATAGGGGGCATGAGTACTTAAAATTACACCTCAAGTCCTAAACTTTCTATCTAGACACACTTTGAAGGTGGGAAAATATATTTATACCCCTCTAGAGTCATATTTTTATTTTTCCGGCAAAAAATGGCAAAATAATTAGCCGGAAATTGGTCAAAAAATTAAAATGAGGAAAAAATAAAATTCTCTCCAAGTGAAAAAAATATTAAAAAAGGATGTGCACTTTCCCAAGAAAATAATCTTCACAAATCAAGCAAGAAAAAATCGTTGGTCCAAAAAAAAGAAATTATTTCCTAGAAAAATCAATTTTTTGGTGATATGGTCCAAGGTGGTTAAGTTGAATGAGAAAATTTTGAGGAGAAAATTTGCAATTACGAAAATTAATTAACAAAAAAAAATGGTCTGGGATCAACTCCATCTTCAAGAAAATCGATTTTTTTCCCCCAAATAAAAGGACGAGATTATTTTGACATGGATCAAACTTTCAACTAGTTTTCTTTTGGGATCAAGTCAAATTTGTGCAATTCATTGAACCTAGTTGTTTTCACTTGGGGAGGGATCTAGAACTCTCATTTTTTTTATAAATTGAGCTAATAGCTCTTCATTGTCACACATGAAAATCAAGCTCTTGGCTACTGAAGCTCTACTTTGTACTGGAAATATTTTATGAATAATACACAAGTCTTTGGGGATAAATTAATCTCTTTCTGAATTTGGTTCTTAATGCTCTATTGGTTTTAAATTAAATTATTGTTATTTCACTATCCAGTTGTGGATCTACTTTTTGCACAGTTATCTTGCATTAGTATTTGAGCTTGGAGAAACACTCTAGAAGTAGCAACTCTAGTGCCTTTTTGGTTGAACCCCTAGGCCTCTATTTCATTGTGTTATCCTGCTCCTTATGATCTAACAGATTTCATCTTCATTGTGTAGAGATAAGAGCTAGAAGACATAAAAGTTGAAGAGCCTACTTTGTTTGCCATCAAAGACTTATCTAACGATATTGCAGGGGTTTCTTAGCCATTGTTTATAGCAAAAAATATTTTTATATATTCTATTTTATCTATCTTATACCTTAATTGAGTAGATTTGGCTAAATTAGAGCTTATTTTCCACTGATCTAGGAGCAAAGTTGTACTCATACTCCTTAGATCTAATAAGTCTGTAAATTTGTAAATAATTTTTGTATATATTTCTTAAACCTTCGATTTGCAGATCTTGTATATATTTTGGATTTTATCTTTCTTTTTTTGCAGATCTGAAGACAAAGTGAGGGTTTGGATTCGAATTTTTATTAAATTTTATTTTGCAAGTGTATCGATTGGGCATCAGAGAGAAAATTGAAATTTAAAGATCAATCACCTCTGCTCGTTGAATTAAAACCCTCGTGCCATCTACATCTGTGTCTACCCTAGCTGCTAGGGTTTGAAAGCTTCTAGTCTGAAATTTGAAGAAGATTTGTGGTTGGAACTCAAAATTTAATTTCTAATTATTTTTGGGTTTAAGTCGCAAACAAGAAAGGGTTTTCCTTTGCATTTGAATTTAATTTTTTTTGTAAAAGGTTTCATAAGAAAAATTCTTTGAGGATCTCACTTGGGGTTTCAATTTTTGCAAATCTAATAGCAACATTTGGTGAAGCCGCAAGCTTTGGAGACTTCTTCGAGCCTCTTAAGCGAGAAATTTTCTTGAAATTAAATTTATTTGTGGCATGAAAATTAAATTGAAATTATTTTGAGCAAGTCACAAGACCTTTGGGCACAGATTCTCTGTGCCGTAAGACCCTGAAGATTGGATCTTGCTTTTGGGATCAACCGCTTAAAGGCTTGTTTTAACTTCTAGAATTTTCTTGAGGGAAGCCACAAGATTTTGGAGCCATTTTTCCTTAGGCTGAGAGCTCAAGGAGGTCGAGACTGATCTTTGGTACTAAGGTTCTCTAAAGGTTAAACATCTGGTGAAATTGCCAAAAAAAAATTAAAGCTCTGATCCTTTGGATTTTAACAGAAATTAATTATAGAATTTTATAAAATTTAAAATAAAAAATATTGGATAATTTTTTGGCTCGATCGTAAGCTTTTGGAGGCGATTTTCTCCAAGGTCGTGAGCATTTAGGGCGCTGCATCTTGCCTTGGTGAAGGCCGCAAGCAATGGAGGCCTTGATCACCCTAACTAAGAGCTCAAATAACCAAATTTTGTGAGGGTTTTAAGGCTTGGAAATTGAAGGGAATGAGTCGTAATTTTTTTGTAAAATTTAATTCAATTTTCTTGGTTATTTTTCATTGCCTTACCGTGAGCATAAGGAGGCTTGGTCTTTAGCTGAGGGTTTGAAGGAGACTTTTCGCTGTAATTTTATCTCTTGTAACTCGAGGCAGGATCTCCATTTTTGTTTGTAAGCCTCCTCAAAAATTTTAAGCCTTTCTCACTGTCTAAAGGATCTTTGTCTTTGTAATAAAAATAATAAAATGATCTAGTTTCTTGAGGGACCTTGGGATTTCCAATGGTATCCCACCTCTTTATTTAAAAAAGAGGGTTTCCTGTCTTCATTGTTTAATTTTCCTTCATTTGTTTTCCTAATTTCTAGATTTAATTCCTAACTTCCAACATTTCTTGCTCTCACTAGATTAGTTTTAGTTTCATTTTTAATCTGATATCTTTTGTCATTAGCACCATTGTTAACCTTTTTTTATCTAATTTCTATTGTGATCATATGGGCTATTTAATCTAGTTGCATTTGAGTAATTATTGTCTCAATCTCATTTGTATCCTAGATTTAAAGTAGTCTTTCTATTTTCTGATTAGCAATCTTCGTTGCCATCATCTATTTGTGCTTTCAATGTATAGGCGTCACTTGTTTTACTTGTCATAACATAAGTGAAGAAACATCCCTAAGAGCACTTTCTATTGAGGCATTTGGCTTTCTTGCTATAACATTTGGTCTAATTGTCATTTCTCTAATTCACTTTGTTTCATTAAGTAATTTTCAATTGCTTCATTGAATCATTGTTGTGAGCTAATAAGCTTGTGCTCAAAGTATTTATCTTATATTTTGATTATAAGCATATTGGTATTTCTCTGATTGAAGCATCTTGTTATAATTGTATCTCATTGGAGCATTGCACTAATATTTTGCATTTTAGATCTAGTTTTGCATCTCTAAATTTACCTCCAAGCATAAGCTTGGTTGATAGAAATTTTGGAACCAATTTCCCTAACTTTAATTCAATTTGATAAATCTTTGTTTGGAGTAAGGTTAAAACACGTGACCTCGCAGTTCTCTTGCAGTCAAGCCCTTGTAGGAACGAAGGCACGTGGATTGCCAAGGAGGCTGGGTGGGTATCGTTAATGATGGACTAAGCGCCTCATCGGCTCATCCTTCTTGCAAGCCACCCTAGTGCTTACCAAGTTTCAAGAAATAGAAGGGAAGCTTCACCATAAAGTGGGCATATAATTAAAATCAACCAAGACCCTTGCATCACAAATAGTTTAGTCTTGCATTCATTCATCTCACATTGTCTTTCAATTGGTTATTGTAATTGGAATTGTGGGCTAATTTTTTAGTTACAAGCTTTATATTCTTGTACTCGTCAATTCCATGCATATTGCCTTTTGAACATCATATCATAATCAAAGCATCTTTACTTGAAGTACAAGTTTTCATTCCTTGCAAGTTGTATTTTGAATCTCATTGCTCATATTTCTAGTTGATTATAATCTCATGGTTTCTTGTACTAACACTTGTCTTGCAACATTGCCTATCTTGTAACTTGAAATATTATTTCAAGTAGTATAATCTTTCTCTCATCTTTATATCTTGTTGAATGCCATTTTCATTTAATCAAATTTATTTCATTAATACTTTCTCACTAATAATTATACTTGCTAATTAATCATTAATTCAAGTTATATTGAATTGTAATTGCCTTGCCCTTGATCTCCTAGAACTACTTGTTTTCAACAAGTTTTCATTTACTAATCATCTTTAGGGACTACCCCCCATAGCTTACCTAGGGGAGAGCTTAAAATAAGAGAGTTGGAAATAGGTGACAGCCCCTTCTCTAAGTGTTGCGCCTTAAAAACTATACATTGTGGGCTTGAAAACTTTTCCTACATTTAGGTGTACATGATAGGCATCAACAGAGCCCTTGTCAGAAAGGGACTTATTTGTGGGCTACTATGAGGCCTCAAAGGCCTACCAAGTCTACATTCTAGGATAAAGGAAAGTAATAATCAATCAAACTATCAGATTTGATGAGGGCATGACCTTTAGGAGATCTCATGAGAGAAAGCCAGGAGAGGGTAGAGGATCAAGAGCAAGAGGCTCTTAAAGCTGAGCAGGGACCAGTAGCTCCAACAACAAGGACACAACCTGTGGATCTGGAGGAGGAGATCGAGATAGGCCAAACAAACCTTGAGAGATGCTAAGGAGCATGTGGAGGCTCCTAGTAGCACTTTCAGTGAGATGTTCCAGTGATTTGGCCTTGTCAAGCAACATCATTAACTTTGAGCCTTCCACTTGTGAGGAGGCTATAGATGAGCAGGTTTTGAGGGATGCCCTGGTGGACGAGTATAGCTCCATCATGAAGAATGATGTGTGGGACATAGTAACAAGAATGGGGGGAAATCATGTGACCACTTCTTAATAGATCTACAAGACAAAATATGCAGTTCATGGCAGTGTTCACGGAGAAAGGGTTCTCCCAACGTGAGGGAGTGGATTACGAGGAGACATTCGCACTTGTCATCGGATATGCAACTATTAGAGCAGTTATGTCCATTGCTTCAGAGATGGGGTGGAGGATATATCATATGGATGTGAACATTACATTCCTCAACGAGGTGATTGAGGAGGTGTATATTGAACATGGGAGATAATATCATGTATACAAATTGATGAAGGCCCTTTATGAGCTGAGCAAGTTCCACGTGCATGGTATGCCAGGATTGATGGATATCTTCTTGGTTTGGGATTCACCAAGATCAACGTAGACTCTAACTTGTACTATGTACTTGTTGAGGCTGAGTCGCTCATCTTGGTACTTTATGTGGGCGATCTCTTCTTGACAGGATCAGAGAAGCTCATAGGAATATGCAAGGATGATCTTACTTCAGAGTTCGAGATGAAGGACATCGACTTGATGCACTACTTTTTGGGATTGGATGTGTGGCAACAACAAGGAGAGATTTTCCTTGGGCAAGTATGCAGTTGAGATCTCCGAGAGGTTCAAGATGGAGAATTACAGGCTCGTGTTTACATCAATGATCACTAACCTGAAGAAGCTAAGTGCTTCTAAAGGTGAATTGGCGAATCCCACACTATATAGGCAGTCGATAGGTTCCTTGATTTATTCGGTCAACACTAGGCCAAATATTTGCTTTGTTGTGAAAACACTCAATCAGTTCATGGTGGAGCTGAGACAGGTTCATTGGGTGGCAGCGAAGCATGTGTTGGAGTACCCACGAGGTACGGTGGACTTTGAACTGAGATATGCAGGGGTACACAAATTCTGACTAGGCTGGGAGTGCTATGGACAAAAAATTAGCGTTTGCATGTTGTTTTAGCTTGGAATAAGCCATGATCTCATGGTATAGCAAGAACCCGCAATCAATGGCACTTAGTCCAATAAAGTCAGAGTACATGGCAGTGAGTATCGTGAGTTGTGAGGCAATATGGCTTCTCAAGATTATTGTAGGATTATTTGGTCTAGAGATGGGGCCAACAATGATTCACTGTGTTAATCAGAGTTGCATTAAACTCTCTGAAAACCTTGAGTTTCATGACAAGTCCAAGCATGTTGAGATCAGATATCACTTCATCAAAGATAGGGTCCAAAGAGGTGGTGTGAGACGCAGTACATTTACATAGGAACAGGGGGCAATGATCCTCACTAAGCCTCTAGTCAAAGGGAATTTTGTGAAGTACCAAGATAAGCTAGTGGTTGTGGAGAATCCCTTCCTTGTTAGGAGGGAGTGTTAGGCTTGGTGTTTTAGCATTTGTAAGATGATTTATTGCCACTTTAGGTGCTTGCCTGGTGGAGCAAGTAATTTATGTCTTCTTTCCTAAGTCTAACTTAGGAACAGTACAATAATTAAAGTCAATTACTTATTGTGGACTATTAAGTCACTTTTTTAGGATAAATAATTTAATTCTTTAAGTGACTTAGAAATTATCTCAACCATTGATCTCCAAGATCTTCTCGAAGGAAGATTATGGTTATGGATCTGAGCTTAATGAAGATTATAAAAAAGACGCCTAAAGGAGAGCTAAAAGCACACGAGAGGAGACACGACAAGAGAAAGCAATTTTCTCTAATGCAAGTGTCTAAGTAAAATGAAGCACAGAGGAGGACAAGTACAAGAGGATTCAAGAGCATATTCAACAGGCCAAATTGTTGGATTGCAGGGTCGAGTTGCTGAAGAAAGAGGGAGATTGATTTGATTGGAGAAGCCAATTTGCCAGGGCCAAATTTCTTGAGACGCTATGGCAGCTCGAAGGCAAGGCGCAAGGTCAATTTGCTAGCAAATTGTTGAGCCAAAATTCTCCAGGTCAAGTTCTTTCAAAGGCCAATTTCCAAGAGGCAAAATTCCTTGGGTTGAACTCATCCAATGGGAGTTGAGTTACAAGTTCCAATAAATGTATTTTTCCTTGTAATTTTTTGTGGGTCAAAAACTCTAATTTTCTAGATTAATGAATGTCAGAGAGTTGTTGTGGGTATTTGTTTGTTGAAATGTGTGATTGATCTCTCCTAATCTTCATTTTTCGCTACAAATAGTTTCTAAAAGCTAAAATACCAGTGATTTTATTTTTCGGCAATTTACAACTTATTTCGTTATTGAAATAAATTGTTCGAAATAAATAATTGTTGTGAGAAAATAAATATGGATTGGTATTAGAAGATTTAATATCTTTTACTCTTTATAACAATCTTACCAATTGTACAAAATAGCAAAAGCATGGCTAGTCATGATCTTTTGTTGTTAAACATAGAATTGAAACTCTTACGATCCTATAACTCCACTTTGACCTACTCCTTTGCTTTAGCCATCCCTTCCTCAATTTCCTTGATTGACAATTTTTCAAACTTGTCACACAAGGTGTTGATGATGATAGATCTCTGAGTAATAGGCCAAAGCTTCTCATTTGGCATATGAAAATCTTTGAATGCTTTGGCTTAATCTTTTAAATAATTAAGCAAATATACTCCTCTCTGAATAAGTGGTCAAGTCCATGTGTTATGGTCCATGTCACTTGTGTACTATCTTTCTAACAAGAGTGTGTCATTGTTAGGAATGATATATAGGTAAAACATGTAACTCTTAGAAACTAAATGTTCAATCAACTCAAGTGAAAATAACAAATGAGCATAATGTAGTCATAATTGTGAAGGGTGAAGATTTTGAAGGTAGTGACAAACTAGTAGTTTAAGTTCTAACATTATAGACAACGGCATTGACAAGTCGTATCATGGATCTCATTGTTGTAGCTTCTCATTTGAATGATGTCGATTGTTAATGTCCAAGTTGTCATTGTTAAATATTTGGTTGGTCCAAAGACTTGAACGACCCTGTGACAAGCTTTTCTTTAGTCAATAACGAAGATAAATTAGAAGCATTGTCCATATGTTGTTGTTGAGGTTGTTTTTCGATGTTGACAAGTGGAGGTACTTGGACTTTTAGCTATTGCAAAGCATGGGGAAAATATGTTGTCATCCACTCCATTATAATCTTCTGAATGGAACCACCCATGGCCTAGCCAGCTACATAGTGATCTTATTCTTGCTCATCACCTAGAACTGTCCTCTCCTCGTACTCATTTGCTTCCTCATTCTCATTGTTGAACTTACTATCAACATTCTCATCACCCTCATAATCAATGAGTAACTTTCAATGCCTCCCTTCTTTCCTTTTAAGAAGATGTCGAGAATTTGACCTCTTCTTCTATGGTGTCAACTTTTGTTGAAAAGAAATGTCCAAGGGCTTAATAACTTTGTCAATGTCAACCTCTAATTAAATGTCTTTCAACTTATGAATGTACAGGATCAAGCTTTGAGGTTGATAATGGAGTGAATGTATAGCACGTTTGTTGAATAATTTCTACAAAAACCTTTACTTCAAATAAATAATAATTGAAGTCTTAGGAACCAATAAGGACACCCTTTACAATGATGGATGTCGTATCATGAAATAGTCAAAAGTTGCATTGGATGGAAGTTTCTGTCACTTGACTTTAAAACATAGAGGTGCATAGGCATATACTTCACTAGCCCAAACCAATAGTTATTGCCTTGTTGAACACTTACAACAATGCTTGCCAACTAAATGAAAAAGGCATGTATTTCCATCCAATTGATGAAGACACTAAGTAAATTGCTGTGTGTGGAGTAAACTACCAATGGAAATATTTATAGAAAACAAACATAATAGCCTTAGTTTTGGATTAGCATTCTAATATTTCGACAAACTAATGTGGCCAAGTGCCATGAAAAGTTATATGTGGTACTATCTATAATGATGATGAAAACATTTAGGGTTCCTAAAGGCAAGTACGAAACCCTACCTATTAATGAGTAGCACAAGGACACAATCATTCCAACCAAGCTTACAAGTCTTGTCTATTTTTATCTTCTTTGTTGTGGAAATTGTGCTCTTGTCACTAATATTACTAATCCACCCTCACAAAGTAGTCCAATCAACATATTCATTATGTTGTTGTCTCTAGTATACAATCATGCAGTGAATCTATTGTTTAAAAAAATTGGTAGCATCCTCTTTTTGTCTTATATACCTTGAAGTCAAGGCATGTAAAATCTCTTGTATAGGTTCGCATTTTACCATATGTTTCCCCCATTTCTCAAACTTCTCTCACTACACATGCCAATCTTGTTTGTCCATTTTTGACTTATGAATGTTACCGAGTTTGAGATCATGTATTTTTTGCAATGGTCAAGTCCTATGTGCACACTATCACTGCGACAACTTTGCTTCTAATTGTTGGTGCTTTCCCCATCTTCCCTTTCTCAATTTTCTGACATCTTCCATATACTGTTACTTTGACTTTTGCAATTTGAAGACTTCCTATTGATTATTAATTCCTTCTCTAATGGATAAAGAAGGGGATTTTCTTCTTACCTATGTTGCCTTACCAACTCTTTCAGTTAATCGTAAAAGTTTCAGCTCTACAGCTTCCATCCATGCTTCAGATTCTGCTCTATTAGACTTGATGTAATTGTGCTTTGAAGAACTAGAAGAAATATCCTCGTGACGATAAGAAGACTCAATTGCACCATGCTTAGAAAAACATTGATGATTCTCTGGGGATCCATTTAAGCTAATTCTCGTAGAGGCATTCTTTCATTGGATATTTTGCATATCCATTTCATTACGTAGTTCAATGCTTGGGACCAATAACAGCATATACACATCATCAGTGCAATGATCAATTACAATAAGACGATCTGCATGGAATAAACATGCATCAGGAGCTTGTGACTTATGGCAGTTGTACTTTGCGCTTGTTACAAATAAAATATATATAAATAATTGTAATAATGATTAGTTAATTAATAATTAGTTAAACAAAGAGGCGTGTCTAAGGAGACATGACCGCTCGTGAAAGGGTGCTTACCTAGCTATATATACAAGACCCTCACTCTCAATTGTATCATCATCTTATTCATACTTTCTAATATATATTCTTGTATCTCAATGGAGATCTTTATATTCCAAGTCTTCTGGAGAATTTAACTTGACGAATGAACTTTGTTTACTTCATTTGGTATCAGAGCACATCTAAATCGGCCTGTGGCCATCAAGGTTTCGTCAACATTATTGAAGCTTTTGGAGGGTCTCCAATTCGCCAATTGGCCTTTGGCCATATATATATATATATATATATATATAGCAAACACAAAAAGAGTGAAGCTAGAATAAATAGAAAATAAATATATATATATATATATGACAAGAAAAAAAAATTACATAAAAAAAGGAATTATTAAAAGAACAAAAAAAATCATTATATAAAAAAGGGACCACAATTATAAAAGAGTTAAAGGGGTTGAAATTAATTTAAAGATATAAGGACTAAAGGAATATAAAGTTTCAAAAAGGTTCAATTATATATATATATATATAAAGAGAGATTATTAAAAAAAATATATTATACCTACCTCCTGTTGCTTGAACGATCAACAGATTTTTGCACTGACAGTGACTAATACAAAAAAAAAACTTTTTTGCACCTACTAATCATATTCCTTGTCCCCTTCTCTCCTTGCCGCCTACGTACCTCGACAATTCCTAGTCCTATTGTTGGGCCATCCGCCCGCCATACACGCCATACAGTTAAAGGAGCATCCGCGCTTCCATCCACGCATTACCCATTCCGTTCTGTTCGCATTCTCAATTGACTCATTCAGTAACCATACACGCCATACATGGCATCCAGTTCAATAAATACGCCCCCCATCACATACACGCCCGGCCTGTCGTGTTCCCCACTGCTGCAAATCGTGAAAGTCCTTTTTGTCCGTCGCTACTGTCTTTACATATCGTATCCCTATCATTCACATACGTCCCTCGCTGGCCACATCCAAAACACCAACCCATTACCTCCGCTATACTACAACGGCATTTGCCAAACGACTCTGCCCTTGCCACCCCACCCTACTGAATACGAGGACCAACAACCAAGACATTGGTCAACACCGTTTCCGCTCTGTTGTTGTCCGACAACTGATCGACACCCCAACCATTCGACTTCCCCCACGTCACTGCAACTACCAGTTTGAAGCGATTCACTTTTTTTTTACAATCCATAGTTATTTTGACGTCAGAGTGGATTGTGACCCGTAACAAAAGTCATGTCTCATCCAAATTTTCTGAGGAAAAAAAAATATTATTGTAATTATAAAAAGGGAACAAAATTAAAGGTGTCTCTGATAGGAAGTAGTTAAAACCTTAGAGTTTGGGCTTTATAGTCCAATACTATAATAGTAGAAGGAATTGATAAAAGTGAAATGAATGGTGGTACCATTCATATGTGAAGGAAAAGTATAAATAATTTTTGAAGTTGTATAGCATAATATTAAAATGATTAAAAAAAAAACAAGAGATTAAAAGCCTATCTCAAAGAAGGACAGGAAAGACTAAGTTCAAGACAAGTTAGAAATCCGATTTAAGAGTGTTTTCGGGTTAATTAATTTTTATTTTTAAAATTAAATGAAGTGATTTATATCATTTAAACAATAAAAAACAATAACTCGCATAACTATGCTTCAGTGCTATTTAAAATTAAAGGGTCCATTGCGGGAAAAGATGTCACTATTGCTATCTCACCTGTCGAAGATAAAAATTATATAACGCCTAAAATCGCAAACCAATTAGTGATCACGGAGTCAAATATAATCGAAAAATTAGACTGTTTTGACAACAAAACATATGACCTAACCAATTTACAATAAAACATTGAGGATTATACATTTATACCCTATGGAACGATTAAGGTGACATTATTTTAGGTTCACCTTGAATGGAAACTCTAGGGTCCTTTATTCTAAATACAAAAAAGAAGTTTTCGACATTTTCCCACAAAAAGAAAAAAATAACACTACAGGATGTCACCATGAAGCCAAATTTAGTGACACCAGAAGACGTCCAAGATATTTCAAAAGTAATTTTTCAAGAAGGTAAAAAGGTATTACAAAATATGCAAAATGAAATTGACAAAATCACTACTGATAGAAATGAAGAAGTCTTGTGACTCAAGGATCATAACGAAAAATTACTAACACAAATTAAAAAGCTTAAGAAGGATAAGAAGTCGTTAAAAGACAAGTTAGAACATTGTATTCAAGAGGAAGTATCGACGTCGCCAGTCGTAACATCCCCAATTGAAGATAAAGAAACAAATATTGAACTAGTCAATAACAAAACTCAAGAAGAGGATCAATCAGTTGGAGGAAAAACACTCTCACATGCTACAATCCAGATGATGAAGATTCCAAACGAAGATTGTGTACCTAACTCAACAACCGTAGTACCAGAAGGAAATAAAAAATAAGAAAAAATCCACACACCTAATAAAGGAAAGTCAAACCAAAAAAGTCCCTTGTCAACATCTGAATCATGAGAGTAGACAACTCAACCAAGCTATGTATCGGGACCATTCAAAACAAAATATTGATGTAACCTCAATCCAGTCCTATAATGACAATTCTTTACAAAATTCTAGTGATCAGAATATTCCACAGGATATTCAAAAGAGCTAGTAGGAAGTTGCAAGGGGTTGTTGGTTGTCGACTAAGGTTCATCATGGAGAAATATTTCTCCTGGGGATATCACCCACGAAGTGGTGGGTACCATATGGCTCCAACTGGAACGTGATCTCTCGAAGAAGTGGACAAGGCTGCTCAAACGAGAGGTCACGAGAACTCCAGCAATCTCTTGCTCACCGTTGACTTGTTATCTACACATGTCAAAGATCAAACCCACGAAGCAGCATGTTTTTCACGGTGTCTTATGATCACCCATGCTTAATGTTAGCCCATAAACCAACAAGAATCAACATATACAATTTTTTTTTTTTAATCCAAATGCAATATAATCTATCATGAGAAATATCATATGATGTTAGTTCTAATGCGGAAATCAACATGCAATGCATCCTACTCTAACATGCATATAGTAGGGTTGATACTAAGTGTAACCATAATGCTATTGCAACAAACATATCATCACATCAATATACATATCCCTGTCAGTATCATTACTCACGCAGCAACTCCCAAGTTGAACATGGCAGATGAAGCGGGTGGGAGGCAAGAAAATATGATCTCCATCCGAGATAGAAGGAAGTCCTAGAGGAAAGAAAAAAGGTCAATCTAGAGGTCTCAGGGTTTCCTTCTAGGTACACAATGGTGGAATGAATGATCACTCCGAAGAACTCCTCATCACAATCATTGTTTGTAATATCATGCTTCGAAGATGTCACATGGTTGTGATGAGAGGGGAACGAAGGGTGAGAGAAAGGAGGAGTGCAACAAACAAGTCGCTCAATGTGATGGTCACATAGGAGAGGGGAGGTCGTGAAGTGATCATAATCCTGAGGATGGGTCAAAGGGGATAAATTATATTCAATTAAGGGCTCTTTCTTGACACCATATTCAAAAAGAGGGAAAGGGGCATGGTCACTCAAGGTGATACCAAAAGGGATGAGGGACTTACTTGAGGAAGACTCAAGGTGATGAACAAGAGGGAAAGGCAAAGGGGAGGGTGAAGTGTCATATTCAACGGGTTTTCCTTCCCCACAATCTAAAGGCTCAAGTGATTTAAATACATAAACATAAGGTGGGTAGGTAAGAGCCTCATTGCTTTCCTTATTATAAGCATTAAAGATTGGGCCTTCATTAAAAGGAGATTCAATGATTGGGCTTTCATTAAAAGGAGAGTAAATCACTTCCATCGAAGATTGTCCTTATTTATGCAAGGGAAAATAATAATTCTCCTTCCCAAGGGTATCAATGGGTATGTCATTGTAAATAGTGCCTGAGGGGAAGGGAAGACCAACCTCATCCTCATCCTCCTTGTCAGTGTCATAAATGGGAGCACAATCAAATTGAGGACAAACAATTTCCCATTTATCCTTTTCAATGTGGAAATCATCTTCAATCTCATTTTTCAAGGGGCTAATGGGATCATCTCTCTCAAGGTTTTTAAAAGAGGATTCATCGAGAGTAATATCCTTGAGAAAGGTAGGGTTGGTCTCAATTTCACTTTCCATAGATTCATCCTTCCCAGCACATGTGTCCTTAAAATCATCATTTTCATCATGTGGACCCAAGGAGGACTTGTTTTCTTGCTCATTACCTAGATTCTCAATGTCTTGATGATGTTCAATGAAAGATTCCTCTTGGATGCTTAATGCAAGGTGTACTTGAAAATGTCTAAGAAAGCCCTCAACGAACTCTTCAATAGATGAAATGCTCTTAGGTTTGTGATCATGTAGCCATGAGTTATGACCACTAAGCGACCCCATGAACAACAACATAAGGACATCTTGGTGGACAACCTTCTCTCTTGAAGCATGTGCATTAAATATTTCTACGTGGTTAATTGCAGAGTGGATCACCATCAAACACGAGCATCCCACATAGCATCCTTCCTGCGACATGATTAGGATGTCTAGAGATGCTAGCAATGTCCAAAGCGGAAAATTTATGAAAGAATGACAACCTATTTGAAGTATACATGAAACATATGTGGGAGTCACCAGGGTGAAATTAAAGATGCCTAAAAAAATGCTTGCTTCACCCTACAAGCATCGACCTTAAAGTTCAATGAAGAACTAGGGCTTCATTCTTCCAATGGAGTCGCCAATAATGATATGTAAATACGTCGTATGGGGAACAAAACACACGTTTCATGTCCCTGGCAACGGTGCCAGAAATGTTACCACTCAAACCAGAAGGGGACCTAAAAGGGTTTCCTAAGACGGCAACTGCTAGGTTAAGGGCAACGGTGGAGACTTAGCTCATTGTCACCATAGCTAAGTCTCCCTGCTCTTTACGAACTTTCACCATTGGGAGGAGTCTCGGTAGTGTAGGGATCACTTGTAAAGTATATGTTAATGGATAGGTGGAAAGTGACCCTAGGAACCCTTTCCCAGGGATGGAGTGAAGAATGGAACTTGCTTTCCATTTAAGCAAGGGAATTGGTCCTCCAGGTGTAACGGGTGAGGATTGGAGGGTTGAGAGAGAAGGAATAAGCATATAGACGAGGTTCTCAATCCCCATAATCCTTGGGAAACTTGCATTCCCAAATGGTCCTTGACAAATAATATTTATTGAGATGTGGGACAACACAGGGCCAAGTGGACCCAGTCTAGCTTCTGGGATGGAATGTAGCAACCAATGATGTTCCTATCCTAGACAAGGTGAAAGGAAAGGACCAAACATGAATATTTACTTCAAAAGGTTGAATTGATCCTATTGAGGTCTAGCCTTGGGGATGCCTAAGCAAAATTCGATCCTAGAGCTAGGGCTTGGGATTCCCAGAGATTCCACCATAAGAATTGCCTCACATTTGGAGGAGAGGGAAGGGACCCACCAGCGTACCATCTTGTAGCAGATCAAAATTTTTCCTTGGATCAATTCCTGGGAAATTGATGCCTTAGGTGACCTAATGGGGCTAGACCTAGGGTAAAAGGGGAAAATGGTAAAAAGAGGGTTAAAACGATCACCCTTTTTGAGGGATTAGTGCCTAATTCACTTGGGGATATGGAGTCAAGGATGATGATGAGTAAGAACTTGGTTTCTTGATCAAGGAGGCCCAAAATGTTAGCTTCATCCAATGTTGAGAGAAAGAAAAGAAAAATGACCTTCAAGCATTTATACTTCAAAGCAAATGATGTAACCTTATCGAAAGAAATAATCTCTAGGACATTTCATTGATATAACATTGGCCCATACATTAAATTAGCTAAAACATTCTTAATTCCACATTTCAATTATGCAACAACTAGCCCTAGTTTTAGCAATATGCAGCAACAAGAATAACAACATCAAAATTTAGTTACAACATTATAGAATATATCCAACCAAGATTTCGTTTGCAAGACAAGAAAAATAGCCCAAATCCATACGTCAAAATTCATCCATCTCCAAAAAATATCCTCCAAGGAAAAAATGTGAAGTTCTCTATGATTAGAGAGATCCAAGTCAAGTGATGACCCAAATGAATGTATCTAACATCAATATATAGCCTCCTAAGGAGTTCGAATTAGACTATGGGCCTACATTAGCCCCTAATGATAAATTAATGTGCAAATAAAACCCCTATTGGTGACAAGCCCACCAAACTAGCTCACAAGTGTAAAAATAAGTCTCACAAGGGGCCAAATAATAATATATACATGCCATGGGGCCCTCCAAAGGCCTAATAATGTCTTGAAGTGCTATAATGAGGAATAAATTCCTCAGAATATGATGGACAAGGGGTGGCCCCTTGTTCTCCAAGTAGTAGACCAGTGGTGCTCCCACTAGGTCGAAGGGCACATAAATGACCCTGTGGGTCTCCATATGAATCAAAGATGCCTGTAGATCATCTGCAAGGGTACGAGTGGTAGAATGAATGTTGCCATGACATCGCATAAGTCCTCGGACACCTGCCAAGAGTGTGGGGCTCCTGCGGGGACCTATTGGGCATAATGTACCAAGCATATCACTATCATCCCAAAAGTGGATCGTTGGTAGTCTTTGAGCATCGATTAGGATCCGTGGAGTGTTGTTCGCTGTTGTGGAGGCAAATGGCTCTCTATGCACACCCTATATGTGTCAATGTAGATCTCTGGGGTTACGATCCCATATAGGGAGACCAAACCAACATGGAAACCACCTGTAATCCTGCATAAGATCCAATGCTTCCCCTAGGTTTCCAGTACAACCAGTGATTAAAATAATCAAGTAAGAGAGTTTACAAACCATGGATAGCAAAGTGGCGACTTCATAATGGCATGTCCTTCCATAGTGAGCTTTGGCATGTGCTAATGTCTCCAAGCTCCAAAGGGGGTTAACCAAGTACCTTATAGGTGGTTTCAGCCCTTAAAGGAGATAGTATGTCCAGGGTACATCCCTCTAATGGGGGTGGCAAGTGATAAATAGGTGGAATGGAGTAGGGAATGAGAGGGGCAACCCTGGGCCACATATTGGGGCATAAGGGTAGCTAGATAAGGGGAATCCCACACCTGGGTATGTAATGTGTAGGAGGGAGAAATCGTGGTACATGAGGTGCCCCAACCTTTATTTTTACACCCTTCTTTTATGAATTTTTTTTAATTAATTGCTCGGGGCTCAAAGGACAAGAGCATGGTGTAAGATATAGCAATGATTACCCCCTTTTAGGCAGGGCGGTTCATTTCCCTCCAAGGGTTGGGACAATCATGGGTTTCTAAATGATAAAGGTGGCTCATATAGGGCCTATGGAACCATGGTGATGACCATGGATTGGGGTGGGGCTCATGCATTGGCTTTTGTCCACGTGCTAATTATTTTTGTCCCGGCCATCTTTTGCATTTTGTGGTACAATTTCCTGTTAAATGTGGCCAATTATGCCTTTTTTCTTTTTCTTTTAGCTGTTTCAACCTCTGGTGCATCATTCCAAGCCTGACCCAAGGTGGAAGCAAGGGGATATGGAGGCTAGCCCTATGTGGACCCAGGTGGGAAAAATGATGAATGGGGGTATAGTGAGTGGAAAAGGAGTAATACATGCAGATAAAGGAGAGGGACGACACACACAAAATCGGGGTTTCCCAAGTAGTACCACTCTAGAACCAAATGGTGAATAAAGGAGATCCTATGGGACTAAGATCCAAGGGTAACATCCAAAAGAGATAAAGGGGGCAAGAGCACAAACTAAACCCACCTTTTCCGCCAAAACCCCCCATCAATCCATACCCAAAAGTATCCATGATAAGTAAACCCAATACTCAATTACCAAATGACAAGACATACCTTTAGATTCGGAACGCCCACCTTCAAACATACGATCAATACAAGTTGGTGAGGGACCACATGGTTGGCTCAAGTGACAGAGAAATGGCACAAGAAGCTAGTAGGAGGCTGCAAGGAGCTGCTGGTTGTCAGCTAAGGTTCATCATGGAGAAAATATTCTCCTAGGGATATCACCCACGAAGTGGTAGGTAACAGGTTTCACTGAATTTGGCTTCCATGTTATAACCTGCAATGTTATTTTTTTCTTCTTATAGGAAAACGTTGAGAACTTCTTCATGTTTAGGACAAAACAACCTAGTGTTTCCATCCAGGATGGTATTAGAACTATGTCACTATCATCACAAAATAACGATTTAACGACGAATTGCGAGACAAAAGTATAGTCTTCGATACTCAGTTGTAGATTGCATGTCATACTTTTTTCATCCATGTCTATCAATCCAATTATACTCTATTCAATAACTAGTAATTGGATAGCACATTCAGTACTATGTAATTATTATCTTGAGTAGGATGCTGGAAATACTAAGAGGGGGTGAATCGGTATTTCTTTCAATTGTTATATTATGCCAGTTCAGATTTTTGTCACAAAATAAACCTGAACATAAGAGAACAAAATAATTTTATTGATCAAAAATAGTGAGGACCCCAATCCTATTTTACAACAATTTTAGGCTCCAACCTATACAACAAAATCTTTGACTTTCTCAAGGCTCCAACCTTAAACGGGTCCAAGCTCCTACTTGGTCAACTTGAGGACTCCAATCCTCAAAACAATCCAAGCTCCAGCTTGGTTAAACTTGAGGACTCCAATCCAAGCTCCAACTTGGTCAAATCAAAATTTTACGGGAAATACTTACTTCAAAAATATCTCCAAAATGTCCTTCCATAATGCTCCAGGATTGCTTTAATAATTCTTTAACAAGGCTACTCCAAGGGATGTCTTCAATGCTCCATAAATGTCTTCAAATGCTTCAACAAATCTACTTCAAAGATGTCTTCAAATGCTTCAACAAGGCTGCTCCAAAGGATGTCTTCAATAGATCTGCACAGCAGGTCCACAAGCTTCTCCAACAAGTCTTCAAAAATGCTTCAAGATTACTTCACATAATCTTCAACGATTCTTTAAGGAGTGTCACAAGTCTAATACAAAACAATTCTTAATAATGCTTCAAGGAACTATATCCAACCTCTGCTTTTAGATTCCAGAGGATCCTGAAATCAAGTATGTTCTTCAAGAGTGATAAGGTATGCTTCGAAAGTCTGAGTCTATGCTTCTATTCTCCACAGGTTCTATCATAAGTCTAAGACTTCATTGTTTTAATAGGCCGACGTCTGTCCATGAGTCAATCAAAGTCTAGTCCTCTAGTGGATCAGAAATTTTAATTCTGCAATGATCAAAGTAAGGTTGCACTGAAACGGATACGAGAACAAATACGGAAACGAGGTTTGAAACGAATACGATGAATTTTCAAAAAATCTAGATAAAATACGGCAAGGAAACATCATATATATATATATGACGTTTCCTTGCTTCTTTTAGAATCTACATTTTATATTTAAAAATATATAATCATCATCATCAATTCAACATAAAGTTTAAACATTATCATCATTAATGATTATTATAACATTCAACATATCATCAAGTTTTTGTTTCCAATTTCAATCATCAACATCATCACCAAAATTAATAATGTTAAACGCACACTACATAGTACAAATTACAAAATGAACTCACTTGTAGTCTACTATCATATGACATATTATGGTATTCAATGTTCACTGTTCAAAAATTTAAACATCATCATAAATTACATTTACATATCAACAAATATGCCTTCATCCATGTAATTAAGATCCACATCAAAAATTGGATCCTCTCCATGAGTAGGAGCATTGCTGCCATGTACACTTGAAGATGCAATTATTGGTGCCTCCTCATCAAACAAAGTCATTTGAGACATGGCATTCAATGTCATACCCAAGTCAAGCAACTCTGGAAACAGATCCAAAACCCTTAAAAATGCCCTAAATGTTTCAGAAATGGATCCTATCTTTCCAAAAACACTGAAGTGTTTCAAAAATAAGATCGTGCGTTTCCAAAAAAACTGAAACATTTCATAAATTGGCTCCTGTTAAGTTATGGTATGTTCTATGCTTATAACAGTTTACTTTTTTTTCTTATTATATTCCACCGATTAGCAATCACATGTACATTAAGTAAAGTGCAGATAGAACATTAAATGATCGACAGAAAACAAGCCAAGACAAGAGACACAAGATGTGGCGGCTAGCCAGGGACAAACCCCACAATGCGTGGGGAAACCCTTTGATCAAATCTTCTTTTATCTTCAATAATTCAGCAGAGAGAAATAGTACAATAAATCTGATTCATATCAGCAGTAGCAAACCCTAGATCAGTAGCATCAGCATTAGCGACCTCATTATCAAACTAGGGCAGACCATATCCCACAAACCTACAGTCGGATTGACTTCATTCCACCACCAAAAGTTTCGGCTTCCAGAGGAGGTTCAGATGAACCTACAGCGCAGTTCAGATGAGGAGATCTTCTAGGCCACACAAGTCAATCTTTACTTCTGCAGTTGCAGCTTCAGTTTCAGCAGTTTCCGGCTTCAAACTAGGACAGTCGATATCTTGCAAACCGTTCGTCGGATTGACTTCGTTCCACCACCAAAAGTTGCGGCTTTCAAAGAAGGTTCAGATGAACCTACAGCGCAGTTCCAAAAAGATCTTCTAGGCCACACAAGTCAATCTTTACTTCTGCAGTTGCAGCTTCAAATTCAACAGCTTCCGGCTTCACATGTGTGAGAGAGAGAGACCCATTTCAGCGCAGTAAAGAAGAGACTCATATCTGCGCAGTAGAGAGAGAGATATGTGATGAGATGAGTGAGTCCAAATGAGGAAAAGTCCTCTTATATTTATACACAACGTTGTTGGGTGAATAGATGCGACTGTTGGGCTTCTGAGCCTACATGAGTTGTAGGTCGGCTTGATAATAATTCCATAATCAAAATAAATTCATATCTCCATGAATACATATCGGAATCGGATGATCTTTATATCAATCCTACACCTCTCGACGAGAGGAATCTAATAAAAATATTATCAGCCATGAATAAGATGACCCACATGAAGTTTTGCCCTGGTTGCCAATTTTAACAGCTCCAACGTTCCCAAAAAAAATTGAAACATTTCCATGTCGTTTCGTACTCGTTTCCGTTTCAAAAGTACTGAACGGTGTTTCTAGGGTTTTGGAAGGACGTTTCCAGTAACTTGGGACCAAATTTTGTTCCAATAAGGTCAAGGTCTTAATCCTTCAAAGGTCGAAGTTCGTTCTTAAATTACGATGAGGTCTACTCCTGCAACACCTGAGGTCTGCTTCTTATAAAACGTCAAAGTTCTGAACTTCCCATAGGTTCCTTGTCACAGATTTCCATAGGTCGAAATTGCAAAGGTTTATAGTGTATCTAGCACCGAACATATGCCATAGATCAGAGGTTTGTCCTTGCCTCAAGATCGAACCATAAAACTAAAGTTTGATGACTGTAGTAAGGTCAAAATTACAGCGGTTTGCTCCTAGCCTTAGGGCCAAAATCTTATCCAAAACAAGACACAAGTTTTTCCTAAAAGTCTGCTTTGATTCACAAATAATCTGTTGCAAGAAAGGGTCGAAATTTTGTTCTAATGATAATCCAAAAACCCAGAAAAAATGACCGGAACCAAGGTTGCAAGAGACCCCCCCCCCCCCCACCCTCGAACCCGATCTTGTAGCACGCTACGGGTGCGAGTGCATCAGAAGCGACCCCGGAAGCATGCTCCCTAAAAAAAATTGCTACTTGCCAATTCAAGAGTGATAGAGGGAGCCATTGAAGATTGGAAACAAGAATTTTGAGTGGGTCAGCCTAATGTTAAAGTAAAAGTGACATTCTCCTTTATCTTTCATTTTCATCCTTTTACTTAAATTTTTAAAATTACCATGAAATGACTCAGGATATTTGAGAGTGGTTTTGATCTCACTGAATTTCATATGGAGAAAGTAGAATTTTAGATCTCACTCAAATTCCAACAGACAGATCATTTTTTCAGGATTTCAGGATTGGGGGGATTGCAATGTTTCCATTCGATTATGTCATCTACTAAGGTATGGAACTTGTATTTAATCAAGAGCACCAAGCCCTCTATGCGGGGGAGACTCCCAATAATCACGAGCGCCTAGGGTACTATGGTATGGAAATTTATTTAATCAAGAGCACCAAGGTCATTTGACAATGCAGGAGGAGACTCCCAATAAAGCACGAGACAAGAAATTATAAATTTCTCGTGGCAAGAGGGTCAAGCATAGATAATAGATTTACTCGTCTTTTCTATTTTCTAGTACTTCTTATAACCATTGACTCTTTCATATTTATTGTGGTATTTTTTGTAAACAATATATGACAATTTAAGTTTGAAGTTTGAAGTTGGCATTTATAACTCATTGGTAATGAATTATGAATATGATGCTTCGTGAAAGTTGAAAATTGAAACATTCCCTTTACATGTTAGATATTCTTTATTATCGTTTGGTTAATTTGTGATGGTAATGGTTACAAGTACAAGTTACAACTTTAGTGATCAATGATGATAAATGTTATATATTGAATGATGAAATCTTGAAACTTTAAGATTGATGAATCATGAGACTCAATATGTTGTATGTTACTAACTTGTGGACATGGTTCATGAAGATTATAACTTCTAAATGATTGATGTTATATGGTTTAATCCATGTTTTATGTTTTTTATATCTAATTCATCATTCTACATGCTTTTGTTGACATATATGCATCAAAATATATAAAAATTTGCTCCCGAACCAGGAGCTTTTGAAAATTTCGCTCCACACTCCCGCTCCCCACTTCCACTCCCAAGTAACCCTGACCACACCAATGATAAACCCACGTCTTGCTTCCTTGCTCTTTGGCTCACGAGTTGTGAACCTTTTCTATTCTCACTTCAAATCAGATGTCTTCTTTTCTAGCTCGAGCGAATGAGGATGTATTGCTTCTATTTATACTTGTTTGACCATAATTTGAAAAGACACGTCTCTTGGGAGTGTTGAGAAATCAATAGGGCTACAATTAAAGTGATTTCTCTGTGACTTGCTATTCTTTTGCTTTTCATTATTATTGGCTTCTTCTCTTATTATTATGTTATTCTTATCACCAAACAGCGACCAAAACATGAAGATCAATAGTACACAAGAACACAAGATGTAGGTTGCTAGCTACGGTCAAAACCTCTCCTAGAGAGGAAAACCCACAAAAATATCTTCTCTTCTTATATATTCTTCAAATGATGAATTTCAAGACCTTTAGACCAAGACCAAGACCCTTCCAAGACCAAGTTAAACCTTCTTAAAAAAAAGTTTCTTCTTACCAAGTCAAAAACTCTTCTAAATGCACAACTTCGACTCCCAGCTACAAACTTCATCCCTCACTGCAGATCTGAAATTTTCGACCCCCTGTAACAAGCTAAAACTCTGCACGTGTGTATGAATTAGGGCTTTTTAGGCTCCCCGCTTCCTTCGCTTTGGTTGCTTCCTCTTCAAAGGCTTGTAGGTGATCAAGATGACCTTCTTTCCTTGGATTTCACCCCTTCTTTACTTCTTTAGAAACTTCGACCTGGTAGCTGCAAAAACCCTAGAATATTTTGCATGTGAGAGATAAAAAATCGAAATTTTGTCTCCTTCTTCCTTCTAGTCCTTCGCTTGCCTTTTTGCTTCTTGTTCTTGCTACCTTGATCGAATGAGTGAGTGAATCACCAAACGAGATCGATTGGTATCTTATATATTAGGTTCCAAGTAGGACAAATAGCCCTAATTACACTGACTTCTGCACTATTGGGCCAACTTGGTCTTGGACAGGGATTTTGACACATTTGACTCAAAATAAATTCTTTTTTTTTACAAATTGCCCAATAGGGTCTAATACATATGACAATGACTCTTATGACTTCTAGACACAAAACCTAGAAACACTCAATGGGATAAAAAATAATAATAATAATAATAATTCTTTTTACATAAGATCAAGAGTACATACAATATTATGAAGACCGATCCTAGTTACATATTTCAACACTCCCTCTTAACTAGGGAGGTATTCACAATGGTACAAGGACATTCTCATACTAAAAAGATCTCATAAGAAGAGTTGGATTGGTAAGCCATCTCATAAGCTATCTTTTCAGCTTATATCAGTGCATCTCATCATATCAATCAGCATTATCATATAGCAAGGCCTTGACTAACAGCTCTATCTCTCCACTAGATTAGAGCACAATGTTGGGGAGACAATGACTTATAGACACCTTCAACGTTGTCTCTCAAGGCACACACCCCATCCGTATGTTCACAAGTTATGTCCTTTTAGGACCATTCTTGTCTTGGATTTACACATCCTCAAGGAATTTCCTCTTCGACTACTCTTACATATTGGATGCCCCACCTCATCCTCAAAGAGTTTTGTATTCAAATGTTTACCCAATCCTTCATTCTTTCATCATAATGTGAAGACAAGAATGACGTGCCTATCTCTCCCTCTCAACTAAGGAGGAAATATCAACCAGTCCAAGCTTGCTTCTTAAATACACAAGCTTTTTATTAGGAAGAGATTTTGTCAAAATATCAGCTACCTACTCATCAGTGGAGATATATTATAGTTGCACCACCCCATCTTGCACCAATTTTCGTATGTAATGATACTTGTTTATATGCTATGATATTGCATGAAATATGGGGTCTTCAGACAACCTTATGCAACCTTTGTTAACACAATGTGTAATTGTAGGGTCAAATGGTCTTATGAATAAATCAAACAACAAATTCCTTAACCAAACAGCGTCTCTACCAACTTCACATGTTGCAATATATCCATCTTCAACACTACTCAATGCAATTGATTCTTGCTTTCTACTCATCCATGAGATCATAGAGGATCCCAAGCTAAAACATCCTCCAGTAGTGCTTCTTCCATCTGTCTCGTTGCCTCCCCAATCTGAATCTGTATATCCTATTAGATGGATATTGTTCTTTCCATCATACTTCAAGCAGTAATGTATAGTCCCTCACAAATATCTCAATATATGTTTGGTTGTTATCCAGTGGTCATGTCTAGGCTCCAACTAAAAATGATTGAGTATATCGAATGCAAAACAAATGTCGAGACATGTGTTCATAAGAGACATCAGAGAGCCAACCAATTGTCTATAACTTGTAGGGTCCACAAGGCTTGATTCTAAACTTCTTACCCTCTTCATATTTGTAACCATGGGACCTTTCATCGATTTGCTATCCATCATGCCAAACCTTTGTAGCATCTTAATTTTCCTTGACCTAGATATATTTCGCCCAATTTATGCCAAACTTCCAACCCCAAGTAATAATGCATAAGCCCTAGACCCTTCATATCAAATTACGTCGCCAATTGTTTCTTACATTCTTAAATACCACTTTCCACACCAATTATGAGAAGGTCATCCACATAAAGAAGAATGATCACTGGTTCACCCTCTATTACTTTGGATTTGCAAAACTCCTTGAAAAACCCATCCTTAGTAGATATGTAACCATCCTAGCATACCAAGCCCTTGGGGCTTGTTTAAGGCCATAAGGTGCCTTCTTTATCTTGCAGACATGAGTTTCTTTACTATGTACTTCAAATCCAAAGGGTTGCTCAATATATACCTCTTCATCAATGGTGCCATTCAGGAAAGTTGTCTTCACATCCATTTGATGGATGTTCCATCCGATAGTTGTTGCCATAGAGATTAATGATCTTGTTGTTGTGTATCTTATTGTAGGAGCAAATGTCTCTTCATAGTCAACACCTTACTGTTGAGAGAAACCCCTAGCCACAAAGCTTGTTTTGTACTTGTCAATGCTTCCATCTGTTGCATGCTTAACCTGGTAGAGCTATTTGGAAGTTACAACATATTTGTCATTAGACCTAAGAACGATTTCCCAAAATCCATTTTTCATTATAGACTAGTATTCTTCATGAGTTTCTTTACTATGTACTTCAAATCCAAAGGGTTGCTCAATATATACCTCTTCATCAATGGTGCCATTCAGGAAAGTTGTCTTCACATCCATTTGATGGATGTTCCATCCGATAGTTGTTGCCATAGAGATTAATGATCTTGTTGTTGTGTATCTTATTGTAGGAGCAAATGTCTCTTCATAGTCAACACCTTACTGTTGAGAGAAACCCCTAGCCACAAAGCTTGTTTTGTACTTGTCAATGCTTCCATCTGTTGCATGCTTAACCTGGTAGAGCTATTTGGAAGTTACAACATATTTGTCATTAGACCTAAGAACGATTTCCCAAAATCCATTTTTCATTATAGACTAGTATTCTTCTTTCATGGCATCTTTCCATTCTTGATGTTTGATAGCTTCTTCAAAAGAGGATGGTTTTGCTTCAATCATTTCTTTCATATAGGCTTGCATACCCTGAATATCTTTCAAGCTTTTACTTTCCCTGAATGTTCCTTTAGTTGTAGCATGTCCTTCCGCTTCTTGAAGAGTTGATGTTAACCAAGTGGGTCTCTGGCGAGTTTCAAGGATTGTGACTTGCTACACACATTCATTGGGGCCTTCTTCTTGATCAGATATGGTATTTTTTTCTTCCCTTGGACATTCTTCAAATATAGGTAGTTCTTCATCATCGAAATCAATAGGGAGAAATTTAGACTTCTTGTAGGCAATGTTTTCATCAAAAATCACATCTCTACTTACTTCAATTAGGTGACCTTCCTTAATGTAGATTCTATATGCCTTTGATGAGGCACTATAACCAACAACTATGCCCTTCATGCTTGTAGGATCCAATTTCTTCCTTTTATCTTTTGTAATATAAATGTGGACAGGGCAGCCAAATATTCAAAGATGATCTACACTACGTCTTCTTCCGATAAACGCTTCTTCAAGAGTCATGTTGTCAATTATCTTATGAGGACTTTGATTTTGAATATAGACTAGTGTTTTTGATGCATCACCCCACAAGAATTGAGCTAAGTCTTGATCACGTAAGATAGCTCTAATGCATTCTTCAATTGTATGATTCTTTCTTTTTGTTACCCTATTTTGTTCAGATATGTATGGACTATTAGCTCCCTCTTAACTCTAGACTCCTTACAGAAAGAAATGATTTCTTTTGATATGTATTCCCTTCCATTATTAGATCTTAGCACTTTTATCTTCTTTTCTGTAAGATTCTCCACTTCTGCCTTGAATTCTTGAAATTTTTCAAATACTTCATCCTTGGACTTGAGAAAATAAATCCAAGACTTTCTTGAGTGGCCATCAATGAAAGTTACATGGTACAAATTATCTCCAAAAGATTTTGGAGCCATAGGACCACAAAGTGAATGAGATCCAGAATTTCCTTAGATCTTGTAGTACTGCTCCCAAAAGGTTTCTTCACATTTTTGCCTAATGCAAATCCCTTACAAATTTCTTCATGCTCTTCCTTTAGTTCAAGAATGTCATTCACCATAGAGTTTAAGGATGGTAAGATTTTATAATGAAGGTGTCCAAACCAATGTTGCGAACATCGGCATCAGGATAAAATCATCGAGGGTCTGGAAAACGAAAAAATCGGGAAAATATCAATAAAAATTGGCAAAGGTCGACAAAATCAAGATACCATCAAAATATCAGTAAAAATAGGCAAACCTCACCTAGGCCAAAAAATCGTGATTTCAACATAAAAATCAAGATGTTATCGAGATGTTTGCAACACCGGTCCAAACCTTCTATGCCAAAGTTCACGTGGATTGATTTCAAAGTGAACTAAGGCTTGAGAGAGAGGTGTACGTAATCTGTAAAGCCTTCCCTCACGAATCCCAATGATCTTTGCATCATGAATGCTAGAGCCCTTACCCCAAACCATAACTTTTCCATCTACAAAAGCAATTATGTCACCTTTATTTTCTATACAAGAAAAGGAAAGTAATTTTTTCTTCAAACCTGGGTCATATAGGATGTTGTTGAGATGTATGTTCCCTCCATCTTCTAGTTGCAATGTGGTTGATCCAATTCCTCAACTGCACAATTCTCCTTGTCTCTAGGCTCCATTGAATGAGAAGATATTCCTTTTGATAGGGTCTTTAGTTGTCCATGTTTACCAAGTCAAACGTCTAGAAGCTCCACTATCAATCACCCATATGTTATCATCTTCAAAAGTACATGTAAGTGTTGAGAATAGTCCTTTATTCAAATCCTTTGTAGTGAAGGTCTTGGTCATATAGTTATTGATAGACAATAAGAAATCCCCAAATGCTTTTATGCCTTGCTTGAGATGATTTGTCATCATAGAAAACTACTTCAATGACTTCTTCAAGGATGTAGTGATCTTCATTATGCCCTTTATGTAGTGATCTTCATTATGCCCTTTGTCAACCTTAGCTCTGATACAATGTTGAGAAATCAATAGGGCTACAATTGAAGTGATTTCTCTTTGACTTGATAATTGCTTGTGATATTCTTTTACTTTTCCTTATTATTAGCTTCTTCTTCTCTTATTATTATGTTGTTCTTATCATCAAACAGCTACCAAAACATGAAGATCAATAGTACACAAGAACACAAGATGTAGGCTACTAGCCAGGGCCAAAACCTCTCATAGAGAGGAAAACCCACAAAAATATCTTCTCTTCTTATAGATTCTTCAAATGACAATTTCCAAGACCTTTAGACCAAGACCCTTCCAAGACTAAGTCAAACCTTCTTAAGGATGTGCTTCTTGTTACCAAGTCAAAATCTCTTCCACACACACAACTTCGACTCCCAACTACAAACTTTAGCCCTCACTACAGATCTGAAATTTTTGGCCCCTTGCACAAGAAACAACTTCGATGTGTGGATGATATTGTCCCTTCTTTGCTTCTTTAGAAACGTCGACCTTGTAGTTGCCAAAATTGTAGCCTTTTTTCACACGTGTGAGAGATAGAGAGAGAGAAAATCAAAATTTTGTCTTCCTTCTTCCTTCTAGTCCTTCGCTTGCCTTTTTGCTTCTTGTTCTTGCTTTCTTGAACGAATGAGCGAGTGAATCTCCAAATGAGATCGAATAGTATCTTATATATAGGTTTCCAAGGAGGACGAATAGCCCTAATTAGGCTGACTTCTTCATTGTTAGGCCAACTTGCTCTTGGAGGGGTATTCTGACACTTTTGACTTAAAATAAATTATTTTGACTTGTTACAATTTGCCTAATAGGGTCTAATACATACGAAAATGACTCTTATGACTTCTTGACTCTATGAAAAAACATAGAAGCACTCAATGGGTGCTTTGACCAAGAACAAAAATAAACTTGAGCACAAAACCCATGCTATAAAAAATAATATTGATAATAATTTTTCTTTCTACATAAGATCAAGAGTACATACAACATTATGAAGACTAAACCTAGTTACAGGGCTGACTTGTAGACCGACTCATGTACCCTGACAAAAATTAGTTTTTCAACTTGTAAATTCAATATCTCTCCAACACGGAAGAGTTAGAGGGCGAGTAAATACTTGTTGCAAAGGGCTTGAAGTCCTCTACAAGCCTTTGTCAATTTCATCCTTAGTCCATTTGACATAAATAACAATTAATTTCTCCAGCAATCTCCCCCTTTGTTATTGATGGCAACAATCTCCTCATATATTGCTTCTCTTGTCGTCGTTCTACCCCCCCTATCATATTCTCCCCCTTGGACATCAATCACAAAGGGATGCTCTAATGGGATGCAAGAGAGATGACCCCCATCTTTTGACGAAGATGTTCAAAAGCTTCTCGAGGTAGGGATTTTGCGAAGATATTTGCAATTTGTTCCTTAGTGTTGACATACTCCATTTTGATGCTCTGATTTGCAACATGTTCTCGAAGTAAGTGATAATTGATTAGGATATGTTTTGTCTTCGAATGCATTACTGGATTTTTTGAGAGATTAATTGCATTGGTGTTGTCATAGTAGATGGTGAAAGATTGATTCGTTTCTATGTTGACATCCTTCAAGGCTTATTTCATCCATAGGATTTGTGTACAACAATCTACAACAGTGATGTACTCGACTTCAACTGTGGAGAGAGATATGGATGATTGTTTATTGCTAAGCCAAGACACAAGACAGTGTCCCAAGAAATGCATTTCCACTAATACTATTTAGATCATCGACGCTTCCTACCCAATCTGCATCAGTATATGTTTTCACGATAAGATTTGTGCTCTTAGGGTACCCATAATCCAAAATCAAGAGTGCATTTCTAGCATCTGAGAATTGTCTTTATAGCTAGCATATGAGATTCCTTCAGGACTAATTGAATCTTGCCACCATTCCTACTGCCTGCATGATGTCTAGTCGTGAAGTTGTCAAATATAAAAGACCTCCAATCATTGATCTGTAAAGATTAGCATCCACCATAGGAGATTCATCATCCTTAGCTTGCAACCTGTAACCATAGGTGTGCTCACAATGACACATTCTTCCATCCCAGATCACTTAAGCATATCTAAGAGATATTTTGATTATGATATGAACATCATATGCCTACTTTGGTTTGAGTTTCTTGAAGTCCAAGAAAGTAAGACAACTCACCAATCATCGACATTTCAAATTCTTTTGACATGTTTTGGGCAATTTTATGACTCATTTTATCATTTTTGCTCCAAAAAATCAAATCATCCACATATATTAGTGTCATTAGCAGATTGTCTTTGTCCACCTTCATATATAGGTTACTTCCTGCAACTCCTTTCTCAAAGCCTTGTTGTTGAAGATAGTGATCAAGTCTAGAGCACCAAGCTCTTGGAGTCTGCTTTAATCCATAGAGGACCTTCTTTAATTTGCAAACAAAATCTTTTCCTTCTACTAAGTTGAACCCTTCAAGATGTTCCATGTTTACTTCTTCCTTTAGGTCACCGTTTAGAAATGTTGATTTTACTTACATTTGATAAACTTTAAAGCCTTTAGAACAAGCAAATGCCAAAAACATTCTTATAGCTTCCAACTAGGCAACATGAGCAAAGGTTTCTTCAAAGTCAATTCCTTGAATTTGAGAGTATACTTTGCACACCAACATTGACTTGTTTCTAATGATTTGTCCATTTTCATTCATTTTATTCTTATACACCCACTTGGTTCCTATGACATTCTTATCCTTTGGATGAGGTACTAGCTCCCATGTTCCATTCTTTTCAATTTGATACATCTCTTCTTCCATTGCTTTTATCCAGTGAGGATCCTTGCTTGAGTGAAATTTTTTGGTTCTATCGTGGATAGTAGATGAAACTTGAGTGAAATTCTTTGGTTTTATCATGGATAGTAGGGCAATATCATTCCTTTTTGGTGTATCTGTCATCTTTCTTCAAGTTTGTATTCCATCATCTACATTAGCAATAAATTGATCTTCTAGATGATGTTTTTGAACAAACTTTACTCTTGATGGAGTTTGAGATGGTTATTTTTTATTTTCTTGCTCTTTTTCTTCCTTTGCATCATCTTCTGGATCTCCAAGAATAGGATCTTCTCCATTGATTTCAACTTCTTTTTCAAGAAGAGCCTCATCAATATTTACATCAATACTTTCAACTACCTTTTGCAACCGATTGTTGTAGCATTTGTAGGCCTTGCTTCTTGTAGAATATCCAAGAAATATTCCTTCATGAACTTGAGAATCAAATTTGCCAGGTGAATCGGCGTTGATCTTCATAAAACACTTACTTCCAAATATTCTGAAATATTTCACTGAAGCAAGTCTTCCTTTCCATAATTTATATGGAGTTTTGTCATTATTTGCCCAGAGTTTTTCTCTATTCATAGTATATATTGCTTCATTCCAAAATTTAGGTTGTGAATCAGTTGCTAATAACATTGTTCTTGCAGTCTCTTGTATGGATTTGTTCTTTCTTTCAACCACTCCAATTTGTTGTGGAGTCCAATAACGAATAATTCCCTCTTGATTCCATATTTCCACAAAATTCATTGAATTCCCCTGAGGTGAATTCTCCACCTCTATATGTCCTTAAACATTTGATTTTTGCCTCACTTTCATTTTCAACCGTTGCTTTGAAGATTTTAAAACATTCTAGTCCTTCTGACTTATATCGTTGATGATACAAATAATCATTCTAATATAATCAACTATGCACAATATAAATTACCTTTCTCCTTGAAGAGCTAGAGTTATGGCTAGCCCGCACAAATCTGCATGAATGATTTCTAAAGGCTTTGATGATGAGCATTCCTTTGTCTTGAAGTTGGTACTTCTTGGCTTTCCATGTTGACATGGTGCACAAATAGCCTTTTCAAGTTTTTAAATTATGGGAACATCTTGTCCTTCGTCACATATTTGGTGGACACTTAGGAGATTATGCTTGAGTACTTCAACAAACACTGCATTTTATGCTTTGGCCTTGCCATTGACTAGACTCATTGTGCCTTTACCAGTGATTTTAGCAAATCCACTTCCAAAAGTCACATTTCCATCCTTATTTTCTAGCAAGATGAACTTCTTTTGGTCACTAGTTATGTGCCTAGAACATCCACTATCTACAAACCATTTGTTTTCTTAATTTTGTGCACACAAAGCTTGGCCATACTTTTCGGGTGTGGCATTAGAGAAATTTCGAGGTCTAAAATGGGCCTCCTAAGGAATAATATAAAATAATAGTGGAACTAATAAAATAAGATTATATTATATCATCAAAATTTAGAGGGAAAAAAGAAAACTATTTTTTCAACTTATCTCCCTAGGATTTTGCTCAAATTTCAAGCAGGAGCACTCGGGCGCACTTGATGGACCCTTCTACATAAAAAATGAGAAATACATGCAAAAATGTGATTGCAATCACGTTTTTGAAGTATTTCACATTTTTCGTGTAGCGAGGTCCATTGAAAGTATACAACATGGTTACTCCTTGGATGAGGAATTAAATTTCGTACCCAATTGCTTCCGCTTGAAATTTGAGTAAAATAGTAGGGAATTAAGTTGAAAAAATAGTTTTTTATTTTTTTTATTTTTTATTCCAAAAATGGTGAATCATCCCCCATGGTTGACATCATTATCTTGAATCCTATTGGTTCTTATAAAGTTGATTTTGGTTGTACATTTTTGTTTTGAGGCCCATTTTTTACCTCAAAATTTCTCTAACGATTCTCTAGTCTTCCATCTCCATACCCTTTCTGTTAAAATTGGCTACTAGGGCCAAACTCCATGTAGGTTTTCTTATTTATGGCAACTGATATTTTTCTTGGATTCCTCTCATCGAGAGGTGTAGGATTGATCTAAAGATCATCCGATTCAGACATGTATTCATGGAGATATGAATCTATTTGTGTTGCTTAACAATTGGTCAAGGTCGGCCAGCAACCAAATTACCCTCAACATTTTATTATAAATAGAAGAGGTCCTCAAGTCATTTTGGACACGCACACCTCTTGTGATCTCTCTCTTCATTTGTTTGGGTTTTGGTGAAAGAGATATCTATAGGGAGTGCCCTATACACTGCCCTAATGAGATCTAGAAGCAGTCATGGAGGAATCTTATATGCTGCCATGAAGGAAACTTATATGCTTCCCAATGGGATCAAGCCACAGTCATGGAGGAAGACTTATATGCAGTCCAAGGGAAGGATCTAGCCTCCATCTAGTCACAGTCATCTAAGGACCTAGCTGTTGTCATAATGATGCCTAACTGCAGTCAATAAAGCCTAGCCGCAATCATGTCTTACAAGGAGGTCTAGCCGCAGTTAAAAAGGAGACTTGTAGTTGTCATGATCCAGGTGGATATTGGTGGCCACCTGCCAAGTCCACCTGGACCCCCACCATTGTCTTTCTCAGCATTTTCAGTTTCCTTAATTGTAGCACAACTTACTATTTTTAGCAGTTTTTCGGGTCCTGAACTTCCGGAGCCGTTTTGAGGCCCTAAACGACGTTTTTTGGGGAATCCAGGGGCAACACGAGTCCATGGAATGGATTGGTGTTGCCCGTTCCAACAATGATAGTGCTCGGATAGATCTTTCTAATGAGCTATTGTACGCGTCAAACGGAGATCATATGCCAAAGTTACGACCCCGGGAAGTTGATGTACCAACTTACCCCCAAACGGGGCCCACAGTTTGGCGTTTCATCTCCTAGGGTTAGGTTTTGGAATGATAAGGGTTTTTTCCATTGTTTCTCAACAATAAATAGGCCTTCGAGCCTCATTGTAACACAGTTCAGAGGCATGTAGCCATCACATCTCTTCTCAGAGATAAGCTACCATCGCCCTAGCTAGTTTATTTCCATTTCTGTTTGTAAGCATATTTCAATATTTTCCATTAATGAAATGAAGTATTATTTCCGCTGCACCTTTGTGTATATGGTTATCTCTGTAATTTGTTGCGTTCCTGTTTAAATCCGGATCATGTCAAGAGGAGTACCATATGCAGTATGAAGGTGGCCCTAATCCGTTGTCCCAAAGGTCCTTATTACACAGCCCTTATTCGTTGCTCAAAGAGGCCATTATACGTTGTCCTAAGGTGCCCTAAGTCCGCAAGCCTTTGAGCCTCCATTCACACTAAAGAGTGATCCTATTCCGCTGCAACTAGACTCTAATATGCAGGCTAATCCGCTGATTAGAAGAGTCACTCATTCCGCAACAAAGAAGGAGACTCCTTATCCGACAGTATAAGGAGTTTTGAAAGGACAGCGTATAAATTCAGATTGTTGTAGGTGATAGCATGATGATAGAAGACATTTAAGACATGCCTTAGGGACTGTGTGCAAGGTTGGTAAGTCAATGTTACATAATGAAGGAATGTGTTGAAGAAATCTGCCCTAGATCAGCTTATGTAAACAGTTGGATGTTTGAAAGGGTTGACAGCAAAGTCAAGTTCTTTTAGGATAAAATATTGTTGCTTGGATGTTGTTTGATAAAGGACTGGAGGCCTATCTTGTTGTTGGGCTAGGCCATAGGCCATAACCAGCAACAAAGGTTGTTCTCAGGGTTGCTAATGAGACCTGGACAGCGTTGCAGTGGTGAAGTCTCTCCTTGGTTCATCACAGCCTTAGAAGGCCTGCCTTATTGACCATATGGAGAATGAAGGATGATGTCCTATCTTATGAAACAAGGACAGCTTATGCAGCAAGAAGACTACAACATTCTGGGAATTATATTGAGTTAAGGCTTGACTATATCTGGCTCTGTGTGATGAGCTTCCTATTGATGATACTTGGATGAAAGACTCTGTCTAGTTTGACCAACATTGACTTCTCTGGCAAGGGTTTTCTACTGATGTCACAAAATCTCAGATTTGTATATTTGTACTATATCTCTCTCTCTCTCTGTTGAACTATTGAAGAATATAAGAAGAATTGATCAAGGGTTTCCCCACATTGGAGTTTGTCCCTGGCTGGTGCCAAATCTTGTGTCCTCTTGTCTTGGTTTGTCTTCTATTGTTTATGTTTATGTTCTATCTGCACTTTACTATCATGTTGATGTGATTGCTAATCTGAATATTGACATTGGGCTAATATGAAAAATTGGTAAATTGCGCTAAGCATAGAACATACCTAAAATTAACACTTTCTCTTGGTTCCAGTGGACAATTTTGTGCTTCATGACCTGCGTTATTACATTTGGAGCATTGTAGACTATACCTTGACACAAGACAAAATGAATTGTAAGTTTTGATTTGGTTTTGTCTCCTTGAATCAATAGTCTTATTTTGGTAATTAGTCCCATTCTTTCTTGAGTCAACATCATTACCTCCATAAGCATTACAATGCTTAGCCTAATGACCAAAATTATTAAAAATGAAACAATGACCAAGGAAAATAGTTTGATACTTGTTAATATAAGCTTGAGTTGATGTGACATTCCTTTATGGATAAGACAGCTTCTCATTCCATGGATTATTGCAAGGAGGTCCCTTTGGTGTGTCGAACTGCTTCTCATTTCTTGGATGATTGTGTAGAGCATCAACATAGCTTCTTGGTTCTTCTTCATGATGGATACTAGTGTTCTCCTTTAAATTAGATGATTCACCTATATAGCCAAGTCCTGATTTGTCATGTTGTGGTCTTTGAGTGTTGAGGATGACATCTAGGGTTTGAGAACTTTTCAAGCTTTTATTGACCTTGTCCAATTCTCTTTTTAGAGAGACAACTTCAACTTCTAATTTCTCACAAGTCTCTTCCTTTTCCTTTAGCTTGTTGTTCAATACTTCTTTCATCCTCTTTGCTTCTTCTTTTTCGATTTTGAGAGAAATGATCTCTTGGGATAACTTTCCAATATTTTTCCTTAGTATGTCCTTCTCTTCAATAGCATTAATCAACAATACATCCACATTTCCTTCTTCCTCTTCAAGTTTGTCTGTGTCATTTGTGAAGGCCATGAATAGCACTTCTTTGCTTCTCACATAATCATCATCTTCATCAAAATCATCACTAACTTGCTTGGAGAAGAAGTTCCTTGTGTTTGAGCCTTTCTTCTTGAATGTTTTCTTCTTAGGTTCATATTCATCAAAATCATCCATTTTCAAGTCGTCCAAGTCTATTAATTCCTCTATGGCACTAACTTTGCATCAATGTACTTTGGAAGTGATCTTAGAATTTTCTAGACAATTGTCTTCTCTTTGATATCTTCACTGAGTCCTTTGAGAGAGTTGACAAGACTCCAATCATCTTTTACAACAATTTTAGGCTCCGACCTTAAACAGATCCAAAGTCCTATTTGGTCAACTTGAGGACTCCAAACTTGTTTTTTGATATATTTTCGATTCAAAGATGGATTGCACTCGATGTTATCTTTGATTATGTGCATCCTTACATGTTATATAAATGAGAACTTTTGCTTATTTGTGTATAAATGGTTTGGATTCATATGGATGCACATGAATATATAACTTTTTCTTTAAAATTTGAATATATGTACCTTGATGTTAGTGGCATTGATTGTTGAACTCCTCTATCATGATCATATTAAAAATGTACCCATCACTCAAACAAAATCTTGTCTTGACATGCTAAGCTTTTCATATCTTATTTTAATGCTTAGAGGGTGATATTGATGACGAAGATCCCCATATAGGAAAAGATTTTGATGACATGTAGGTATTTGTTGTAGCATGATTTTTTTTGGATGCTAGAGACCATCTAGATCCTGTTTGTTGATGTATTTTTGCTTTAGAGATGGATTGCACTCGACGATATTTTGATTATGTGCACCTTTACATGTTATATAAATGAGAACATTGCTTATTTGTGTATAAATGGTTTGGATTCATATGCATGGACATGAATATATATGTTTTTCTTTAAAATTTGAATATTTTATGTGTTTTTGGTTGACCGGCTTTATGACTAGTTTTTTATCAATCCTAACCAGTTCCTAATCGATGGGGTCTACCGGTTCGATGATAGGTCTAGCTCTGTTAACATTGCATTACCTACAAATTCCAATTCAAAAATATAATTCCCTTACTCTGATTATTTTTATTCACAAAACTTTAATGGACACAGCATATAAATTGCCAAGATAATGGAAGATATTGGACATATATAAAATCATATATGCATGAAGCATCATGCTGAAGCCAGTGGTAGTTTCAGAAGGTCTTCTACATAGGCTTGGTGTCTTAACATGTGGTAAACATTATTTGCCTCTTCTAGGTGCTTGCTTGGTGGATTATGTGACTTGTGTCTTCTTTCCTAAGTCTAACTTAGGAAAAGTACAATAATTAAAGTCAATTAATTATTGTAGATTGTTGTCATTTTATAAGGATAAACAATTTAATTATTTAAGTGACTTAAGAATCTTATCCATTGATCAGCAAGATGTTCTAGAAGGGAGATTAGGGTTAGGGATTTGGGCTCAATGAAGATTACAAAGGAATCCTAGAGAAGCGTCGAAGACACACAAAACTCAAGTTAGTGAGTCATCACGAAGAGAGTGATTTTCAAGTGTGAGTGGTTTAGTGAGCAAAAGTGCAGACAGGGGGAAGTGCGGGTGGATCGAGGGCGAATCCAAGTGGCCGAGTGGAGGAGATTGCAGGGTCGACTTGTTAGAGGGAGATCAATTTGATCTGGAGCAAGCCAAGTTGATAGAGGGCCGAGTTTTCTAGTGCGCAATAATCGCACACAAGGAGGGCACAAGTCGATTTTGTTGGTTGAGTATTTGGGCCAATTTCTTCAAGGTGATTTCTTCTGAAGACTAATTTCCTAGAGGTCGAATTCCTTGGGTTGAATTCATTCTATTGGAGCCAAGTTATAGGTTCTAGATATTGTATTTATCCGTGTATCTTTGTGGGTCGAAAAACACATATTTTCTAGATTAATAGATGACAGTGAATTGTTGTGGGTGAATTACTTTGCAATGAGTGATTAATCTCTTTGATTTAAATTCCGTTGCATACATTTATTTCTAGAAGTTGAAAATACCAATGATTCTATTTTTCGGTAATTCGGTGTTTATTTGCGTAAATAAATAAATTATTGGGGATAAAATAAATTGCCGTGAGAAAATAAATCTGGTTGTTATTTTGACAGGCTTTCCAAGGAGGCCACGCTACTACCCAGAGGCCAATGGATGATATAGGAGCAGCGGGGTACCGCCGAGTACCAATACTACCACAGGCCGTATATCGATCAGACATATCATAGGGTTGAGAGACCCTAACATTATTTTGGGACATGCACAGTTTTAACATAATCTACATTGTATATATTTCAGTATGTATTTCATTTTCAGACTATATATTATGGACATCGCCCTGCGTGGTGTATGTATATTGTAGCTAACTCAGTTATGGTAATACATTTTTCAGACTCTCTTATGCTATCACCCTGTGTGGTGAACTATGATTACTACACAGCACCATTTTTGAATAGACATAGATATATTTTTTGACTGATACACACTGATATGGCCAAGGGCCAATGACGCATATGCTGCCAAGCATCTACTGTATGTAATTTTTCAAAATTAATGAAAGATTACGATTTTTCCTGGGGAAAAAAAATCTGGTTGTTATTCAAAATTAAACACATCAAACATATAATATAATAATATATTATGTCAAAAATATAACTTAACAACACCATCAGAGAAAAGGACACAATAAAAAATCTAACCCATCAAACCATCAAGTGAGTTCTCTATCAAACATCCAACATATAAGGACCATGTAGAGCACCCCTCCTAGTGGCACCAAATAATACCACATCATCATGCAAAAGTCACTAGGAAACATCAACAATCATGAAAAGTATATCTCAAGTCACCCCACCCAAGTCAGTCCAATTCTCCAAGAGTACCAGCAGCAAATCCTCATCAATGTGAGGAAAATCATAAAATGGTACCTCATACAATATGAATTGCAACAAGTCCGATGGTCCTCACAAGATAGCTAGATGAAATAAATAGCAAGTGAATATGGAAATAAACAACATAGATGGAGAGGAATAAGAGAAAAAATGGTAGGGAAGATCTCCCAAAGAACAGTATTCCAAAGAACAAAAATATATGGCAGCAAGGAGAAATGTAAAGCAGCACAAGAGCAATGTACAATGAGGCATGAAGAGAACAACAGTGAGTATGCCAAGTAGTATCCACTACCATAGCAAAATGATGCAAGGTTTGTAACAGCAGAAGTTATTCTTCTCCTTTACAGTAGAATGACTCCATATTCACTGAGGATAACTTGGAAATATCATGCAATGTTTCTAAATTTATTATGCAAGGTCAGCTACCAACTTTGCTTCAGCATAGGATGGTCTCCCCTCCATTTAGTGGCCATCTGATAAACTAATGTCTCATTCAAAGAAACATTATCATATGGTTCATTTTTGCTGCCAGCTTCGATATCTGTTTTATTAACTTTTTCCATAGTATTAGTATGAAGCATAACCAATCCTTTTGAGGCTGAAATTGAGTAATGCATTACTACTAGTACTAAATGGGGCATTACTTTATCATTAATTGGACAGTCATAATCACTACTATTGAAAAGTAGACAGGAAGCTTTGAACTATTTCCAATAAATTTTGCACATATATGTCAATAACTGATCATAGAAGATGTCTCTACCAGTATCTCATTGACCAGTAAAGCTTACACATGATTGGCAATGCTTTCTCCATAAAATACTAACAGAAAAAAACTGTGCTTAAAACTGAACATTTTGTAATTATATTTGATTTGTCAACAAGCAAATACTTAAAAGAAAAAACTGTTCCTTAAGACAGTGTGGTCAAAGTGAAGAGTTGTTGACAAACCAAATACAATCTAAACATTACCAAAATGCCAGTTTTCATTTAAAGCTTTTCTGAAACTTCAAGACTAAAAAAACATAAGTTTCAGCTAAAGCCATATTTCACTCAACCAACAGCCGGGAAAGTCAGTTTTCAATTAGAACTTTTTCTCAGACTGTAACATAAAAAGGACATCAGTTTCAACTAGGCCATATTTCACTCAACCAAAAGCTGTGATCCTGGACATGTACTAGGTCATAAATGGTTTTAATAATTCATAATTTAGACAATGCTGAGTAGGTAAGAAGAAAGAAAACCTGTGCAATTGCTGAAACAGTCAAAAGTGGCAAGGTTCCCAAAGCTACAAGGGCTAAGCGCCATTCTAGCAGCATCCCAATGACAAGGGCAACAATAACAGCTGTTGCATCCTGAATAAGAATTGAAAGTCGGTTGCTAAAAGCAGCACGGACAAAGGTGGCATCATTTGCCAACCGCATAGACAATGCATCTGCACTGTTCTCTTCATCATCAAACCAGCCAACTTCATTGCGCAACATTGCTGCAACAGAGAAATTAAAGCAATTCAATCACTTTCATACAACTCTATAAAAATACTCTATCAATGTCAGCATGTTCTTTAATAGCCAGCCAAGATGAAGTTACCCAATTGAGTTAGTATCACACAGGAAGTTGTAACATATTTTACCTGAGAACATCATTCTTCGAACACGCTCTGTCATTTTTTCTCCCATAATACCAAAGTAGAAGTGCTGCAAAAAGTTTGCAACTACAGTTACCACACCCATGCCTGAGATTACCAGGCACCACTTATTCACTTCATTCCTTCTGTGCGTCCCAGGAATTCCATGATATGCATCAGCTATCTGGACAAGGATGTATGCAAGAAGAGGATTAAAAGAACCAAAAATAGCAGCCCCTGTGCTACCAAGAAGAGCATAAAGCCACTCAGGAAAGCTCAATTGTGCAAGCCTCCATAGTGATGGAGGCTTGAGATTTTGTGAATCCCTGTCATCTTTATCTTGTATATTTGTTTCATCAAAATGAGAGAGAGATCTACTGAAAGTCTTTGAGTGAGAACGCTCATTTTTAGGATCAGATGTCAAGAGTGGTGACACAGGTGACTCTGGATCAGAATTATTTGATGACTGTCTTTGAATAGTATGCACATCTAGTCTGGGTAGCGCAGGCAAAGACATTTCAAAGCTATCTTGACTATTTGCGGAACTTGATTTCTCTGGCACATTTGAAGGCATCCCATTTTCTATTGTTTTTTCAGATGGTGGACTCTGTAGCTTAGGTGAATCCTGAGTATTGTAGCTAGTTTCAAAATGTCTTAAGACATGAGCCCCATGTTGTCTTTGAAGAGATGGTGACTTGGCCATCCTAGGTGAACATGGTTCCTGGTTGCTTTGACTTGCTGATGGATCCTTTTGTATCTGGAAAGTTCCAATTTCCTTGTAACTTCTAACTGGAGTCCTGAAAAAGACAAAAAGCAGAATCTCAGAGACAGATACCCTCATATAGAACTTCTCTACAGGCACTAAAAAGGCACCTATAAGTAATATCTAGACTAAACAGTGAAGAATTAACAAAATGGTTAGTTTTCCCATCATCTAGTGCATGTGACTATTTTACAGTCCAGACTCTAATAAGCCCCAAAATGAGGTTTTTCATTTTGTAATACTGAAAAATATGTCCACCTCAAGTACAAGTCATAACTTCTTTTTCCCCAAACTTTCAATAATCCAAACACTATGCACATTGCATAGTATTGAAGTGTAACAATTTACAACTAAATTTCATGAACTACAAAAGTAAGAGATCAGTGTATACTAACAATTTACTACTAAATTTCATAAACCACAAAAGTAAGAGATCAGTGTAAACTATATATTGCATGTCCACCAATCTACAAGGCACAGCTGTTTCGGCAAGGAATTTAGAAAGTATGGGCTCAAAGTGAAATAAGTGACCCTTGAGTACTACAATCAGCTATAGTCATTCACAGCATGAAACCAATGACCATTTAGTAGCAACAAGTCATTTGTAGCACTTGATGATTGGTAGGCAGCATGGTGACATGTTGGAGTTACAATAAGCATGCAAAACAGAGAAGTGCCCAGCCAAAAGTGAGAAATCAGTCATCACTCATATTAGCATCAATAAGCAATGATCCACCCAGTTTCCAAGACGGGGGATCACAGGAATGGGGAAACGCACAGGGGGGAACATGTGGGAGCATACCCAAATTTTAGGGAAATTCAGGGAGAACAGGGGGCATCATGTGATAGGGTGGGAGACCCTATCAACTTCTCAACCTTTACTTCACACGGTTATGTGGAAAGAATTTGATTTTCGTAGATACAATTGCAAAATTTTGGTAACTCCAGGTTTATACTTATAATCCATAATGAGAATAGCGGAAATTGTACGTCATCCAATATAGCAATTGTACGTGCAGCGGAACATTATAGAGCTATATACATCAATACAAACCCATGATTCTAGGGTTTCCATCCATGAATTTATAATTACATAAAACAATAGCGCATGTCATAAAAAAACCATGGCACATACACATAAACAAATCAACATAATATTTATCAAGAACACTTATCTTTAAAAGAGAATCTGACTGGCTACGGGCTTTCCACGTTCCACCCTGCCATAGACCACACGGTTCATTAATTTCAACCATGGGTCACCCCCGAGCCAAGGCTGCAACTCCACAGGGAACAAGAAACCAATAATAACCATATCTCCATGACCAAGGTGTCAACCCAACAATCATGTTGTCCTAGGGCTCCAGGCATCCTCCACTCCATAACTGCCAAGGTGCCAATGCAACAGCCATGCTACTCTAGGGCTATTCAATCACCCTCTAGGTCACAACCGAAATAGCTCCCAGCTAGTATCAAAACCCAAGCTCATGGTTCACCAACCGGTTATTTAGTATTGACATCATCCGAACCATCATCATATTTCGTGCTTTATATATATATGCTTCCCAGACTGCATGGCATCTCCGCCATGTGGCACACCGAAGCCACGTGGGCCCCATGTGTCCACTTGTCATCAACATTGTTGCCCATGTCCGTGAAGTTGTGTGCACCATAGCCAACCAGCCTACCGTGGAGTGGCACCATAGCCAGTGTATTTCATATTATTTTATTATAAAGAAAATTAGTACATCAATTACAATCTATACAATCCTAGCCCTCTGGCCATATAATCAAAACCGACATATAAACCTGGGAATATTGGCCCCCAAAATATACCAAACATAAATACATAGGCATGCAGGCCCACAAAAATGTCTCAGTGTCACCAACCTAATATCAAGGTATACAAATTTACATCAAAAATTGGTGGGGGTATTACATTCTTGGAACCAAAAGTGCATCAACAAAGAGGGCTCGAGATTATCACTATAGTCCAAATGCTACAACAAATACCTACATATCATCAAAATCATTGCCTATATCAAGATCCTCGTCATCAATATCACCTCTAAGCATTAAAATAAGAAAAATTAATCTTAACATGCCAAATCAAGATTTTGTTTGAGTGACGGGTACATTTTTACTAGGGTCATGAAAGAGGAGTTGAACCAACATAGATCCATCTTTACTTCAGATCTACCAAGCGCCGAGAGGGATCAAATTTTTTCACTCTATGCTAGTTTGCAAATCAAGATATTTGATCTCTCTCGGCACTTCAAATTTTTTCACTCTATGCTAGTTTGCAAATCAGGATATTTGATCCCTCTCGGTGCTTAGTAGATCCATAGTAAAGATGGATCTATGTTGGTTTAATTTCCCCTTTTAAATAGGCTACATTCCACGTGAATACCATGGGTCAATATCATTGGTTCTCAATACCATGGGTCAATACCATGTGCCATCTTTATTTATATTAATATTAATATTAGGGTTAATAATGTTTTTTTTGCATGGTATTAATAATAATTCGGCCCATAGGCTTCACCTAAATAAAACATCGTATGGAGTAAATATAAAAAAAAGTTTTATTTATTTATCATACATCTGGCTTATTTATATTTTTATTTATTTACCATAACCCTTTTATAAATATGGTATTTGGCCCATGGTATTTAGTCCATGGTATTAAAATGGTATTTGGCCCATAGGGTTCCCCTAAATAAAACCTCTTTTTTGAGTTTTCGTAAATATAAAGAGGTTTATGGAGTAAATATAAAAAAATGTTTTATTTATTTACCATACTTCTAGTTTATTTATATTTTTATTTATTTACCATACCTCTAGTTTATTTAAATTTTTATTTATTTACCATACCTATTTTTAGAGTGTTCATAAACCCCTTTATATTTTAACTTTATATTGTGTTTATACATAATAATAATTAGATTGATTTTTAAATAGGGTGGACATTAGATTAAAAATGTTAAATGTTAAACATTACATATTAAATGTTTACGTTTGCATTTACATCTACTTTTACATTTATGTTTACATGTTTACATGAGATCTAGCCCATACTGGGTTGTGGAGCGCCTTTCGGCGCAATAATCAATGCCACCAACATCAAGGTACGTAGAGCACTTGGTGCTCTTGATTAAATGTTAGCTCCATAGCCTCATACATGATAGAATCCAATGGAAACGTTGCAATCCCCACATTGTTAAGTCTATTGGATTTTGAGTGGGATCTAAAATTCTACTTTCTGCATATGAAATCCAATGAGGTTGGAACCACTCTCAAAACATCTTAAAACAATTAATGGTAATGTTAAAAATTTAAGTAAAAAGAAACATTACCATTCATTACCTAGCATTAGTAGGGCCTTACAATTGAATACTACGCTTCCCACCTCATAAAGTATTGCTTTTAAGTAGAATTTGGGGGATGCCCATACATCCCCCTTTAGAGGGGAAACACCCAAAAGCCCCTCCCTCTTTAAGGGTGGACACCCACAAGCAACTCTTTTGGTGAAGCACTTCCCCCTGCATTTCCCCAAGTTTTCCCAAAAGGGACACATGGGGAAACATTTCCCCAAGAATCTTGATATTCAAGGACCATGGGAGACATGGAGAGAGCGTCTCCCACCCTGGAGGACATATCCCCATGGAACATTGTTAATAAGTAACTTGAGAACATCATAATGTTAGTTGTTTAAAACTTTAATATAATGAGATCAACTTTTTGTGGTTGTATAAATTATAGAAAAGTAACAGAATTGGGGTATACATATCTGATTAATATATCTTCATTGATCATTTGAAAGATAAGATAAATTTATTAATGTCCACAAATGGCCAAAATGAGTATGCCTAAGGAACTCGAGTCAAACATACAATCCAGTAGTGATATACAGTAGGAGTGCCAAAGCAATTTTTAGAAGCTAGAAGGTAAAGCAATAAAATAAGTCGAACCATGGAATTAGGAAGTAATTGAAAGAATGCTCCTAGATACAACATGAACAAGGATTGCACGTCATCAAAAGTGTGTGCTGGATGAGAATTTAGATTTGAACCATTATAAGGGAAACATTACTACTCATTCTACAATTAAAGATTTACATTCTAAACAACCCCCTTCCTATTGAAGGAATGCCCCACCCCCCACACACAACATCTATCTCTAACTCATTATTTTGACCATCCCATGCCCAAATAAATTTGGTTCTGCATCACAATAATTTACCTATATTACAATTTATTCCAATTTGTGTTCATTTTGACCTACCCGTATTCACAATAAGTATACAAGAGTAACCACCATTATAAGAGAAACCTTACTCCTAATTCTGCAATTAAGAATTTACACTCTAAATAACCCCCTTCACGAGAAAGCTCCTCATGGAAATTAAACACAACATCTATCTCTAACTTGTTACTATGTCCATCCAGTATCCAAATAAATTTGGTTCTTCATCAAAATGTTTTACCTGTCTTACCATTTAGTCCATCTTGCATTGTTTCAACCTACCTGTATTCACGATAAGTTTACAATAGTGCATTTTATTAAATATATGGGATCGATGAATTACGATAAATAAATCAACAACATTTTTTAATATACAAGACACTCTCCTTGGTGAAATAATCCTTGAAAGGTGGCATTGCTACTGAATCACATTACAAAATGCTAGAGATTTGTCATCTAAACCTAAAACACATAGAAGTCGAACTAACAAAGGTTGAGTGTCGTAAACCAATAGTCTTCTTGTTCTCTTTATATATTTATTGGCAAACTGTTGAAATAACCTACAATAAAAGTTCTTGTGGAAAGTCTACCCATTCATTGATTTTGACAAAGACACAGCTAACTAAGATTGAGAAGCGAAAAGACCCACTAGATTTCAGATATTTGCCAAGACTTACAAGTTTTGAATTCAATAAATTCTCCAACAAAGTTCACAATATTTGTCTAATACCTATTTAAAACAAAATAAACTTGGGAGTTGTTAACCACTGAATTCCAGAACCCATATGCAACTGGAGGAGTTCTTGCCTGATTTAGTCAAAGAGTCAAACAAGGTTCTAAATTGGGGTCAGTAAAAGTTGTGAAAGAAGTCAAATTTGGGGAAAAATGGAAAGAAACTTGTTAGCCTCTCAAATTAAAGAGACCCCAAAGGGAATCTATAAATAAGAGAGAGGAGAATCATTTTAATCATCATGGTTGGTGGATATTTTTGTTTTGTGAGCTTAGGTTCTTGAGGGTTTTAAGACCCCTTTCTTCCTGATTGCTCTCGATGGTGAAAGATTCCACCCTAGCCAATCCCTTATCTCCATTCTGTTTGACACAATTTTCAAAGGCATCTCTCATCTAATTTTGGCAAGCAAGGAAGGATTTTTGTGGAAAAATTGACCTGTGCAACACAAACCTTATCCTAGGCCGCAAGCAACTCTTTTGTGATAGTGTAAGCCTGTTAAGGCCATTACATGGCAACAGTGGAGCAATAATATGGCACCAAGCTCTATCTGAGACAGATCTAGGGCCGCAAAGGCCTTATTCTAGGCCACATACAACTCTTTTGTGGCAGCATAAGCTTGATAAGGCCATTACAGGATAGCAGGAGTCTTCCAGCAGCAAAATAAGCCCTAATCCAAGGCATGGGGAGGAGGTTCCCTATAATAGTGAGGGCAATTGAGGGCTAATACTTTGGTATGTGACAACAGCGCACTAGAAAGTGAGTTCTTTGTGGTAAACAAAGTCATCCAAGGAAGCAAAGCTTACTACTTGAGGCAGCAAGGGCCTTTGAGGTCATATCTCTGTAGTAGCGAGGTCGTCCGAATTATTTTGGCAATGAAGGGCTTACGTTGTGGTTGTGGGCCACATCTGAGGGCTTGTAGTGGTAGAGGCTCCTCACTAAAGCACACTTGAGGCAACAAAGTGAAGGTTGGTTGGAGGAAAGTGGATAGGGCAAGCAACTTTCCATATCAAGAGCGTTCGTTAGGGCTCTTAATGATAAAAAACAAGAAGGAGTTGTGAAGGCAAACTAAGCAGTGGTTGGCAGAACTAGTAAGCCAATTAGTTATGTCGTAGTTAGGTTAATTGTACTGTGATCTTTGTAAAAAAAACATTATTGTTCTTAATTATTGAGTGTTGTACAACACACTTTGCTGGTGTAAGAACCCTTGAGGCAACAAAGTGAAGGTTGGTTGGAGGAAAGTGTATAAGGCAAGCAGCTTGCCATTCAGGAATATCAACAGGGTTCGTTAGGGCTCTTAATGATAACAAAACAACAAGGAGTTGTGAAGGCAAACTAAGTAGTGGTTGGAAGAACCAGTAAGCCAATTAATTATGTCGTAGTGAGGTTAATCGTATTGTGATCTTTGTAAAAAAGGTGTTCTTGTTCTTAATTGTTGAGTGTTGTATAACAGCCTCTGCTAATGAAGAACCCTAGGAAGTGAATACGTGGGAATTGTAACTTGATGTGTACTATTGGTTTTGTTGAAGAATATTGGTGCAATATTGCTTATGCTCCAATAACCCTAAGGGAAAAAATTTTCCTAGGGATATTACAATATACTAGAGCCCCTACCAACTCACTTATTTTATATCCCATCTAAAGGTGTTGCTCTTGATGTAAAAGTTGCCATACCTATGGTTTACCAAACCTATTTTATACCCCAAGTGGACCACTTCTCTTATGTATATGTCACACTTTGGTCGTGCACTCTTGGAAATAATTGTGTTGTTCGTGCATCTTCATAATTTTTGAGTCCAAGTCTTGCCTAAGTCCAAGTCGAGTCTTAGATGATCCTTGACCAATTCCGAGATTGAGTCTGAGTAGAGTCTAAGTTGACCCTCGACCAATTCCAAGCCTGAGCTAAAGTCAAATCTAAGTTGACCCTCAATAGATTCCAAGGCCAAGTCCTCTATGGAAATATGGGGAGACGACAAAGCCAACCATGGAAACTCAAGAGCTATTGATGAGAATGATCAAGTTCACAATTTTTCTAACCATTGAATGATTGTTTACTGTTGAATGAGATTTTGAATCATGAATGTCAAATTGTCAATTGATGAATAACAAATGTCTAGCTATGAAATTGAGGTTTGAATGCTTTGAATGGTGAATTTCATTTGAAAATAATATGAAACATCACTAATTTATACAAATTTCAGTTATTTTTTTATGTTTTATATTTTTTAAATCATATATATATAATTTATATGTATACATGGACGTACATCTAACTTCTTCTCTGGAAATATGGTTAGAGGACAAAGCACGTCGTGGGCACTCTATAGTTATTAATGAAAATGATCAAGTTTTACATTTTTTCTAATCATCATGTGATTGTTCAAATGTTGATTGTCAATTATGAATCATGAAAGTCAAATTGTTAATTAACGAATGAAAATTGTTTGTCTAATAAATATTTGACTATGAATTCAATATTTGTATGCTTTGAATGATGAATCTTATCTTAGAAATAACATGAATCCTCACTTATTTACAAAAAATTTAGTTATGTTTTTAACTTTCTTAAATTTGACACACACACACACAACCCTTTGTGTAACTATGTCCTTTGTTCCAAAACAGTCATACCCATACCCACAACCTTACCCACGTAGTACCTTGGCAATTTCAATTGCAATTTAGAGCTAGTTGTAACATGCAGGAGGTTATACCAAGCTATAGGCAGCTCAAAGGTTCACAACATGACAACAAGCAATATAATAACAAGTATTTTGTTTGCCTCTATGAGAAAGAGTCCATAATTCAAGTATAAACAATTTTGTTTTGCAATTGTAAATTATTTATGTGACTTAGATATAATCTCAACCATTGATCTCAAGTGACTATTAGGATTTAATCCTAGCCATTGATCACTTAGGAGATTAGGGTTAGGGATTTTGGCTTAATGAAATTATAAAATAAGCCTAAGGGAGAGGTGAAGACACACAAGTGTTGAGGAAGCAATTTTCTCAAGAGAGAGAGACTTGATTGCATTGAAGAGAAGCGAGAAGAATTGTAGTAAGGAATTTCAAGAAAAATTTCAGGGAAGCCAAGTCGAATTGTTGGAGGAGGGTCAAATTGCTAAAGGAGCACTGGTTGTACGAGGGAAAAGAGGGGTTGAATTGTTGGTGAGGGAGGCTAAATTTTATCCAAAGGTCAAGATGTTTCAATAGTCCCGATTTCCAAGGTCTGATTTCCTTAAGGTTGATTCTTACCATTAGGGCCAAGTTCCAAGTTCCCAACAGTTGTATTTTAATGTGTACTCTCTATGTATCGCCCAAATTTTCCCAAGAAATTTAATATGAAAGAAGATTGTTTTGGGCACAAATTTGTTGTTGTAGTGTGATGTATTTGTTTATTTTACTTCCGTTGCATTTTATTTTCTAAGTTAATATACCAATGTGTTTATTTTATCAGCAAATTCAATTTGAGATAAATACTTTTTGGGTTTTTAATAAATTGTTGAAGTAAAAGTAAATCAAATAAGGTATAAAATAATTTAACATGGTGTCAGAGCAATAGAAACTCTGTGGGGGAGATCATATATCATAAGAGTTTTACAGCAGTGAATTATTATTTGCAGCAAGAGGGTTTTGTGGCTATAGTCGACCTAGTAATATCGCATCATCAAGTATGAGGTATGAAGACAAAATTGAGGGGGGTTCTAAACTTCAGTCCATGGAAGAAGCGGATCACCATGGTTTTAACGACAAGCAGTTTGGGGGAAATTGCAATCCAAGAGAGTCAAGTGTCTCGGGATGTTACCCAAGTAGTTGAGCATAAAATAAAAGATGTAATAACCAAGGATGATGTGAAGGATCACATAACCAAGGATTTAGCCTATCAAATGTGGAAGGCCTTAACAAAGTTGTATCAAAGTGGCAACCATAATAGAGAGATGGTGGTAAGGGAGAAGATAAATAGCATTAAGATGAACATATCTGAGGTTGTGGCCTCATACTTCATAAGGATTCAGCAGGTTTGTGATTAACTTTTAGCTATTGGGGCAAAGGTGGATGAGATGGATCTTGTCAAAGTAGCACTAAAAGGGTGTACCAAGCAATGGGTTGCATTTGCGACAAGTATCCTAGCCAAAGATAAGCTTCTTGATTAGGTCAGATAGTAGGATGATTTCACCCAAAAGGAGATTTAAGAAGAATCTATAACTTGTGGGCAATGCAAAGGTGGAGATGAGGAGAACCTTGCTATTGATGGGCAAGCAAAGAAGGGAAAGGGTCAAGCCAAGTAGAACCAACATGGAGGAGCATCTTCAATCAAAAGGGAAGAAAGACATATGAGCAAAGTCAAGTGCTTTGCATGTCATAAGTTCAGTCATTATGTCGGGCAGTGTCCAAACAAGAAAAAAGGCAAGGGGAAGATAACGGTCGTCGCATCTACACAAATGGATGAGTTGGTGAAAAAAATTCGAGAAGGAATTTTGCTCTATTGTCCTGTGTTTCTAACACCACTGCAAGAGGGGTGTGCTTTGTGGACAGTGGAGCATCTCGTCACATGACGAGATCTCATGATATCTTCACTAGTATGCCCAAGGAGCACAGATATCTACATGTGGAGCTTGACGACAACACTAAGTATGCAGTGGAGGGCATTAGCAGTATATAGTTTCAGCTAGACATAAGGAGTCCTATGGAGGTGAAAGAGAAAATATATGTACTTGGGTTGGAAAAAAATTTACTCTCAATTTCTGCCATGGAAGACAAAGGACTTGAGATCAGTTTCACAGAAGTTGAGGTGGTTGTTAGGCTGAAAGGAGTTGATCCTAGCTTGAGATAGGTTATAGGCAGTAGGGAGGATAACTTGTATCTCTTAAGAGGACAGCCAGTAAATTCCCTAGTACAAGGCAATGATAGACAGAGTGAAATTTGGCATGGGAGGATGGGAAATCTACACTACAGGGCTCTACAACTGTTAAGGAAGATGGTCACTAATTTTACGAAGGTCAATGTAGAGCATGATGGTGTGTGTAAGGGACGTGTGCTTGGCAAGCAGGCCAAGGCAACATTTCCTAGCAACAAGATCAAGTCCAGAGGTGTGTTGGATTTGGTGAATTTCGACATTTGTCGTCCTATGTTAGAGGAATTTATCTCGAGGTGTAGTTATTTTGTGACATCCATAGATGATTATTCAATCAGTTTCAAGAGTTCAAATCTCTTGTGGAGAACCAAGCTAGGAAGAAGATCAAGGTCCTAAGATCAGAGAATGTGGGTGAGTATTACCTTGTGGGGAAAGCATGTAATGTGGTTGTATACTTACAAAACAAGAGCCTATGCAGGGCAGTAGAGGACATGAATTATGAGGAGGCTTTCAGAAAAGCAAAACTGGAGGTGAATCATATGTGTTGAGTCACCAATTTGGCATCTTTCTCACCATCCAAAACACCCATTATTTCATGTCATTTCATCTCACTCTTTTACCTGCCTATTACCAGTCTTAATGCATTTCTTCGTAGATATACCGGGACAAGCTTACAAATGTTAACATACTTAATTATCATCATTTTCCTTTATTTTTAACAGATTAGAGAGAATTATACTTGATTTTACTAATGACGGTTTTTGCCAAGTTATGTTCTCATAACTCCTATGCAATCCTATAACCGACCTCCAAGGTTGGCATATATACACAGCGCAAGGGGGGATTATGGGGCATGAGTTTTGTTCCCAGAGTTGTTGACATGCTTTCACGTTTTCTAGATTGTACCCTTGTCGATTCCAAACACCTCCAGCTCATTATCAACAATTCGGGTAACTTGTGCTAGGCGAGATCGAGTGACTAACATCAGGCATGATTTACGAGGAAATGAAGAAGAATCTGGGAAATCTAAGACATGGGTTTTGTGCAAAACATCCCCAATGAGGTGAATTGCGAGCAATTTCCCAAATTGTGCGTGGATTGGGATTCACGCACACTCCCTTCAAGGGTATCTTCCTAGTTGCAGTCATTCCCAAACAAAGTCCCAAACAGAGCAACTAGCCATCAAAACAAACCAACTCCAGCCTATTCTCAATTGAATGCATGTAAGATGGATCAAGTGTAATCAGATCTTGAGTTGTTCTACAACCAAGATTTTCCAAAAACAAGAAAAACATAATATTTTGTAACATGTCCATAGTTTGACTGTTCAGGGAACTTCAAGATTAAAATTAAGTAGTGGTATTTCTATTGAACATGTTGGTATTACACCTGAGGAAAAGCAATGGTGCCAAAAGTTGGGGTTATGCAAGCAATGTATGTGCTATTGTTATTCTCTGCCAATAAAATACAGAGAAGCTAAGTCCTCAACAATCAAGATCCCTCCAGTGTTCTTTTCTTGAAATGTTTAGTAAACCCTCACAAATATTATATAATTATGAGAAGTCCTTAAGGCAAGGAAATGGGCATTGGAGTCAATCTCAAACAGGGAAGAATGCAAAAACTTCACTCTAATGAAAGGTCTTCAAGAGCAGTGCGACAGTTCAAACAAGCATCATTGAGGTGGGGAAATCGCAATATAATGGAAGGTTACACATGCAACAAGAATGACAAAAGTGATGGCACTGATTGCAAATTGGTGTGAATGTAAAAAGTGTGCATTATATATTTCAATGAAATCTAAACAACAACAACAAAACAAACAAACAAAAATATTCAAGTGATGGTATACAACCATCTTTAGTGGGTCTGGCGGCTACAAACAATAACTTGGTTAATTTCCTGGAACTCAGGAACTACATTAACTCGAAAGGAAATTTGTTGAGAGGACTGTGGCTCTAAGAAGGAAAGCTTGGGTTTTTCTCCAAGATCTGATCTAGAATATTGAAGCAAGCAGACATCTGGATAGACAGCATCAGGAAAATCGGTGAAGCCTTAGGTTAGAGCATTTTCAGTCTTGACCTTGTGGTGATTCTAGACAAGTACTTTTTGTTGTTAGCACTATCTTGTTTGCATGAGGACATGCAAACATGCAGACATGGGGGAGATGTCAAGTTGCCAATTTCATATCTTTCTCACCATCCAAAACACCCATTTTTCTATCATTTTGTCTCACACCTTTGTTTGTTTGTTACCAATCTTAATGCATTTCTTTGTAGATATACCATGACATGCTTACAAATGTTAAAATAGTTAACTATCATCATTTTCCTTTATTTTTAACTGATGAGAGAGGATTATGCTTGATTTTACTTGTGACAATTTCCTCCTAGTTCTACTCTTGTAACTCCTATGCAATCCTGTCGCTGAACTCCAAGGTTAGCATATATACGCAACTCCAAGTGGGATTTTAGGACAGGGGTTTTATTCCTAGACTTGATGACATGCTTTCATGTTCTCTATATTGTACCCAGGTCGATTCCACAAGCCTCCAACTCATGAACAATGATTCGGACTTATGCCAAGTAGAATTGAGTGACTAGCTTCAAGTGCAATTTAAGAGGAAATGAAGAGGGACAACGATTTTGTGCAGAACATCCCAATTACTTGACTCACGAACAGTTTCCCCAAAATGTGTGTTGATTGGGGAGGATACACACAGTTCTTTCTAGGGTATCTTTATTGTTGCGACTATTCCCAGATTGCATCCCAAACAGAGCAACCAACCAGCGAAATAAACCCACTCCAGCCTATTCTCAATTGACTATATGTCAAATGGATCAAGTGTAATCAAATCTTGAGTTGTTCTACAACCATAAATCTTCTAGAAATAAGAAAAACATAATATTTTGTAATTTGTCCATAGTTTGACAGTCTAGATAAATATAGGGATAGAAAGGGTTTTAAGAGTTAGATTTGCTAGAAGTTAGATCAGCTAGTGGTTCTTATCACCTACGTAACCTTGTAATCTCATCATTTGGAATTGTTGGCAACTACATAACTTTGATTTCTTCTTTGTATTAATGACAAATTATTGAAGCTAGTGCCTAATATTTTTAGCACAGCAACTTCAATTTTGAAGTTTCTTAGGCAGCGTCGTGTTGGTTGAGGGTCGACCAACTAAACCCACGTCGCCCTGTTTTCCTTATTACTGTAGTATAGCTTAGAACATTAGTTTAGACTATACTTTGTTTTTTCCTTCAATTTCATAGACCAGTGTGTTTGTTTCTTAGTTTGTCGAATGTTTTATTGCTTATAATCGTTGCTTGGTTGCAGGAGCGAGATTGATCATTGAAGGGAATTGATGCATGTTGCAACCCTCCTAGTTATGTGACCATTTGGTCCAACCAAGGTGATAGATTTGTTCTTTGTCAAACAGGATGTTAATTTTAGGTATGTTCTATGCTTAGAGCAATTTATTTGAATTTTCACAGTTAGCTCAATATATTTTCCGGATTAGCAATCATACCAACATAATAGTAAATTGCAAATAGAAAATAAACATAAATCGCAGAAAACAAGCCAAGACAAGAGGACACAAGATGTGGCACTAACCAGGGACAAACCCCAACGTGGGGAATCCCTTGATCAATTTTTCTTATATGTTCTTCAATAGTTCAGCAAAGAGAGAGAGAGATAGAACATTTACAACAAAAGTCAACACCTCGACTTATCTAAATAGGAGCATAGATCATCTCTAAGAAGATGATACATGAGGTAACTAAACTCAGTTGAAGACGTGCTGCTTCAACTGATTCTCCCAGGTGAGACTCCATCACCATGCTACACCTATCATTGTGTTGTACCTCATCATCATGTTGCACCCATCATCACTATGCTGCATTTCATCATGCTTCACTAATCATGGCTGTAACCATCACTATACTGCATCATGTACCATAGTTGTCCTATGTACCATCGTTGCACCATGTACCATTGTTGTCCCATGTACCATTGCTACACCATGTCCAGCAACATTGATCTACACCATGCTGCACCATTAATTCTGTCATGCTACCACATTGCCTTAGCTGTTGGCTATGGCCTATGGCCTAGCCCAGTAGCAAGATAGACTATGATCCCACAGTCTTTGGAGACACACAAGGTTGTCATCAACATGTACAATGTTGATTTGTGTGTTATAGGGGCTTCTTCTCATCAAGATAGGGAGGTTTCTCATTGATGTAGCAATTCCTTCGGCCAATGTCGTATAGCCCTTCTAAACTACTGATAAGAACTTCTTGTGACAGCGATTAAGATCTCCTCATAAAACATCTGAAGAGACCTCTCCTTTCAGCGTGGCTGGTCTTCAAGATTGTGGCCAAGATGTGCACCGAAAATGCATTCTCAGAACTTTTAACTTACAGCGGATAGGTGGTGTCTAAGTCTGCGTTTGTTGTTGTTCCTCACAATGACTAGTTTGGGCAGCGTATAGGAGCAAGGATCTCCTCTCTTGGACTACGGCTAAACCACCCTCTTTAGGATTGTGGCTAGGCAGTATTGAACCTCTTCATGACTACGGCCAGACTGTGGCTAGGGCTCCTTGTTTAGTCTACTTCCTTCCTGCGTCTAGGGATTCCTCCTCTTAGACTTCTCTTCCACTAAAACCCAAAAGCAAGTGGAGAGAAATCAAGAGTGAAGTGTGTGCAAATGACTATCAAGTCACCTCCTTTTATACTAAAACGTTGATCACACATGGGGGTTTTTTGGTTGCTGGTCGACCTTGACGAATTGTCCCATAACACAAATAAATTCATATCTCCAATACTTATCGGAATCGGATGATCTTTAGATCAATCCTACACCTCTCGATGAGAGGGATCCAAGAAAAAAATCAGCTGCCATAAATAAGATGACCCACATGGAGTTTGGCCCTAGTTGCCAATTTTAACACTCCCTCTCAAATAGGAAGAACTCCATCTGCTGATCCATCTGCCAGACTGTACTATATCTTCCATCAATGCCCTGCACTACTCTGCTCCGTTGAACCATGAAGAAGAAGAATTGATCGAGAATGTCTCATACCATCCTCTACTGACCCAAAGTCTGTCCCAGATAAAAAGAGTGCTCAATAGCGCTCTTACTGACCCGAAGTCAATTCCAAAGAGTGTGTCATACCACTCTTACTGATCCCAAATCAGTTCTAAGAGAGAGTGAGTTATATCACTCTTACTGACCCGAAGTCAGTTCTAATTGATCCCAGATCAATGTCAGTCATCCTAGCATAGGGAGTACAGTAGATACACGATGCGTCCATTGGTACTACTATGGTCCCTAACCCCATTTCCCTACTCATTGGCGAAACGAGAGGTACTTCCCATGAGTCCCAGACTACATAGGTAGGATGCCTCGGCAAGAGAACCACTCATCCTGCCCACGAGTTGCCACAGGGTATCACAAGGGAAGGTTGAACCATTCACCCAATACACAGCGCACCACTAGGGGAGGGAGAGTCGCCCTATGGTCGCTTGTTGCTCAAAGAAGTACCCCAAGCCCCCCGGAGCTCCCAGATCTCAATGCATGCATCATACAGGACCCTCATAAGAGGGTCTCTCAATGACTCCAAGTCGTTCTGGAAAGTCACAAATTTGACCTATCCTCGGGGCTTCGACAAAATGTTTGAGACCTGCACATCAATCCCAATGCGATGGAGCCTTCTTACTCATCAATGTACCATATCCCAGATAAAGTGGTACCTAATGTCTATATGCTTGGAGCGATCATAACACACGGGATTCCTCAATAGTCGAATCCCCCTCTGGTTGTCACAGAAGATCACGGTGGTATCCATCATGTGTCAAACAACTCAATGAAGAGCTTCCTCAACCAGGCAGCTTCACACGAGGTCATACTCGTAGCTATGTATTCGGTCTCAGCAGTGCTCAAAGCAATCGTCTTCTGCTTCCTGCTCATCCAGGATGTCGACGCAGAACCCAAAGAGAACCAGCACTCAGAAGTGCTCATGCAATCCTCCACACTACCTGCCTAGTCAGCATTTGAATAATCATGCAGCTTTACATTTCCGACAGTGTATCTCAATCCATGAGAGATTGTGCCCCGAAGATATCTTAGAAGATTCTTGCCACAAATCCAATGAGGCTCAACCATATATGAGCTCAACATGCTAACTGCAAAACATATATCTGGACGAGAGTTCACCAAGAACATCAATGCTAGAATGAGTTTGTGAAACTCAAAGACATTTCCCAAATCAGGTCCAACATCCCTACCACATAACTTCTGAAAGTTAAGATCCATCGAGGTATTCACGAGCTTGCAATTCATCATTCCAAATCCGGAATCCACCTCCCTCTTAATTTTGCAAATGAGAGGGTCTGCACCTGTCAGAAAGAGGTCATCCTCATAAGGTGCCAGTATGAGAGGTCTATCATCCACAACCTTCAAGCAATGGTTTGAATCGACTTCACTCCTAGTGAATCTCAACTTCATCAAACAACTGTCAATCCTCTCATATTAAGCCCGGGGTGTTTTCCTTCAAGCCATAGAGGGTTTTCTTCCACCTGCATACATGAGATTCCCAATCATGAATCTCAAACCCCTCGAGTTGTTCCAAACCTATGGACCTACTACAAGAGGGGAATGGTCCCCTTGTAAGATTTTCCTTCGGTACATTGCGAACATGTACCTTCATGCTCTTCTTGAATTCAGGCATCCCTGTCACCGTCTGACTCACATCGGGTGGGGCCCCATAATAAGCAAACCTCCGATGCTATAAACGATATGTGTCAACTGACATGGTCCCCAATGGGCTTCTTGCAACTTGATACAAATTGCCAACCCTGAACCCATGAGTAAAAGCATCTTTGAAAATTCTATTTTCAAACACATACCTTTTCATCAATGAATGCCACCCTGAAACCTTTGATTTCCATTGCCAAAATGGACACCAGGTTCTTCTTGGGATCAGGTACATAAAAGAGATTCTTGTAAATGAATCGAGTTACCCTCATTCAATTGAGGCGTAACATTCCCTACACCCTTTCTAGGATAGGGGGCATTGACTCCAAGTATAATTCCACGATTGTTTTCATCTCTACCAATTTAGAGAGAGCACCCTTCTATCCGATAAAGTGCCATGAAGCACTACAATCAATAAGCCAGATTCCCAAAGAGTCTGGAGGAAAGGGCCAATATAAGACAATGCTTCTTTATCTTATCAAAACAACATTTGATTCTTCATATCTGGGGTTCCTTGCTTTCTTTGAAAAGTCAGCTATTTCCTTGATGACCTGCATTACCTATCATTCCTCCGATCATTGAAGATGTCCCTAGAATGATTGTTATCATCATCAAGTGATATGTCCCTACTATTTAGACACTTCTTCGCATAATGGCCGAACTTATTACAAACAAGGCATCTACCTTTCCTTCCACCCTTAGATCTGGAATTCCCATTGAAGTGATCTTTAGGTAGGTCATCAAAAGCTTCTGCTGCACCATTCTGATAATATTCTCTACTTCGACTTCACCCTTGGTGAATTTGAAGAGGGATAAGGAATCCATTGATCCTTTTGTCCTTTCCCAACTATCTTCGGTGATTGCTCTTTCACTCTTGCTTGGGTTTTGTCTTCATCTTAGCTCTGATACCATGTTAATTTTAGGTATGTTCTATGCTTAGAGCAATTTATTTGAATTTTCACAATTAGCTCTATGTCTTTTCCACATTAGCAATCACATCAGCATAATAGTAAATTGCAGATAGAACATAAACATAAATGACAGAAGACAAGCCAAGACAAGAGGACACAAGATGTGGCGCTGGCCAAGGACAAACCCCAATGTGGGGAAACCCTTGATCAATTCTTCTTATATGTTCTTCAATAGTTTAGCAGAGAGAGAGAGAGATAGTACATTTACAACAGAAGTCAACACTTTGACTTATCTAAATAGGAGCATAGATCATCTCTAAGAAGATGATACGAGGTAACTGAACTCAGTTGAAGACGTGTTGCTTCAACTGATTCTCCAAGGTGACTCCATCACCATGCTGCACCTATCATTGTGTTGTACCTCATCATCATGCTGCACCTCACTGTGTTGCACCATGTTGCACCCATCATCACTATGCTGCATTTCATCATGCTTCACTAATCATGACTGTACCCATCACTGTACTGCATCATGTACCATAGCTGTCCTATGTACCATTGTTGCACCATGTACCATTATTGTCCCATGTACCATTGTTGCACCATGTCCAGCAACACCGATCTACACCATGTTGCACCATTGATCTTGTCATGCTGCCACACTGTTTAGTCATGCTGTCACACTGCCTTAGCTATTGGCCTATGGCCTAGCCCAGTAGCAAGATAGACTATGATCCCACAGTCTTAGGATACACACAAGGTTGTCATCAACATGTACAATGTTGATCTGTGTGGTATAGGAGCTTCTTCTCATCAAAATAGGGAGGTTTCTCATTACTGTAGCAGTTCCTTCGGCCAACATAGTATAGCCCTTCTAAACTGCTAATAAGAACCTCTTGTGACAGCGATTAGGATCTCCTCATAAAACATCTGAAGAGACCTCTCCTTTCAGCGTGGCTGGTCTTCAAGACTGTGGCCAAGATGTGCACCAAAAATGCATTCTCAAAAATGTTAACTTACAGCAAATAGGTGGTGTCTAAGTCTTCCTTTTTTGTTGTTCTTCACAATCACTGGTTAGGGCACCCATGTGCTACAACAACCCTCAAACAACCACCCAAAACAACCCTCAAAGACTGCGACCTTATCAAGGATGGGTCTCCTCCATACGTGTCGTTGTTTTGGGCACTTTTCAGCCCAAGAAACCTCCACGTTGTCCCTATTTTAGTTAGGCAAGGCCTTTGGCCTACCACAAGGACTTGCTATCACCTATAGCCAACCAAAACAGTGTTACCCATACCTTGACGCTACCCACACAGACCTGCGTGCTCTCTTCTTCAAACTCGACCTGGTTGTAGCATAGAACAACCCTCCACATAGTCACCAAGAGGCTCCAACAACCCTAAGACACCCACGTTGTCCCTACCTTCTTTGTTGGTTATGGCATCCTTTAGACAACGAGTTAGGGATCCTCTTTACTGTAGTTAGGGTATCCCTTTAGGCAGCGTATTATGGCAAGTTTGGGTAGCGTATAGGAGCAGGGATCTCCTCTCTTGGAGTGCGGCTAAACCACCCTCTTTAGGACTGCGGCTAGGGCAGTATTGAACCTCTTCATCACTGCGGACAAACTGTGGCTAGGGCTCCTTGTTTAGTCTCCTTACCTCCTGCGTCTAGGGCTTCCTTCTCTTAGACTTCTCCTCCACTAAAACCCAAAAACAAGTGGAGAGAAATCAAGAGTGAAGTGTGTGCAAATGGCTATCGAGTCACCTCCTTTTATACTAAAACGTTGAGCACACATGGGGGTTATTTGGTTGTCGGCCGACCTTGACGAATTGTCCCATAACACAAATAAATTCATATCTCCATGAATACTTATCAGAATCGGATGATCTTTAGATCAATCCTACACCTCTTGATGAGAGGGATCCAAGAAAAATATCAGTTGCCATAAATAAGCTGACCCACATGGAGTTTGGCCCTAGTTGCCAATTTTAACACAAGAGCTTTGTGTGCAACCCCAATGATCACCATATCTCATTTATTTTCCCTTCCCTTTCATTTAAATCGTTGTTTTGGTAGAAATGATATTGCTTTTTGAAGGGAAAGATATGCATTGCAGTCCTTCCTTGACTGAAAGAACACTCTATTAGGTCATAGTGAAAGATTGAAAAATGCGATGAAGGGACTTTGTGTTGACACCCCAGCAGTTAGCAAACATCCCCTAAATTTACTTTTTGTATGAATGCCTTCCTATTCTATTGTAGTAGATTACAATACCTATCAATTCCCTGAACTTTGTTTGCACATATAGTGTAGCATCTCTAAGTCTACAAACTCTTGGTCGATGATTTAGGTTGATATTATTAAGCAATTAGTTTGACCAACAATCTACGCATCTTTGATAGTCCAATGTATGTCCACATTCCTCTAGAGAAGAGGACTAAATTGGAGCCCTCACCAGAGAGGGCCATTTTTGTTGGATATAGTAAGACCTTGAAGACCTGCAGGGTTTACATTCTAGGATAGAGGAAGATAGTGGTCAGGAGGGATGCTAGATTTGAGGAGGGCAGAATCTTTAGGAGGCCACATGTGACAGATCCAGCAGTGGCAGGAAATAAGGAGCGAGAGGGTTCCCAAGGCTAAAAAAGGACCAACAACACCAACAGCAGGGGCACAACCTTCAAATCAAGAGAAGCGAGATGCTCCTTCGAGTTCTGTTAAGGGGAGGCTGAGATGCGCTAAGCAAACATTGAGAGATGTTGACAATGTTATCAGAACCAAACCGAACCGGTCCAACTAGTTGGGGGGAAAAACCAGTTCGAACCGGCCTCCTAAATCGCTTTTGGTCAGTTCGGTAAACAAACCGACCATTTTCACCGAATCGGTTGGTTCAATAAAGCTGCGTACAACGCAACATGTAGGGCCTATTTTGCTTTTCTTTTCTTTTCTAAATTTTTCTCTTAGCTCGCTATTGGCCCACAATAAGTGCCTAATATTCAAGTCTATGGCCCTACTATTACCATGCAATTCATGGTAATGTAAAATTATTAGAGTAGAAGTGACAGTCTCCTTTATCTTTCATTTTCATCCTTTTACTTAAATTTTAACATTACCATGTAATGACTCGGGCTGTTTGAGATTGGTTTCAAACTCATTGGATTTCATATGGAGAAAGTAGAATTTTAGATCCCGCTCAAAACACAGACTTTAACAATTTTTCAAGATTTCATAATTAGGGGGATTGCAACATTTCCATTTGATTTTTTCATGTACGAGGGTATGGAACTAGTATTTAATCAAGAGCACCAAGCTCTCTATGTCCCTTGATGTTAGTGGCATTGGTTTTCAAACTCCTCTATTATGATCCTACTGAAAATATACCTGTCACTCAAACAAAATCTCAATTTGACATGCTAAGCATTTTCTATCTTATTTTAATGCTTAGAGGGTCTTAGAGGGTGACATTGATGACAAAAATCTCAATATAGGAAAAGATTTTGATGATATGTAGGTATTTGTTGTAGCATGATTTTTTTTGGATGCTAGAAACCATGTAATGCCTGTTTTTTGATGTATTTTTGGTTTAGAGATAGATTGCACTCAGTGTTATTTTGGTTATGTGCATTACATGCTATATAAATGAGAATTTTTGCTTATTTGTGTAAAATGGTTTGGATTAATATGGATGCACGTGAATATATATGTTTTTTCTTTAAAATTTGAATATTTTATGTGTTTTTGGTTGACCAATTTTTTGGCCTGGTTTTTTACCGATTATGGTTCGGTTCTGACCAATTCCTTGTAAAGGGGGTCTATTGATTCAATGACCAAGTTCTCATAACATTGGATGCAAAGGAGCATGTGGGCACTCCTAGCAAAACCTTCAAGGAGAGTAGACTACCAGCCAGATTTTTCAATTATTTTGGAGAACCATTAGTGAGCATGAGCTTTCTACCTTTGAGGAGGCAACAAACCAGCAAGTTTGGAGGGACGCCATGGTGGAAGAGTATAGTTCCATCATTAGGAAGGATGCGTGGGAGATAGTTCCAAGGCCTGAGGGGAAGTTGGTGATCACTTCTCAATAGATCTTGAAAATCAAGCAGGAAGCTAAAGGCAATGTCAAAAAGTACAAAGCTAGGTTCATGGCAAGAGGGATCTCGTAGGAGGGAATACACTATGAGGAGACATTTGCTCCTATCACCAGATATGCAGTCATTTCTATTGCTTCAAAGATGGAGTGGGGGATAGATCAAATGGATGTGAAGACTACCTTGCTCAATGGGGTAAAATTGAGGAAGAGTTGTATATTGAGCAATCTCAAGGATTTGAGATGCATGAGAGGAAGTCCCACGTATGGAGATTAAATAAGGCCTTATGCTTCTGAGGATGAGTTGTAGATCCCACCCTGTATAGACAGTTGATTGAGTCCTTGATGTATCTAGTCAACACTAGGCGAATATTTGTTTTGTTGTGGACATGCTCAACTAGTTCATGGTCGAGCCGAGGAGGGTTCATTTGCTGGCAGCAAAGCATGTGCTCAAGTATCTTCATGGTATAGTGGAGTATGAACTGAGGTATGTTAGAATTGGTGGAGTGGATTTGCAAGGCTACAAAGATTCAGACCAGGCAGGGAATGCAGAGAACAAGAAGAGTACTTTAGGTTGTTGTTTCGGCTTGGGTTCAATTATGATCCTATGGTATACTACATAGTAGCACGCAGTGGCACTTAGCTGGCAACGAGTTTGGCAGGTTGTGAGGCCATATGGCTTCGCAAGATGCTCACAGAATTCTTTGGCCTTGATATGGGGCCCACTTTGATTCATTTTGACAATAAGAGTTGCATTAAGCTCTCTGAGAATCTAGTATTTCATAATAGGTCAAAGCATATAAAGATCAATAACCACTTCATCAAGACAGGGTCCAACGAGATGTTGTGAGTCTCCACAGATGTGCAAGTAGCAAATATTCTCACCAAGCATATAGTGAAAAGGAAGTTTGTGCTTTACATAAACATGATGGGTGTGGTGGAGAATCCCTTCTTTGTTAGGAAGGAGTGTTAATTTTGTAGCCTCGAACGGTCTTCTACATTGGCTTGGTGTCTTAGCATGTCAAAGATATTTTATTGCGTCTTTAGGTGTTTGCTTGGTGGAGTAAGTGATTTTATGATTTCCTTCCTACAATTAAATTAAGAAAGTACAATAATTAATTTCATTAAATATTGTTAACTATTAGGCCAAACTTCTAGGGATAAATAATAAAATTATTTAAATGACTTAGATATAATCTGAATCATTGATCTCGAGTGAGGCTTAGGATTTAACCCTAGCCATTGATCACTTGGGCCATCAAGGACAGATATTTAGGCTTTAATGAAATTAAAAAATAGCCCTAAGGGAGAGGTGAAGACACACAATTGTTGAGAAAGCGATTTTCTCAAGAGTGAGAGGCTCAATTAGACTATAGAGAAGTGAAAAAAATTGCAGCAGGGAATTTCGAGAGAAATTTCAGGGAAGCCCAATGTAGGGAAGAGAGGTCATGTTGAAAAGTACTTCTTTGACTTGTGCCTTAGTCAAAGAGACCACAAGCAATCATGCCCTTAGCATGCACATGTTCGTATAAGGTGGGACGAATTCCTATAATTTAGGATGAGTTGCTAAAAGTTAGCAGAGTTATTTGTGGCTAGGATGAGTTACAAGAGTCAATTTGACTCAATTAACTAATCAATCACAAGTCCAAGTTCTAAAATTAACTTGTCAGATTCAGCATGGTCGAAAAGTTGATGAGGAGTATGAAGGCACAGAATTGATTCATTGTTTTGCGAGCACAAGTTGGCGAGACAAGACAATAGAGAGCACGAGTTTGTGTGCAGGAGCTTGTGTGTGGGAAAGGCGTACTAAGGAGAAGCTTGTGCACAGATTGATAGAAGAGAATTCCTTGGGATTTGCGCTAGGATTTGGGAATTAATTTCTAAATAATATGGCCTCCCTATGCGCAAGGATTTAGGAAGCAGATCAGGATTCTTGTCAACTGTTTCAGCTTAGGACAAGCAAAGGGAATACAAGATTGTTTTCTGATTGAAACAGTTGTATTGTAAGAGATTTATTGCTCAAATTTCTATCAATAAAATTCTCAAACAGGGAAAGAGTTTTCCCAGTTGGGTTCCCTAGAAAATACTGTGGTATTGTGTTGTGTTAATGTGCATTTAATTATGTTCTATTCTACTGCAAATGAGTAGAGAACTTCTGTGTGTATTTCACTGCAAATGAGTGGAGAACTTCTGTGTGTTAGTGTTACAATTTAGTTTCAGAATTGTTCACTACAGCAGTGCAGAATTTTCAAGGAAATTCTACAGGCCAAATCAGCTGAAGAGGACGGCCGAATTGCTGGTGAGGAAGGCTAAATTTTTTCCTCCTTATTGTACTTCCGCTGCATTTTATTTTCTGAGTTAATATACCATGTTTATTTTATCAGCAATTTCAAAAATATCTGAGATAAATATTTTCTGGACTTTTAATAAATTGTTGACATAAAGTAAATCAGATCTGGTATAAACGAATTTAACATTTTTCCAACAAATACAATGCAGAGAGACAGTGGGCATCACATCAGGGTGAGTTGGGTACATAAAGTAAAAGTTTGCTTCAGTGGCTATTACTCACAGAGACAAAGGTTGTTTGTGACTAAGTCTAACAGACCTTATGTGCATTTAACATTGTTGAGAGTCAAGGAAGTGTACGTGTTCTGTATAATTGGAGACAGTTCACTGAATGTTTGGAGAAAAACTACCCAGGAGACAAAATTTATTAGGACAACAAAAAGGTAATCTGTTGGATCATACTGGCAAGAAATATTGGACAGACAGTGGGCAGCTAGGGTGTAATGGGTAGATAAAACACAAGTTTAGAGCCAATATCACCAGCAGAAGCTGAGGCAGAGTTGTTTCTGAGTGAAAGTCTAACAGAACTTACATGGATTAAGTGATGAGTACAACTTGTGGAAGGCTGGCAGCTCATTGAAAGTTACATGAAAAATTACCTGGAAGACTATGTTGCACGAAACTTCAAGGAACCCGCCGTTTCGGGCCGTATCCGTACCCGAAACTCGACCATCATGTAATCATCTATTAGAGTTAATATAGACTTGTTTTTCAGTGTAAAATCGCGATAAAATCGCGATTTTTTCAGCTTGTCGTTTAATCGCATTTCGATCGCCTATTTTTTTTTGCCGATTTTATTAAAAAATCGCGCTTCAAAAATCTTTTTTCGAAAAAATCGTGATTGGGACAGCGCGATTTTATAATTCGTTTTCAGGTCATTCATGCATTTTGAAAGAAACAAATAATTTTTGAGTGGGGCAGCTTATGGTCTAGGCCCTAGTATGTATGCTATTCATGTAATGAAGTAAAAGTGACATTCTCCTAATCTTCATTTTCATCCAGAATGACTCAGGATGTTGAGAGTGGTCCAGCCTCATATTTCATATGGAGAAGTTTTACATTTAAAATCCAGCAGACTTATCAGTTTTTCAGGATTCAGGATTGGGAGATTGAATGTTTCCAGGTGACACCACCTGCTCGGAAACCAGTAGAGGACGTGGTCTATCTCCTATAGCTCCTACTTCTAGTTCTTCAGCTTCTAGAGCACATCAGACTCCACTGCCATCTCAGCAGGCACCAACATCTACATCTAGAAAGGAAAGCTGTGGCATTTTCTCGCAAGAGGGCAGAGGAAATCAATAGGATTAGACTTCATTTTATTGTCTATGACATTATGACATGATGAGATACATTATCATATGTTGATATGAGGCTGAGTTGGGACTCAGGAGTCAGACTTACTATTCAGGACATGACAATGTTATGTGTGATTTTAGCGCTAGAAATGATTACATCTTATATCATGTGTCAATGTATTTATGTTGTAGATGGTTTAGATATAAAAAAATGAATGAATATTTTTGTACCAAACGTTTTTTCCGCTTTCGATGATTTTCGATTCGATCGCACCGATTTAATCCCGCTCGCGAGCTTTTAACAACATTGGTTTTTCCTTCTAAATTGTCATCTATGGGTCTTATTCCCTTTTTTCTTGCAAGATAATGTGTTATTCACTTTTCAGCTGAAGTTTCGGCCGACATTTCCATTTTTGGGAGGTGACGTTTCTAAACGTACCCATTTCGGAAACTCTGAAACATTTTGGCGTTTCGTGCAACTTAGCTGGAAGATAAAAAGTCAGGACAACTATGGGCTAATTTTTTGGCTATACTAGCAAGGAGATGTTGCCAGGTCAGCCATCAAAAACTACAATGGCAGCAAGATATTTCTACATAACAAAAATCATTGTTGGAGGTGATAATCACACTCCAAGAAGCAACCATACTGGTGGGTATGGTTGGTATTTCCTTCTAGGTGTCTTAAAGCATACAACATATAGGAAGAGTTGATTGTTTCTTTGAGGAGCCTAGGTCCAGAACAAGGACATTTGTTTCAGACAATGGCAGGTACAATATTGTTCAAGTGAATGGAAATGTGCAGCTGAAGTTCCAAGTGGCAAGTTCATATTCAAGAATGTTTTTCACAGTCAGTTTAAATAGAAGTTTGTTAAGACTGTACAACAAAATGCACATAGTAAAGACTTATTCTATCATCTATGCAGGCAAATACTTGCTGAAGGTCAACAGGACCAGAAAAATTGCTCCTAGAGGGAAGGCAAACGGGCAGTGAAAATTTCAACATCTGACGTCGTCCCCATTTACAGTAGGTTCAATGAATCCACCGTGCTCTCTTTGATCTTGAAATATTTAAGTTTGTTTCTCTTTCAACAATCTAAGGTTGGTGATTTAAAGAATAATGTTTGCCCTTTCAAAGTTTGGCAATCACATATAAGATGTATTTTTTACTCAAGCATGTTCTCTCTTCAAACCCTTCAATTTTTTGGAAATTGGTCCCATGCAACCCTTTGATCACAAGATGAGAGTGTCTGGCTTTGGTACCACTGTTAGTTGGCAGAAGAGGGAAAGAGATTGAGAGAAGACAGTAACATTTGTTTGAATTCTAATATTTGTATACATCATCTTATTTATTGTAAGAGTGAGTTACAATGCCTTAGGGTAAGATGCATGCTTAACCCTCATATATTACATAAATGACTAATTTTAATTATTTATTTGGACAAATTACATGTGTTGGGATTGCACAAACAACTGAAGAGGAAGATACAGTGTACATATGAAGATGAATACATGGATTACAGCTCTCCACCCACTCCATTTAATCTGAATGATCTTTCTCCACACTTACATGAGGCTGGCTCTTCTCGTTCAGAATTTCTCAAGCTCTTTTTTTCTAAAACTGGCTACATTGTTTTTGTTTTGACACTGTTCAGTAAACTCCATTTAATCTGAATGATCTGTCTCCACAATTACATGAGGCTGGCTCTTCTCGTTCAGAATTTCTCAAGCTCTTTTTTTCTAAAACTGGCTACTTTTTTTTCGTTTTGAATCTTGATACTGTTCACTAAAAACAATTACAAATAGCCAAACAAGTAGATAGTTTCAAGACTCTGCTCAAGGATTGTAGAGTGCATTCTTCTACAGATATAGCTGATGTAATATGTCAATGTAACTTCAATTTCTTATCGTTGTTTAAAAAAATTATTTCCAGAGGCCTTTGTAAGAATATGTTCTTTAGGCTTCCTTAAAATTCTTTCACAAGCTTGTAAATTCTATTATGAATTCTTTTTATTTTCCAACTGCACTTAACATATACAATCTTTGTTGATATAGATGCCTCTTAGCTTAGCCCCAAGGGTTAGCTCACGTGGTCTAGAGCCAAAGATGAAGCTCATTGATATGGTTGCTAGATGTTGCTGATCACAGGTTCGACTCTCTTCGATTCCCTTGGGGCAAGGGCCAGTAATCAGGGCCGACATTTTACCCTGTTTACCATCGATGAAATGTGGGGAACTACTCCGGGGTTTCCCATGCTTTCATTCCAAGTAAAAATAAAAGATGCCTCTTGTCTTGCATTATTATAATATTGTCAGTATGTCCATCTGTCTTACGCCTTTCTTGTGTGAATACATTGTATGGGTGCAAAATTACCAAATTACACTGTATATTTATAGTCTAATTCCATCGAAGAGCTACAGGACACCCACATGAGCGCACACAACTGCGAATGCAATTGGTGGATGTCACAGGAATCCTGCAAGTCAACTTTTTCTTCTTTAGGCATACTAGGAAATGTCCTTAACTATCGGATTTAGCAATTTGTTGTTTCCCCAAATTTTCTGGCTTTCACTTTATACTGCAGTTGAACACCATATTCTGACTTGGAAACCAATTGCATTTTTGCGTTCTCTAATAAGCAAGTGATATAATCCAGCATACTTTGTATATGGCTTGCTTTGCAAGTAAATGCAGAGTCTTGCAACCATAAGGATTGAACATTTATGTATCCCTTCACACGGCAAGCTATAGCCATGCCCACATATTAATCTATTTTGCAATTTTCTGATTCCTCAATTAAAGCAGTTGGAATTGAGCTTATCAAAACATCCTCAAATCTATTGTGAGAACTTGCAGTCATGTATAAAAATTCCATCCTAACTGCTCCACATTTACCCTCCAGAGTCCAAAAATATATTTTTCTAATTGTGTGCCCAAATGATTGAGACACCTAATCTTATCAGGAATCAACGCTTGCTTCTAGAGATATGACTGTCCTAAGGAGGTCCACATGTTGCCAATGGATTCCTTTTATAGTTAAGAATGTTTTGCACATCTTCATTATTCCTAAAGCCAAAAAGAAGTTTGAATTTACCATATGTGACCTTGATTTAGATATGACTTGTAGAATTCCAATACCTCCCTAAATCCTGCAGATTCTTTTCCAAGCATCTACCATAAGCAACAGACATCTGTACATAATATGTTGGTTGACAAGAAACACACCTTTCTCTAAATGTCATTTTCCTGCAACATGTTCTTCTAACTAACTTGAAAGTGTCACACTTGTCATCACAAACTAATGAACTTATTAATCCTCTATGTTGGCATGTCCAATGAATAAACAACACATCAGTGTATCAATAAATTGGTTCGGAGTTCTTTGGAAAATAACACTAAGAATATCTATAAAAAAAAGTTGAAAAATCAAATGTGCCCAACCCCTTAAAACAAAGAATGCATGTGCCAGATCCATTATTAACATTAAAGGTCTTTCCTCTGACCTTTGTTTTTTCTTCCTCATGTATGGTGTCTGATATGAACCTTCCATTCACAAATTTTTCCTTCTTTTCTAGTACAGTGTGTGGTTTTACAACAGGCTCCAACACAACAACAAAAATTATAATCTAAAAAGAATGCTCCCTCATGGCTACCAGCTGCTATGGAAGCTCGCAATTGAGCCACTATCCGTCCAAATATTCCAGGAAAGAAGTTATCATAACACCTTTATCCTTCTCTTTGTCCTGGTAAGTCACTTCCTCAGTAACAAAATGATTATCCATCAAACTGAGAGGTGTTGTTATCATGATCTTGCTTTCACACTTTGATACTCCTATTATTTCTCTCATCCAGAATCATAAGCTTCTGCTAGTTATTACTACAGTTCATGTAAATCGTTCATACGAGGAGGAAGTACCTCAGATACTTCAATCTCTATGATTTCCCTTTTGTTAGTTCAATTCTTTCGGCCAGCCCATAGTCTGTTAAAAGTTAAAACTTTAAACTTAACGTCTTGGCAGATATGACCAATATGAAAATTGAGTTTCAAACAAAAAAAATCATACAGAAATTCTTGTAATCAAAGCACAAATAGTAAATGCCCAAATTAAAATTCAACACCTACAAATCAGTTAAGCATCAATTCATTTCAAAAGCTAACATGTATTTGTAGTATAATGATAAAGAAGGAATGTTTGATTGTTGCCTGCAATCATGTCTAGTCCATTAATCTTTTCTAGTTCATTATCAGTCCACTAGCATGCTATTTAACAAATTTCTACCTTGATCAGAAAACTGGTAGATGAAGAAAGGATGTTTGATAACCATGTTATTAAAAAGCACATTACACTGCAGTAGACACAACTAAAAAAAAATGAAAAGCATCCACAAAATACCTTTTTGGTGGTTTTGAAGCCTCTTCGCACCGAATAAGCTCAGCATATAACCCATCAGCTGTCAATAGTTCATCATGTGTACCCATTTCAACAAGCTGGCCCTCCTCCATAACTGCAATAAAGTCGGCATTCCTTATTAGGAAAAGGCGACGGGCTACGATGATTGTTGAGCGCCCTAACATTAGAATGTCTAGAGCTTCCTGAACACCGCGTTCTGCTTCAAAGTCCAGAGAACCAGTCACTTCGTCAAGTAGTAAAATACAAGGATTAGATAGCACAGCCCTTGCAATTGCAAGCTTTATCTTCTGCTCTTCTGTCAGAGCCAACCCACCAGAGCCAATCTGCAATATGACTACAAATGTTCAACCATATAAATTATATAATCAACTACTCTATAAGTTATAACATGCTATTTCCAGTGGTTAAGGCTGCTACCTGGGTATCATATCCATTAGGAAGTGAGCTGATAAATGTATGAGCATGCGCAATCTTTGCTGCCTCTTCTATCTGATCAAACGTTGCAGTTGATCGTCCATATACAATATTCTCTTTAATACTCAATCTTAACAGAGCAGGTTCTTGAGTTACCAGTCCTATTTGACTTCTTAGCCATTCAATTTGAAGGTTTTTGATATTTTCTCCATCCAGGAGTACTTCTCCTGCAGGGATAAGCCAAGCCTGATGTGAAGATCTCCCCATGGTTGAGTATTGAATAAATTAGGAACTACAAAGTACCTTGGCAATGAAAAAGTTAAGTGTTAAAAAAATTCAGCACTACTGACAGGAATAAAAGGAGACCCACCTAACGTAGGATCATAGAATCGCTCCATAAGTGGAATAATGCTACTTTTTCCAGAACCATTTCTTCCAACAAGTGCAACAGTTTTTTTGCTAGGTACAGTTAAGTAAAACCCACTTAAAATAGGTATGTCAGGTCGAGAAAGATAGCTGAAATAGACATTCCTAAATTCGATATTCCCCTGAACACCAGGTAAAGTCTTTCCTTCGTGATTAATGCTTGCAGGCGACCGACTTATCATCTCATACAGCCTATAAGCAGCAATCCTTCCTTGCTCAAAGGAATAGAAGTTTGTGGCTGCTTGATTGAGACCACTGAAGGAAAACACAGAATTTCGAGTTAGATCAAATTTTCAAATGATACTGGACAGCAAGAAAACATTTTAATTAAGATTATTAGTTCACGAAAAAGAAACAACAAAAAATAAATAAAAACAAAAATAGAAATGCTCCAATTGCTATATCGATGTTCATATGTTATACTTACAGGCCGCTAAGAATTATAGCAAAAAGGGCAGTGATGACCTCTCCACCATTGGCTCTTTTATGCGAGATCAAGAACCTACCAAACCAAAGCTGCAACGCACAGGAGCATATAGCAAGCCCATATGTAAATCCAAGTCCAAGTCCTTGTACAAGACTTATTTGTATACCATATCTCAGTGTTGCCTGAAGTGAAGTCGCATATGAATATTTTGCCAATGTCTCATTTGTGAATGCATACAATGTCCGCACATAAGCAATAGCCTGTAAAAATCAACTCTGAATGTAAAGACCTATGTTGTCTCAAGTTACAACGATCATACACAAATCAAGGCATGGGCCAGGCAGATGCAATGGTCAACGATTCTAAATAAAAAACAAAAACATGAGAAAAATTAGGCAGGCCACATTGCCATTTCTGCACTATCCTCAATCAACAATGCATAGATATACAACAAAAATTAAAATATCACGGCACTTCAATCATTGTTTGTAAAACAAAAACATGAGAAAAATTAGGCAGGCCACATTGCCATTTCTGCACTATCCTCAATCAACAATGCATAGATATACAACAAAGATAAATTAAAATATCACAGCACTTCAATCATTGTTTGATTTACAGCCATTAACAATAGTAATCTAATTTTAAACTCACAGTCAAGCCAGACACCAAATTGGTGTATGAGTACCCCTTGTTAGTCAATGACTGCTAAAGATTACAGAGGTGTACAGACCCTAGCCCACTCTGGATTTGAACATGTGACCTCCCAGGAGAAAACACATGTTCTTAACCATTAGAACCACTCAGCAACCTGATTTGCATGTATTAGGTGAGATTCATTGTTGTCCTAGAATACAAAGTGCACAGTTCTAATGCTCTCCAAGAAAGTATTGTCTAATTAATAGACGTTTTGGCCCTTTTCTGGGCATTTTTTCCAGTTAATTTTGCCCAAAATCTGGCAGAGACTTTTTAGAATTGCAAGTTTAATTTGTGTAATCTACAGAATCCAAGTGCCCAGGGGTTTTTCAGGGCACTGAATCCATTTATGCATTCAAAAACTGATTTTAAACAACAAGAAATTACAATCTCACCTAAAATTGTATCACTGGATTCTGGAGGAAAAAGCCAAAACATCTATTAGTTAGAGTGCGACCCTGAAAAATGTGGGAAAGTTTTTGGAAAGGCTGAGTGATTCCTTGAAAACAAGTTCCAAGGAAAATTTTAGGGGCAAAATTTCATTAATTGGCTATTTTTTGGACATTTTCTGAAAAAATGGTTGTCCATTTGATTAAAAATTAGCCTATTTTTTACATGTATATGATTAAATGGGTAATATTCGCCAAAAATTTACCAATTTTAATAGTAAATTACATGTCCTTTCTTGAATATTCCCCTACATTCTATATGTATGACTTTTCAAATCAGGATAGTCACCTATAATACTATAAATAGGCATAATATTTGAATTCTTAAAAAATACCTTGACAACTTCCATACTAAAGCTTTGTGTGTCCAAGAATCCAATAAAAATATAGAACAAAAATACTCCTCAAATGTAATCATATATGGCAGTTTTTTGGTTTACTGCAATAATATTGCTCCCCTACTTAAGCAAAATCCCTAACTTAAATACTAAAATGCTTACTTGGGCTGCGTAATATATTTTAAAATAATAACATTGAGTTCTTCAAGATTCATGCAGAAGATCTTGGGGTTAATGTCCCAGTCTGACTGCCACTGTTGTGTGCCTCGCTTGATGTCCATACGTCAAGTGCCAATGAGTTTACACTGGATACTATCTATAAATGTGAGGAAGTGACCAGTAGCTTCCCGCAAGGTTTACATTGGAAGAAGAAAAGAAACATTGTAAACAGAATAATAACTCATTTTCTTCTTGTGAATGCCACCTTTTGGTTTGCTACAATAACATCATACTAATAGGAAAATAAACGCATCAATTTATAGAGTATGCTGATTTCAGTAAAAGAACACAGTTTGCACTGTGACGAAAAGATTACAGATATTGATTTCACAATTTTAAAATCTTCAAGAAAATTATACAGGATAATAACAAACCAGAAAACAAGGTTGATTTCTCATTTACAAATTACCACTTTCTTGATCTAGAAACTAGACATGACCACATAGTTGAGCGAACCAAGGCAAAGAAGGTTGCTGTATAGGAAACACTTAAAAAATAAGAAACAGAATCAAATAAAAAGGCTTTGTTGATATCCTAAACAGACAGCAATAGGTATCATCTTCTGGCAACCAAAATCTAGAAGTCAAAGCTAGCAAAAGTCTGTTTGTTGAGGTGGTTGAGTAAAGCATTCAACTTCTTTGTCTTTTTAGTGTTTTTTCAAATTTGTAGCACAAAGTTCCTTGTTCTAACTAGCAGAGGCTGTAAAAGACAAGGTAAAACCAGAGCATGAAGAGGACAAAAAACATAAAGACCAACCAAGAAGTCAATGCAATGGGAGGAAAACATGAAACATATGAAAGAGAAAATTAAATATCTACAATCTAGCAACTACCCAAATATGAATATACACAACAAAAATTGTAGAGTGGGGAACTTGAATGGAAGATCTTGTTGGACACAAATCCTACTAGTCTCCTATACACAAATGTTAATTTTCTTTCCTCACACAAGATCTGCATGGCCAAGTTAACTAGAATCATGCAGTGAAAGACATATGTCTCAGTGTAGGACAGATTAAAGAATCCAAAACTTGCTTTTCAAGGCTGTACAAGCTACAGCACGTTTTTTACAGTTATTACGTTGATCCTGCCAGCAGTCTTTGCAGTCTATGGTTGCACAGATCGGAAGGCTACATAGCTATGGTGCATCAAGTACGTGCAGGAACAATATTTACTCTTTTATAATAAAGCATTAATTTGAAGATTACAAGTAAAAAATGTTGTTTTCAAGCATTTAGTTTGATTTATTGACAGATGCCAGCGTGTTGCCTTATAGAATTTACATATTTTACCATGTTGTGGGCTATGATGCTTCAATATTTTCTATACAGGAAAAACTTGTACTGTGGTTCATAGTTGGTTGTTTTCTTCTGTTTTTGCATGAAGAAATCACTAGCTTAATATACAATTTGCTGCCAACAGTGCTCCAGTTTGATCACACTCAAAGTTCAAATAATATTTCAACATCCTTATAAGTTATTTATTAACATGGAGAAATGTTGCAATGAGAAAACATGTACTAGATTTAATGAACAGTTATAGAAAACAAGAAATTAGTTGAACCATAATGTTTATTCAAAAGATATAACAAATCTAACTAAAAAGGTTCCAAACCTGCTCTGCAATGCTCGCAGCTTCAGCATATGCATCCTGAATCTGTTCTGCAAGCCTGTGGAGAAATATATTTGATATCCCCCCTGCAGCCACAATAAAGGGACCAGTAGCCAGAGTTACAAGGGCAATTTGCCAACTGTTTATGAATCCCACAGCAAGGCCTCCAAAAAACGTTGCCATGTTATGGACATAATTTCCCACCTGTTGCATAAATAATTCCTTTTGTCACTTTGAAAAGCATCTTCTCAATTTACAAAAAAAAGATACTAGAGAAAAAATGCTTGAATTCTGGTGTTCAAGATTACGAAAAATATGACCACATACCTTCTCACTCAAAGCGGACTGAATAAGAAGCACATCACTTAAGACTTGGCTCACAATGTCTCCATTATTTCCATACGTATCAAAAAAACTCATGTCCTGATTCAGCAATACTTGGACATATTTGGACCTAATGACTGCTGTCTGTCTCTCTCCAGTAAGAATCCAACACGAGACCTCTATTTCCCAAGACAAAGAAAGCAAAAATCAGGTCAGAATCCAGATGCACAATCACAGATAGAGTCAAATGCAACCCTACAATCGCAAACTCTAAGCAGGTTATGAAGCAAACAAAAATGAATGAATAGCAGGATAGAGTTGAACTGGTGTACAGTTGAAAGCACAGTCAAAACTAGAACTAATCCCACTATATCGGGATTCTGATCAAGATAGGTGCACATCAATTATAAGTCACAATCAGGAAGTAGCTTACCAATCCAACCAGCAGCAAAAACAGCTGCTGCTATATACATAATATGCAGAGCGTGCTGCAAAAAACCAATATTGCATAAGTATGGAAAGTATTTAGCATACATCTATGAAAACTTCCAATCTGGAACAATTAAAAAGGAATTAATTAAGACAAAAATTGAAGTATCCTAACAAACCATGCTATAATCATCCTTTACCTGCTAACCAACAACAAATAAAGAAAATAAAATGAAAAAGAGTTTCACTTGAATTTATCTATTATGGTCGTTTAAATTAATGAAATTAAAAAAGGCTCAAATTTGTTCCACAAAATCTTGTTTTTACCATGATCTTTAAAAGATAAAGCACTATGTTGTGTCAACTTAGCAGATATCGTCAAACACCATGAAAAAGTCAGAAGCCAAATTTAGCTCAGCAAAGGCTTTCAATTCTAGGATATTGGAAATGGAATGTCAACTGGGTCTGGCCTGAGTGGTTGTGGGATGGAGCGTTATCCTCACCACCAAGGTTCTATTCGCATTATAGACTTATTGAACTCACATTGAGTACATTGTTGTAATGGCTTCAAGCTCTGTTATTGACTGGAATAGAATGTCAACCGGGTCTACCTTTGTGGTTGTGGGATGGAGTATTCTACTCCCCACCCAGGTTCTATTCCCATTAGTGACATGTTGAGCACACATTGAGTATATTGTTGTAATGGCTTCAAGCCCTGTTGTTGATGGGCCTTGTGCCCTAAAAATTCTAGGATTTACCCTGAGTACCATCCTCAAAACAAGGGGAGATACAAAGGGATTTTCCCAGGCAGTTTACGAAAAACAACATTATAGTTTGCTTGGGAGATCATTTCATTTAGAAGAGTATAACCACTTTAGAAAAAAAAAAGCCTTCTGCAATAAGAACTGAGAGACCTTCCAAATAAAATAAGTTCAGAAAAAGAGTGTAGGAGAAATCACATATCCCAGATTAATTACTTCACTAAAGCATTAGTGCCTAAGAAATCATTACAAATAAATTGATAGTGGAAGAAGATACTTGGCACAATATTAAGATTTGTGTGTTCTCATATAGGATCATCAAACCCTGTATCATCAAAAACCATCAAAACCAAAATTGGAAATCTAAAGAAAAATACAGATGCAGGGCACATGAAAAGGAGTAAACTTAGGGGTAAAAAATCATTAAGTACTGCAGAGAAAATCAAACTTATATCTCACTTCAACGACAACATCGACATCCGTTTATTGGTGATGAGTATTTGCATTCAGCTGAAATTGGTACAAGAAGTGGTTTCATTTTTCCGTCATGGCTAAGTAGAAAAATGGGGGCATGGGCGCATACTATTACGACTTTACCAGTTTCACATAAAGCTGACAGCCATTAACGCGGTATATAAATTATCTAGAAACTAGAGGTACAAACCTAGCTTGAGTACACTAGATGGAGGGTCAAATTTGAATTATACAAAACCAACCTTTGTAAACTCATGAAACAATTCCTCTGGTGAACCGGGTGGGCGGTGCAAACTGAGCATATTTATGATTTTTCCAAAAAAGTGCAAATAGACCACCAATGCTGCACCATGTGCCGCAGCTGCAAGAGACCCAACAATCATCAAAATACAGTCTAACCCATCTGCACAGGCAAAAAGCCTCAAGAAGGGTACAGCTGCGGGAGGAGGCTCCATCTCTTCAGCCTCCTCAACACCTCCATCATCTTCCACTTGTAGGGCTTCTGGACCGTTATCCAAATATGGTGATGGTGACTCCGGCGGCTCAGACACTTCAGAAACAGGTGTCAAAGGTTGTATGTGGGGAGGAGACCATCCAAAGAGACCTCTGGAAATCATCATTATGAAATCTGAAAAACTCAACTGCAGCACCGCTACAGAGGACAATCACAATTCACGGTTCCGACCCGCCGAGAGACGTACAGAGAGTGATCCATCACCTCAAGTCAACCAACACTATCAAGCAAGCCAGTATCCACTGCCAAGCAAACATTACAGGACCACCTGACATATGATGCTCCATGCCCAAGGTGATTAACTGGAAACAAAACCAACCTGAATTTTATCTCCGTGCACAATTCATGAAATACAATATATGGTTGCCAATGTCCGAATCACATAAATTTCTAATAATCCTGAAACCATCAACGGTTTGAAGTAAGCGATTCCAGCCCTGCTAACTTACAATTCCAAAATTCTGCACCAGCTGTCATGGAATCTCATGAGATAACCAACCTATTAAATGCACCAGGGCTGTGACCCGGAACTGTAGAACATACCGAACCCGTCAATGACCCCCAATTATAAGATTACAAACTGGAGCATGCCCTCTTGCCTACGTGAAATTCTTCCCATCGAACGATCACATATACACAATATATGCTTGCATACAGTTACAGAACCCCCCACTATCATCACAAAACGTGAAAATCTATCGTAATTTGTTGTCCCTTAGAGTTCCAGGGTTTTCGTAAAAACCCTATGTTTCGAATTGTCTTCCCTGTGATTCTCCACTGTGAAAACTATTAAGGTACTTGAGCCCACAAAATATCGAATAAAGCGTTCTGAATACAGCTCTCAGCTGAGAAAACAGTCCGAAACCAAGCTACTCAATAAATGGCTCCCAATATGGCTGCAAAATCGACCAAACAGTTGAAACCCCAAATGAAGAAATCCAAACGAAATAACTACAGAAATAAAAGGATTCCAACGGCCAGTCTCGGCGAAAGAGAGTGCTAAATATAAATTCAGAATATTCCGAAAAAGAAAAACATCAAAACCTGTTGACATAAATGGCAGGGCAGCAGGATCGGTGGCTCTTGCATAGATCTGTCGCATGTGGAGTTGAGCGAAGGCCTTGTTGCGTAAGATTTTATGAGTTGCCGGAATTCAAGCCAAACGCCAACTACTCCCTTCCAGAAGAAGCATCGTCGGTTTAACTACTCTTACCCGCTGAAATTGGAATCTTCCTTCTGTTAAAACCCAGAAAACGTGAGTTTCTTCATGTTAAAAAATTCAAAAAACCGCCGTTCCATAACCCTACGGAACCGGTCAAACTCTATGACGCCCCCTGGCCTCCATGTTTCCTTCGGTCTCGAGCGGTGAAAGGGAGAAAATTAAAATTGATTTGACTGCCATTGCTCACTCCCGTCGAGTAGAAATCGAACGCTCGACTCCAAGAACGCCACACTCGCTTCACTCGAGAGTTTTAATTCTACTTAAAATCCGCTCCCCGTAACTTTTCGCAGTTTTTAATTTCCTTATTCTTTTCTTTTAATTTTTCCTTCCATCTTTTTCTCTCTCCTCTTCTCTTTCCACAGGTTTCATTCATGCAGTTTGGGGGGACTTTTTTCAGGAGTCTGATTCAGCCAGCTCTACCTATACGGAATATCAGGAGTATAGTTAAATCGCTCGTGTTTGAAAATTTGTACACTCCCAACCTTGTGGCTAATTAAAAAAACACAAAGCTGGGGGCTTACGTCTCACTTTGTTATATTAAAATTTTATATACTTAGAGAGTGTGTACATGGTTGGTGGTAAATTAAGGTTGTTTACCAAATTTAGATCTATAATCCAAACTTTATAAACAATGTATTTAGTTTGAGAGTACCTTATTGCTAGGTGGTGTGATGGTTACAGCTTTGTATACTCTCTACACTATTGGTTCTAAATGTGGATTTAAAACTTGATTTACAAACCTTATAAACTGTACCTTTTTTTTGTTGAATACCTTAAATTCTCGGTGTATTCATTGGGAATTGTGTGATCTCTTACCAAATTTAGATCTACAAACCTCATAAATTGTGTATTTAGTTGAAAAATACCTTATGCTATGGAGGTGTGTATTGATGGTGAAGTTTTTAAAGTATTTTATTAAATTTAGGTTTTACAGATTTTATAAATTGAAAGTACCTTATTGTTAGGTGTGTAAAAGTCTTTTATAGTTAAAAGGCTTAAATATTATTGATTTGCATATATTAATTACATTTAAGGTGTAAAGGTTATTGGTTTGTGTATTTAATTATGCATTAATTAATTGTAAATGTAATTGGGTTTTTAAAGATATTGTTAAAATGTATTTTTAAAAGCAAAATTAAATATATTTTGAAATTTGTTTTTAATCATTTATTTGTATAAATTGAAATTAAGGATTATTAATAAATAAATGAGATTTGGATAAATAGTAAAATGAAATAAGTTGATTTTTTAACAAATAAAATTTGATAATAGTGAAATCAAATAAGTTGATTTTATAACAAATAAATTTCTTTTTTAATACATTTTCTCATAAATTTGGTAAAAAATGTAATTTAAAATTGGAACTATTTAATTGAATTGCAATTTTACAAAATTTAAGTACCTAAAAAAGGAAATGAAGATCTAGAAATACATCTACCTTGTCAAAAATTGCAAAAAATGACAATGTTTTATTATTAAAATTGAGATTTTCCCCCTCATGTCCAATCACTAATATCTTATTTTGAGAACGTACATATATGTTGTTGAGACTTTTCATTATCATCTTATCAAATTACTTAATGGAAAAGGTTATTTGTTACAAGATTATAGGACAACTTTTTTGGGAAATCAGTGAATTCTTCTTCACCTTTGTATCTATATTGTTTTTATTCTATAAAATGAATTTGTTTTAATAATATATTTATATAAAAAATAAAAAAAAAAATTAAAAGTATAGATTATTTTAAAAAAAAATCTTAAGTTTTTCAATAGGCAAATAGTTGTTTTCAATGATTTTAGGTTGGATGTCTAGTTGCTTTCACATATGTGATGACACAAGGGTGCTTGATAGTTCAATATTCTATCAAATGATTTACTAATTGAAAAGTTTACATGATTGATATGATACATTTTCTTTCACTTTGATATTAATATTATTGCCTTAAGAGGTACTCTCCAGCTTAATATGGAAGAGATGCTATAAGGTTATGATATGTGATGTAAACATTTTGATTAGGTCAAATTAGATAACAATAAAAATAAACTTAAAATACAATTAAAAATATATATATATAATAAAAATAAAATTGATAATTATAGTCATTAATTAAAACATTTTGACGAGGTCAAATTACATAAAATTGAAATTAAAAATAAAAATAAAATTAATATTTATAATTATCAATTATTGAGTAAGAGGTTCATACTACCGCCTAGTATGATGTGTAAGGGTGTTCATCAAAGTTGAAATTTTGCTCATGTCGACCAAAATACAAATTTAAAAAATATATATATATATATATATATAGATAGGATCCTTTTGGGCTCATGTTAGATCTGTATTTAAGATGGATCTATGCTGGTTAATAATTAAAGCAGCATAGATCCATCTTAACTTCGGATCTATCAAGTGTCGAGAGGGATCAAATCTCTTGAGGTGTAAACTTCTTTTAGAATGAAAAGAGATTCGATCCCTCTTGGATCTAGAATTAAAATGAATCTAAGCTAATTCATGATTTAGTACCATATTTTATAATTTTCCTTAACTTATAACGATTATTTTTTAAATATTTATATAAATTATAAAACTTATGATGATTATTTTTAAAATATTTATATAAATTATAAAACTTATGATATATCTAATTATATAATTTTTTTAATATATTAATATATATATAACATTTTTTTATTTCTTTTAATTAATTTAATTAACAAAACAAAATTAAATATATATAATTATTATTATTATTAAACTTAAATGGATTAATAAGTCATTCATTTCATAATTAAATAGAGATAGTGACATTTATTTCCATCAAAATTCAAAATTATAAAAAGCATGGCTACCTTATATAGATTGTCTCCATCATACTAAAGGAGTGGTTTATGCTAAGCAGATTGTCTCACTCATATAAATAGTCATTTCAGAGAACTAAAGTCAAATGTATGATAAGTACCATTTTATATAATATTTTGATTTAAAATTATTCAGGGAGAGACACTCTAGTGTAATATGGGGAAGATGCGTACAAAGAGAAATATATAAAATATATGTTTTTTACATTTTTTACTACCTAATATAAAGAGAAAGTGTAATTTTAAAGTGTATTTAAAATTATAGTAATAAAAAATAACATATTAATATGATAATGTAGATCTCAAAAAAAATTCAATGCACCATGTATATATTAAATAATATATATATATAGTATTTTATTAGTGTATTGTTTAAGTTGGAGTAAAAGTGTAATTTTTTATGTTCAATATGGAATTCACATACCCATATATCAACTCTATGTTGAGGAAGGACATGGAGTTGATATATATATATATATATATATATGTATGTGTGTGGTTGTACATATTCTTTCTTTGCTAAGCATGGAGTTTATATGTGTGTTAACTCAATGTTGAACATGAAAGGAATTACATGTATTCTTCATCTCAATCCATGTTAACTCCATGACTTCATGTTGAGCAAGGAAGGAATACGTATAACATGTCAACTCCATGTTGAGCATGAAAGGAATTACTACTTCATCTTAAACATCATACTAATAAAATGCTTTGGTTATAACAAAATTTTAGTTTTACTTGTTTTATTTAATATATACATAGTTGCATTGAGATTTGTTTTTTTAGACCCACATTATCCATATTAAAATGCTCTTTTAGATTCATGTTAACCCCCTAATCTATCAAGTGCCAAGAGGGATCAAATCTATTACTATTACACCAAATGCAACTATTTCATAAATGTCACAAATGACCAGTAACAACATGTCTCCAGAGACTTAAACCCACATAGCTCAGAAAACAATTTGTCCACCAAATCACTCGAGCTAAGATCTTTTGACATACATATTCATTATGTTACAATAAATAAATAATTTATTTTAATTTAAAGAGAAATAGTATATTTTGTTAAATCAACGTTTTATATTAATTCACATTCATGTTACATCATGATAGGCTCCATAAACTAAAATTAAAGGTGTCATTTCTACCAGAGTTGTTGGTCCAAAGATGAAAACAAAACCACATTACAAATAAACTAATGACACTGGACAACTATAGATTGATAACTCAATATAACTAAAAAATCTCCAAGTAGCTCAAAACAATCCATTTTCATCATTGTTCAAGATGGAGAGCTAGAATTGGCCCACCTTGCTCATTAACTCGAGGCAGAGGATGATGGAAAGCCTCATGGACATGACCTTCTATATGCTCCATTCTACCTTCAAGGTTCACTAATCTATCATGGATTCATTTTTTACCTCTCCTCAACGACACCATCTTGTCGAAAATTTACCATTAGTTTTGTTGGAGATCATTCATGAACCCTATAGCTTCGTTCCTATCCTTGTGTCTATCCTGATCTTGCTGCTCCAAAAGAACTCAACTCTAATTTGTTGAAGACGCTCATCCAATGTATCAAAGGGAGAAGGCATCTCGACTCGACTAGGAGAAAGGTCTGCTAGTTGATCCACCTCTTCCCCTAGGTCATAGTTAGCTTCATGGTGAATGGTTCCTTAGCCTCGTGGGCCCCCTCCATGGCGAGCACGGCCCCATTGATGCAGCATGGCACCCCAACAGTCCCAATCACCTTAGCCACCCCCACAAGCAGTCCACCCAATACATCTCCCAAACCCTCTTGGTTGCCACCACCTCTTCACTTCCCACTTTAAGCTCCCAGGGAGCCATCTGTGAACCCTAATAGTCATAGTTTGCTAGCACCACCAAGATAAATTCCACACATAAACACTCCATACCCTAGACCCTGCAGTGAGACGTTGCCTTCCAAACACTATTAACGCACCAATCTCCATTGTCGACACCTTGAAAATTAACCTGCAAACCCGCCACCAAAGCCCCTAACCTTGTCCTTTCGACGATCTTCCTAACTAGGACTTAACAAAGATCACATAGCCTACCCACGAAAGGTGAAATCCAACAAGACAAGCTGTCAAGCCCTTGCTTTAATTCAAAATAACTAATACTTATCATAGTGCAAGAGCGCACTGCTAGTTGACCACCTCTCTTAGTTCGTATGTCCACTGCAAATTCCATGAGATGACTGCACCACCACCATCATCAAGAGGTCGCCCCTTTAATTCTGGATCACATACCCACTCAGAGATGGTCATTTGATTCACATTTGTAAAAACAACACCACCAACACTGGCTGAAATTCCTTTGGCCTGCACAATTGTTTGGCTCATAGGAAATGGTACCGTCGGTGTGTCACCCTGCAAAAACAAATAGAAGTAAACTCCTACCGGCAGCAACCTCATACCTCTCCTTAGCCAGCAATGCTTGCCACCCCTTGCTCTAACACAATTAACCCTCCACGTCTCTAGAAAACTCGGTGCTTTAATGCCAAAAGAAGTGTGTCAAGCGTGTTTCATCTCGCTAGGCATCGCATGTGGGAGGACAATGAGACCCCCATCAAATCACTAGATATGTCATTTGTCACCCCCATCGAGGAAAAGAAAAATAATAATTACCAAATACCAACATTAAAAAATATTTGAACTTTTACATTATTTAAAAATAAATAAATAAATAAATAAAATTAAAAATTATTAAGCCGAGATGCTCATTCTACAACCCAATATGATGTGTAAGGATGTTCGTCTATCATCAAAGTTGAAATTTTGCTCATGTCGGCCAAAACAAAAAATCTAAAAATCTAAAAAAAAAACTATACAAAACATTTAAATAATATTGGTTCATAAAAAAAAATGCACATAAAGAAATTAGATCCCTCTTGGCTCATGTTAGATCTGTATTTAAGATGGACCTATGCTAGTTAATATATATGTTAGTTGGGTTTAACTTAAGTGATTGGGAAAAAAGTTATCATCTCCATTTCAATTTAGTTCTTGCATGTGAGATGTTCTATACATGTGGGAAAACCTATCATAACTCAGTTGTCAAACCAATTGTGAGGATAGTCATCTCTAACTGTTATCCGCGAATGCAAGCTGACTCATCACTGTTATTCAAGGAAAACCATGCCACTTGGAATAACCCGTTGGCGGTTCGTAAGGGGGCAGGCTTTCACTCTTGCCAAATCCCTTTAGGTCTTGGGTCGTTAACATGTTTCCTTACGTGTGAGGAAGATGAGCTCTTAGCCAAGCAGAAACAATTTTAAGACATACTCCAATCTCATTGCATATGAAATGTTAAACTTATACATACATAAAAAAATTTAAAATTTTATCTTTATATTTGAAATGTATTAAGAAAAACATTCCAAAATCATTATAATTTTACTTAAAAGATTAAAAAAATTAATAGTATATAAATTCTTTTCAAAATAAAATATAAAATTTATTCTAATTATATATTTTAAAAATAAATCCTATTATAAATATACATCATACATTTAAAAAAAATAATCAAATTTATGACCTGCACTTCAAAAAAAAAATGTAACAAAAGCAATTATGGGTACTTTGGGAGCGATAATGGTAGTGATGGAAATCAATCCATTGTACAAACCAAGCGGGTTAACCAATTCAAATTCAAATCTATAGATCATATTAAACCAAATAATTCGTTTATATTCATTTTATATCAATATAAACAATATTTACATTTTATCTTAACCCTTTCAAGATTTAATAAATTAAAAGCTAAAGTTACTATACTCATGATTCTCATGTGAGTGTCGACAAAACCATCTTTTATCCGCTGTCACACCGAATTGGAGAATTTATTGTATATTCAGAGTTGGAATAACCACACGTGCAGCTTCACTGCTGTCTATATTTTTTTCAAATGTATATCCTCCTGCTTTGTCTATCGAACGGAAAAAAGAAAAAACATATTCGTACAACAAATCTTATCCTTTGCTTTGCTTTTGAGGTAACCTTGCGATGGGCTTTAAGGAATTTCAATCTTTTCCTTTACGGACAAAGAAGTGCAGTGCAAATAAAACAAAGCAGCACAACTTTGCAACCTTTCTAAATAATATCATAATATGACGTGGCATAGGTGCCTTCATAGTCCAAGATGGCAACCATTTGAAAGAATATCATAATACGACGTGGCATCAGTGCCTTCATAGTCCAAGATGGCAACCATTTTAAATATCATAATATATGACGTGGCATCGGTGCCTTCGTAGTCCAAGATGGCAACCAGTTAAAAAAAAATATCATAATATGACATGGTATAAGTGTCTTCAAGTTCATAGTTCGACGTGGCAAATATATCTTTTGTAATTTGCGGTTAGAAATTTAATACAGGGATTTTTTGGTGTGATTTTTTGGATTTTCTGGTATTAGAATTTGGTGGAAAATTTTGAGGTGGAATCTTGATTTGTATTATTTAAATTGATTTCTTAATTATATATAGACTCAGTGCTTTGGAAAACCCATAAGACACTTCAATTGTGAAGCAATTACCTATAAGTAGAACTTCGGCGTAAATCACATCGAACCAACCAGTGTGGTTCATCGTCAAAACAAGTTGAAAAAATAAATCCAACTTTACATGCTAAATACTCTGAGCAATTACCTTCAAACTTATAATTTTAATAAATTTCTAGAAAAATTAAACCAAAAAACCCACAATTTTTTTACCAAAAAATCACACTAAAAATCCACACATCCACACTTTAATGTCTAACACCCTCTTTACTCCGTCAACTAAGCTCTAAGAACACCACCACATCTCCGTATCAAAACTTTTATTATAAAAATAGATAAAGTCAGCTTTTTATCGTGACATTTGTAATCGTTTTGCATAGATAAGTTTTTCAATATTTAGTAAATATGATATTAAAATGGATGATATTTATGTATAATATTATATTTATATATAAATTCACCATCAATAATCTTTTTAAACTCTTAAATGATAAGATATTTATTTTAATGGATTATAAATTATAATTGAAAAAAAAAACACTATGGGGTAGGATGATATTAGCACATAGTATTATATTTAAATGTAATCTAAAATTAATATTAATTAATTTTTTAAAATGTTAAAAGTTATGATTTTTATTTTTAAATTAATATAATTTATAGTGGTTTGTGTTATTTTGTTTAATGATATTATAGAGTAAAAAGTAGGTTGTTAGGTTGTGGATACATTGAAGAAGTTTGTGTTATAAATGTGGATATCTATTGAATTAATGTAAAGATGTTGTTTAAACATGTTATATTTTGGAGTTTTTGGTGAGAATCAAGTGATTTTTTTTTGTCAAACCTTTATTTTGGTTGTTTAAAATGAGTTTTGACTACATATATGGATTCAACACCCTGAAAAACCCTTGGGGCATTTAGATTATGGAGAGATTACAACTCAAACTTGTAATTCCACGAAATCCCTACCAAATTTTGGGCAAATTAGACCGAAAAACCCTCCAAAATGTAGAACACATAAACTATGATTGTAACAACCCCGGCTTAACAGTTCATGTAATAAAGTTAATAAAGACAAAATAAGACCAAGGTCATGGGACACATATTCCAAGCTGAATGTTGGGCAAAACATCCTAGTGGGTGTTCATTTGGTTTATTATGGCTAAGAGGAAATTGGCAAAGGCATTGGCAAAGGAAAAGAGGCATTAATTGGCATTTTCTTTATGAAAATAAAGGAAAATAGGAGAAACTAAAGGTGAAAGGTCACATATTTGCATGAGAACGAAATTGAAGGAAAATTAGAGGAAATTGAAGAAAATAGAGGCCACGATGATAAAAAGGCTTTTGAGGACTAGTTCATGGTTATTGTCAGTGTTAGCTTTTGTCTATTTAGTTTTGGAGCACTCTCTCTAGTATCTCTCTCTCATACTCTTGCACACTTAGAGCATTCTTTGAGAACTCTAGCATTGAAGAAAGGAAAGCAACGATCAAGCAAGGGAGAGTTGGATCAAGCTACTACAGCGGGATTACTTGCAGGTATCGAGTTGCATGTATGATTTCCTTGCTAGTTTGGCATGCATGTGTGTATTTGGTTCTCTTATTGTCATTAGCATGGGTTTTGCCAAGTATGACACTGGTTTTCGACCTTGCCCTACCATTTTTGGATAGCCATGGTGTGATGGGGTTCTTTCACTTGGTTGAGTTGGATTGTTAGATGGTTTCGAAACTGAGTGAGGTGGGCTTGGGAAAAATCACAAGGCTTAGGATTCCCTAGATCAGTAAAGGTGGGATTGCGGTAAAGCCTGGTTGTGTATACCCTCGTTGGGCCTAGGAATACTTGAAAGGTAAATGGCAGGATATAAGGTTAAGCCTAAGGGCGGAGACGGACAAATTCATCACGGTTTAGGTGGAGAGATCCAAAGGCATACATGCTTGTTTAGAGCCTAGTGATCCCTGGATCGATAATGGTGGGATTGCGGTAAAGCATGGTAGTGTATGTTTCTTAGTTGGGCATAGGAATCCTTCACTGGTATATGGCGAGATATACGGTAAAGCCTAGTTGTATAAGTGCTTGTTTCGGGCCTAGAAATCCTTGACCAATTTTAGCGGGATATGTGGTAAAGCCTAAGCAACATGGTTATTTTGTTGTGAGTCCCACATTCATGCTTAGAATATGGCACAGGGATGATTGGCTGAAAGAAATATTTTGTTCAACACAATCTATGGTCGGGTGGTACATGGAAGTACCTAATTTGGTTGGATTTGCATATGTTAATAAGAGTTATTTTCCCTTGTATTTCATGAGTATTTATACTTGTTATGATGTGGCTTTGATGGTTGTTCTATATTATTATTCTTATGGGTATATGTTGGTTATAAGCATGGTTTCATGACAGATTCCAGTTATGGTTGTCATCATGTTTTGATTCATAAATGAATGCTTAATGAATATAACTACCAGACCTCTATGTTTAAATATGCATTCATTACCTGTAGAGTACATGGTCTCAATGTGTTTAATGAAATGTTTGTCATTGTTAGGCCTCGTTAGGTCAAGTTCTTGTCTAAGTTTTGTATGGAAGGCTTTGTCTTTGTGTCATTCATTTTTCTGGAAAGTTTCATTGAGTTTTAGGCAGTGTTTTGGAGAGTAGCCCCGAAAAAGTGTCCCAAATCTCATGGTCACAAGCATAAAACTGGGTGAAAAATACTACAACCGCTCGCTTGTAGGCTTATGCATGTGACTGGAGGGCTATAGTCAAATTTTTGCAGCGTTGTGCCAGTGTCTGGGAGTCCAGGACATTGAAAAAGAGGCTTAACTTAGGGTTTGGGCACTTAGAAGGGCAGTTTAGCCCTTGGGGGTCCTGTAGCACCTGAGGGAAGTCAGTAAGGTTTTGGTTTTGTCGATTCCACTTCCTTAAGGTGATATAGGAAGTTGAGTCATATCATAGTATCCCTCAGCTCATGTTTACCCTGACAAGCCGATGAAAGTTGGTAGATGTGGGATGGGTGGTTACAGAATGGTACCAGAACATGGTTCAACACTTGGACTGGATGGGTGGAATGTGTTTGTCATGCATGCATGTTAATCGTCTATGTGATTATTATGCATGCATTAGAGCAGTAATTGTTGCAATTTGTGTCATCATGATGTTGTTGGTATGTTATGATGCTAATGTGTTGACTAATATAGAGCAAGAGAAGCATATTATTAGAGTGAGGTTGCAGTTTTGGACCTCGAGGTAAGAGCAAATCATCATATAGGTTTTTGTGTTTGGCATACAGGTATGATGGTTAATAATTGTTATATGCATTATGGTTACATACATGCTTGTCTTTCTATCATTGTTGTGGTTACATGCATGGTAGATGCTAGTTGATCAGTGTGGTCTTATGCATATGCATCAGATAGTCATGAATGGTAGTAACTTGTTGTTATATGCATTGTGGTTGTCCACAAGATGATTATGGTCATTGCATTTAAGATCTTGATGTTATATGTATCGTGCTAATCTGGATTGGCTTGTGCAAGTGGTAATGGTTATGATATTTAGGTATGAGTCGATATACTTGTGATATTGTGTCATATTAATCAAGACTGACTTATGCAAATGTGATAGCTTCCCCTAAGATACATTGAGGTATGTGTTTGATTATGTCGTTTCTTTGGTTTATCTAACATGGTATGTTTACGAGTTGTTTGAATGTTTGATTAATTGCGTGATATGAGTACGTGTCTATAAGATTGCATGAAGAAATGGTCTTGTTTAAGATGGTTGTACTAACACGTTATGTGTTGAGACATCTAATATGCACTTGAGTGTAAGTGGGTGCTAGTTGTACTAGTACTATGACTAATGACTGATAGTTGATTATGACATGGTTGTTAGTCTTGGTAAAGGATGATTTCAAATTAATAGATATGTTGTCTTTATCTTTGGAACAAGTGGCTGACATGTGCGAATGGTTGCAGGGAATCATACTTAGTAATAACATGATAAGGTAACAAATGATTTATTTATATAACTAACAACTGAGTGATGTGATAGTACATAATAAGATCCAATTACAGCAAGGAGAAAAGGTAAAAGAAAGGAATTTGATGAGAATTCCTTTGGCTATGTTTGGCAACTTTAATTCCCAATGAATGAGTGCTTTGCATGCATGAATTATTCTTAACCTTGATTTTGTCTGACATCACGTGGATATGTGTTATATTTGTGAACATGTATTTGAAAGGTATATTAGCTAGTTTCTAGTTCTGACTGGATTCCTCGAGGAATTGGAGTCCCTTGAGAGATGGCCTGGATGTGTTTAGTTGCAAGGCAACGTGCTTGGCACAACAAGGTAACTCGTATATTGTTATATTTATTTATACACTGATAGTTATGTGTTTATGGCAGTATCATGCAGGGATTGTATAGCAAAAGAGACTATCGTGAATCTCAAAGAAGGTTCAGGTTGAGCTTTCCTTTGGGAGCATTGGGAACCCATGGGGGTTGATTCATGGTGTTTGTTGCTAGTATTGTGCTTTCGGTGCTTTGTGATTTATTTGCGCTTGATTTGTAGTTTTCTTATGTCTGGTGCATGGCCATGCCACTTTGTTTGTGGTGTCATATTGCTATTGGTTTTCGTGGTTTTATTCTTGTTTGTTTCTTGTTTTTGCCTTTTATGTTTTGAGGGTCTTGAGAATTGGTTGCGGAAAGAGGAAAGTTAATAGAGCTCAGAGAGAGATGGATGGAACCCAATAGGTAATGTGAGACCTGAATGAAGCTCAATGCATGTATAAGGGAAATTGAAGGCAAGAATATGACAACTAGTTGTATTGGTTGGGTCCATTGGGGTAAATGGATGGTGGAAGGATAGTCATGAGAAGGTATAGTAAATGGATTTTGTAACATCCCCAGGTTAAAAGTTCATGTAATAAAAGTTAATAAAGGAAAAATAAGACCATGGTCAAGGTACACGTATTCCAAGCTTAATGTTGGGCAAAATATCCTAGTGGGTATCACTTATTGTGGGAAAATGGCAAAGGAAATGGCAAGGATTTGAAAAGAAAAAAAGGCATTATTGGCATTTTATTTATGAAAATAAAGGAAAATAGGAGAAGACAGAGGTGAAAGGTCATAGGTTGCATGTGAGGAGGAAATTGAAGGAAAATTATGGAAAATTGAAGAAATTAGAGGCATCAATAATAAAAAGACATCAGAGCATTAATTGGTAGTCTTTTGTCAGCGCATTTTCAGAATTAGTTTCAGAGAGGAGAAGAGTGCCAAGCAGAGAAGGAAAGCAAGCAAGGAAAGGAAGGACAAGGAAATCAAGGATCAAGCAACCTCAACAAGAATACTTGAATGTAACATGTTGCGTGTATGATTTCCTAGCTAGTTTTGGCATGCATGGTATGTGCATGTGTGTATTTGGTTTCATTGTTGTCGGTGGCATGGATTTTTCCAGTCTTTGATAGTGTTTTTTAGCCTTGCCTTTCCATTTTCGAATAACCATGGTGTGATGGGATTCTTTCTCGGTTGAGCTTTGGATTTCCAAAAGATTTTGGATCCAGGTGAGGTGGTCTCAGGAAAATCCCAAGGGTTGGAGGTGGAGATGGTTTTCTCCGAGAAGCCCTCAATAGGTGGGTGGAGATAGGAAAATTCCTCAAGGGATGGTGAAAGAATTCTGAGGCATCCAAGCTCGGTTATTTATTTATTTATTTTATTTTAATATCATAGCCAGTTTAGGTGAGATCACGGTATGGTGAGGGTGGAGGTGGTTTAACCATTGGATTCCCTTGATTTTTCATATATTAGTTTATCCTATGAGATCCCATATCGATGCTTGAAATACGGCATGGAAGTGATTGGATGAAAGAAATATTTAGTTCAACCCAATCTATGGTCAAGTGGTACATGGAAGTCCCTGAATTGGTTAGCTTTTGCATATGGTTAATAAGAGTTAAGTTTATCTTATCTTTGATAAGTAAACGTACTTGTTATTATGTGGCTCTAATGGTTGTTCTATCATTGTTATTTATCTGGTTATATGTTGGCTATAAGCATGGTTATTTGATGGATTTAAGTATGGTTCTTATCACACTTCCATTAATGAATGTCTGGTTGATGAATGCATGACCTAATTGGTGTTATCACAACTATTGTGAGAAGGCATAGATCCTTCTTGTTAAACCTCAAATAAGTTTTTCAGGGCCTTATGTTCAGATATGCATTCTTGACCTGTAGGTTGCATGTTCATCATGTGTTTAACGGAATGTAAGTCTTGGTTAGGAGAGGTCAGGTCAAGCCCTGGTTTAAGTTTTGGTTCGAAAGCCTTGTTTCTATGTGATTCATAATTTTTTGAAGTTTCAATGAGTTATGGATAGGGGCCTGAGTCTTAGCCTTGAAAAAGTGGCTTAGAATTCAAGGTCGCTAGCATAGAACTGACTAAAAAAGTCCACAGTCACTGGGAATCAAGCCTATGGGAACAGCTGGAGGGCTACAGTCGCTTGGCCTTGGTAAGGGAGTGATTGAGGTTCTAGGTCATAGAAATAGGGGGTTCAACACCTAGAGGGGTTAGGTTGCTCCTGGAGGTTATGTGGCACCTGAGGGAGGTCAGTAAAGTCTTAAGTTGTCAACTCCATTTACTTAAGGTCGTATAGGAGGTTGAGTCTTATCATAGTGACCCTTAACTCATGTTTACCCCGGGCAAACCAGTGAAAGTGGGTAAATGTGGGAGGAGACGCTTATAGGGTGTTATCAAAGTGGGTTGCGCTCTCTTTGGGTAAAATCTGATGTTGCCATGGTTATGGTTGTCATGCATGGGGCCATGGTATACAATTGGTAAGGTCATGTATGATGTTGTTATATTGATATGATTATGATCATATATGTATCATGCTAATGTTGACTGATTTTTCAGATGAGATAAGCCTCCCATGAACATCAGTATAGTAAGGTTTTGATTTTGGCATCTATTTGGTTTATCTAACATGGTCTACTTGAAAGAAGAAGAGAATCAGAGATGATGAACAAAATGGTAGACTATAATTCTCGTGACCCCCCCTACAAATCAACTGGGTAGCAAGGAGATAAGTATTCTCCTGGAATAGAATACACATTGAGGAGTTTGACGACAAAGATCAGAAGTTGCAAAGCAGACAATGGCAGGTTGGTTGAGGCTCAGGAAAGACTTGCAAGGGTTCAGGAAAATAAGGTAGAAGTCAATTTAGTAATTCTTCAGAGCTTGTCGAAATTGCAGAGACAAGGATGGTTGAGGATCAGTTAAGAGTAGAAAGAGAAAACTAATCGAGCCTATAGTAGCAAGTCTCAGTCCCGATATAGGTTGGATAAAAGGGATATAGTCAAAGACGACAAATCACTAGATACACCTGACAGGAGGATTGGTATGTATGGGCATTGTTAGGGTCCTATAATTTATAGGATCTCAAGGTAATTGAGTGATGTATCTCAGGAATCCTATTTTGTAAATACTTGTCAATCTGCCAATGATTTCCAAATAAAAAGAAAAAATGAAATAAAAATGAAAAGAGGGTATAAAGAAGAAGAATAAAGAGAAAAACAAAAATATTGAAAAAGGAAAAAGATTGAACCCCACCAAAAAGAAAGAAAATCAAAAAGAGAATAATATTGAAAGTGTTGCAAGTCTAAATGCCACTACTCATACATAGTTTTTTGTTTCATTTCTGTAAAATAAAGTTGTGTGCAGCTTGTTCAAAATGCCACAATCAATTGCTTTAGTTTAATCATATTATTTAATCATGATTAGACTTCTTTAAATTTCTGTAAATTAGATAGAGAATGAAGGTTTATCCAACAGTTTAATCTGGATAAATCATTAGTTAGGTAGAAAATGACATTGACCCAACAATTTAATCTGGGTCAATAGGAGAAATAAGGGATAGGTTAGATAGTTTTTTCTTTCTGCATAAAAGAAAATAAAAATGGGTTTGCTAGTCTAAGTGCACCCTAGAGATCAAAATAAAAAATGCTAGTCTAGCTAAGGGTAGGTAGATTTGCAGGTTTGCTTAAATATCAACATGCATAAATTTTATCCTAAGTTTGAGGATAGGGAAAAGAGGGGAAAAATGCATACTATGCATTATGTATGTCAAATGTTATTATTAATCCTTTATCCTAAGTTTAGAGGATAAAATGTGTGCTGGGATAAAGTGCTTCACACCGTATATTTTCCCTTTTATCCTAAGTTCGAAAAGGTAATAACACATGCCCAAGTGGACAAATGTTTTTCTATCATTTGCGATTAAACTTCAATCACAATCATCACCTCGAGAACTGATCCCACACTCCATCCACAACCATTATCCTTTTTCAGCCCCCCCTTCGCTTTCTCCCTTTACCGCCGGGGTGGGGGTGTTTGGAAGGCGGTTTCTTTCGCTGGGCCCTACTCTCTACATGGCGTGTCCTGATGATTTCACACCCCCTGCTGGTACCGCTTATTGCCCATAACCCCCTCCAGAAACTACCCATCCTGCATTCGTTCATGTCGTGCCACCACCACTACTTCTCCACCACTCTCCACCTACCACCTGTCTCGACCATTGCTCCAATTAAATGTCTTCCCACTTTATACCTGTTAGCATTCAATTTTCTCGGGTAACCGTTCAGTAACAGCCCCATGCCATTTCCAATGGGACGTTGCCTATGCTTTTAAATAGATCCAAAGCATGTCATTGCCAATCTTTCACCTCTCATTCTGTTTATGTTCTTCATAATTTCTTGCCGCAGTCTCTATCAGAGCGTCCTCGCCACCAACATCCCGACAATCACTGACCTCCCTATGCTTTTTCGCCTGACAAACTATTTTTTCTGAACCCGGTAAGCCTTCTTTGCCTATCCATTTTGTTCAGAAATTGTTACAATCATGCCTCCTAAAGCTAAGACCCAGGACCAGGCCATTAACCCGTTAATTCCACCTTCTGTAGACCTGGATCACACACCATTGGCAGACAAGGATTATCGGATAACTAAGACACTTTGTGACTATGATTTCCTCGAGCTATACTGTTGGTTAGAGGATAAACACTCTGATAAAACTGATGAGATAGGACTCTAGGAGTCAAACCTCCCCCACTATATTTTTCCTGTGACATTTCAAGCCCCAGAATTCACCAGAAGATGCCAAGCTTGCTATGTCCCTGCCCAAAGAGCCATAATTGCACCTTCAGGTGACATCCTTTTCACCATCATAGCCAAATCTATTGATCAAATGATGCTGGCCCCTTTTGTGGAAAATGCTGCCCCTTTTTCCCTATAAGCCCTCACCTAGTTTTATCAAAAGCTGGATTTTGCCACCAAAGCTAGGATTTTTGAAATTTTCCTGCCAGAGAATGCCCAATTGCCCAAGAAGAATCCTCCTTATCCTTCTTCCATTTTCCCTGATCAAGCCAAGCAGATTATTTCTATCCTTTCTCACATTCTAGGCTACCATTTTGATCAGTGGGTAGATGAACCTATTTTAGGATTCCTCTCCACATTTTCCACAGACAACAAACCCTCTACAATTTTCAATTTCAGTCAATTCTTGGTTGACAATATCCATGAGCAGTTCATCAAGTTTCCCACAGAGCAGGTGTTCAGTTACACCTCTATTTTAATTTACATGTTCATCTACTATCAAGCAGAGAAGTTCACTTTTGCATTGCATAAATTAGATGATGCAAGGGATCAACAACCAATGATCTTTTGGACCTCATTGGTCATGAAGGAACAACAAGAATTCACCTACAAATAGTTTATATAAGACTTTTTTCACCCAGCTATGAACATTCTCTATAGTATAGTGCAGCCTAGGATCAGTGAGGAGATTAAAAGGATTCTACATCTATTAGACCAAGCAAAGACCGAAGATTGGTACCTGTACCAAAACTACACAGAGATTAGAGTCTATGGATGTGAATTGGCCCCCTACAAGCTCCCCAAGTACCTCCCAATGAGGATCTTTGCACTAGAATATATCAGGAAAATGTTGAACTCAGATGAGATCCACTTTGTAGTAGCAAAGAAGAAGGCACAATTCAGAATTAAAACACAGGTGGGCCCATTTGTGTGCAACACAAGAACTGCAGGGGAGGAGGCAGATAAAATATTGAAGGAGATGAAGTTCAACTTGAGCTTCACATGGTCTTATGACCCCTATGGCATCATTTCAAAACTCAGAGTGGACAATAAGAATACTCCTTATATCCATACTTCTAGACCAGACATAGAACAATATGCCAATCAGTTGGAATGGGCAGAAAATACCCTACAGGAAGCTGAAGAGCAGATTGTGTCCACTTCCAGTTTGCAGACTCCTGTTCCTCAAGAAAAATCAACAAAAGGCAGAGGGAGGAAGGGTCATCATCTACAACAGGGAGTGAAGCCAGAGAATTTAGAATCAGTTACAGAAAGAGGCCCAAGGTGACTCATAAACCAGATGTAGACAAAGAAATGGAAGAACATGCATTTATCATCATCACAAATTCTCCACCAGAAACCATGAAGTTCACTACTTCTCCTTCTGAACCTTCATCTTCTCAGGGTCATAAGGAGACCGAGCTAGAAACACACACTGTCCAGACAAAAAAAGAGAAAACAATGTTTGATAGGTATAGAGAAATAAAGCTCAGAAATGAAATCTTGAAGAACAACACCTACAACCAATTCTGGAAGTAGACTTCTAGTTCACAAAGTAGACTTCTGTCAGTATATGATACTGAACATGGCAGAATGCAGATGGCCTTCCTTGAGGCCAAACTTCACAACCCAAATCAACAGCTGACTACAAGAGCACCACCTTTGAGTTCATCACAAAGGAGATACATCCCATTGATCAAATGGAGATGCACAAACAAACTAGTGAGATGATATTGATAAGGGTATTCAGGAAGAAGAGTTGATTTGGGATGAGTTTGAGAGACTCTTTAAGAAGAAGTACCTATCAGAGAGGTACTATGATGACAGAGCTAAGGAGTTGTATGAGTTCCAGATGGGTTCTACGATAGATGACGAGTACACTAGTAGGTTCCTGGAATTGTTGAGGTATGTGCCTTACCCCAAGGATGAGAAGGCTAAGATTAAGAGATTCATCAGTGAGTTGCCAGTAGCATATAAAGACCAGATTGAGTTTGTTGAGCCTAAATCGTTGGAAGAGGCCATCTAGAAGTTGAATCATTGTTATGAGTAGTCAAAGCGCAAAGCTAATCCTAAGTGTGATTTGAAGGGGAATGAGAAATTTAAAGGGAAATGTCCACCAAAGCGAGGAAGATCTCAGGATGCGGGTGAGAAAGAAAATGTTTCTCCTTACAAGAAATTTAATGCAGTTGAGAAGGGACATGGGTCACAACCTAGAGGTGATGGTAGGGGACCGTTTCCGTGTTGGAGATGTGGCAAAGATCATCACAAGAACGATTTCCCATTGTACCAGGTTGGTAGGCCTCTGATCTACATTGATTAGGAGGTGCAGGCAGTTGGGGATGTTGGGCATAACATTCCTTGAATTTATGCAGTTGTGGAAAACAAGCAAGAAGATCACTAGGAATCCATTATTGAGGTGGAAGGTAAGCTCTGTGTTTAAGTTGTTTCTATTTTGATATACCCTGGATCTAATTATAGTTTTGTTAATCTTGACTCGGTGGATAAGTGTGGTTTGAGAAAAGAAGTGCATGCAGAGTCTTGGCTGGTGTAGTTGGCTATAGGTACTAAGAAGATAGTTCATCATTAGATATGAGCTTGTGCATTTGAGCTGAATGTTATGCCTACAACAACACATTTGAATGTACTTCCACTGGGATCATATAGTATTCTTTTGGGTATGGATTGGTTGTATCTTCACAGGACCAAAGTAGATTGTTATGACAAGGCTATTGAGTGCCTGGATGATAATGGGGAAAAGAGAATTTTGCAAGGAAAGAAGAAGCCTACATCAGTTAGGATGGTCACCGCTATGCAGGCTAAGTGCAGTTGCAGGAAGGGGTGTGTACTGTTTGCAATCCATATTTCCAGTGACAAGGGTAAGGATGTTGAGGATGCAAAAATATTCAAGAGATACCTTGTATTACAATAGTTTCAGGATGTGTTTCCAACAGATATTCCAGAGTTTCCTCCCCATAGGGAAGTGGACTTTTCTATTGAGTTGGTACCAGGAGCAGCACCAACATCAAAGGCACCTTACAGGATGAGCACACTAGAGTTAGTAGAGTTGAAGTTGTAGCTAAAGGAAATGCTTGATAAGGGATACATTAGGCCAAGTGTATCACCTTAAGGTGCACCAGTATTGTTCATGAAGAAGAAGTATGGTATTGTTACATTTGCATTAATTATATGCAGCTGAACAAGGTGACGATCAAGAACAACTGCCCATTGCCGAGGATTGATGACTTGTTTGATCAGTTGAAGGGAGCAACAATGTTTTCAAAGAATGATTTGAGATTAGGATACCATCAAATACACATCAAAGAAGAGGACATATACAAGACTGCTTTTAGGACCAGGTATGAGCATTATGAGTTTGTTGTGGTTCTTTTTGGTTTGATTAATGCCCTAACTACTTTTATGTGCTTGATAAATAGTGTATTATGTCTTTATCTGGACAAGTTTGTTACTGTATTCATTGATGATATATTGATATAGTCTAAGAATGAGGAAGAGCTTGTCGAACACTTAGCAGATGTATTGATATTGCTAAGAGCATCAGTTGTATGCCAAGCTTATCAAGTGCAACTTCTTTCAGACAAAGGTACATTACTTGGGATATGTTGTCTCCAAGGAAGGCATAGTAGTGGATCAAGAAAAGATAAGGGTTATCATCGAGTGGGAAACTCCTAAAAATATGGATGAATTCATATCATTCATGGGGTTAGCAGGTTACTATAGGAGGTTCATCAAGAACTTATCACGCATTGCATACCCTATCACATCTTTGCAGAAAAAATGTAAGAAATTTGAATGGATAGAGGAGTGTGCGGCCAATTTTGACTAGTTGAAGCAGTTGTTGACCAATTCTCTATATCTTAAGATTGTAGATCTAGCAAAGAGTTTGTGGTGTGTACAAATGCCTAGAGGAGAGGACTTGGTGGGGTCTTGATGCAAGAGGGACATGTGGTGTGTTATGAGTCTAGGAAATTGAATGAGCATGAGCAAAACTATGTGACTCATGATCTTGAGTTGGAAACTATTATTCATGACTTGAAGATGTGGAGGCATTATCTTCTTGGTAGGAGGTTTGTATTGATGAGCGATCATAGTGGGTTGAGATATTTGTTTGACCAACCAAATTTGAATGTTAGGCAGGCTAGGTGGTTGGCCATGATTAGCGAGTTTGACTTTGAGATCAGATACATTAAGGGTAAAAAGAATAGGGTTGCATATGCTCTCAGTAGGAGAGTGTAGATGAACCATGTTGCAGCAATGAGCTCTTATGGGACAGATTTACAGGATCGGATTGGACAGGATGATAGGTACATGGAGCTTAGGCACAAGTTACAGTAGGGTACAAGTGATTAGGATGTGGACTATCAACTCATGATAAATGGTTTGGTGAGATTCAGGGACAAGGTCTATGTGTCAGATGACAGTGGGCTCAAGAAGCTTATCTTTAGGGAGTTTCATGCCAAGCCATATTGAGGACACCTAAGATATCAGAAGACAGTGACAGCGATAAAGAAGTTCTACTATTGGTCAAATTTGAAGAAGGAAGTAGCAGATTTTGTGGCTAGATGTTTGGGCTGTCAGCGGGTGAAAGCAGAGTGTAAGCATCCAGGTGGGTTGCTTCAACCCATTCCAATTCCAGAATAAAAATAGGAGGTCATTTCTGTGGATTTCGTTACAGGTCTTTGAAGGACATCGAGGCAGCATGGTTGTGATCAATAGGTTGAGCAAGGTAGCTCACTTCATTCTAGTGAATACTACTTATTCATCTAGTGAGGTGGCACATGTCTTCCTCAGGGAGATCGTGAGATTGCATGGTGTACCTAAGAAGATTGTGTCGGATAGGGATGCTAAGTTCACTTCCAAGTTTTGGAAGTAGATGTTTGCAGGTTTGGGGACAGAGTTGGACTTCAGTGCAACTTATCATCTACAAACATATGGAAAAATAGAGATGGTCAATAGGATTTTGGAGGATATGCTGAGGATGTATGTCATGCACCGATAGAGGAGATGGGAGGAGTATCTTCCATTGGTCAAATTTGCTTACAACAATGGTTATTAAGAGTCACTGAGGATGAGTCTGTTTGAAGCATTATATGGGCAGAGTAATAATACTCCCATCAACTGGAGTCATCGATTGAACAAGTACTTATTGGACTAGATATGTTGGTGGAAATGGAGCAGGAGATGTAGGCTATAAATAATAATCTAAAGGCAACACAAGATAGGTAGAAAAGTGATGCATACCAACACATGCATTTAAGGAGTTTCAGGTTGGGGAGCATGTGCATTTACGAATCAAGCCCAAGAAGAGCTCCTTGAGGATTGGATAATGTGCCAAGTTGGCACCACAATATTGTGGACCTTTTGAGATCCTTGAGAGGATTGGACTAGTGGCAGACTTGCACTGCATTTGACAGTGAAAGTCCGTGATGTTTTCCATGTTTCATTACTTAAAAGATATATAGAGGATGTTGATCATGTTATTGATTGGTTTGTATTGCAGGTGGAATGAGAAGGATAATTTCAGTGGAAACCTCGGTGCATATTGCAGCGAAAACAACTCATGCTCTAGTATAGAGAAATCGAGCAAGTTAAAGTGTAGTGGAAGCACATTGGGGCTGATGAAGCTACATGGGAGATGGTTGATCAGATGCAGACTATGTATCCTTCATTGTTTGAAAATTGAGGCAAAGTAGTTTTGGTATATGTATATATGTACATGGATTTAAATACCGTCATGAGTTGTGTTATAAATCTCCAATAAGCGGTATTGTTGTCATGTTGTTCGGATGGTTTTGCTTTTGAGCAAGTTATTTATTATAAATACTGCAACGAGCTAGGTTGTAAAACTCCATGGGTAGTATGTTTTGGTTTTTTGTGGTTTTACTAGTTGTAGGTGTCATAGAACACCGAGGAAGGTGTTACCCTAAGGGGGAGGGGTCTATAACAGCCCAGGGTTAAAATTTCATGTAAAAAAAGTTAATAAAGGCAAAATAAGTTCAATGTCAAGGGACACTTATTGCAAGCTAAATGTTGGGCAAAATATCCTAGTGGGCATCACTTATTGTGTATTATGGCTAAGGGGAAATTGGCAATGCAATGGCAAGGCTTTGAAAAGGCAAAAAGGAATTATTGACATTTATTTATGAAAATAAAGGGAAATAGGAGAAGAGGGAGGTGAAAGGTCACAGGTTGCATGTGAGGAGGAAATTGAAGGAAAATTAAGGGAAAAAGAAGAAATTAGAGGCATCAATAATAAAAATACATCAGAGCATCAGTTGGTAGTATTTTTTCAGTTCATTTTCAGAATTGGTTTCAGAGAGGAGAAGAGCACCAAGAGGAGAAGGAAAGAAAGCAAGCAAAAGAAGGGTAAGGGAAGATAAGGAAAGACAAGGAAAGCAAATGAAAGCAACGATCAAGCGGGAAAGGTTGGATCAAGCAGCTTTGACATGAATACTTGCAAGTAACAAGTTGCATGTATGATTTCGTAGCTAGTTTTGGCATGCATGGTATGTGCATGTGTGTATTTGGTTTCGTTGTTGTCGGTGGCATAGATTTTGTCGCGTTTTGACAGTTTTTTTAGCCTTGCCATGCCATTTCCGGATAACCATGGTGTGATGGGATTATTTCTCGGTTGAGATTTGGATTGCCGAAAGTTTTTGGATTCGGGTGAGGTGGTCTCAAGAAAATACCAAGGGTTGGGGGTGGAGATGGTTTTCTCCAGGAAGCCCTCAACGGGTGGGTGGAGATAGGAAAATTCCTCAAGGGATGGTGAAGGAATTATGAGGCATCCAAGCTCGATTTGGTTTTGTGATCTTGGAGTTGGTTTAAGTGAGATCACAATATGCTGAGGTTGGAGGTGGTTTAACCTCTGGATTCCCTTGGTTGTTTATGGATTGGTTTATCCCATGAGATCCCACATTCATGCTTGGAATATGGCATGGGGGTGATTGGCTGAAAGAAATATTTACTTCAGCGCAATCTATGGTCAGTGATACGTTAAAGTCCCTGACTTGGTTGGATTTTACATATGGTTAATAAGAGCTAAGTTTCTTTTGTCTTTTAAGTAAATGTACTTTTTATTATTTGGATCTAATGGTTGTTCTATCATTGTTATTTATTTGGTTATATGCTTGTTATAAGCATGGTTATATGGCATATTTAAGTATGAATCTTATCACATTTTCATTAATGAATGTTTGGTTAATGAATGCATGACCTAATTGGTGTTATGGCAACTATTGTGAGAAGGTTCAATCCCTTATGTTTAGATATGAATTCATGACCTGTAGGTTGCATGATCATGTGTTTGATGGAATGTCAGTCATGGTTAGGAGAGGCCAGGTCAAGTCCTAGTTTAATTTTTGGTTTGGAAGCCTTGTTTCTATGTGATTCGTCATTTATGGAAGTTTCACTGAGTTTTGAGAAGGGCTCTGAATCTTAGCCTTGAAAAAGTGGCTCAAAATTTGAGGTTGTTGGCATAGAACTAACTTAAAAATTCCATATTCAATGGGAAGCAAGCCTATGGGAGCGACTAGAGGGTTATAGTCACATGGAGGCCTTGGAAAGGGAGCGAATGAGACTTTAGGTCATAGACACATAGGGTTAACTCATGGGTTGGACACTTGGAGGGGTTGAGTTGGTCATGGAGGTCCTGTGGCACCTTAGGGAGGCCAGTAAAGTCTTAAGTAGTTGAATCCATTTCCTTAAGGTCATATAGGGGATTGAGTGTTATCATAGTGACCTTCAGCTCATGTTTACCCCTGAAAAACCAGTGAAAGTGGGTAGATGTGGGAGGAGACGATTACAAATTTGGGGTGTCAGATGCCTTGATTATGTTGGGAACTGTTGTTCTCAATGTTGTGCATGTGTGCACAGATAAAGGGAGTTATCTTTACCTAGACCTTATGATATATGGTAATTATGTTGTGATCATGATTATGTTGATGTCTATATATGTATACGTGTATGTATGTTTGTCGTTGTCTGATAGGGTCTTCAGAGACCATGATTGTTTTATGATAATGTTTATATGTATACATGTATGTATGTATGTTGCTGTTTGACAGGATCCTCAAGAATCATGATTGCTTTATGCTAATGATTATATATATGTATGTATGTATGCCATTGTCTGACAGGGTCATCAGGGATCATGATTGTTTTATGTTGATGTTTATATGTATATATGTATGTTGTTATCTGATAGGGTCATCATGATCATTCTTGTGGAGGAATGATTGCTTATGCAGGTGAATGGCATGAAGAGGTTCTTGGTTTATGAGGAAACAAGTGGGAAGAGTAGACCTGACAGATCTATGGGGTTGGTATCATGTGGATATGAATTGATATTATGTGATTATACTATGTCTATCTTTATGTTATGGATAGGCTATGCCGAGGGATACATCAGAGGAATGAAATTAGTGTGATTTGCAACATGTTGGAACAAGCATGAATAGTGGAAAGACACTAAAAGCAAGGTTGCTTGGTAGAGTCAGTATGTGATCTCTAGATGTGTAGTACTATTGTTGTGTATATGTTGTACCTATAGTGTTGTGTACATGTTGTATAGCGGTGCTATGTACATATGGCGTTGTATATGTGATGATATGTGCATATGGTGTTATGTACATGTTGTATATGCGGTGTTATGTACATATGGTGTTGTGTACGTGTTGTATATGCGGTGTGGTGTACATGTTAGATATGTGGTGTTGTGTACATATGGTGCCATGTACATGTTGCATATGTGGTCCTATGTACATATGGTGTTATGTACATGTTGTATATGTAGTGCTGTGTACATATGGTGTTGTGCGCATATTGTACATGTGGTGCTATGTACATGTGGTGTTGTGTACATGTTGTACATGGGGCGTTGTGTGCAAGTGGTGTTGTGTACATGTCGTGCATGTGGTGTTGTGTACACGTCGTGCATGTGGTGTTGTGCACATGTTTTGCAAGTGGTGCTATGTACATGTGGTGTTGTGTACACGTTGTGCAAGTGTTGTTGTGTACATGTGGTGTTGTGTACATGTTGTGCAAGTGGTATTGTGTACAGGTGGTACTATGTACATGTGGTATTGTGTGCATGGCATACATGTTATGTTGTGTACATGTGGTATTGTGTATGTACATTGCATAGTCGTTTGTATCGTGACATGTGTATTCGTTTTCATGTACATCGGGTGTAGGTGTATGTATTCCGTTGTGTTGTACACCGGGCGTAGGTGTATGTATTGTCTGGTGTTGTACATCGGGTGTTGGTGTATGCGTTATGTTATACACTGGGTGTAGATGTATGTGTTGTGTGGTACACCATGTGTGGGCGTATGTGTGTGATGTACATTATGTGTATGCATATGTGATTGAAGAGAAGAGAAGTACTGGGTGCTTGTCGGGTGTGGAAACCAAACTAGTGTGCGTACGGATAGGACCAATTGAAGGATACATATTTGTATTTTATTTCATCTTTATTATGCATGTGACCTATGATTCTTATTTATGATGGTTACATGTGATTCATGATTTTGATTATGATGGTTGAGTTTTGAGCTAACCATATGTGGTACGTTTATTCATGATGTTTTGATCAAATAACTGGTTTGACTTGTTATGACAGGAAGTGAACAAAATTGCAAGTGTACCTTATTTGTAACACCCTCGTCCCACATCTACCCAAGTAACCGGCCAACTGGGGTAAATACGTGACGAGAGGCCACTATAATGGGATTCAACCTCCTAAGTCACCTTAAGGAAGTGTAATCGATGGTAACACACCAGACAAACCTTCCACATTAGCAACAAAACTCCCAGGAGCCATCCCAACCACTTAGTCAACCAACCCTTGAGACCAACTGAAGTTTTAGTGCATAAAAACTCTGGACGCTCCCTTGATATGGACAAGGGTGTCCCCGAGAGGCTCCAAAAGCTCCCATAACAAGGGAAAGGGAGTTTCTAGGGAATTTTTTCCCCAGTGCTGTGCCCGCAACTCTAAAATTTGTGCCACTTTTTCCGGCCCATAGCACAGGTCACTACACAAAACTCAATGACACCTTCATAAATGAATTTATACAACAGAATAATGATACATTTGCAAAAACATTAGCAAGGACTAGACTGGACCCCTACTAGCCATGACATGCATTTTGTCAAACATGTCATAAACATGAAAGCCATAGGTCTTAACACCATAATTGAGCATAGGCGTCTCATACTTATATGAGATTCACTATGAGGCATTGCTTCCTTATCACATTAGTTGCATTATCATCTGTTAGGCCATATATACATTGTTCATTCAATTACAAGTAAAAACATGATGAGAGCCATACATCACCACTGTCATAATACATATTCATAGAAAATATAATAACAACAGAAATAACAAGGAAAAAACAATCATATAATCCACATGTGAACTAGTATAATACTCATGAAATAACAAGGAGAAATAACCTCATATTAATGATGCAAAGGCCAACCAGGTTTGGGACTTCCACGAACCACCTGACCATAGATTGGTTGAACCAAATCTTTCTTTTAGCCAATCACCCCCATGCCATATTCCAAGCATTAATGTGGGACTTAAAACTAAACTCAACCAGGGCTTCTTGAGGCTACACCACCTCACCTCAACGATATAACCAAGCTTTGCCACAATCCATCCCGGATCAATAGGCCATAAAACAAGCATGGATGCCACCGAATTTCTCCACCTACTCCATGAGGAATTTCCATGTCTCCTAGTCTGTAGGCTTTACTGTAATCCACACTGGATCATTAGGCCCTAACTGAGACTCCACCCTCTAGGCTTTACCGTATATCACTCCATTCACCAATAAGGATTCCTGGCCTAATCAAGGGAAACCACCTCTAGGATTTACCGTATATCCTGCCATTAACCAGTCGAGGATTCCTAGGCCCACCAAGGCACACAATACCTGAATTTACTGCAACCCACAGTCTGATTAAGGGGTCACTAAGCTAGTGGCTTTACCGCAATTCATAGTCTGGTTCAGGGATCACTAGGCCATGTGTTCTTTCTTTCAGAGATCCACCTCACTTAGCTTCGAATCCATCTGAAAATCCATCTCAACCAAAACATGAAAACCCCATCACACCATGGCTATCCAAAAATGGAAAGGCTAGGCTGAAAACATTGTCACACCTGGAAAAACCCATGCCATGACAATAAAGAACCACATGTAATACCATGCATGCCTAATCTAGCAAGGAAATCACACATGAAAATTGATACCTACAAAGAATCCTATTGTAGATGCTTGATCATGCTCTTGCTTTCTCCTTCCTTCCTCGTGCCTTCTTTTCCTTTCTTGATCTAATGCCAAAGTGGTCCAAGAAAGCTCTAAGTGTCCAAGAGTGAGAAAGAAAGAGAGAGAGAGAGAGAATAATGAGAGAGCTCCAAAACTAAACTGATAAAAGGTTACACTAACCAAGCCTTCCACTGATCCTCATAAGCCTTTTTATCAATGAGGCCTCTATTTTCTTCAATTTCCATTATTTTCCTTCCTTTTCCTCCTTACATGCAACTTGTGACATTTCACCTTCCTTTTCTCCTAATTTCCATTATTTTCATAAATAAATGTGCCAAAAATGCCATTTTTCCTTTCCAAAGCCTTTGCCAATTTCCTTAGCCATAATAAACCGAAATGAACACCAACTAGGATGTTTTGCCCACCATTTAGTTTGTAATACGTTTCCCATGACCTTGGTCTTATTTTTGCCTTTATTAACTTTTACATGGAATTTTGACCAGGGTTGTTACATTGTTGATGAGCTACCAATGAGGTATCATTTGAATTTATTTTAATTTATTTTGACTCTAATGGGAATTATGCTTTTGGTACAGGAAAGCATGGAAATGCTCGATTTGGGGTGGTTGAAACTGACTAGAAGAATTAGCAGCAAAAACAAAAGGAATTGGAACAGGCAACAGTATGTTGGTAAAGCACTTCGAGAGCAGGGCCATTGTGGGGCACTAGTACTCAATAGTGTCCAATGATTTCCATGAGCATACTATGACTGGTATGATGGTTTTGAGGCAAGGATATGCCTTGGTTTTTGGACCTTCCGATGTGAGGAAACCTTGCCAAGCGAGGGGTTGCCCGAGGGACTGTGTAATAGAGAAGGGAAGGCGAGGGGAATACATTTGTTTTGGTCATTATCATTTCCATATGGAATCAAACAAACATTGGGAGTGTGCCCTGGAATAATGAGTCGATAACTGTTCACAGAGTGGACAAGTGGCCAAAGATTGTAGCACTGGACATTGCATGCATATTTGACTTTGACAGTGGATTCTAGACTTCCTACTAAGGAGGTGAATCCTGGTATTACTTTGAGGGTGGAGGCGTGAGCCTTTGGATTCCCTTGTTACTTATGTGGGCTATGTATCCTTCATTTTTTTCTGGTTGAGGCAAAGGATTTTTTGTATATGTACATATTTATGTATGGCTATTATTGTAAATATCGTAATGAGCTATGTTATAAAGCTCCAACAAATGGTATTGTCAATTTTTTAGTAGTGGTCATTGTAAATACTACAACAAGATGTGTTATAAAGCTCCATGGGCAGTATGTTTTGGTTTTAACTGGTTTTGTTGGTTGTAGGTGTCATATAACACTGACGACGATGTTCCCCAAAGGGGGAGGGGTCTGTAACAACCCCAGGCTAAAAGTTCATGTAATAAAGTTAGTAAAGGCAAAATAAGACCAAGGTCATGGGACACTTTTTCCGAGATGAATGTTGGGAAAAACATCCTAGCGGTGTTCATTTGGTTTATTATGGCTAAGAGGAAATTGGCAAAGGCATTGACAGAGGAAAATATGCATTAATTGACATTTTATTTATGAAAATAAATGAAAATAGGAGAAAATGAAGGTGAAAGGTCACAAATTTGCATGAGAAGGATTGATTGAAGGAAAATTAGAGGAAATTGAAGAAAATATAGGCCTCAATGATAAAAAGGCTTTTGAAGATCAGTTCATGGCTATTGTCAGTGTGGGATTTTGTTAGTGTTAGCTTTTGTCAATTCAATTTTGGAGCACTCTCTTTATTCTCTCTCTCTCTCACTCTTGCACACTTATAACATTCTTGTAGCACTCTAGCATTGAAGAAATGAAAGCAAAGATCAAGCAAGGAATAGTTGGATCAAGTTGCTACAACGAGATTACTTGCAGGTATCGAGTTGCATGTATTATTTCCTTGTTATTTTGGCATGCATGTGTGTATTTGGTTCTCTTGTTGTCATTGGCATGGGCTTTTATAGGTGTGACAATGGTTTTCAACCTTACCCTGCCATTTCCAGATAACCATGGTGTGATGGGGTTCTTTTACTTGGTTGAGTTGGATTATCAGAGGGTTTCTAAACTGAGTGAGGTGGTCTCGAGAAAAATCACAAAAGCCTAGGAATCCCTAGACTAGTAAAGGTGGGATTGTGGTAAAGTCTGGTTATGTATACCCTCATTGGGCCTAGGAATACTTGACCGGTAAATGGTGGGATATACAGTAAAGCCTGAGAGTGGTTATAGACAAATTCCTCATGATTTAGGTGGAGAGATCTAGAGGCATCCATGCTTGTTTAGGTCCTAGTGATCCCTGGATTGGTAATGGTGGTATTGTAATAAATCCTGGTTGTGTATATTTATGGTTCGGGCCTAGGAATCCTTGACCAATATATAGCGAGATATATGGTAAACACTGGTTGTATAAGTGCTTGCTTCAGGCCTATAAATCCTTGACCAGTTTTAGTGGTGATATGTGGTAAACCCCAAGAAGCATGGTTGTTTTGTTGTGAGTCCCACATTCATGCTTGGAATATGGCATGGGGGTGATCAGTTGAAAGAAATATTTGGTTAAGCCCAATCTATGGTGATTTGGTATGTGGAAGTCCCTAACTTGGTTGGATTTTCATATGTTAATAAGAGCTCATTTCCCTTGTATTTCATGAGTATTTATGCTTGTTATGATGTGGCTTTGATGGTTGTTCTATTACTGTTATTATTCTAGTTATATGTTGGTTATAAACATGGCTTCATGACAGATTCTAGTTATGGCCCTCATCATGTTTTGATTGGTAAATGAATGGTTAATGAATGTATGACCTCGTAGATGATAATGCAACTATTGTGAGAGGACATCATACCTTCTTGATGATTCTCATACAAGTGTCAGATCTCTATGTTTAAATATGAATTCATTACTTGTAGAGCACATGTTGTCAATGTGTTTGATGAAATGTTTGTCATTGTTAGGCCTGATTAGGTCATGTTCTTGTCTAATTTTTGTATGTAAGGCTTTGTCTTTGTGTCATTCATTATTCTGGAAACTTTCATTAAGTTATGGGCAGTGGTCTGGAGACTAGCCCGAAAAAGTGCCTTAGATATCATGGTAGCAGGCATAGAACTGGGTACAAAATATTGTAGTCGCTCCCTTGCAAGCTTATGCATGCGACTGGAGGGTTACGCTCGAATTTCTGTAGTGCTGTGCCAGTGTCTAAAAGTCCAGGACATTGAAAAAGAGGCTTAACTCAAGGTTTGGGCACCTGGAAGGGTGGTTTAGCCCTTGGGGATCCTGTAGCACCTAAGGGAAGTCAGTAAGGTTTTGGTTTTGTTGATTCCATTTCCTTAAGGTGATCTAGGAGGTTGAGTCATATAATAGTAGCCCTCAGCTCATGTTTACCCTAACAAGCTGGTGAAAGTGGATAGATATGGAAGGGGTGGTTACAATGACCAATGTAAATACATGGTTGTGATAGCCCCAAGCTAATTCCCCTTCATTGTAAATATTTCATATACTTTGATTTTAATTAGAAAGGCCTAATAATTGGAACACATATTCTATAGTTTGAGGAAAGAGGTTGCTTGGGATTTCAAGGAAGCTTGACTTGTTTTATGATAGCCATGAATGGTTGACATATATACTTTAAATTAGGCCACTTATATTAGTTCATAGAGTTGGGAAAGAGGAAAGAGGAACCATGCCTACCTTGGATAAATTCACAAAAAAGTTAATGGTGATGGGTTGCACTGATAGTTGGGATAGTGAAGTCAACCAACAGGAAAAAGGGGTGAGGGGGGAGGAGTTAGCACAACAACATCCCCACAGCCACTCAGAAATGAAGGAACCACCATAATCAAGCTCGAGGATGAGCGACAAGAGAGTTTGCCCCCACAACCGAAAATGGTTGCAACACGGTAGTGGGAGGACTCTATGTGCACAAAGAAAGAAAAAGAAAGAGGTGGGAGGCCGAGAGGCTCCTGTTAATGGTCTTCCATTTAGAAGGGGTAGAGTTAGCACAAGGGTAAAGAAAGTGAGAAATTCCTCATGAAGTGGAAGGGAACAAGAAAAGGAATTTCAACAGAGAGGGAGAACACAGATTGAAAACAGACCAGTTTAAGAAGCCACGAGGATTTGTTGATGGAGGATAGAGAGAAGTGGCTTGTGAAGGATTGATGAAGCCACGAGGATTTGTTGGTGGAGGATAGAGAGAAGTGGCTTGTGAAGGATTGATGAAGCCACCAAGAGTGGTTTGCCTTGGACTGAAGAACCCATGGGGAAGTTTGTGGATTCAAGAAGCTACAACCCATGAGACATATATACTCAAGTACTTATTGTGGATGAGGAAACACCAGGTGTGGCCCTGGGATGGGAACACTAGTTCTTGAACTCTTTGAGGAAACACCTAACAAGGGTGATCTTTGTGCTCCCATGGTAGTTTTTCCAGCTAAAGAACCTTCCCATGTTGAACTCTCATCCTCCTATGGTTGCTTGAGGACTTAAGAAACTACCAAGTATGGCTTGCCTTAAGAAACCACTAGGAAGCTTGTGGTCTGAAGAACCTACTGATTTATCAGTAACTTTCCAATTGAAGAATCTTCCTATATTTTCATATTAAGCTCTCCTCCTCTTGTAATTGAGTAGTGGCTTGTTTTGGGATGGAGAAAACACCAAGAGTGGTTTGCCTTAGGACTGAAGAAACCATTAGGAATCTTATGGTTTGAAGAACCTACTGATTCATCAATAACTTTCTACTGAAGAACCTTCCCATGTAATAATAAGATTACTTTCCTGATTTAGAGTGATTCTTTATGAAACAAGGGACCCCTCTGATAAAAGAAAACTAAGTTAAAGTTACTAAGATTAAGTAATGGTTTGGATAAGGCTAGGGTATACCACTAGCAAGCTTCTGGTTTGAAGAACCCATTGATTCATCTATAGCTTGTCACTAAGGAACCTTCTCATACAATAATGAAATTATGCTCCTGTACTTGAGATGTCAGTCTCCATGTTTATAAAAAAACTCTGTGATGAAGCTGACTGAGGTCAAGCTTGTGACATGACAATGGGAAAACTGTTGAGAATAATTGACGAAAGTAAGTGCCTGTGCATTTGGTTATTTGACTAGTTGGTAGGAGAAGGTAGTGTGGGCGTGTGACATCTTGTTTCAGCTCGTAATGGTAGAGCTACCGTTTCTTATTGAAGTAGTTGAAGGGTGGAGATGGTGGAACTCCAGATTCCATGTGAGATAATGAATGCATGAAGTAGTTAGTGGGTGTAGGTGGATAGTCCTCTAAAGTCCCCGTTTTAGCTAGAAAAATTGGTTTAATCCCTTAAGCACTCATACTCAAGCTCTGGAATCTAGATCAGGGGTGACTACCACACAAGAAAGGCTTGGCTGCAATGTGTCTAAGGTTGGGTGGAGAGTTGAAGTTCCAATCTCATTTGTTGAGCACATTTTATATGATAATTGTATACTTAAGCCTTTGTACATTGATTGTAAAGCACATGTTTAATTTGTTGGCTTAAAGTCAGTTTCAATATTAACTCAATGCACTGGTCTAATGCTTGTGATCTAATGTGGAGTGTGGATTTTTGCATGCTTAAGGAATGTTGATTTCCTGTAAGATCCCTGAGCAATTGAATGGATTCTTGTATGTATTCATGAGCTTATTTTCTTTTTATTATTAGCCCAAGAGTCCTATAGATCTTTGAACTGTACTTATGAGCTTGAAATTTGTCTAATGGGCCTAATCATAAATTAATGGATAGATCTTTGTCTTATTTGTTATCAAATTAACAGAGTTGGCTTTGAGGCCTTATTATCAACTACTAAGCTCAAGAAGGATTGCATTATATATATATATATATATTGTTGTTGTTGTTGTTGTCATTGTGTGGGCTAATCCCTTAATGAATCAAAGAGTCCAGGTCTCGAGTCTCGATAAGCCCAAGAGTTACAGAGTGTCGTAACCAAGCATTGAGGGCGAGGGCGAGGGCTCAATCATACATGCTCATACGTCGCGTGGATTGAAATTTATTTGTCCGGGGATAAAAGATAGATTCCCTATCAAGCCATATGGCTAGTAGCCATGACCAAGGGTGCACAGGTAGGGGAACCCAAAGTTGTTAGATGCCGAAGGAATATTAATGTCGTCCATGTCACCTCAAAAGTTTTACCTCAAAGATTTCGAAGGGAAGCCCAGATAAAACCCGTCGAGATTTAATTGTCGGGATGACTTGGTGCAGTGGGTTCATTTGCTTGGATTTTGGTGTAACCCAACGGAGGACCCTGCATATATTTTTATAATGTGACATATGCATTTGTCTCGTAGCGGTGGGTCTAGTGGAACCCATGGCCAACCTAACATGCGTCGCGGCCAAGAGCAACGTGGATACACTTGAAATGCAAGAGGAGGTTGAAGTTAGTGTGACATGGTGACCTGGGTAGGACACATCACCTTGTCGATAAATATGTGTGACGTCACCTCATCAGTTCCATGTGGTGTTGGGTGCAAAATTCCTGGGATTTTATTTTCGGGAGGAGTTAGCAAGGTGAGTTGCCATGCATACAATATTGGAGCAAGTGAGCCTCGTTTTTTATCCATGTCACCGTGGAGGCTTAAAGAGTTAGGTCATCCTGACGACATTGAGTGCATCACAAAAGGGAATTGGTGGGGTGATGTGAAAGTGGTGGAGCCCAAGCGCAGGACCCCGAGGGAGGACAATATGACACGTTAGAGGGGGGGTCCACAAAGGATCCATGTAACCTCAGTGCCTCTACCTCGACAAATTATTTAGGTGTTGGGTGCAACACCATCAAGATTTTATTACCAAGGTGATGTGGCCACATAGGGGCTCGCATGCCACTCATATATACCTGCTAATCCTTGGTGTGTATTCAACCCCGCCATAAATGGTATCCCCTACATATGTGTCATAGTCATGAACGAGTTGACAACTGGGGTAGATCTGCCACGTGGTGATGAGGTGGCTATGATTTGGGTAACCATGTGGTAGTTCACATGATGTGACGAGACTTGATAGGCTATAATTAAATAGGTCATATATTTTGATCCGGGAGTTGGACTGAGGAAAATTTTATATCATTGGAAAGGTCTCGACGAGACAAATGCAACGATTTAATTTTTTTAAGTTGTCAAGAAAGTTGAAAAAGATAAAAAAAAATATAGACCCCATTTCGATAACGGGACATTGGAGGTCGGGTCATAAGAGTAACTATCTCATTCTACCCTTAATAGGGGCTACGAATAATAGGGGGTGTGTTATAGAGTGGTATCAAAGCTTCTAGGTTCAACACTTGGACTGGATGGGTTATGTCTCAGAAGAAATCTAGACAAGGGTTCCAAATCTAGACCTTTGAGAATAACTTGGTACCATGTCATAGAATTAACATATCACTAGGTCCAATGCTTGGATATTTGGAGCTAAGGTGAAGCACTAGCTATAAGTGTTTTAGCTGAATGTGGACATGATTGCATGTTATTTATAACATTTGATTGTGATTTGTAAGTTGGTTGCAAGGATGTTATGTTATGATTGATTTTATTGAAAAATGCAATGGTATTGTATGTGTTTGCTATTAGGCATCTTGAAGGTCTGAATAGTCTATTGTTGTGACCATGGATGCTTAGTATTTCTTTATTCTTTTTCAGAAGTACATGCATGGTTTTGTGCATAATTGTTTAAGAGGTGTGTTCTTACACACTTGGGAGGAATGCACATGTGAATGATCATATGATATCAGTGATTAGGGAAATCCTTGTGTCGCTTGTATTGCACAACATGGTTGTTTCTAGTTGAATTTATATATTTATGTGTATTTTGATGAATGGGAGAATCACATGTTCTATATGTTGTAAGACAAAGAGTCTCGATGGATTGGAGGAATAATGTTTGTGACTCTATTAGAGAGTCAAGTAGTTTGATAATTGCTTGTTGTAGGTGTTGATTATAACACTATGATCATGGAACACATGTTGATTGTTTTCTTGTGCAAGTGAATGTTGGGTGTAGCATTGTAACGGAATGGGTGTGTGTTAACTCATGATTGCATGCATGTCTTTGATGCATTTTGATCTGGATACTCTCAACTACCAGAATTAACCAAGATCTCTTACTTTTGTGAGGTTAGCAGAAATTCATGTGAAAGAGTATGAAAAACCACATGTGCATACTTTAAAGAAGAGGAAACATAATAACAACCATAAAATCAAAGAGCACACATAATATGATAATAGAGTTCACCCAATGTGGGCTACGTCTCCAGACCCGGTGTCAAGAGTGGGGAGGTCACTCCATTAAACGCTGCAATATAATGATGAGTACATGGTGCATTCTTTTTCATCACAAGGATAAACTCCCTCAACTAGAGTGGCATGTCTCTCCACGAGACGTTCTCTTATATGAACTCTCAATCATATGGGCCCTCTTTTAGTATGACAAGATATGTAATTCTCACATGAGCATACAAGTATCCTCCAACAAAATGGTAAATAGGGATCTCAACAACAAAATCATCATCCTAGCAAATCAAAAGAAAGACATGGCATCATTGCATCATATACCTCCACTTCTGGGGATGGCCTGAAAATGCACAACTCTGCTGAAGAAATGGACTGCACCATTGAATTTGTGGTGCAAAATCATGTCAAATGAATGTAAACTTGACCCCTTTCTGACACCATCAAAATCTGGACCCTCGGGAATCTCAAAGATTCCTTATCGTTGGTTGATTAGAATTCTACTACTCAGATGACAAATCTGACTTCACCACTGCGCTCCTTGTAAAAAATCGTGTATTTTGAATATAAAGTCGGCTTGGTTACTGTCAAAATTTGGCCCTTAGGGAATCTTTTAGATTCCTCATGATTCCGCAAAGATTCCTCTATGTAAGTTTACTGAAATTTCGCTGCTCAAATTACGAAATCAATCACTCCATCAGACTCTTGGCGAAATTCTGGTTCATTTGAGTATAAATTTGGCATGATTATGTCACTGAGAAAATTTGGCCCCAAAGGAATCTTTTAGATTCCTCATGATTCCACAATGATTACTCTCTGAAAGTTGATTGAAGATCAGCTGCTTAGATCAGAAAACCTATCCTTCCATTAGACTCTTGGCAAAATTCTGGTTCATTTGAGTATAAATTTAGCATGATTTTGTCACTGTAAAAATTTGGCCCCAAGGGAATCTAAAAATTCATCTCCCGCATTAGAGAATATTCTTCTCGAAATCTGTGCGAGGCATGGTTCCACTGCCTCGGCATCCGTGTGCGCTCCTCCAATTTTTTTGGCAAATGACATTTCAAGTTTTTATATAAAGTGTCGGGCATAAATTTTAGTGAAGCTCGTTGGTTGTTTTGGTTGGGCGCTAAAATAAGCCTGGGGCAGGCCCGGGTTCCAACCCTGCGACCTCGCTAAAATATTTGGTGGATAGCATTTTATTTGGTGTCATTTTAATTTTTTTCAACGTTTTGTGGTGAGTAGCTGGTTATGGGGTCGTCGGTGGAGGGCCGACGTGGGTTCAACACCTATCGGCCCTGCGTTTTGTGTTATGGTTTTTGAACGACTAACCATATATATATATTCTATTCATTTATTTTTTAATTTTTTATTATCAAATTTAAAAATATTTATATATATTCTATTTATTTATTTTTTAATTTTTTATTATTATCAAATTTAAAAATATTGTTTCAAAATTTTCGACCAGATTTTTGGGTTTACTGGGCAAATTAAAGAGGTGACAAAGTCGGCCATTCTGGTCACCGGAATCCATCGCCGATAAGTGCCAAAATTTTGCCTCGTTAGTGGCCGCCAAATTTAGCTGCTTTTGCCAAATTTAGCAGCATCTTCCAAATTTAGTCAGACCTCCAATTTTATCTAACCTCCAAATTTAGTTGGTGCTCTTGCGAAATTTAGCCAATGGGCATAGTTTGACCAAAACTTTGACTGGCCATAACTTTCATTTATGAACTTGGATTGAGGTTTCATTTGCGCCATTAGAAATATTGCGACGAGTCTTCTAACTTACCCTAGTTTCAATTCAATCTAAGAAGTTTGATTTTTGAGCTTCTCCTGAACTCTTTTGGATCTTTGAGCATCTCTGGAGCCACCTGGATCATTCCTTCCCACTGAGGAGCTTTTGGTCCTCCAAAAGCATGAGCATAATCTACATCTGTTGTGTTAACATTTTGTTTACAACAAGTGTCTCGGCAGGTCACACTTCTTTCTCCTTCACCCTTATTCTTCAAAGCCATAGGTGATGAACCGGCACTTGCATCCTTTGCAAACCTATAATACAATATTTTCAAACTACTTGTTCAATTACATGAACAAGAATGACCCATGTATACCCATACTTGCCAAGAGTTTATAAGACACACTCTTTCATCAAGTATACATCATAATAGAAACCAATACCCCAATTATCAGCAAAATGCCAAAAATATCAACGTTGCTTTAATAAGCGATGGAAAACACATCATCACTTTTAAAATTATATCTCAACACATGATTTACAAAATGCAACCATGACAAGCTACTATATCTAGTAAAACTGTTAGGTCCCTATAATACTAGTGATTCCCCCATTACTATTGTCGTTGTATCCCTTATTAATATTGTTGTGCCCCTATTGTCCCCATATTGTTATTATTGTGCCCCATAGAATCCCTCTATTGTTATTTTTGTGCCATTATATTATTATTGTTAGGTCGGCTTGGTTATATTGTGACCCCTTAGACTCCTATATATAGAAAGGAGGTTTTGTCATTTGAATCATCCAATAATTGTTCATTTGTGTAATGTAAAGGAGGTTGCCCCCTTGAAGAGGCTGAATTTTAAGGCGTTGATCTATCTTTTCTATCTTTTTGTGAGCTGGTTTCATAATGTTTGGTATCAGAGCTTTGGATTCTAGGGTTTCGCTGCTCCAAACAGGTCATTGTGGCATTTGTGCTATAACTTTTTCCCTGCGACGTTTCGACGCTAAAAAAAAACCATTTGGGTTGAAATTATTCTGAACCTCGGGTCTGAATTTGAGAGCCTTTCGTGTTATATTTGTGGAGATATGATCCGAGGAAGTTGGCCTTTTTGCAGACTCCCGAATTACATTCCAAACAGGTGACCTGGGGAAAATAGTCATAACTTTTGTTTTGAGCATCAGATTGAAATTTTGTAAGAAGTTACAGAAAGAGGACAGACTATAGTTTCTTTTGTATATTTTTCAGATCCTAAAATCAAAATAGTGACACATGGCACTTCATACAAGTTCGCACTTCTGAAAAGGTATATAATCAGGTCATCTTGGGAGATTGTGCATAACGCTTTCTTGGAGAAACTAAATTCGATTAGACTGGTGCCATTGGAAAGAGGACGCAGAGGGCTACTGCATGTCGTAATTTCAAAACTAGAAGATCCGAAATTACAGAGATACATCAGATGCAATATCGAGCTCCTACAAAGTGAAAAAAGGTGTGTAGATTTTTTTAAATTTTTGCATAAGCTTGGTTTGAAAAATTAGTTTGAAGGAATTCAAAGGGCATAGTGAAGCATTATTATCGGTAATTGATGCCCCGAAGAAAGAAAATGGAAACACTTAGTAAGCAACCTAAAAGCTCTAGCATGACTCATGAAGAAGAGGAAGAAATGCAACATGATATATCAAAATTACGGGACCAAGTGCAACAAATGTCACTCGCACAAAAAGTAACATAATCTAAGATGGATGGTTTAAAGAAAGATGTAAAAGCTAAGATGTATGACGTGGAAGCTACGATGAATGGTTTACAGAAAAGCGTGGAAGTTAAGATGGATGGTTTAAAGAAAGGCATAGAAGCTAAGATGAATGATGTGGAAGCTAAGATGGACGACTTGAAGATAGATTTGAAGACATATTTGAAGACAGGCATGGAAGATTTGAAGATAGACGTGGAAGATTTGAAGACAGATTTGAAAAAGTTTCTACAAGAAATGCTTACTAATGACGAAAGGGTAGTAAAGGAAACTCATGATGAAAACAAAATAAATGTTAATCATGATTTCATAGACTCTAACATTAAGAACCACCATGTTCCTAAGATCGACATGAGGAAGTTTGATGGCAAAGATCCTGGAACATGGATACTATAGATGGAGCAATTTTTCGATCTCCATAATGTGCAAAACACACAAAAGGTACGTATTGCAACTTTATATTTGGAACTAAATCAGTTTATATGGTATCGATGGCTTTGCTCTCGTAAACAAATTGTCACTTGGGCAATTTTTACGAGGATACAAAAAGCAACACCTTTTTTAGCCAATTGATAAATCTCAAACAAAAGGGTTCGATGATGGAGCAAGTTGAGGACTTCCAAAAATTGAATAGAAGGGTAAAAGATATTCCAGAGGAGCATAGGATTGATGTGTTCATAGGGACTTTAAAGGATAATATCCAACATGAGGTTCGCCTTTGGGAACTTGATTCATTGGAGAAGGCATTCAGGTTAGCAAGAAAAATGGAAAGCAAAATTATGGCAACCAAGAAGCCTACCACTTACAACTATAAAGATGGAAGTGTTGTTGCCCCTAGCCTTCCACAACCTACAAGGTTGACACCACAACAATTGGAAGAAAAAAGAGTAAAAGGGATTTGTTACAGTTGTGATAGCAAATACACTATAGGTCATAAGTGTGCTAAGAAGAAATTATTCTACATAGATTGTGAAGAGGAGGAAGAAAATGAACAAGAAATTTCAAAAGAAGAGGATATACTCTAGGAAAAAACCCTAGATAAAGAGGAAATGAATCCAACCATATCTTGTAATGCATTGGTTGGAATTACCACTCCTCAAACTATCAAGATAGAAGGACATATCAAGAAGAAAAAGGTAATAGTGTTGATTGATTCAGGAAGTACCCACAATTTTATTCATTGTAAGGTAGCAAAAGAATTGAATTGCTTCTTATATCCAGCACCGGAGTGTCAAGTGATGGTTGCAAGTGCAGGAACCATAAATTTCTCTGGAAAGTGTCATAATATCAAGCTATCCATGGGAGAATATGTATTGAATAGCCCAATGCTTTCCATTCCAATGGGTGGTGCTGATGTTGTACTAGGAGTCGAATGGCTACAATCCTTGGGTACAATAGCTTTTAATTTTTAAGGAATTTTCATGAAATTTTCTACGGAAGAAAAGGAAGTTGAATTAAGGGGTATTATAGGGAAACCAAGAAAGATAATCAGCTCTAACGGTATGACAAAGCTTCTAAGGAAGGAATAACGAGGTGTAATTGCACAATTATGTTCACTAAATGTTTCCACATCGAAATCATCTATTTCTCCAGATCTCCAAAAAGTATTGGACAATCATTCCAAGGTATTTGAGACTCCCAAAGGTCTCCCACCTATTCGTGATCATGATCACGCTATTCGTTTGATTCCATGAAGTGTTTCTCCAAACATCAGGCCGTATAGATATCCCTATGCCCAAAAGAGTGAAATTGAAGGTATGGTTGCAGAAATGCTAGAGGCTGGTATAATTCAACCTAGTTAAAGTTCTTTCTCTGCTCCAGTAGTATTGGTGCACAAGAAGGATGGATCTTGGTGCATGTGTCCAAATTATAGGGAGCTCAACAAGCTCACTATTAAAGATAAATTTCCCATTCCTGTCATTGATGAATTATTGGATGAATTGCATGGATCAATTTACTTCACCAAGTTGGATCTTTGTTCAGGATATCATCAAATCAGAATGAAGACTGAAAACATTCTGAAAACAACATTTATAACTCATGAGGGTCATTATGAATTTTTGGTCATGCCTTTTGGCCTTACCAATGCACCTTCTACATTTCAAGGTTTGATGAATTCAATTTTCAAACCCTTCCTTAGAAAATTGGTGTTAGTATTTTTTGATGATATACTAATCTACAACAAGTCTTGGAAGGATCATGTTGAACATGTTGACAGGGTGCTCAGACTATTGAAGGAGAAACAATTATATGCGAAAAACTCCAAATGTTTCTTTGGAGTACAAGAGGTGGAATATCTGGGTCATATTGTATCTCATGAAGTTGTTAAAGTAGACCTTAGTAAAATTAAAGCCATTAAGGAATGGAAAATTCCCACATCCATAAAGCATCTTCGAGGATTTCTCCAGTTGACAGGGTATTATCCCAAGTTTGTTAATAATTATGGGAGAATAGCTGCACCTCTAACAACATTATTGAAGAAAGATGCATTTTCATGGACTCCAAAAGCAACAAAGGCCTTCAAACATCTTAAAGAGGCAATGTGCCAAGCACTAGTCTTAGCTACACCAGACTTCAAAAACCTTTATTGTGGAATGTGATGCTTCAGGAAATGGAATTGGTGCTGTTTTAATGCAAGATGAAAGACCCATTGCTTTCGAAAGTCGTACAATCAAGGGAAAGTATTTACACAAAGCTATCTATGAGAAGGAAATGTTGGCAATACTACATGCACTTAAGAAATGGCGACCCTACCTAATGGGAAGACACTTCAAGGTAAAAACAGATTATGATACTCTTAAATACTTTTTAGAACAAAGATTATCCTCTGAAGAGCAACAAAAATGGGTCACAAAGATGTTGGGTTATGACTTTGAAATCATCTACAAAAAAGGGAAGCAAAATGTTGTGGTAGATGCACTCTCAAGAAAGGATGAGGATTTGGAAGCATTATTGTGTGCCATTTCTATTATCCAACCAGATTGGATAAACGAAGCAAGGGAGGAATGGAAGAATGACGAAGAAGTGTGGGCACTTATTTGAAAGTTACAACAAGATTCCAGTACATCTGATACATTTAGCTAGAAAAATGATTCGTTATGGTACAGAGATCGCTTATACCTCCGTAAGAATTCCCAACTCAACCAAAAGATTCTGATGGAATTGCACACTTCTCCCTTAGGAGGGCACTCAGGATTTTTAAAAGATTACCACAGGGTTAAGAAGGAATTTTTTTGGGATGGCCTTAAATCGGATATTCAAAAGTTTGTGGCAGAATGTTTGGTTTGCCAACAAAATAAAGTTGAAACAATTAAGACCCCGGGTCTATTACAACCTTTATCCATTCCAAGGCAACGTTGGGAGGAGGTTTCGATGGATTTTATCACAGGTTTACCCAAGTCTGAAGGAAAGAGTGTCATCATGGTGGTAGTTGACAGACTTACGAAGTATGCACACTTTTGTGCATTATCACATCCATTTAGAACTAGTACAGTTTCTACTGCATTTATGGAAACAATTCAAAAGCTACATGGAAACCCAAAGATTATTGTAAGTGACAGAGATCCCATTTTCACTGGAAATTTTTGGACAAAATTATTTTCTTGTCTTGGTACTCAGTTAGCTCATAGCTCATCTTATCATCCTCAATCTGATGGGCAAACTGAGATAGTAAACAAATGTTTGGAAGAATATCTTCGTTGCTTTATATATGATAAACAGACATAATGGGTCAAATGGTTGCCTCTGGCTGAATGGTGGTATAACACTTCCTTCCATACTGCAGCAAAAATGACCCCATTTATGGCACTTTATGGATATCAGCCACCATCCATCACATCATATTTAAGAGAAAATTCTAAGGTTAAAGCAGTGGAACATCACATCGAGCATCAACAACAAGTTCTCCAACTCTTAAAGGATAACCTCACGTTGGCGCAAATTAATAGAATGAAACAACATGCAGATCAACATCGCAGCGAAATAAGTTTTGATGTAGGTGACTGGGTTTCCTACGATTACAACCATATAAACAAATGTCCCTCAAGCAAGCTAAGAAGGATAATAAATTATCACCAAAGTATTATGGTCCGTACAAGGTGTTGCAAAAGATTGGTACTATGGCATATAAATTGGAGCTTCCTGCAGCTTCTTGAGTGCACCCAATTTTCCATGTTTCATGTTTAAAGAAGGTTATAGGCGACAAGCTCCCAGTTCAAACAATATTACCAGAACTTGACGAGGAAGGAAAAATTATATTGGAACCAGAAGTGATCACAGAAACAAGATCTCGACAGCTACGAAATCGATCAATTTCGGAGTATCTCATCAAGTGGAAGAACTTATCTGCTGAAGATTCCACATGGGAGGATGAAAATTTTATACAGAAGTATCCAGAACTACTCAAGCGTTGAGGACAACACTTTTTTGAAGGAGAGGGGCATATTAGGTCCCTATAATACTAGTGATTCCCCCATTACTATTGTCGTTTTATCCCTTATTAATATTATTGTGCCCCTATTGTCCCCATATTGCTATTATTGTGCCCCATAGAATCCCTCTATTGTTATTTTTGTGCCTTTATATTATTATTGTTAGGTCGGCTTGGTTATATTGTGACCCCTTAGACTCCTATATATAGAAAGGAGGTTTTGTCATTTGAATCATCCAAGAATTATTCATTTGTGTAATGTAAAGGAGGTTGCCCCCTCGAAGAGGCTGAATTATAAGGCGTTGATCTATCTTTTCTATCTTTTTGTGAGCTGGTTTCATAACAAAAACCATCTCTCACTCATCAAAGTGAATGGGTCATCATCCTAGAGCTGATTCGCTTGTTGAACAACCTTTCCAACTGGTTCCTACATCGATGTTTTGTCCTTGAGACGTTGCTCTGAATGGAGCCTCCAACACATGGCTCTTTGATGTCCACCTTTCTTTCAATGATTGCAAAAGTTCTTCTTCCTCCAGACCTGCTTAACCTTCTACCTTCCCTGATGTGGGGAAGGCCTTTCACATCTCGTCCTCTTTCTTGTTGCCATTCTCTTATAACACTCGACAACCACGTGGTTATGCAAGCCACAAAAAACTACATGGTTTTCTATGCCATAATTTCTACTCATCATTAACAATATGCTTGTAATAAAAATTAACTTTAAAATAACGAGACTTTTGTACCTCTCTTGGCTGTCTCTGGTGCAATCCTGGTGATGAGAGCTTGGCTTACTCTTCCTCTACAATGTGCATTGTCATGGGAGGATTGTGATGTGTTCCAATCATTTTCTTTCCTCGATGGTTTTGATAATGCTTTGGAAGCTTCTACTACCTTCAATCACTCTCCTTTAGTGTATCCCATCTTGATAAGGAGTCCCAGGCTTGTTCCTTAAATGGCTACCTCAAGGCTTTTAATGGAAATAACGTCATGTGAAAATGAAAATTAGGAACGATCAACATTGTTTACCTCAGCTATCAATTCTTAAGCAGGGGATGATGGCTTCGCTAAGCCTTTATTGCGGTTCAACTCTTCCATGGCTTGTAACTGAAGCTACAATTTCTGCTTCTCCTCTTTTTCTTCATGTAGAAATCTCCTCAATTTACCATTCTCTGCTTGAAGGCTCTAATTGATCTCCTCATTTGAATGATGAGAAGATGAAGAAGAAGAAGAATGTTCACTCGAGGAGGTATATGGAGCATCGTCCCTTGCTCTTTCTTTCTCTCGTTCTTCTCTTACCATTTTATCTCACAATATGCATACATTAAATCTACCATGTTGGCCATCCTGTCGAAGGATTCATAGAGATTTCTGTCATCCTCCATTTTCTTTCTATTTGCACGTTCAATCATTCATGCTCACAATTCACATCAATGAGAAGACTGCTTTTATACCAAGCTTGATCCAAATTCTCTCAGCAACCATAATTAACCAAGATCTTTTACTTCTATGATGTTAGAAAAGTTGCATGTGAAAGAGTGTGAAAAACCATATGTGCATACTTTAAAGAAGAGGAAACATAATGACAACCATCGAATCAAATAACACACACAAGTTGATAACAAATTTCACCCAGTGTGGGCTATGTCTCTGTGCCTGGTGTCAAGAGTAGGGAGGTCGCTCCATTAAATGCTGCATGATGATGATTAGTACATGGTGCATTATTTGTCATCACAAGGATAAACTCCCTCAACTAGAGTGGTGTGTCTCTCCATGAGATGTTCTCTTATAGAAAATCTCACTCATATGGGCCCTCCTTTAGTATGACAAGATATATAATTCTCACATGAAGTGGCATACAAGTATCCTCCAACAGAATGGTAAACAAGGATCTCAACAAATCAAAAGAGAGAGATGACATCACTACATCATATACCTCCACTTCCGGTGATGGCCTGCACCGTTGAATTCGTGGCGCGAAATCATGTTAAATGACTGTAAACTCGACCCCTTTCTGACAATGTCAAAATCTGGACCCTCAGGAATCTCAAAGATTCCCTAAAGATTCATTATCGCTAGTTGATTGGAATTTTGCTGCGCAGATGAAAAATCTAACTTCACCACTACGCTCCTTGTGAAGAACCGAGTAATTTGAGTATAAAGTGGTCCTGGTTCTGAAACTGTCAAAATTTGGTCCTCAAAGAATCCTTAGATTCCTCGTGATTCCAAAAAGATTCTTCTCTGCAAGTTGACTGAAATTATGCTTCTCAGATCAGTAAACTGATCAATCCATTAGACTCTTGGCAAAATTTTGGTTCGTTTGAGTATAAAGTTGGCATGATTATGCCACTGAGAAAATTTGGCCCTTAGGGAATCTTTTAGATTCCTCATGATTCCACAGAGATTCCTCTGTGCCTAGTTTATCAGGAAACTTATCGCGCCATCAGAGTCCTAGCGAAATTCTGGTTTGTTTGAGCATAAAGTTGGCATGATTCTGTCACTGTGAAAATTTGGCCCCAAGGGAATTTAAAGATTCCTCCTCTGCATCAGAGAATATTCTCCTCGAAATTCGTTCCAGGCATGGTTCCACTGCCTCGGCAACTGTACGTGCTCCTTCGGTTTTTTGGGCGAATGAAATTTCATGTTTTTATATAAAGTGTCGGGCAGAAATTTTAATGAGGCTCATTGGCCATTTTGGTTGGGTGCTAAAATAAGCCTTGGGCAGACTTGGGTTCCAATCCTGCGGCCTCCCGAAAATATTTGGTAGTTAACATTTTATTTGGGGTCATTTTAATTTGTTTCGGCGTTTTGTGTTGAGTGGCCGGTTATGGGGCTTGCGGCGGTGGGTCAGCCAATCAGCCGGCGCGGTTCAACACCTGTCAACCTCGCATTATGTGTTATGGTCATTTGAACGGTCGACCTATTTGGGCTGATATATATATATATATATATATATATATATATATATATATATATATATATATTTATTTATTTACAATCAAATTTAAAAATATTGTTCCAAAATTTTTGACTGGATTTCTGGATTTACCGGGAAAATTAAAGAGGTGACAATTTCGCTCGTTCCAACCGCCAGAATCTGTCGTCGCTAAGTGCCAAATTGTTGCCTTGTTAGTGGTCGCCAAATTTAGCGGCATTTGCCAAATTTATTCGGACTTCCAAATTTAGCCAACGGGCCTAGTTTAACCAAAACTTTGACTAGATAACTTTCACGTACAAACTTAGATTGAGGTGTTGTTTGTGCCATTGGAAAGCTTACAACGAGCTCTTCGATCTGACCCTGGTTTCATTGCAATATAAGAACTTTTATTTTTGAGCTTCTCTTAAGCCCTTTCAGATCTTTAAGTGTCTCTGGAGCCACTTGGATCACATTTATAAATGTGATAATTATGCATTATAAAGAGGACAAATGTTGATAACTAACCTGATGAGACTACAAACTTCGTGGATTGTTTGCCTTAACAAAGAGGTTGGATTAAAGGGTTGTGGATGACCTTGGTGAAGAGGCTGAACTTAATGGCTATTGTTGGCCTTAACAAGAAGATTAACATTTTAAAATTTATAATGTTGATTGGAAAGTAAGGTTGGTTTTAAACTAATAAAAATAGTCTCGGTCAAGAGGCTAATTTTGAGTTAATGCTGAGATTTTGGTAAAATAATCCCTTTGGCTGATGCCTACTTTGCTTAAATACAAGGTTCTTTAAACTCTAATTTTATTTAACATTCGATAACGCATGTTATGTCCAAAACTAGGAGGACAAATGTATAACCAAGTGGGCTAGTTTTGTCGATGGGATAATGGATAGGTCTGTGGAAGTCATGAAAATAACACAAAGTAAGTTCTCTTGACCTTCACCTTATTTACATATGTGATATGTTCATGACCATGCTAATGTTTATATACCTATATGAATGTCATTGTGACTGAATTTTTTTGTCAGGAGTCATTCTTGTGGAGGGATGACAAATTGTATTTTTTTAATGTAAGTAAGGATGGCATGATAAGTTGTCCAACGCGATTCTTGGTTGTGTGAGGAATCGATTAGGAAAGAAGTATCCCTCACTAATCTATGATGTAATATCATGTGATTATAATTCTTACATTGTGCCTATGTTTACATCAGGAACAAGAAATGTGGAAGACTCTAACCATAGGTCTATTAGCCATAAACTAGGTCCTTTATTAAATGATGTGACACATGTTATCATTTGCAATACATACAGGTAGACCACCCAAAATAGGGGTTCCCTGAGCTTGGATGCTATTAATGAGGTATGATTTAATTTTTTTGCAATTATTTTATGATGAGTCTCATGGAGAATTGTGTACCATGATATAGGAAATCAAGGAAATTTCCCAGTTTGGATAAAGGGACTTGGCTACAAGGTGAATAGAAGCAACTTGAATATATCAGAGTGCGTAGTGACATGTTGATTGAAGATTTCAGGAACAAGGCCATAGTGGGACAGTAGCACCCATTGGTGCCCATTGATTACCATGAACCATGCTATGGTCGGTATGAAAGTTTTGAGGCAAGGACTTGCCTTGGTTATGAAATCCTTTCGATGCAAGGAAGCCTTGCAAAGTAATGGATCGCCCAGGGGACTAAGAAGTAAAGAAGGGGGTTCCTGAACTTGGAAGGTGAGTGACTGCATGGAAGGGGGAAGGCCCGAGGGACTGGGAAACAGATAAGGGGGATGTCAGAAGATGATATTGGTTTTTGAAGGTTTATGAGTATGGATGATTAGAATCAGAAGTACATCAGGGGTGTTCTTGAAAACAATAAACCGAGAACAATTTGTTGAAAGAGAAAGGAGCACAAGGAGAAAAACATTGAATATTGGAGGTAGGCGAAACTCCAAAGAAAGGAACAAATCCAAATTGAATTGGGTGCATCAAAAGTACCAAATAATGCAAAAGGGCCATTAGGAAATGGTTGATCAGATGCGAGTAACATATCCTTTTTGTTATTTGGTTGAGGCAAATGTAATTGAATCTTGTAAATGTTGTATAAAGTTGTGTATATAAAGCTCCAAAGCAATTATGCTTGTGTTTAAAGCATGTTTTGTTTTGTGTTCGGTCATAAAACACTAAGGATAGTGTTCCTCCGAGGGGGAGGGGTCTATGACAACCTCAGGCTAATTCCCTTTCATTGTAAATATTTCATATACTTTGATTATAATTAAAAAGGCATGAGAATTGGGACACAAATTCTAGAGTTTAATGAAGGAGGTTACTTGGGATTTGAAGGAAGCTTGACCTGTTTTATGATAGCCATGAATGGATGGAAGGTATGCTTTAAATTGGGTTGATCATATCAGTTAAGGGAGTTGGGAAAGAAGATAGAGGATTCATGTCTTCCTTAGATAATTTCACAAGGGAAAAAGGACAAAAAATTAATGGTGATGGGCTACACTAGTAGTTGGAACAATGAAGCCAACCAATAAGGAAAGAGGGGGGGGGGGGAGTTGGCATAATATAATCCCCACCAACACTAAAAAATGGCTAAACCGTCGTTGTCGAAGTCGAGGACGAGTGACAAGAGTGTCTGGCCACACAACTAAAAATGGTTGTAACACGGTAGTGGAAGGACTCTATGCACATAGAGAAAGAACAAGAAATATGTGGGAGGCCGAGAGGCTATTGGTAACATTCTTCCATTCAAAAGGGGTAGAGTTAGGACAGGGAAAAGGAATACAAGAAATCCCTCACGAAGAGGAAGGGAACAGGAAAAGGAAATTCGACAGAGAGGGAAAACTCATACTGAAAACAAACTAGCTTAAGAAGCCAAGAGGGTTTGCTGGTGGATGATAAAGAGCAGTGACTTGCCAAATATTGATGAAGCCACCAAGAGTGATTTTCCTTGGGCTGCCGAACCCATTGGGAAGTTTATGGATTGATGAAACTACTAGCTAGGAGATAGAGATACTCAAGTACTTGAAGTGTATGAGGAAACACCAGGTGTGGCCCTGGGCTAGGAACACTCATGCTTGCACTCTATGTAGAAATACCTAACAAGGGTGATCTTTGTGCTCCCATGGCAGTTTATTTAGCTGAGGATCCTTCCCATGTTTAAATATCATCATCATGTGGTTTTCGGAGGACTGAAGAAACCAAGGAGTGTGGATTTCCTTACGAAACCACTCGGAAGCTTTTGGTCTGAAGGACCTACTGACTTATTAATATCTTGCTAGCTGAAGAACCTCCCCATATTTGCATATTGAACTCTCCTTCTCTTGTAATTCAGTAGTGACTTGTCTAGGGCCAAAGAAACCACCAAGAATGGCTTGCCTTAGGACTGAACAAACCATTGGGAAGCTTGTAGTCTGAATAACCTACCGGTTCATCGATAGCTTTCCATTGACAAACCTTCCTGAGTCATAATAAGACTACTCTCCTAATTTAGAGATGTGATTACCTATGAAACGTGGGACCCCTATGATAAAAGCTTATTGAATTAAAGTTATTGAGATTGAATATTGGTTTTCTTATGGATGAGAAATAGCACTGGGACACTAGTGGTCTAAAGAACCTATCGATTCATCAGTAGCTTGCCACTGAGCAACCTCCCCATACAATAATGAAATTATGGTCCTGGACTAGAGATATCAATCTTTGTTCTTATAAAAACTCCGTGATGTAGATGATCGAGGTTAGGCCCTATGACATGACAGTGGGATAAATATTGAGAATAATTGAGGGAAGTAATTCCCCGTGCATTTGGTTATCTGACTAGTTGGTAGGTGAAGGTATTGCACAGGCAGTGTGGCCTTATGAAGTCATGTTTTAGCCTGCAATGGTAGAGCTACAGTTTTTTTTGAAGTAGCTGAAGGGTGGAGACGACAGACCTCTAGATTGCCTATGAGATATTGACTTGTTTAAGTAGTTGGTGGGTGTAGGTGGATAATCCTCTAGAGTCCTTTTTTTAGCTACTAGCATTGGTTTAATTCCTTAAGCACTCATCCTTAAGCTTTGGAATCTAGCTCGGGGATGGCTACTGCAAGAAAGGATTTGTTGTAGTGCGTCTAAGGTTGGGTGGAGAGTTGAAGTCCCAATCTCAGTTGTTGAGCACATTTTATAAGATAAGTGTATATTGAAGCCTTTGTACATTGATTGTTAAGCATATGTTTGATCTATTGGCTTAAAGCCAGTTTTGGTATTGATTCAATGTACTAGTCTAATTCTTGTGATATAATGTAGAATGTGATTTTTTGCATGCTTAAGAAATGTTTAATTTCCTGTAAGATCCATGAGCAATTGAATGGATTCTTATATGTATTCATGAGCTTATTTTACATTTATTATTAGCTTAAGAGGCGTCATGTAGATCTATGAACTGTTATGAGCTTGAGAATTGCCCAACATGCTTAAGCATAAATGAATGGAAAAATCTTTGTCTTATTTGTTATGAAATTAACAGAGCTGGCTTTCAGGCCTTGTTATCAGCTACTAAGCTCAGTGAGGATAGCGTTCTGTGCACACACACACACACACACACACACACACATATATATACAGAGTTGGCTTTCAGGCCTTGTTATCAGCTACTAAGCTCAGGAAGGAGAGAGAGAGAGAGAGAGAGAGAGTTGTGTGGGCTAAGCCCGTAAGGAATCAAAGGGTATCATGACCAATAGGCCCAAGACTTACATAGTATCATAACCAGGCATTGAGGGCATAGGCTCAAGTGTATATATATGCTCATACATCGTGGGGGTTGAAATTCATTTGTCGAGGGATAAAAGTTAGACTCCCTATCGAGCCATATGGTAAGGAGTCATGACCAAGGGTGCACGGGTAGGGGAGATCAAAGCCATTGGACGTCGAGGGGGTATCAACATTGTCCACGTAAACCCGTAAGTTTTACGCTAGATATTTCAAAGGGAGGCTTGGATAAAGCCCAACAAGATTTAATTGTAGGGATAATGTAGCCTAGTGGGGCCATTAGCATAACGCTCAATGTCACCCGACAGAGGAACACTTATATATTTTATAATGTCACAAATGTATTTGTCATGCAATGGTGGGTCTGGTGGGACCCATGACCAACCTCGCAGGTGTCATGGCCAGGATCGATATGGCTACACTCGATAGGCTAATAAGAGTTCAATATTAGTTTTAGGTAGTTACTTGAGGCAGGACACATCTCCCCGACATTTTTACCCTAGCGGTTCCCTATGGTGTTGGGTGAAAAATTCCTAGGATTTTATTTCCAAGAGGATGTGGCACGGTGGGACATCATGCATATAATGTTGGAGTAGGGGAGCCTCATTGGCTATTTGCATCACCTAGGAGGTTTAAAGAGCTAGGTTGCCCCATCTGCGTTGAGTGCATTGCAAAAGGGAATGCCCAAGATGATGTGGAAGTGGTGGACCCCGCATACACAATTAGGAGGGAGGAGGAGATGACAATTGTATGAGGGGTCCAAAAATACTCCACGTATCCCCAATGCCTCTACCTTGATGAATTATTAAGGTTTTAGGTGCAATACCATCGAGATTTTATTACTGATGTGATGTGGCTTTAGAGGGCCCCATGTGCCTCTCATATATACCTATTAACCCTTGGTACATATTCGACCACTGCCAAAAAGGGTATCACTTGCATATGTGTCATGATCATGAATGGGTCAATGGTTGGGTTAGAGCTACCATGTGGTTGTGAGGTGGCTATGACTTGGGTATCCATGTGGGCGCCACTTGGTGGGTTAGATTACATGGTGATACCTGATAGGCCAGAATTTAGTCAATCATCTCTTTTGATCCAAGAGTTGTATTAAGGAAAATTTTATACCATTAGAATGGTCTCGACAAGAAGAATGCAATGATGTCATCTGATTTAAGTTTGAGGAAGTTGAAAAAGGTCAAAAAAATTAACCCTGTTTCCATAACAAGATATTAAGGGTCGAGTCATTAGAGTAACTGCCTCCTTCTACCCTTAGTAGGGTCTAGAGATAGTAGGGGGTGTGTTATAGAGTGGTATCAGAGCTTCTAGGTTTGACACTTGGATTGGATGGGCTCTATCATAGAAGAAATGTAGACAGAGGTTTCAACCCTAGAGATTTGGAAATAAGTTGGTAACCCATCACAAAAATTAACGAAGCAGAAGGTCCAATGATTGGATCTTTGGAGATAGGGTGGAGCTCTAGTTGTGAATGTTGCAGCTGAATGTAAACATGATTACATGTTATATATAAAATTTGATTGCGATCTATATGTTGGTTGCAAGGACGTTATGTTATGATTGATTTTATTGAAAAATGTAATGGTATTATATGTGTTTGGTATTAGGAATATTGAAGGTCTAGACAATCTATCGTTGTGACCATAGATGCCTAGTATTTCTTTAGTTTTTTTAGAACTACCTACATGGTTTTTTGCATGATTATCTAAGTGCTGTGTTCTTACACACTTGGGAGGAATGTGCATGTGAATGCTAATATGATATGAGGGATTGGGGAAATATTTGTGTTGCTTATATTGCGTAGCATAGCTATTTCTATTTTATGCTTATGTTGATTGGATGGAAGAATCCCTTGGTCTGTATTTTGTATGACGTGTTGAAAATAGCAACAAGAAATGCTAAAAATATAAATACTATAAATAGCATTGCTATAAATAAAATTTCAGGTACCAGTGTTGGAAATAGCAACAAGGAATGATAAAATAAAAATGATAAAAATAACATTTCAGGATATATTCCAATTTTAAGTAGTCCTTGAATTAAAATCCGAATTTGGTCTCAGCAGCTGTTTGAAAAATAATTAATTAATTCAACTTGAGTTAATTAGTTGTAGGAAATCAAACATGAAGTCTATGTGAAGACATGCAACAGTTTCCCCATTGATTGAGGAAGTTATCCCTTAATTAAGGAGATAAGGATGAGTTGTATTTGAGTTGTAATTAGTTAGCTCAGTTAACTGAGTTAAGTCCAGTTAGATTAGTTCAGATAGTTTATTGAACTAATTGTGAGTTTAGTTAGTTAACACATGCATGCATGTAACTGCTGCACTTCAGATAACTGAATATTCTTTCATAAATAACTCATGCATGTCAGTTTAGACAGAGACCCAGTTGAGATCAGAGGTAGGGACAGTGTAGCATCAGTTGGAGGATTTTTCTTATATAGGAAACTCATCCATGCAGAAGTAATTATCTCCTTCAGGATTGCGAAGTTACTTCTGAGTTTAGTGAGCAGTGTGAGAGGTCAATTCACACAGGTGGCAGCATTGGGCCCCAAGAGAAATTACGCAAGGAAATAGGAGGCTTGGAGGGCAGAGGAGAAGGTTTGTGAGAAGCCTTTGACTGTCTATGAGTAGCAGAGGGATTGTACTGAGAGCAGGATAGCTTGTGAGCTGATGCTTTGTGTAATTTGAACATATTTCCACTTGTATGATAATACAGAGATCGGGGTTTTTAGCTGAGGCTTTCCCCAGAGTATTCTTCTGTGTTCATGTGTGATTGATTTCTCATTCTCTGTTATATGTGTTCTATTTGATCTTGCGCATAATCGATTAAGCTTTCGCATGTTTATTTGTAGAAGTAGATCAAGCATTTTGCTTTAATACATTGCATAATCTGTTGATCTACAGTGGGAAATTCTACATGGTATCAGAGCCTAGTTTATCGGAGAAAAGGTGATCGAAGCAGTGAACAATATACGAAGAAGAGAATTCGAAGTAAAAATAAAAATAAAAAAATTGGGCCGTGAGTTTTCAGAGTAGATCTAAAAAATTTTGTGCAAAATTTTCAGAAATAAATAGCAGATCTGGATTCCTTGCGGAAAAAGACCCAAATTCAAAAAAAAAAAATCGGCTGAATCGGAGTTCAGAGGAGGGAGAAATCGTTGATTTAAAATCAGCTCTTTTTCCAGAAATTTCGTGACGGCAGGAAAGATGAAACATATTGGTGTGCTAGCGAAGAACCTGTATGCACTTGAGGTACAAGATGCATGCAAAGCCTTGAGGAGCAAGGCAAATGTTGGAGACTTGGTGGTTGCGAGGGAGAGTACATTACCTCTCAACATGCAGCGCCAGAAGAAGTCTCAGACAATTGTGGAGGAGCCACAATTGGTGAAGCAACTCCAGGAGGTTGTGGAGTAGCCACAACTGGAGAAGCTGAGAGGAGACCAAGTGGAGGCATCCACTCATGCAGAGACCTCCAACAGGGGGAAATTTCGAGCCAAGTGGGCAGAGGGATCACATGTATCCATACCTCCAGGTGGGAGGTGGGACGATGTGGAGTGATAGTCCCAAGAAGGCTGAAATATGCGTAGGATCCTTGAGGTACCAACCTCTTTGATTAGACCTTGCTACGGGAGCCTTGACGAGGAGTAGCAGGACTGGCTGAGTGGGTAGAGATAGATGCGGATGGAGCGGCAGAAGAAGCTTCAGCATCAGAGGATGTTTCTAGCTCAACAGGGAGGTTAGTTGGGAGATCAGTTACTTACTTCTCAGTAACTGAGTTGCAGTGCAACAGTGGGCAGCACGATGCAACATGGTGAGAGGAGGTGCAATGCAGATGCAGTGCTGGGAGACAGGACCAGCGGTAGCACCGATACAGCAGGAGGAATCAGTGTGATTGATGCAGTCAGAGATCAAAGTGATAGAGGCTAGAGAAGTCAGATATTGTAGAGCACAGAGGTGCATAGTTTTTAGTCAATAGCAGTCAAAGACTTTGATGACAGAGGCAATAGCAGTCAGAGACTTTGATGACAAAGGCATCATTCTGATTCAGGTTGGATGTTTTTTCTTTCTGGAGTCGCTGGAGCAACAACACTTGAGAGAAGTGTTGCATGCAGAACATTCCAAAGGTTCAGGATCGGGTTCGAGTTGAATGCCTTTCTTGTTGAGAGGGAGTGTTGAAAATAGCAACAAGAAATGCTAAAAATAGAAATGCTATAAATAGCATTGCTATAAATAGAATTTCAGGTACCAGTGTTGGAAATAGCAATAAGGAATGATAAAATAGAAATGCTAAAAATAGCATTGCTATAAATAACATTTTAGGATATATTCCAATTTTAATTAGTCCCTGAATTAAAATTGAGAATTAAAATTAAAATTTGGTCTCAACAGCTGTTTGAAAAATAATTAATTAATTCATCTTGAGTTAATTAGTTGTAGGAAATCAAACATGAAGTCTATGTGAAGACATGCAAAAATTTCTCCATTGATTGAGGAAGTTATCCCTTAATTAAGGAGATAAGGATGAGTTGTAATTAGTTAGCTCAGTTAACTAAGTTAAGTCCAGTTAGATTAGTTCAAATGGTTTGTTGAACTAATTGTGAGCTCAGTTAGTTAATGCATGCATGCATGTAACTGCTGCACTTTAGATAACTGAATATTCTCTCATAAATAACTCATGCATGTCAGTTCAGACAGAGACCCAGTTGAGATCAGAGGAAGGGACAATGTACTATCAGTTGGAGGATTTTCCCTACATAGGAAACTCATCCATGCAGAAAGAATTATCTCCTTCAGGATTGCGCAGTTACTTCTGAGTTTAGTGAGCAGTGTGAGAGGTCGATTCACACAGGTGGCAGCACTGGACCCCAGGAGAAACTGCGCAAGGAAATAGGAGGCTTGGAGGGCAGAAGAGAAGGTTTGTGAGAAGCCTTTGACTGTCTATGAGCAGCAGAGGGATTGTACTGAGAACAAGATAGCTTGTGAGCTGATGCTTTGTGTAATCTGAACATATTTCCACTTGTATGATAATACAGAGATCGGTTTTTTTAGCTGAGCCTTTCCCCAGAGTATTCTTCTGTGTTCATGGGCGATTGATTTCTCATTCTCTGTTATATGTGTTCTATTTGATCTTGCTCATAATCGATTAAACTTCTGCAAGTTTGTTTGTAGAAGTAGATCAAGTATTTTGCTTTAGTATATTGCATAATCTGTTGATCTATAGTGGGAAATTCTACATGACGAAGAGCCTCGATGGATTGGAGGTATAATGTTTGTGACTCCATTAGAGATTCACGTGGTTTGACAATTGCTTATTGTAGATGTTGGTTATAGCACTATGATCATGGACTGCATATTGATCGTTTGCATGTGCAAGTGAATGTTGGGCATAACATTGTAATGGAATGGATATGTGTTAACTCAATATTGCATGCACGTCCCTAATGCATTTAAAATGTGATAATTCTATACTATAAAGAGGATAGATGTTATTAACTGACCTTCTAAGACTACAAACTCCATGGATGATTGGCATTAGAAAAGAGGTTGGATTTAAGGACCGTGGATGGCTTTGGTGAAGACGCTGAACCTAATGGCTTATGTTGGCATTAGCAAGAAGATTGATATTTAAAAATTTATAATGTTGACTGGAAAAGAATGTTGATTTTAAATTGATAACAATAGCCTCAATCAAGAGGCTGATTTTGATTTAATGCCAAGAGTTTTGTCAAATAATCCCTTTGGATGATGCCTGCTTTACTTAAATACAGGGAGTTCTTTAATGTTATGCAACCAGATCACAAAACAGAAGAAACGATAGATCAACAACTTGAAAATTATCCTCTTTGAGGGGGAAACCTCCTTTACATCACATAAATGAACAATTCTTGGATGATACAAATGATAAGTCCTCCTTGGTATATACATGAGTCGGGGTCACAATATAATTAGAGCCTACATAACGATAATAATGTAAGGGAACAACAATAACAATAGTGGGCTTCTAGGGGGCACAATAATAATATGGGGGCTACATGGGCACAAAAATAACAATAAGGGGGCTACACTAACAATAAAAATAAGGGGGTTACACTAGTATTATAGGGACTAACATGCTACTCTCATTCAAAAAAAGTGTTGTCCTCAATGTTTGAGTAGTTTTTGGTGCTTTTATATAAAATTATCACACTCCCATGTGGAATCTTCAATGGTGAGTTCTTCCACTTAATGAGATACTCTAAAATTAATCGATTCCATAGTTGTCGGGTTCTTGTTTCCGTGATTGCTTCAAGCTCCAATATGATTTTTCTTTCCTCATCAAGTTTTGGAAATATTGTTTGAACTAGGAGCTTGTCACTGATAACCTTCTTTAAACATGAAACATGGAAAACTAGGTGCACTTGGGAATATGCAGACAACTCCAATTTGTATGCCATAGTACCAATCTTTTGCAACACCTTGTAAGGACCATAGTACTTAGGTGATAAGTTATTATCCTTCTTATCTTGCTTGACGGGCATTTGTTTGTATGGTTGTAGCCGTAAAAGTACCTAGTCACTTATGTCAAAACTTTTTTCACTGCGATATTGATATGCTTGTTGTTTCATTCGATTCTACGCCAGAGTGAGGTTATCCTTTAAGAGTTGGAGAACTTGTTGTTGATGATCGATGTGATTTTCCACTGCTTGAACCTTAGAATTTTCTCTTAAATATGAGGTGATGGATGGTGGATGATATCCATAAAGTGTCATAAATGGGGTCATTTTTGCTGCAATATGGAAGGAAGTGTTATACCACCATTCAACCAGAGGTAAGCACTTGACCCATTGTGTTTATTTATCAGATACAAAGCAACAAAGATATCCTTCCAAGAATTTGTTCACCATCTCAATTTTCCTATTAAATAGAGGATGATAAGATGAGCTACAAGCTAATTGAGTACCAAGACAAGAAAATAATTACGTCCAAAAATTTCCAGTGTAAATGTGATCTCTGTCACTTACAATAATCTTTGGGTTTCCAAGTAGCTTTTGAATTGTTTCCATAAATGCAGTAGAAACTATTCTAGCTTTAAAAGGATGAGATAATGCACAAACGTGTTCATACTTGGTAAGTCTATCAACTATCACCATGATGAAACTCTTTCCTTTGGACTTGGGTAAACCTATGATAAAATCCATTGAGACCTCCTCCCAACGTAGACTTGGAGTGGCTAAGGTAGTAATAGACCTAGGGTCTTAATTGTCTCAACTTTATTTTGTTGGAAAACCAAACATTCTACCACAAACTTCTAAATATCAGATTTAAGGCCATCCCAAAAGACTTCCTTCTTGACCCTATTGTAATGCCTTCTCCCACATTTACTCGAATTTACAAGCTCGCCAAGGTAAACATGAGATGATAGTTACTATGTGAGACCCGATTTCTAAGATGCACTTATGGAAAATGAGGTATACATGTACAAAACTGATTGCAAACACCCAAAGACATATGATCACACCGTTATCATCTTAACTTGACCCAACACTATTTCTTTTCAGTTTCATTTCCTTAAATTTAAGACAAAATTCTATTTTTGGTAGTTTTTCAGGTTCTAAACTTTTGGGGGCCTAACGAAAATTTTAGGGAAAATAGAGAGACAAAAAATGTGCCAAAATCTATTTCATAAATTTAATGCTCAACCTGCTCATGGAGATCTTCAAAATGAAGTATTATGTTAGTCAAATGAAGATCGTATGCCAAAGTTACGACCCCGAGAAGTTGGACGTCCAAATTACTCATTTATACAAACACTTTGTGTGCTTATTACCTGTAGGTTATAAATATATATATGCTTACTAATTCAATAAGCTCACCAGAGAATCATCAAGAAGGCACTATGCCCACTCAACATAGATACAACAACGTTATTAGTCTATATATTCATCAACCAATAAATAACTAAACAAATTCATTACAAGAGCCATAGATAATACACATCATATAACCAACATATAACCTAAAAACAACCAACATAGAGACCATGGAAACTCACCCACAATATCACCAACATAATCACTACAAATTCTCATAGATCACAATAAGGAAATGTCTCATATTAACATATGAAAATACCAACTAAGTCAGGGACTTCAACGTACCACTCGACCATAAATTGGGTTGAACCAAATCTCTCTTTCTACCAATTAACCCCATGCAATATTCCATGCATCAATGTGGGATCTCACAGAATAAACCAAAACAAAACCAAACCATGGCTTCCAGAGGCTAAACCACCTCAACCCTCAACCAAAGTGATTCTGCCTCGACTATCATACATCACTAACACCAACCAGATTGATCTCTACCCAAGTTGTCCAGGGCTTTCAGAACTAGTAACTCAACCGACAACCTTCTAGGGCTCCAAAGCGTTTGTTGATCTAAAAATGGGGCATTTAGGCTTCTTATCTAACTTACAAGAACCTCTCCCACTCCCAAAGCTTAAATTATTCCCAAGTCTTTATGATTAACCAGTGCGGAATTAAATATGTGCTTGATATTATAGGTGTATGATTATATTTATTGTTGGTTGTTTATGTGCTGTGTATATTGATATGTAAATACATACAATAATAACTAAGGCAACAATAAATAAAACACACAGAACAACAATTTAATATGGAGTTCACCCAAAACTCTTGGGCTACGTCTCCTTGAGCTCTAGTCAACTTGACTAGGTTCTCCGGGATTATGGTATAAGTCTTTTTTACAAGCTCTGGGCTCAACTCCTACTATTTTTCCTGGCTCTTGAAGCTTTGGCTCTTGGCTCTTGGTTTTGGCTCTTGGCTTTGACTCTGGCTCTTCGGCTCTAGCTCTGGCTCTGGCTATTCGGCTCTGGCTTCTTTGGCCCTCTATTAGTTTACAACTCTCTTGGCTTTTCAATTGACCTCCAAGTGACTCCCTTGGCTGTTCTTTTTCCTATTGCGCTGCCTCTTTCTGCTCTTTTTCGCCTTAGCTTCCTGCTTTGGCTTCGCTTTCAGTAACACCCCCAACAACCTTCCACCTCCTCTGTCTTTGACATTCATGGCTTTTTGAGCTAATTGGCGCTGTCTGTTTGTTTTCCCTTTCGGGCTCTCTATCTTCTTGGCCCGCTCAAATCCCCTTTCTTAGCGTTAGCAATCATTGCTAAACACCCTCAGGGATGGTGGCCACCTATTCTGTAATGGAATGGAACCATCGGCGCTTGAAATCCCTAGAAACAGTTGTTCCCTGTTTACACAGAGAATGCTGTAAAACATGGGAAAAATCTCCAAATCTCTATTTATCGGACTTCAAATCTTCATAAATGTGCACTATATTCCTATCGGGTTCGCCTGAAATCGCTTATCACATGTCGCCACCGCCCTGTTCCGTGGCTTCCCCTTTGCATTTTAAAAATACATTAAAACATGGAAAAATCTCGTAAATGGCTTTAGACAGATTTGAAATAATATGCATTTGCATTTCGGAACCCCTTCGGGTCCGGATTCATCACATCGACGCATCTCCTCACTTTTTGTTTATTAAACGAAATATGCGAAAATACATAGCAACATGCTGTTCGATGGATTTTAAAATATATCATCTATCGCCTATATCCCTATCGGGTCGGACATCGCATCGCATATATATATATATATATATATATATATATATATATATATATATATATATATATATATATATGACTACAGCAGTAAGAAACATAAAAAGCAAAATCAGAGAACTTCCCAAGTTAAGACTGCCTGACACTAATCTCCCATTTATTCTTGAAACAGATGCATCTGATCATACATGGGCGACAACGTTATTACAGAAACATGGAAGGAAGGAACTTGTTTGTGCATATGCCTCTAGTACTTTTGACGACACAGAAGTTAAGTATCCGTCCTCCCACAAAGAAATACTTGCTGTCAAAAGGGGAATTCAAAGATTCAGATTATTCTTGAAAAGTGTCAGGTTTCTGGTTAGAACTGATCTGAAGCATATGAAAGGTATTTTTTCCAACAAGAAATTGTTAGAACAAGGAAATACCAGGATTCTAAGATGGGCTCTCTGGCTAGAAGGTTTTGATTTCGACATTGTCTATAAATCAGGTGCAAAAAATTATTTAGCAGACATGTTGACAAGAGAAGGAGATCCAGAAATCAAAGACATCAAGATGTTCAGACCCCTGTACAAAGGAGAAAGTTCTTGAAGTAAAAGTCTAGTCCAGTCTAGTGTCTGTCAGTCCAAAATTTGTTCAATCTTGGTCTATAGTCGGTGTAAATATGAATTCTGCTAGGATTGTTTTGTTTTAAGAGTCAAGTCATTACCAATAGAAGTCATCCAAATTATTTTGCAAATGTGGTTCGATTCAGAGTCTGGCATGATAGCCTATAATAGTGAGTTACCTTATAGAGATAGGCCTTGGCGTGTCTATTATTCACTGTCTAGAGGACCAGTTCATATCTATTTTGGTTTTGTCCAACATACTGATTGGACATGGCAAGATTATTTCTCTATCCATCAGAGGGCCAGGATACATGGTTATGTTAGATTCATTGCATATGCGACACAGTTAGATAATGCTAATAACTGGTGGAGTCCCTGGTTTAGGTTGTTCATGTTTAAGTATATGCCTAGGAGTGAGCATATTTGTAATTTTAACTTCCGGGAAACCATTAACACTTTAATTTGGGAAATCCATATTGCTGCTCGATACGACTACACTGTAGAGTTTGAATTTCTTCATACTAAAACATAAGTAGTCTTACGGGATAGACAGCAAAATGAACCATCATTCAATTTGAAGGTCAGCTTCCATGGAGAAATTTCTACAGATCCCAGGACGAGACCAGCAAATGTATTCCATTTTCCATTTTTTTGTTGTTTCTTGGAAGTAGCACCTCCATGGCTTGATGATGCCTTGCCAAATGATATATTTGCTCATGACATAGAACAATTACTAGAGATGGATGAAGCTGACGGGGAATATGCTGGTGCAGAAGAATGGCAATATAATAGCGATTGATGTATATGATCACTCATTAGATATCATGTACATTTTTAGTTTTCGTGGGTTTTCTTTAAAATATCCACTTTGTAATTATTATGAGCCGATGTCTTAGATTCTGGCCTTTTAGTTTTCGTGGGTTTTCTTTAAAATATCCACTTTGTAGTTATTATGAGCCGATGTCCTAGATTCCGGCCGTCTTGTCTATTGATCATACAATCTTGCTTTTTAGATAGTGTCAGATTCGGTCCCCATATGGCACTGCCTTTAAGGGACGAGATAACAGGTGGTAGTATCCACTTGCTCGAATCTTTTATGTACTCCTCACTATTAGTCCTTTGGATATGATTTCCTGCGTGATATTCATACCAAAAGGAGATTCCTCTTGTTGCAGGTTCCCGGTAAAAACTTCGACCGGTTAACCTGCTAAGACATTATAAATACTAGAATTGTAAGAAGGAGGGGCATTCGGAGTTCTAGAGTCTTTGTGTCGAGAAATTCTCCTGCTCTGCAACTGCGGACATTGGGTCTGATCTGCTTGCATCACGAGAAGAACTCAAGTCATTAGGAGATTTGGGAGCCTGCGTACTAGTGTGCTCGGCACTGGTAAGAACCTAAAGTGGCCGAATCATTTTAGAAGTGTTTGAGTTTGTATCTATCTTTAGACTGATTCTGCTTTGTGTGCCAGGTAGCCTACAGATTTCTTTTGCTATGCAAAGATTTATCTGTTAAATGCCACAACAGTCAATCTCAGTAAAGATCATATTGTCTTGTGTATATATATATATATCTATATATATATATATATATCTATATATATATATATATATATATATATATATATATATATATATATATACCCGCTCCTCTGGGTGGCTCCGATGCGATATTACGATGCGACTTGTCGCAATCGCATATCGCTAAGCCCTGGGCCGTTTGTAAGTGCTTCGTTGTTATAGCCGATTGCGATATCGCGGTCGCAATAACCATATAACATGTTTCGATATCCTCCACCTGCCACTGCTGATTGCGATTTTCCGATCGGATCTGGACCATTGATCGGCCAAATCCGACGGCTCCTGTTCATTGCTCTGTTGATCGCCGATAAGCCCATTTTTCAATGTTTTCTCTATGGTTTTGCGTCCTGATAGTGTAATCTGATATTTCCAAAACTTCTCCTTTTGCGATGGTTTTTTTGGATTTTTTAAAGACTTTGAAGACTTAGAGGGTTTTTAGGACCCATTCTTAGGGGATTTTGCCTCTTTTTCCAAAGGAAAAAGGGTAGCTTCATTTTGTTATAACTTCTGCATCCTAAGTCAGTTTTTGCCCATTCAAGTTGCAATAGATTCAGAATGAGACGATATCTACAATGGGGCTAGTTCCAGGAACTTCTTTGGATTTTAATTTTCCTCAGTGAGGAACACTTAGACTTAGGAGTCTCCAAAATCCATTTTGGATCATTTGTCCAACCCGACTCCAGGGAATAGTAACTCAACCCACCAAGGGCTCCAAAGCATTTGTCCAACCTGAATCCAGGGACCAATAACTCAACCCACCAAGGGCTCCAGAGCGTTTGTCCCAACCTAGGCTCCAAGACTAGTAACTTCACTCAAGTTGCTTCACGGTTTCCAAAGCGTCTGTTCCAACCCACAACCATAAGGAATTATGAGCACCAATCAAAAAACAATCAAGTGGAAAAACCCAAAACTCCATGGCTATCCAGGAAATGACAAGGAAAGGCTAAAACCACTTTCAATCCAAGAAAATCTCCATGCCAATGACACACAAACAAAAAATCACATGGATATACCAAGCATCCATAAACCAACAAGGAAATCATACATGCAACTTGTTACCTGCAAAGCAATCTAGTTGTAGTCGTTGATCCAACTATCCCCTTAAGTTTTCCTTCTTTCCTTTGCCTTCCTTTTCCAAATCAAATGTATGCCTAAGTGCTCCAAGAATTCTCCAAGAATACTCTAATTGTGCAAGAGTATGAGAGAGTGAAAAAATAGAAGAGAGCTCCAAGCTAAAACTAATAAAAGGTTGTGAACTGATCCTCATAGGCCTTTTTATCACCGAGGTCTCCATTGTCTTCATTTTCCTGTATTTTTCCTTCAATTTTCCTCACATGCAAATTTGTGACCCTTCATATCTCTCATTTTCCTTTATTTTAATAAATAAAATGCTAATTATTGTCACTTTTCCTTTGCCAATTTCAATAGCCATTAATTAATCACAAGTGATACCCATCACTATGTTTTTCCCAACATTCAACTTGGAATACGTGTCCTATGACCTTGGTCTTATATTTTGTTTACATATAAAATCAACCAGGGACTGTTACATACCCCTCCCCCTTGGGGGAACATCATCCTCGGTGTTCAATGACACCTATAACCAGCGAGCCGTTGAAAACAACACATATTTCCCATGGAGCTTTATAACATAGCTCGATGGAGTATTTATAATGAACAACAACTGTAAACCATGACCAACATGACAAACATGACAATCTTACTTCTTATTGGAGCTTTATAACACAACTCATTGCAATATCTACAACAACATCCATATACATATACATATATGAAAAACTCATTTGCTTGAACCAAAAAAAATTGAAGGATTTAAAGTCTGCATCTAATCATCCATTTCCCATGTAGCTTCGTCACGCCCAAAGTGATTCCATTGCACTTTAACTTGCTCGATTGCCTCGTTCCAAAGCATGAGTTGTTTCCACTGCAATATTCATTGTGGTTACGGTTGGAATTCTCCCTCTAGTTCCGCCTGCAATACAAACCAATCAATCACATGATCAACATCCTGGACGTATTTCTTAAGTAATGAAACATGGAATACATCATGGAATTTCACTGTCGGAGGAAGTGCAAGTCCATAAGCCACTGGTCCAATCCTCTCAAGGATCTCGAAAGGCCTGCAATACCGAGGTTCCAACTTGGAACATGACCCAATCCTTAAGGAGCTCCTCTTAGGCTTGATGCCCAAGTACACATGTTCCCCAACCTAAAACTCCTTAAATTCCGTGTGTTGATCTGCACATTAAAGGTAATTTCAATTTAAAAGTGACCTCCTAAGGATTTTTTTTTAATGAATTTTGGAGGGAAAAAAGTTTTTTGTTTGTTTGTTTTTTTTAATTGTATTTTTGGCTCATCTCCTTATAGGTTTATTCAAATTTCAAGTGTAGAAACTCGTTGGATACAAAATTAAATTTCGCATTGAACGAGTACCCATTATGCATATTTTAGAGAAGACCCACATTGATAAAAATTGAAGATACATTGAAAAAGCATGTTCAACATGTTTTTTTTTTAATGTATCTTGAATTTTTATCAATGTGGGTCTTCTCAAAAGTATGCATAATGGGTACTCTTTGGACGCAGAATTTAATTCCACATCCAATTAGTGTCTACACTTGAAATTTGAGTAAATCTATAAGGAGATAATCCAAAATACAATTAAAAAGTAGTTTTTATATTTTCCCTCCAAAATTTTACATGTACCTCTTTTTAAATTTAAAGGATTTTGATTGGTTTACATATTATGTACATGAAATTTCAAGGGCACTTTTAGGCTAAAATTTATTCTAATGTAACTCTTCTGCCTGTATTGTGCTGCCTTTACATTCCTCCTGATAACCTACATTTCTTGTTCCATATCTACCCACATATGTAGTCCAATCAATACCCTGTTCATTGGATCACTCGAGCTAATAGGGGTATTACAACTACTCCCATAAAGTGCCTCAAACATACTAATCTTTAAGGACTATTGATACCTGTTATTATAGTCAAACTCAAACAGTGGTAGATACTCTTCCCACTTCCTCTGCTGATGCATAACGAACATCCTCAACATGTTCTCAAGAATCCTATTCACCTACTATGTATGTCCATATGTCTACGGATGATAAGTTGTACTAAAGGCTAACTCTGTCCCCAAAACTGCAATCAACTCTTTCCAAAACCTGGAAGTGAACTTGGCATCTCTATCTGACACAATCTTCCTAGGAATACCATGTAACCTCACTATCTCCCTGATGAAAACTTGGGTTACCTCACTAGCTAAATTCATAGACTTTACTCAAACAAAGTGAGCTACCTTGGTCAACCTGTCAACCACAACCATAATGGAATCATGTTTTCTAGATGTCTTCGACAAACCCGTAATGAAGTCCATGGAAATGACCTCCCATTTCCACTCTGGAATCAAAATCGACTACAATAAACCACCTAGATTCCTACACTTTGATTTTACCCGTTGACAATCCAAACACCTCACAACAAACTTAGCCACCTATTTCTTCAAGTTCGAGCTATGGTAGAACTTCTTAACTGCTATCAATGTCTTCTGATATCCCGGGTGACCTGAATATGGTTTGACATGAAATTCCCACAAGATAAGCTTCTAGATCTCTATGTTGTATATATCCTATCCCTAAATGTGACCTAACCGTCGTTCGTAAGATGATAGTCCACATTCTGTTCAACTATACCTGCTACTGTAACCTATGCTTAGGTTGTTGGTACCTATCATCCTACTGTCCTGCCTTCAAGATCCACTCATGTAAGTCTGTCCCATATGAAATCGTTATTGCAATTTGATTTACCTTCACTCTCCTGCTAAGATCATATGCAACCTATTCTCTTTACCCTTAATGTACCTGATATTGTACTCAAACTCACTAAGCATAGACAACCACCTAGTTTGCTTGGCATTCAGATTAGGTTGGTCAAACAAGTACCTCAACCCACTATAATCACTCATTAGAATAAACTGCCCGCCTAGAAGATAGTTCCTCCACATCTTCAATCCATGAATGATCATTTCCAACTCAAGATCATGAGCTACATAATTTTGCTTGTCTTGAGTCGTAGCATACCACTTGTCCCTCTTGCATCAGGACTCCACTAAGTCATCTCTTGCAAGAAGATGTACATACACCAAACTCTTTATATGCCTCTGCAATATTTAGAAATAGAGTGTTTTTAAGTAATTGCTTCAACTGCTCAAAACTAATTGCACATTCCTCTATCCATTCAAACTTCTATCATTTTCTATGCAAAGATATAATAGGATATGAAATCCTTGAAAATCTCGTGATGAACATCCTATAGTAACATGATAATCCCATAAATGATCTAACCTTGTCCACATTCCTAGGTGCTTCCGACTCCATGATAACTCAAATATTTTCCGGGTCCACTGTTATACCTTCCTTGGAAACCACATACCCCAAGTAATGAACTTTTGTCTGAAAGAAATTGCACTTACTAGGTTTGGCATACAACTGATACTCTCTCAACAGTTTTAACACTGCTTCTAGATGTTCTGTATGCTCTTCCTCATTATTAGAATATATCAATATGTCATCAATGAATACTATCACAAACTTGTCCAGATGAGGATGCAACACGATATTCATCAAACACATGAAAGTAGTTGGAGCATTAGTCAAAGCAAAAGGAACCAAAACAAACTCATAATGCCCATACCTGGTCTGGAAAGCAGTCTTGTAGATTTCCTCTTCTTTGATGTGTACTTGATGATATCCTATTCTCAAATCAATCTTTTAGAACACTGATGCTCCCTTCAACTGATCAAACAAGTCATTAATCAGTGACAAAGGATACATTTTCTTAATCGTCACCTTATTCAACTTCTTGTAATCAATACACAGCCTTAGATTACCATCCTTCTTCTTCACAAATAATACTGGTGGACCCCAAGGTGACAAACTTGGGGCTAATGTATCCCTTACCAAACATTTTCTTAAGTTGCAACTTCAATTCTACCAACTCTGGAGTTCTCATCCTATATGGTGCCTTTAATGCTGGTGCTCCTCCCAACATCAACTTAATAGAAAAGTCTACTTCCTTTCAAGGCGGTAACTGAGATCTCTGCTGGAAATACATCTTGAAACTGCTACAAAACCAAATACCTCTTCAATACTTCTGCATCCTTAACATCCTTACCTTTATCATTGGAAATATGAATTATAAACAATACACATCCTTTCCTACTACTGAGCTTTGCCTGCATAGTTGTAACCATTCTCACTGACGTAGGATTCTTATTACCCTGCAAGATTCTCTTCTCTCTGCCATCATCCAAACACTCAATAGCCTTATCATAACGGTTCTCCTTAGCTCTATGAAGGTACAACCAATCCCAATGGAAGTACATTCAAATGTGTTGATGTAGACATACCATTCAGCTCAAATGCACAAGATCTTACCTAATGGTGAACTATTTTCTTAGTACCTATAGCTAACTACACCAACCAAGACTTTACATGCACTTATTTATTCAAGAAACACTTATCCACTAGGTCAGGACTGATATAACTATAGTTAGATCTAGGGTCAATCAAAATAGAAACAACTTGATCACAAAGCTTACCTTCCATCTCAATAATAGATGCCTAATGATCAGCCTGCCTATTATCCAATGCTACATAAATTCGAGGAATACTCTGTCCAACATCCCCAACTATCTATGCCTCTTGAAAACTGTAAATATGCGGTCTGCCACCCTAGTGCTCTGGGAAATCTCTGTTGCGATGATCCTTGCCACAAGTCCAACACTTTAAAGGCTTCTTGCCATCACCCTTGTTATGCTCCTTAGAATAAATTCCAAATCCTCTATCAACTGCATTGAACTTCTTGTATGGTGTTGCATTCTCCTTGTCATCTGTATCCTGAGGTTTTCCTCTCTTCTTAGCCCACTTTCCTTTATTCTTCTCATTACCTTTCCAATCCTGCTTAGACTCAGTCTTGCACTTCGATTTCTCATAACAATGCTTCAAATTTTTGATGGCTTCCTCCAACGATCTAGGATCATCAAACTCAATCATGTCTTTGAATGATACTGACAACCCACTAATGAATATTTGAATATTTTCTTTCTCCTCCTTAAGGTAAGGCACATATCTCAAAAATTCCAAGAAAATGCTAGTATACTCCTCGTCGGTCATAGATCCCATCTTCAAGTCATAGAACTCCTTTGTCCTATCATCGTAGTATCTTCCCACCAAATGTATACTTTTGCTTTAAGACTGAAAGTAGCTATTCTGGCTTTCTTATTTTATGAATAATCATGCAATCTAAAAAACTTATTCATCCCAAGCAACCAAGCTTTTTTATCTTGTGACCTTTTCATTTCTCCATCAAATGTAGGAGGCTTTGATTTCTTGAACTCCTATGGCAAGTATTTCTTCTCAATCCTTCTATACGAATGGTGATTATGATGAGGATGATGCCTCTATGAATCAGAACTAGAATAGAACCCATGGTCATTACCCCTCATATCAGGTGTATCCAATAACCTACCATCTTTGACTGTGTCATCCCTGTCAAACCTATATCTGATTGAGACCTGTTGCCATATGCCCCATTGGTCATTTCCTCATGTTCATGATTGATCCTAAGCAATCCATGTCTCTGCAAATGTAATAGACTCTGAAGGATGATTGCATTAACTTTCGCTTGCTTTTCTTATGCTCTGGTAAGTCTCTCTTGTGACTGAATGATCTTGTCACTATCCACCTTGTAAATTTTGATCTCTGCTTTCAAACTTCTCAATGTATTAGCTATGTCAGGAGAGCACTCATCACCATGTTGTTCATATGATCTATAGGGAGAATCACGTAAACTATAGTCCACCATTTTGCTTGCCATCTATGATCTTCTTCCTGCAAATATACCATCAAATAAACCAAATACAAACATGATCAAACATACCATAGTGAAGTTCACGGAGGCTATCTCGTTTGCACAAATAAGTCCAGATTAGCAGAACATATGTATATATAATGAAATCAACATATCAATTGTTCCAACATCAACATCATGACGACACAAAACCACAATAATGACCATCATAATGCATGCATAACAAACACATAGACAACTAACATGCATGCATGAAAAACACATTCCGCCCATCCAATCCAAGTGTTTGAACCTGAAATCTTTGATACCACCCTATATGCCTCCTCCCACATTTATCTGAATTCACAAGCTCGCCAGGGTAAACATGAGATGAAAGTTACTACGCAAAACCTGATTTCCAAGATGCACTTATGGAAAATGGGGCCTACATGTCCATAACTGACTGCAAACACCCAATGACACATGATCACACTGTTATCTTCTTAACTTAACCCAACACTATTTCTTTTCAGCTTCATTTCTTCAAATTTAACACAACTTTCTATTTTTGGTAGTTTTTCGGGTTCTAAACTTTTGAGACTATTTTTAGGGCCTAAATGACATTTGTAGGGAAACAGAAAAAGAAAAAAAGTGCTAAAATTTGTTCCATAGATCATGGCTTTTCCTCCTCATGGAGATCTTCAAAACGAGATATTATGATAGTCAAATGGAGATCATATGCCAAAGTTACGACCCTGGGAAGATGGAGGTCCAAATTACTCATTTATACAAACAATTTGTTTGCATAGTACCCGTAGGTTATAAATACATATATGTTTATTAATTCAATAAGATCACTAGAGAATAATCAAGAAGGCCCTATGCCCTCTCAACGTAGCTACAACAATGTTATTCGTCCATATATTCTCACCCAATCAACAACTAAACAAATTCATTATAAGAGCCATAGTTAATGCACATCATATAACCAACATATAGCCAGAAAATAACCAATGTAGAGACCATGGCAATTCAACCACAATATCACCAACATAATCACTACAAATGCTCATAGATCACAATAAGGAAATGTCTCAATTAACATATGAAAATACCAACCAAGTCAGGGATTTCCACGTACCACCCGACCATAGATTGGGCTAGACCAAATATTTCTTTCAGCGAATCACACCCGTGCCATAATCCAAGCATGAATGTGGGATCTCATGGAATAAACCAAAACAAAACTAAACCAGGGCTTCTAGAGGCCAAACCACCTCAACCCTCAACATGAGTGATTCCACATCCACAGTCGGACATCACTAACACCAACCAAATATATATCTACCTAAGCTATCCAGGGCTCTCGAAACTAGTAACTCAACACACAACCTTCCAGTGCTCCAGAGCATTTGTCCAACCCGGATCCAAGGACTAGTAACTCAACCCACCAGGGGCTCTCGAGCGTTTGTCCCAACCTAGGATCCATGAATAACTCAACCCAAGTTGTTCTAGGGCTTCCAGAGTGTTTGTTCTAACCCATAACCATAAGGAATTATGAGCATTGCCAAGAAAACAATCAAGTGGAAAAACCCACAACACCATGGTTATCTAGGAAATGGCAAGGCAAGGCTAAAACCAATGTCATTCCAGACAAATCTCCATGCCAATGACAACACAAAACCATAAAATCACATGGATATACCAAGCATCCATAAACCAACAAGGAAATCATACATGTAACCTATTACCTACAAAGAAATCCAGTTGTAGTCATTGATCCAATCATTCCCTTACATTTTCCTTCTTTCCTTTGCCTTCTTTTTCCAAATCCAATGTATGCCAAAGTGCTCCAAGAATTCTCCAAGAATGCTCTAAGTGTGCAAAAGTATGAGAGAGTGAAATAATAGAAGAGAGCTCCAAGCTAAAACTGAAAAAAGGTTGTGAAATGATCCTCAAAAGCCTTTTTATCGTTGAGGCCTCTATTTTTCCTTCAATTTTCCTCACATGCAAATATGTGACCCTTCATCTCCCTTTTCTCTCATTTTCCTTTATTTTCATAAATCAAATGCCAATTATTGCCACTCTTCCTTTGCCAATTTCCATAACCATTAATTAATCACAAGTGACACCCATCACTATGTTTTTCCCAACATTTAGCTTGGAATACGTGTCCCATGACCTTGGTCTTATATTTTATTTACATAATAATCGACCAGTGGATGTTACACATGTGGTATGTTGTTAAAAATCCCAAGTTCCCTCCTAAAGGAGAGGTGTGCAATTCCAAAATAATCTTTTGTTTGAGTTGGGAATTATTACGTAAATATAAGCGATCTTTGTACCATAATGTGTCATTTTTCCATATAAATGTATCATATGTACTAAGATATTGTTGTAATTTTGAATGAGTGTCGACACCTCTTAACCATTATTCCATTCCTCCCTTGCTTTAGTTATCCAGTTAGGTTGGATAATAGAAATGACATAGAGCAATGTTTCCACCTCCTCATCCTTTCTTGAGAGTGCATTTGCAACAACATTTTGATTACTTTTTTTGTAAATGATTTCAAATTCATAGCCCAACATCTTAGTGACCCATTTTTGCTGCACTTCTGAAGATAATTTTTGTTCCAAAAATTATTTAATACTATCATGATCTGCTTTACCTTGAAGTTTCTTCCCATTAGGTAAAGGCGCCATTGCTTCGTGACATATAGTATTGCCAACATTTCCTTCTCATAAACAGGTTTATGTAAATAATTTCCCTTGATTGAACGACTTTAAAAAACAATGGGCCTTCTTTGTTGCATTAATAAAACACCAATTACATTTCCTGGGGCATCACATTCCACCATAAAGTTTTTTGTGAAGTCTGGAGTAGCTAAAACCAGAGCTTGGCACATTGCCTCTTTAAGATGTTCAAAGGACTTAGTTGCTTTTGGAGTCCAAAAAAATGCATCTTTCTTCAGTAATGTTGTTAGAGGTGTTGCTATTTTCCCATAATTCTTAACAAACTTGCGATAATACCCTATTAACCAGAGAAATCCTCGACAATGCTCTAGGGTTGTGTGGATTTTCCATTCCTTGATGGCTTTAATTTTTTTAGGATCTACCTTAACACTTTCATGAGATACAATATGACCCAAATATTCCACCTCTTGTACCCCAAAGAAACATTTGGAGGTTTTTGCATACAATTGTTTCTCCTCCAATATTTTGAGCACCCTGTCAACATGTTGAACATGATCCTTCCAGGACTTGTTGTAGATTAGTATATCATCAAAAAATACTAACACAAATCTTCTAAGGAAGGGTTTGAAAATGGAATTCATAAAACTTTGAAATGTGGAAGGTGCATTAGTAAGGCCAAAAGGCATGACCAAAAATTCATAACGAACTTCATGAGTTTTGAATGTTTTTTTGTTTGTTTGTTTTTGTTTTGTTTTTGTTTTTGTTTTTGTATTTTGTTGTTTTGTTTTTGTTTTTTGTTGTTGTTTATTTTTTGTTTTGTTTGTTTGTTTTTGTTTTTGTTTTGTTTTGTTTTGTTTTTGTTTTTGTTTTTGTTTTGTTTGTTTGTTTTGTTGTTGTGTTGTTGTGTTTTTGTTTTTTTGTTTGTTGTTGTTGTTGTGTTTTTGTTTTTTGTTTATTTTGTTTGTTTTGTTTTTTGTTTTTGTTTTTGTTTTTGTTTTTGTTTTTTTGTTTTTGTTTTTTTTTTTTTTTTGTCTTTGTCTTAATTCTAATTTTGATTCCTTTTTGTAAATTGCTTGTTTTTGGAAAATTTATCTTTTAGTGAGTTGTTGAGCTTATTGTGTTGTTGTTGTTGTGTTTTTGTTTTTTGTTTATTTTGTTTGTTTTGTTTTTTGTTTTGTTGTTTTGTTTTGTTTTTGTTTTGTTTTTGTTTTTGTTTTTGTTTTTTTGTTTTTGTTTTTGTTTTTTTTTTAGAATGTCTTTAGTCTTAATTCTAATTTGATGATATCCTGAATGAAGATCCAACTTGGTGAAGTAAATTTCTCCATGTAATTTATCAAACAATTCATTAATGATAGGAATGGAAAATTTATCTTTAATAGTGAGCTTGTTGAGCTCCCTATAATACAGACATATACACCATGATTCATCCCTTTTGTGTAACAATACTATTGAAGCAGAGAAAGAGCTTTGGCTAGGTTGAATTATACCTACCTCTAGCATTCCTATAATTATATGTTCAATTTCACTCTTTTGGGCTTAGGGATATCTATAAGGTTTGATGTCTGGAGGAACACTTATTGGAATCAATTGAATATCATGATCATGATCACAAATAAGTGGGAGGCCTTTGGGAGTCTCAAATAGCTTGGAATGGTTGTCCAAGATTCTTTAGTGATTTGAGAAATAGATGATTTCGATGTTTGAACATCTAGTGAGAATAATTGTGCAATTATGTCTCGTTGTTCTTTCTTCAAAATATTTGTCATACCATTATGGTTGATTATCTTCCCTGGTTTCCATACGATGCCCCTTAATTCAATTTCCTTTCCTTCCTAGTAAAATTTCAAGAAAAGTTCTGAAAACTAAAATCTATCGTCCCAAAAGTATGTAACCATTGGACTCCTAATACAACATCAACACCACCCATTGAAATGGAAAGCATTGGAATATTCAATACATATTTCCCCATGGTTAGATTGATATTATGACACTTAACTAAGCAATTTATAGTTCCTCCATTTGCAACCATCACTTGACACTTCGGTGTTGGACCTAGAAAGAAATTCAATTCCTTGGCTATCTTACAATGAATAATATTATCAGTACTACTAGAATTGATCAACACTATTACCTTTTTTTTCTTGATATATATTTCTATCTTGAGAGTTTTAGGAGTGGTAATTCATGCCAATGCATTACCAGATATTGCTAGATTCATTTCTTCTTTATTTGGAGTTGGTTCCTGGTGTATATCCTCTTCTTTTGATGTTTCTTGTTCCTTTTCTTCCTCCTCTTCACATTCTATGTAAAATAATTTCTTCTCAGCACACTTATGACTCTTACTATATTTTCTATCACAAATGCAACAAATCCCTTTTGCTCTTTTTTCCTCCAGTTATTGTTGTGTCAACCTTGTATGTTGTGGGAGGCTAGGAGTAGTAACACTACCATCTTTATAGTTGTGAGTGGTAGACTTCCTTGTTGCCATAATTTTGCTTTCAACTTTTCTTGCCACCTTGAATGCCTTCTCCAATGAATTAGGTTCCCAAAGGCAAACCTCATGTTGGATGTTATCCTTTAAAGTCCCTATGAAGACATCAATCCTATGCTCCTAAGGAACATCATTTGCCTTGATATTCAATCTTTTGAAGTCCTTAATGTTCTCCGCCATTGGACCCTTTTGTTTGAGATTTATCAATTGGCTAAAGAAGGTATTGCTCTTTATATCCTCATAATTTGCTACCAATTCTTCTGTAAAAATTGTCCAAGTGATAATTGATTTATGAGAACAAAGGCATCGATACTGCACAACTGATTTTGTTATAAATATAAATATTCAATGCGTACCTTTTCTGTGTGTGACACATCTTGTAGATCAAATAATTGCTCCAGCTATAGCAGCCATGTTACCAAATCATTTCCATCAAACTTCCTCATATCTATCTTTGGAATGTGGTGGGTCTTAAACCCAATGTTGGAGTCTCTAAAATTATAATTCATATTCATGCTGTCCTCAACATGATTTTCATGGATTACCGTGTCACCACTAGGAAGCCTTTCATGCAACAACTTTGTCAACCATTCCAACTTCATATTCGTCGCATCCATGTCTACTTTAAAACTCCCATGTCTTCTTTTAAACCATCCTTCAAACCTTCCACGTTCTAAACCATCCATCTTAGCTTCCAACTCATTTTTTGTTACTCTGTGTGAGAGAGAAATTTGTTACATTTGGTCTCGTAAATTTGATATATCATGTTGTATTTCTTCCTCTTCTTCACGCATCATAGTAGATATTTTTGGTTGCTTACTAGGTGTATCCATTTTATTATTTCAAGGAATTTTGGAATAAAAAAATGATATATATGCTTTACTATGCCCTTTGAATCACTTTAAACTCATTTTTCAAATAAAAGTTATGAAATTTTTAAAAAATACACACCTTTTTCTTGCTTTTAGGAGCTCGATCTTGAAATCATTGTATCTATGTAATTTAAGCCTCCCAAGGTTTGAAATTACTTCCTGTGGTATCCCTTTGAGTCTTATTTCCAATTCCACAAGTCAAACCAAGATTGAATTCTTCAAGGTAAAGTTATGCCAAAGCTCCCACGATGTCATTATTATGGACTAGTTTAGTAGAGCAAAGTTTTATGGGATGCCCTTTGTGACTGTTTCAGTCTTTGGCCCTGGAATTGATACAAGAGAAACTAAAGTTTGTACGATTTTTTTCACATCTTATGAAATTCAAATCTTATGCTCGAAAAGAAAGTTATGACAATTTTCCCTAGGTTGCCTATTTGAGACTGAATTTTGGAGCATGCAAAAACCCTAAATTCTTCGGACCATATCTCAGAAAATATAGTGAACCAAGATATGAAATTTTACACGAAGTTCACCAATATTTCAGCTCCACGTGGTCGAAATTTCAGCTTTTGAATCATCGTATAAAAAAGGTTATAGCAAAAATTCCAAGATGACCTATTTGAAGAAGCGAAGCCCTAGAATCTAAAGCTTTGATATCAAATGTTATACAACCAATTCACACAACAAAAGACAAGATAGATAAATTAATTAAAAATTAGCCTCTTCGAGGGGGGAACCTCCTTTACATCACATAAATGAACAATTATTGGATGATACAAATGACAAGACCTCCTTGGTATATATAGGAGTCTAAGGGGTCACAATATAATAAAAGCCTACATAACAATAATAATGTAAGGGAACAACAATAAAAATAGTGGGCTTCTAGGGGGCACAATAATAACAATATGGAGACTACATGGGAACAAAAATAACAATAAGGGGGCTACACTAGTATTATAGGGATCTAACATTTAGACTTTGATTTCTTTTAGCATTTGACAACGCATGTTATTTCCATAACTAGGTGGACAAAAGTATGACCACTAAGTGGTCTAGTTTGGTCCATGGGATAATAGGCAGGGCTGTGGCAGTCATGAAAATGACACAAAGGAAGTTCTCTAAACCTTGACTTTATTTACATACATGATATGTTTATAATCATGTTAATGTTTATATACCCATATGAATTCCATTGTGACTGACAGGTTTTGTCAGGAATCATTCTTGTGGACGGATAGAGGATTGTAGTTGCTTAATGCATAGATGACATGAGAAGTTATCCAACATGATTCCTAGTTGTGTGATGAATCAATTGGGCAAGAAGTAGCCCAAGCTTATTTATGTTGTAATATCATGCGATTATAACTCTTACATTGCACCTATGTTTACATTAGGAAGAGGAAATGCATAAGGCTATGATCAAAGGTCTATTAGCCATAAAATGGATCCTTATTTAAATTATGTGACACATATGTTATCTTTTGCAATACATATAGGTAGAGTATCTGGAATGGGGTTACCTAAGCCTAGAAGCTAATAATGAGGTATGATTTAAATTTATTGCAAATATTTTATGATGAGTTTCATGGAGAATTGTGTGCCATGATGTAGGAAAGCATGGAAATTGCTTGGTTTGGGTGAATGGAATTGGATGCAAAGTGAACAGAAACATCTTGAAGATATCAGAGTGCGTAGCGACACACTAATTGAAGATTTCAGGAACAAGGTCATTGTGGAACAATAACACCCAATAGTTCCAACTGATTACCTTGAAGCATGCTATGGGCGGTATGAAAGTGTTAATGCGGGGATTTGCCTTGGTTATGAAATAATTTTGATGTGATGAAGTCTTGCCAAGGAATGGATTGCCTGAGGGATTGAGAAGTAGAGAAGGGGATGCTTGAACTTGGAAGGTGAGGTACTGCATGGAAGGGGGATCAGATCGCCTAATGGACTGGGAAGTAGAGAAAGGGGGTGTTGGATGATGATATTGGTTTTTGAAGGGTGATGAGAATGTATGATTGGAATCAGAATCACATTGTGGGTTTCTCGGGAAACAATGAGTCAGAAACTATTCGTTGAAGGAGAAAGGATAAAAATGTTGGATATTGGAGGCAAGAAACACTCCAGAGAATAGGAACGAATCCAAGATGAATTGGGTGCATTAGAAGCACCAAAAGATTGCAAAAGGGCCATTGGGAAATGGTTGATTGGATGCAGGCAACATTTCCTTTTTGTTTGATGGTTGAGGCAAATGTAATTGAATCTTGTAAATGTTGTATAAAGATGTGTATATAAATCTCCAAATCAATTGTGCTTGGGTTGAAAGCATGTTCTATTTTTTTTTTGATCATAGAACACTGAGGACAATGTTCCTCCAAGGGGGAGGGGTATATGACAACCCCAGGCTAATTCCCCTTCATTGTAAATATTTCATATACTTTGATTATAATTAAAAAGGCCTGAGAATTAGGACATAAATTCCAGAGTTTGAGGAAGGAGGTTGCTTGGGATTTGAAGGAAGCTTGACATGCATTATGATAGCCATGAATGGATGTTAGATATGCTTTAAATTGGTTTGATCATATCAATTAATGGAGTTGGTCAAGAGGACAAAGGGACCGTGGTGACCTTATATAAATGCACAAGGAAAAAAGGGAAAATAAAATAATGGTGATTGATTTCATTGGCAGTTGGGACATTGAAGTCAACCAACAGGAAATTGGGGGGGGGGGGCAAGGGGAGTTAGCACAACATCATCCCCACCACCACTCAGAAATGACATAACCACCTTGGTTGAACTTGAGGACATGTGACATGGGTGTATGCCCACACGACTGAAAATGGTTGTCACAAGGTAATGGGAGGACTTTATGTGTAAAGAGAAAGAACATGAAAGAGGTGGGATGCCACGAGGCTCATAGTAACATTCTTCCATTCAAAAGGGGCAGAGTCAGTGCAGAGGAAAATAAAGGAAGATATTCCTCATGAAGAGGAAGGGAATAGGAAAAGGAAATTCAACATAGAGGGAGAACTCATATTGAAAATAGATTAGCTGAAGAAGCTAAGAGGGTTTGTTGGTGGAGGATAGAGAGAAGTGACTTGCCAAGGACTGATGAAGCCACCAAGAGTGGTTTGCCTTAGACTGAAGAACCCACCGGGAAGCTTGTGGATTGAAGAAGCTACTGAATAAGAGACAAAGATATTCAGGTACTTCGGGTGGCTGAGAAAACATGAAGTATGGCCTTGGGTTGGGAACATTAGTGCTTTTACTCTCTAAAGAAATACCTAACAAGGGTGATCTTTGTGCTCCCATGGTAGTTTGTGTAGCTTAGGAACCTTCCCATGTTTTACTCTCATCCTCTTGTGGTTTCCCGAGGATTGAAGAACCCAACAAGTGTGGCTTTCCTTAGGAATCCACTGGAAATATTGTGGTCTGAAGAACCTACTAATTTATTCGTAGCTTTCCAGCTGAAGAACCTTCCCATATTTGCATATTGAGCTCTCCTCCTCTTGTAATTGAATAGTGGATTGTCTAGGGATAAAGAAACCATAAAGAGTGGATTGCCTTAGGACAAAAGAAACCATTGGGAATCTTGTGGTATGAAGAAACTATTGATTCATCAATATCTTTCTATTGAAGAACCTTCTCGTGTCATAATAAGATTACTCTCCTGATTTAGATATGTGATTCTCTCTGAAACAAGGGACTGCCACTATAAAAGATGATTGAATTAAAGTTATTGAGATTGAGTAATGGTTTGCTTAAGGATGAGAAATACCACTAGGAAGCTTGTGGTCTGAATAACCTACTCATTTATTAATAGCTTTCCACTGAGGAACCCTCCCATACAATAATGAAATTATGCTCATAGACTAAAGATGTCAGTCTCTATGTTTATAAAAAACTCTGCGACGAAGCTAATAAAGGTTAGGCCCTATGACATGACTATGGGAAAACTATTGAGATTGAATTGAGGGGAGTATGTCCCTGTGTATTTGACTAGTTGGTGGGTGAAGGTAGTGTGGCCTTGTGACATCATTTTTAAGCATGGAAGATCTACAATTCTTATTGAAGTAGCTAAAGGGTGGAGGTGGTGGAACTTTGGATTCCTTATGAGATACTAACTACATGAAATAGTTGGTGGGTGGAGGTGGATAGTCCCTGTTTCAACTAGCAACATTGGTTTAATCCCTTAAGCACTCATCCTCAAGCTTTGTAATCTGGCTCGAGGGCGACTATTACAAGAAAGGCTTGGTTGCAGTGTGTCTAAGGTTGGGTGGAGAGTTGAAGTCCCAATCTTAGTTGCTGAGCACATTTTATAAGATAAGTGTATACTCAAGCATTTGTGTATTGATTGTTAAGCATATGTTTTATCTATTGGCTTTTAGCTAGTTTTGGTGTTGATTCAATGTATTGGTCTAATGCTTGTGATATAATGTGGAGTGTGATTTTTTGTATGCATAAGGAATGCTGAGTTTCCTATAAGATCCCCAAGTAGCTTAATGAATACTTGTATGTATTCATGAGCTTGTTTTCTGTTTATTATTAGCCTAATAGGCCTATAGATCTTTGAACTATTATGAGCTTGAAATTTGTCCAATGGGCCTAAGCAAAAATGAATAGACAAATCTTTATCTTATTTTTTAATGAAATTAACAGAGTTGGCTTTTAGGCCCTATTATCAACTACTAAGCTAAGGAAGGATAATGTTATATATATATGCAGGTTGGATCGAAGCCCTTATAAGCTCAAGAGAGATGGCAGAATTCATATTCTATGCATTACATAAATATATGGACACACACAGAAAACTATATATATAAATATGTGTGTGTGCAGTTGTGCAGGTTGAGCCCTTAAGGAATCAAAGTTTCTAGTCCTAGAGATTCAATAGGCCCAAGAGTTACAGAGCACTATAAACAAACATTGAGGGCGAGGGCTCAAGCGTATATGCTTGTATTCTGCTGGGGTTGAAATATATTTGTCGGGGATAAAAGATAGACTCCTTATCGATCCATATGGCCAGAATCTATGACCAAGGGCACATAGGCAAGGGAGCTTAGAGTTGTTGGATATCAAGGGGGTATTAACATCGTCCACATAAACCTAGAAGTTTTATCCTAGATATTTCGTAGGGAGTCTTGGATAAAACCCATTGGGATTAAAATTCTAGGATGATGTGGCACAATGGGGCCATTTTCTTGACATTCTGCATAACCCAACGAAGGACCATGTATACATTTTATAATGATACATATGCATTTGTCATGCAATGATGGGTTTGGTGAGACCCATGGCCAACCTAGCATATGTCGTGGCCAAGATTGACATGGATACACTCGATAGGCCAAGAGGAAGTTGATGTTAGTGTGATGCGGTGAGTTGGGATAAGACACGTCACCTCGGTGATAAACATGGGTGACATCACCCCGACCTTTTTACTGTGAAAGTTCCCAGTAGTGTTGGGTGAAAAATTCCCATATTTTTATTTTTGAGAGGATATGGCATGGTGGGTTGACGCGTATAAAGTATTGGAGAAGTGGAGCATCGTTGGTTATCCTCATCACTGTTTAGTCAATTTAGTGTCCTAAATTGCTTGCATAAATTATCAACCGAGGTTCGTAAGCTGATGAAGTGTAGTGCACTGTATGTGCTTAGTTAACCCTTCTTACTTCGTTGTTTTGTATTTTATATTGTTTTGGGGGTTTCTATTCTTTGATTCCTAATGATGTACAATTTGAACTATGAGAAACTGAATCTAAACTTCCTAAAGGTGAACCAAGAGCTTAAAACTTAGTCAAAATCTAAGTTAAAAGAAGGAAAAACAGAGCATCTGTCCTATCTTCTCATCTAATCCTAATTCATGAATAATTCTTAAAACTAGAAGGTAAAGTTGTAAGTCATGTTGAAATAAATACAGAGAATGAAATTAACTGAAGTATTTCTAGTTACTCTAACCTTCAATTTTGAAAGATAACCTCCTTGAGATGGAATTCAAGCAACTTCTGTACTTCATGATCTAGAAAAAACTAAATAAAAACATGCAGAAGGTAATTGATTGGTTTCAACCCTTATGTAAAGTGAATGTTTAACCATTTAGTTTAGGATGGATATCAGCTTGAAATGGTGACCAAAAAATTCATTAATACTGTGCATTGACAACCTGAACTAAGAGATAAAAAAAACAGTGAGTAAACTAATCAACAATGCATCCTCATTACTTTCAATCTTACTCTATTTAGAAACAAAGTCATTTCCTTTATGAAATGGATTGGAGAAACAAGACTGCACAATTGAATTCTAACATTATGCTACTGATTAAAACTAAAATAAATCAAACTACAAGAAATCATCCTAAGTTACAAACATTGTTAAAAGAAAATGATGAAATTAAAACTGAACAGAAAGAAGAAAACAAATGAAAATAAAACCTCCTTCAGCTCATGGGCCCTCTGCAACTGACTAGGTTGAGCTGCTAACTTAATTCAAAATGCTCCTTCAAATGATCATTAGTCAACACATGACTTTGTATCATAAAACAGGAACAAAAGTCCAAAATTACAACGCTGATAAGTTTAAACTTAATACATCAAAAACTTCGAACTCCTTCTAGTTTTGTTCAACTAGTATGTAAAAGAAAATATCCATAACTGTCTTTTGAGAAAAATTAGCTACAGGTGGTCTACACGTATTACAACCAGTCTGCATAAATGTTTGATAAGCTACAAGTGACTTGAATTTGAATAAGGTGGTTGCACAGAACCATTGACACAGGTGGTTGATCCGAATTAATGCTTCAACATAATTGTTGGATTTATTAATGAACCATGAAAGTGTAGACAAAGAGTCCTATTGCTTCTGGGTTTCATGCGTTTGACTCCACCTTTGACTGTGGTCTTGAGCTGGATTTTTTATCGATCTGGGCTGGGTGACTAGAATAGGATCCATGTTGAGACGATTCCAGAGATGCCCATGTGGCTGATTTCTTCGTTTGATACCTGTAACTTGCTAAACCATGGAAGTAGCTACAGAACACACAGTTAGCTGCAGAATAGGCTGCGTTTCGTAGCTCGGGAAAGGATCATGTACGTAAGCGTCGTTCAACTTCATGAGATCTATGCATATCCTTATTTCATCCTTCTGCTTCTTTTCCTGTACCACCATTGGGCTTACCCAATTAGATTCTTCTACGGGCTCAATGATGCTTGCCGTGAGCATCTTGTCTAGCTCTAAGCGGACCTTCTCCTTATACTTTGGATTGAGACCGTAAGGTCTTTGCTTAACTGGCTTCGTGTCAGGCTTTAACGCGATCTTCATAATACCCGGGTCTCCTATTATCCCCTTTAGCTCCGTAAACTTGGTAGGGAACAAATCCTAGTATTCGCGAAGCAATTTGGCGAACTTATCTACCATTGCGTCATTTAGTAATCTCCAATCTTCGCGATTTTAGGCTTTGCCTCCGTACCAATATTCACCTGTTTCATTTTCAGTGGTGCAGTTATATCAAGGTTCTCGATCTACGGTCCCTCAACCTCACGGTGACCCTCTGTTTCAGGGATATTAATTTTTCGTGGATCCTCGTCTTCCTCTTCAGCAATCATGTTATAGCATTCCAGCGCGTGGCTCAGCTGAGTAGTCCAATCAGGTTGATAGACCCAAAGGATCCCGCGGGATCCTAAAGATTGATGCTTTAACTTCTTGTAGCACTTCGTCAATACAGTCAAACCCATCTTCAATGCTGAACGTCATTACGAATCCTTCGCGCAGGATATCCCATTCACTTGTGCCATGGCAGAACTCTGTTTCCAAGTACCAGTTCATGGGGATGACATCCAAGGTATGACAGAACAAGTGCACCCATTCAGGTTGGGGCTTCGCTCCATAAGCCTTAGCCCATTTGGCTAAGTGTGTGCGCAGATCATCCTTCCTGTCATATTTGTCTATTATTCGTACCTTCGGCTTCCCAAAATGTGTTCTCATCATCCTCCTACACTGCCAACCATCAAAGCTACCCTTATGCGTAACCCACCATCTTGCATGCATAGCGCGTAGTGCTAAGTCCAAAGCCTGGAAGCGCTTTTTTCTGGTACCTCTGTCTCAAATGCATCCAAAGATACATCTACATCATTCAAGCCATCGTAAGTGGGCAGATCTCTTACCTCTGATGACACATAGCGTAACTACTGAGTCATCATGTTACAGCTCAGCGTGGTTACTTCCTATAGCTGATTTTTCCAGCGCTCTAATTCTTCATTAGAGTTCGAGGTGCAGGAACTCTCGCGATCCCATGTAATTCGTCCATCCATTGTCGGATTCACCCAATCTTGGTTTCACACTGTTATCTTATATATGCAGTCTAAATCGTCATCACTTTCATAATTGCGGACTGGTTCAGTATAGCATGATCCTTCAACAGGATCTAGGGGTACTATTACGCAAAGCAATTTCTTTTCAAATATCATCTTTTGCTTCTTTAGGTTGATTACTCTGGTCATGTCAGTAGCCCAATGAATGACAAGGAGTGTAGGGTAGGGGTTGCTGTCATCCACAATTTATATCACTTCAAAGTTAGCCAATGCGCTTGCGCCTTCAATATTTACAATTACTCCTTGCAGCCATCCCATGGGGATGATCTTCTGCTGATTTGCCATCCTTAACTGAATCGGAGACCACTGCAGTGCAGGTCTCCTCATTCGCTCCCAAGTCTGCTTTGGTGAAACATTTGCGTCTGACCCCATATCTAAAATAACATGATCCATTTCATATTCTCCTATCTGCGCGGTCAGTCTCATCTCTCGCCCTGTCCTGGCTTTATGCTTACCAATCTTCCGTACAACGCGCGGTTCACCCAAGTATTTCCGACACATCTATTTATAAGCTCCTGTAACCCCTTCATAGCCTTGCTATCGCGCAACAGCTTCATGCAGGTCTCTAGAAAGGTCGTAAGCATAGAAGGGTCCATTTCTTGATTAGGCTTATCCTTTCTTCCTGAGGTAGAGGCCTCAACGAAGCTCTTCTTTGCTTCCATGAATGTTTCGCGTGCACACTCCAAATCAAATTCAGCCACCTTCATCGAAGCTTTATGAACCCATGCGCTGTCTTCGGGCTATTTCCCCTTATCATTGCCCATTGCAATTCCACTTCGGAGCACTATATTCACATTCAGATCCTCTTTGCGAGGCTCAGACCTCATCATCTGCAGGTTCTGAGTCAGCTGAGGTGGTAGCACCCGTTTGTTGTGTATCCTTGCTATTAGCGTAGGACAATCCTCCGTCTCATGATCAAACTAAGTACAATATTTACACGACGGTCACGTTGGGTTAGTACATTCGTGGGCATAGTGTCTTGGTCCTCCACAATTGTAGTAGATTAGTTGTCCCAGACCTCTGCCAGGTCCTCCTCCACCTCGGCCTCGTCCGCGCCCCTGAAAGCCTGTTTGCGCCATCCTAGTGCTTTGGTCAGGAGGCCGCATTTCTGCCTGGACTATATAGGCGGGTGTTTTGTCCATCATCAATTCATAACTTCGCAGTTGCACTCATCATGTCCTACTGACCTGCAGAAGTTGCAGAACAGTTGTTGCGGTGTTTGTACAAACTTCTCCGGCAAATGACAGTTATCCGTTTCCATGCTATCTGACATATAGCGCACCACAATGCAGGCCCCGCGCTCGGTCCTGCTTGGGCTTCCAGCCTCAAAAGCATTGGTCCTCCTCTTGCAATATAGTTCACAAAGACTTGGCAATGGTCTTTGTCATGCCCCTGATATTTACATTTCAGGCACCATACCTCTCCACTTACCTCCGGTCGAACTGTTTTGTCTTGCTTTAAACTTTGCATTTCAAGGCAAAGATTTTGCAACTGCACATGGAGCTGAACCCCCAGATTCGAATCTTGCATCGTTGTTTCATGGAGTCTCATTGCAATCTCCAAGGCCTCTGCCTGAGTCGTAATCTTTTGTTGTGACAGTGCAACCCTTAGGTGTGGCAGGAGCGAAGCCATGAACCACTCGCGGTGATGTCCATCTGTTAAGTTCATATTGGCTTTGCGGATTTTACACTTCAACCTTTGATCCAATTCCCAAGGTGTCTCGCATGGTTTCATCGCAATTTCCTTGAACCCCACAATCGACTGTGCCTCAGATTTAGGCCTACTAAATTCTCTATTCAGCGTGGTCTAGATATCTGCTAATCCAATGTTTGGGTTATCATTGGAGTACTTGATGTACCAAGTTAGTGCGTGATCTTGCAAAGCACTAACCAATGTTGCCTTCTTCATGTGATCATTTGTAACGCCCTGAGCTTCCCATACAACTTTGACGATGAACCAAAACTGGTATGGGTCCTCATTTCCTAGGCCTTTAAACAAAGGAAGCTTCACTGAATTTGCCATGTTGAATTCCGGTGGAGGTGGTGGTGGTATGGGTGAAGTCACAGGTGACAGTGGTGAAGTGGAAGGTGGTGTAGGTGGAGGTGGCAATTGCGGGAATCCTTGTCTTATTAACTGAACTGCACTTCGCGGAGAAGCCTATGCTACTCCCTCTTCGTCACCTAACGACGATGATATCAATGGGCTATATTCAGGACCTTTTCTTCCTTCATTTATGTAAGTCTTTCCACTTTGCGTAGCTCTGAACATCAAAGGTAGCCGCATAACCTGTTTTTTGCACAATAACATCTTAATCTAGGTATTTAAAGACTTCAAGTACTTACCTCGCGAACCTTTGAAAAAGCGTTGCTCCGCTTCGTTGTAACTAACTGAGGTATCGACTGTGAATTCAGTCACAAATCCTCCTATGATGTGATCGAGCCAATGATCAACAACACGGGTGATCTTATCCTCAGAGGCTTCCAGTCTCTGTACTAACTCCGGGGTCTAGACAATAGGACCGTCAAGTCTCCACCTTCCTTGGCTATCCGTTAGCTTCGCGATCCACTCGTATAACTCAACTGGAAAGGAACATAAAAGATATCGTAGATTTCTGTATATAGGTACCTTTCCAGCCACTGTTCCTTTGTTAGTCACGGATTTATGTTCTCCTGCACCGTGAATTCATGGATCTTCCTGTCCAACTAGTGTTTGATCTCTTTCTTAGTTGGATTCCAGTGATATGACATCACACATCTCTCATGCAGATTCCGGTCTTGACAATGGAACCATTTGTTAGCTGTGTGGGGCCTAACCCAGGTTCAACATTAGTTAGCCAAACAAATCCCTACACTACTGGCCCTTTTTGCATTATTCCGCAGAGCGCGTATTGAAGTCTCACCGAAGCAGTATGGGGGGATGCTGGAACCAAGTTTCCGCACCCTGAGATGGTGGTGATGTCAGTTTATACCCTCTGTTCCTACTTTCGCACAGGTCACTAAGCTTTGGGGCTCTGTCAGTCTAGCCCTTTATTTTGCCCTTCAGTACCTCCACGAAGGTGTGTGATCGACCCTCACGCAGCCTTAACCTGTGACCCAGGTACTTTCGCGCTGCTACGACAACATATTATATAGGTTCCCAAGTTATCTTAAGTGTTTTACTTATATTACTAAACAATCACAGTTAGCACTACATAAATTGATATTCTTACTTGCGTTCAATTAACTAATATAATCACATATATTCGCGCATCACATAAACATTGTAAATTCAACAATATAACCAAATGCATTAACAAGTAAATTGAACCCAAGCCGCATCATATAACCAGAATGTAACATTAGAAATTCAAATAGCTCACAGATTTGTAGAATACTTCTCTTTATTGATATCTTCAGACTATTATAGACTCTATCTGCCCTGTGCACACATTTACAAGGGTCCGCGCACTCAGCTGCGGACTTCCACCCTATGCCTCTGTGCACTCAGCTGCAGAGCCTCTACCTACACTAAGACCCAAAACACTTAGACTTCTCTACTAAGACTCTTCACTTCATTCTTCGCTATCTTCTCCAAAAACTTAAGACTAAAAACTACTTAGAGCTTACTTACTTAGATCCTTTTATACAATCCCATGGTCCGCGAACCATGGGTGGATCTTTACAGCCGACTTTACACTTTACGAAATAAGGGCGGACAACCCTTTATGACTCTTGACACCTTCGCGCTCCGTGACCACCAAATGTGGAGACTTTACTACTTTATTACAAAATTGACCCAAAACATGGGCTTTTAGCCCTAAAATTGTCCTTAGGGGAACCCATTCCCAACACAGTGGTTTTCTTAAGGTTGAGGAATACCGTTGGGAATATTGTTGTCTAGAGAACATACTAATTTGTTAGTAGCTTGCCATTGAGGAACCTTCCCACACAATAATGAAATTATGCTCCTGGACTAGAGATGTCAATTTCTGTGTTTATAAGAAACTCTATGATGAAGCTGACCGAGGTCAGGCATTATGACATGACAATGAGAAAATTGTTCAGAATAATTGAGGGAAGTAAGTCCCTAGGCATTTGGTTATCTGGCTAGCTAGTGGGTGAAGGTAGTGTGGCCTTGTGACATCATGTTTCACCCTCTAATGGTAGGGATATAGTTATTATTGACATAGATGAAGGGTGGAGGTGGAGGACCACTGGATTCCTTCTGAGATATTGACTACATGAAGTAGCTAGTGAGTGGAGGTGGATAGTCCTTTGGAGTCTCTATTTTAGCTAGCAACATTGGTTTAATCCTTTAGGCACTCTTCCTCAAGCTCTAGAATCTGGATCGGGGGTGACTATTGTAAGGAAGGATCAACCGCAGTGTGTTTAAGGTTGGGTGGAGAGTTGACGTCCCAATCTCAGCTATTGAACACATTTTATAAAATAAGTGTATAATGAAGTCTATTTACATTGGTTGTTAAGGATATGTTTGATCTGTTGGCTTAAAATCAATTTTGGTATTGATTCAATGTACTGGTCTACTACTTGTGATATAATGTGGAATGTGATATTTTGCATGCTTAAGGAATGTTGATTTTCCTGTAAGATCCTTGAGCGATTGAATGGATTCTTGTATGTATTCATGAACTTATTTTCTATTTATTATTATCCAAAGAGGCCTATAGATCTCTGAACCATGGCTTATATAAGCCTATTGGGATTTAATTGTTGGGATGACATGGCATAGTGGGGTCGTTTTCCTAACATTCGATGTAACCTGATGGAGGACCCCGTATATATTTTATAATGCGAAAGATGCATTTGTGACAGAAATATGGGTTTGGTGGGACCCATGGCTAGGATGGCAGGCATCTTGGCCAGCATTGACGTAGCTACAATTGATAGGCCAAGAGGAGGTTGATGTTAGTGTGAGATGGTGACCTGGGGTAGTACACGTTGCCATAATGATAAATATGGGTGATAGGTGACATCACCCCGAAGGTTTTACCTTGACAATTCCATATGGTAGTGGGTGGAAAATTCCTAGGATTTTATTTATGGTAGGATGTGGCAAGGTGGGATGACGTGCATACAGTATTAGAGCAGGGAAGCCTCGTTGGATGCTTGTCTCGCCTTGAAGGTTTAAAGAGCCAAGTCATCCTAACATCATTGAGTGCATTACAAAATGGAATGACTCGGGTGATGTGGAAGTGGTGGTGCCTCAGTGCATGATATTGAAGTAGGACGAGACGACACGTTGGAGGAGTGGTTGACGAAGGATCCACGTAACCCCTGTGCCTATACCCTAGTGAATATTTGAGGTGCTAGGTGAAATACTGCTAATTTTTGTTTCTCTCAGGGTGATGTGGCCGCAAAGGGTCCACATGCCTCTCATATATACTTCTTAATCCTTGGTGCATACTCGACCACCGCAAAAAATGGTATTTGCTGCATATTTGTCACGATCATGATCGAGTAGAGCTGTTGGGGTAGAGATGCCTTGTGGTGGTGAGGTGGTTATGAGATGGGTAGCCTTGTGGGCGCCACATGGTAGGCTATATGACGTGGTGAGGCATGATAGGCCAGACTTTAATCGACCATATGTTTTGATCTAGGAGTTAGATTCAGGTAACGCTCTGGTTGGTTCAAAACGCGTCGGCCTAAATCTACCAATGTGATTTCTTCTGAAAATGTTTTCAAATAATCAAAATTTATATCATTGGAAAGTTCTTGATGAGACAAACATGATGATGTAATCCATTTTAAGTTTCAAGGAAGTTGAAAAAGATCAAAATATTTAAACCTCATTTTCGTAACTGGGCATTGGAGGTAAGGCCATCAAAGTAATTGCCTCCTTCTACCCTTAGTAGGGGCTAGGGATAGTAGGGGGTGTGTTACAAAGATTCTATGAATAAGAGATGTGCCACTAACATTTAATAAAAATTTATTACAATTGTTATTTTTACGAGACTACTCAATAATTAGTCTTAGAGGGTCCAAAAATCATTCTTTTTCCACTCTACTTTATTAATTTACATATTTAATAGATATGAAGGATCTATGCTATCTTAGTGAGGCAACAATCGAGAAATAATAAAAATACAAACTGAATGTCATATAACTCTTATTATTATTACTTTCAGTTAGTGAGTAATAAATCAATGAGAACACGCATGATAAAAATACAAAACAAATCTCATATAGTTCTTATAATTTTGACCTCTAATTAGTGAGTAGCAAGTCAACAAGAAAATGTGTAATTCAATTACCTATATTTCCTGTTGCATATAGTTATTGTTTTCAATGTTTCTTAGAGAACTTTGATAAGTTAAAATCTATGTTGCAAGGGATTACACGAGCTTTAATATAACAAATCATGATTGGACAAAAAAAATTGTTGGATGTAAGATATGTAGTTTATCTTGATATCCTCCAAATGGATATAAATTAAGAAAGGTGATTTGGTGAACTATGTTCCTTACTTTACGGAAATATGATATATCTACGGGGCATTGATGTAGAGGATTTAAGGCCTAAGGATGACTTCATAATGGTGATTTCTAGCACCAATCACGATTCAAATTCATTGCATTTGAAGTAAGTGGCATAACCATGATAGTTAATCTTTTGAAAAAATGACTTGAGCAATGCCTATAAATGGAAATGGTGTATGGCTAGCTTGTTGCCTCGATCACACATTTAACTTGGGAAATATTTCACATACAAGAAAATGAAGATTGTTGCTATTCTTCGTATATGTTTCTTAAAATTTGGAGTTGTTGTAGGCAATGAAGTGAAATATTTTCCCACATTAACATTCCATATGACTGAATATGGACTAGATATTTGGGTCAAATATAGATTCGATTGTTGAGGAAAGTTTTACTCAGTAATCAGAGACAATATACATTTTCAAGCATACATCAACCATTATAAGTAGACTATCTTCCTTTAAGAGATAGATGCTGAAGGGCATGATCATTAATTCTGCCTCTGAAAATTGAAAATTGACCATTTCTCAAGTACTCTTTTGTCAAAATCACCGAACAATTGAAGAGAAAACCACTAATAACACCCTTATGGATTTGTTATCCTCATTTAGGGAATAAATAATGGGCATAACTCTTATCACTTAACATGGAGAAGCAGGCAAAAGAAAAGGAAAATAGTAGTTGAACGCTCCTCCTACAAAGCCAAGTAAATCTACAATGGATTCTTTAGACGATTTGAGGGCATTGATATAAAGTGTATCCTTAATTAGTTTAATGGGGATTGTAGACAAACATCAAATTATTCATATTGGAAAATGTTACCTAAATTATTTATGTTATGAAATATGGAAAACTCACATCATTGGAGCATGAATTTGAGTTACTAAAAAATAATTCTCTCGTGTTGACAATAACTGAGACCTAGTAGTGGAGGCTATATTGTGGATGATGTTACACTTTCCAGTTGGACTAAGAAAATGAGAAAGATTTAAAGACCTTTCAAGAATGTCTATACAATTATTTTTTAATAGTAGAAAAACTTATAATTCATCGTCTATACTAACCCAACTCTTTAACAATCATGAGAAGAAAAATCAAATCAATGAAAAATTGTACAAAAGAAAAAACAAAGCAATGGAAAATTGAAAAAAAATAAAAGGATTACATTGCACTTAGTATATGAGGTCTAGACTAGAGTAAACAAACAAAAGTGAAAGATGCCAAGGGTAGTTATCTATCTTGAATTTATTAGAGGGGAAAGAAAATGAACATTTGTGTTCTATTTCTTTAGCACTATTTTGGAATTAGCTAGAGCCATTTACTACAATGACTTCACTAGCAAATATTTATGAACATATGCCTAAAACCACACTAGATTATGAGATAAACCCATTGATGAAAATGTTAGCATTGATCACGATGGAACCAAACAATAAGATCAAGTTGAAATGGTCTTTTTTGATAAAATTATCTACCTCAACCAAATGTTCAACAAGACAAAGGATATCAACCATTTAGGCATAGTTCCATTATGGTTATTTTTCCACGGTCTTGAGGAATAGAAAAAAGCACACATTACCTTCATGCACAAGGCTTGCATGGTTGCTTTCATAAAGAAAAATAAGGCAGAGTTGTTTGGATTCATGATTTCTAGGTGCATATTTTCATAATGTTAGAGGGATGATTTGCAATGGCCATGTTTGTATTGTGATTGTAAGCATTTCCTACTATTAAATTCCATTTTGGTCTTTTAGCAAATATGCACTTTGCATCTACTATATTTCAGAAAGTCAACGTAATAAGCACCATGTTATTTAACTCAAACTCAACTTTATTAAAACTACATGGACTCACTTTTCCTATTGCAACGTTATTGTGTTGAGAACATGCTTTAAGAACACCAACAAATGCAATACTATCTACATTAATGCCTACTTATTGTATTTGAAAGAAGAAATTCAAAGCTTTCTCACGTCATCCACATTGAAGTTGTTCAATAATTATCATGATGCCCATGGAACAAATTACATGTTGGAATTTAATTGAATAATTCCCATGAATCTTCCATGCTTCTAGTTTTTCCATGCATGCAAACATAACATTCCCCATAAAAAAAACTCAATTAAATCCATTTTAATGATGCGAACATGAACCTAACTTACCTATTCTAAAATGACTATAACAAATGCATTAAGAAAATTAGTGAAAATAAACACATTAAACATACATTTTTTCTTATGAAGTCTTAGTTTTTGAATTATGGATTACATTAAAACATGTAATTTACCTAATTAATCTTCAATTTAGAGTGAAATGCAGTGACACAACTCTTTATTATTTTGTGAGCACCCATACAACAATGCTAATAAATAAAGTGGAGAACCAAGAATCATAAAAAGGTATAGATGAAGTGTAAAGCACATGTAAAGCATAAAAGTCGAAAACGAAATGGGAAAAGAGAACACCAAAGGTAAAAGGGGGTGGGCATTTTTAGTACTATGTTTTCAATGGATAGAGCATCACTAAAAGTGACATTTCCTTTAACATTATAACAAATCTATTTACTTAGTGCACATAATAATGAATATATATGTTCAATGTCAACTTTTTTACAATAACATAATTTACATGTTTGGTGTTATATGTTTTAAAGTCACGATTAGTTTTTAGTTTTTTTGTTTTGTTTTGTTTTTTTTCTCAGAAGAAAGAAAATAATTGTATCTTGCTATTCATAAGAATCAAAGATACATTACAAAATTGATATAGACATGTTTATAAAAATATCAACTCATATATATATATATATATATATATATATATATATATATATATATATATATATATATATATATATATATATATATATATGCACTATCGAGGATGATCTGAGCAATACAATACCAAAAAACTCTTACAAAAATATTACACAAAATTTGACAGAATCACCGGTGGGATTACAATCTAAATTTTCTTTAAAGTTGTCTATCTACTAATAACAAAAGCTTTTTTTCCAATATATAACCAAGGATAACCAAGGATAAAGCAATATATAACTAAGGATAAACAAAACTATAATGCCAAAAAGGATGGAATTAGTAGCTCATCCAAATAAGAGCTTCCCTATCAAGGCATGTCTTAAAAAAAGATGGAAGGAGCCCAAGAATTTTTGGTTCTTGTCCCTCCATTCCTCAACATGGACTGTACCAGTGTTTAGAGAAAGCCCATGTTTAGGTAAAACATCTGCCATCATATTGTAGATCATGTATACATGAAAGAAGGAGATATTTTTTGTAGGATCCTTTATACATGAATCAAGGACAGAGTCAAAAACTCACGACGTTGAAGAAACTCTATGATATTTTTTTATGATTTATTGTAAACCTCTGTAAAGGCATTGTAGAGAGCATGAACCAAACTTGCTAATAGTCTATGCATTAAGGTCACTAAGATTATAATATTAATATTCCCAAGCATAGAAAATAGTAAGCCTCATAGGAAATAAAGTTGCCACATACCTATGCACACATGCATGTCTCTAGATTTTACATCCTTTCATGTTAACAAATTAGTACATGTGAAAATAACAAAGAAGGTACATATGAGTGTGATTCCTCTATGATTGTTTAGATGAAAAAACAAGTCTATAGATGTTGCCTAAGTGTCACAATTTTTTCAATTTCTTAAAGTGATGATGTATTCACCTAAAGTTGATTTTTAATATCATCAAAGGACCCTATATTGTGAGAAAAACAACAAAATAATTGTAGGCCAAGAGGCTTGTTTTCCAAAATGGCCTCAATGATGTTTGCTAAGAACATATATAGAAAAAACATATCTACAAGAAACAAGAGGAGGACCAAACACCATATCTTGATTACATACCCACTGTAATAGTTGCTAGTTTAGATGACCAAACTTCTCACACCAAGGGGGGCAAGGCGTGCTAAGAGGCATGCTTGTAAAAACTATCCCAATAATGCTTGTTGAGAATACCATTCCATAAACACCATATATGTATGCAATAAGAGGAAGCCCAACCATTGTATTTTTATTACATAATTGTTATAATGTGTGTTAATTTAGATGAATAAACTACTCATGCCAAAGTTTGCTTAAGTCATCACTATGAGCAACAACAATTGATGGAAAATATGATGATCCAAAATTGTCAAATTTGTACAACTTGGTAATATCATCAACAATTCTAGTTGCAAGGACATTCCTAGGATCTTTTAAACCTTTTATTACAATGGTGAGGTGAAAACTCTATTGTTTTACCTTTACCTTGACGAGTGATTTGATACACAAATTTGCAAGAGAGACTTAGAATATGTAAAACATCACTAAAATGACCATCATCTAGTTGAATTGTTCTAGACCCTACAACACTAAGAGATCCAACATTATTGACAAATATTTGTTTGGTGTTACACCCATTGAGAGCAATAAAAGTGGATTTATCCTTAGCCATGTCATAAGATGCTCCAAAAGCAATAAGTCACTCATTAAAAAAATGGCGCGAAAAATGGACTTTTCTTGTCAAAGTTGGACCTTTTTGAAGAAAGGCATAAAAGGTGACCAAAGTGCCATATGGTAAGTAGAGGTTAGTCAACATTGTGATGGATGTACAATGAGGTTGTTGAGAAAAAAAAAATCTCATCCTTCTCTAACTTTGCTTATAAGTTCACTTTTACACGTAAGTTACTTATGAAGTGACTCACTTTTATAAAATAAGTAACACAATGATAATGAAATTGCTTTATAAATTAAAATTGCACACAAAAATTAACTTTAAAAAGTATATATTAAAGTTACTTTATATTGATTCACTTTTATAATTAAATGAATAACATTGTATAATAAAGTTACATGATAATTAAAAGTTGCATGGACATTTTTCAAAAACTAACTTATTGAAAATAATGACTTGAACTCAAGACCTCTTATTTAATAAAGTAACTTTCAACTAAGAGAGCTCACCTAAAATTTATAGCAAATGTTAGGAACGAGGAGGGAGTTTTTTTTCTTTCTCTCTCTTTCTCTACCTTGAAGTGGATGCTTACCCACAAAACCCTTGTTTTAGCCTTCAAACAGAACCACTCACAAAAACAATGAAATTTTGAAGAAACAAAACTAAAACTTTGCAACAATAGGGTTAGATCTTGGTTAGCCTACACAAAAAACAAAAGTTCTCTCTCTGATTTCAACTAAAGCATACACAAAAAAGAAAACATTTTCAACCCTAATTTTTATATTTGAGATCACATATAGTGCATAATAAAGAGATTGTATAAATCGAAAAAGGTACTAATTCATGAATAAAATAGAAAAAAATGAAAGATTCTTTTTCCACTGAGAACAAATGAATATTAAAAAATTGAAAAACTCTTAAAAGGTGCGATGGAACTTTATACCTTCGAATTTGATAAAAAAAAGGTAATATCTTGGGCAAATAAAACCTTTTAAAGTAAGATGAAAAGTGTTTCCAATTGAAAGCAATGCTTTAGATGCAATGGAACAACTTGGTTAGCACATAATGTACACAAATAGTAGCACTTGGAAATATTTTGATGCACGCAGTGACGTAGGTTCAAGATTTGGATCAACAACAAGAGTGGGTATTCATACGAGCCCTAATACCATTCCCTGTAAAACTTGATATCTCTATATAGGCCAAACATCTTAGGAAACCAATCACACATCTAAATCAAAGATCAATACACTAGTATTTTTAATTAGTTAAAACCCTCATAGAGGGAAATAGTCAATGGACCCAACTAAATGTGCCCAAGAAAAATATTGTACATAAGAGTTTATCACAATCAATATTTAGCAAATGACCCTCCATGCTTTTTAAAAATCATGGTCTAAGGGGTGTTAAGCGATGAATCAATATAAACATTACTAATGAGAATATTAATTGTCATATCACTTTATCTATAGAACATATAGTGACCATGGATTTACAAAACTACAAATGCACACTAATGCATATGGAAGAAACATACTTTACCTAAAGACACATTAAACAAAATTGATCTTACGTAGCTCCCAAGTGTTTAAATATTCTAACATGTTTATAGAAATAAGTGGGGTGGAATTAAATCCTAAATTATCACACCTTTCTATCAATGGTCACACCATTTTCAAATTTCACAATACATTCTTGATTAATTCAAATTCATCCCATGGAATAGGATTCCCCATAGTTGGGCAAAACTTGATAGCTTATGGTAGGTCCATTGACGCACAAGGATACTTTGAAAATATCATCCCTATAATTAAAGAATGATGCAGGACAAAACATACCCTGACCACTTTTGTTTATAGAATAAGAAGTATTTAAGGCCCATTCTATCTTTAAGGCTATGGCCAACAAGTAGAAAATATTTTGTTATAAGATTCATTCCTGATATTGATTAATCTAGCCCTCGCTCAAATCCCCAAAAAAACTAAATGAAGGAACATATACTAATCATGTATATGTCCAAGTCCTAATATTAAAACCAAAACAAAACCATAAGATATATACTAATATTCAGTGTAGTACAATGTCCATATGAATGGCTAGTTAGCCACTTTGGTCTCAATAATTCTCTAACCTATTTTAGCAATGGGTGAATTCTATTTTTACCCCCTTGCTATTATTTTATTCTTATATATATTGATGATATACATCTATATTCTATATAAATTGAAGAGAATAGGCCACATCTTTGAAATCCAAAAAAATGGTGATAAAATGCAATATTGTTTTAACAAAAAGCTAGGGTTGAGTTATTTAAGATTGAGATAGAATGCATTAGTATTCATATCTTCCAAGGTAAGGTAAAAATGAAATCATGCATCATAGTCCATGTTCTCCAATATCTAGATTAAATAGAGAATCCAAAGAATTTGCTATCTTTCCTTGGTTTATATCCTATCACCCCCAAAAAATGTCTTTGTTGAGTGGTCTCTCATGCAAAAAATACTTCGTAAGGACAATGGAGATGGTCTAGTCAACCAAAACAAGTAATAAGGTCAAAAAAAGAAAATTAAAAACAACTTCCTCCACTCAGAATTCCTATTGGAAATGGCCCATGCATAATTTAGAAAGATTCTCCTACAAAAAATGGAAAGCATCCCTACTAGAAGTAGGATAATTGTGTTAGTATGTATTTTGAATATGGCTAGCTGCAAAAGATAGTCATCATAATACCAAATATAAATATATGATGTTGTGAAAGCCTTTAAAGCTTTTAAGTTATTTATATTTCCTCGAAATCCTTAATTCGGTCTTATTATAAAGGTCTCTATGGATTTATTAAGAGGAAACCTGATCCCACCTTAAATAAGCATGGGGGATTGACAAGGTGGTAAAGTTATATTAAAACATTCAATCATGAAGCTAAACATATCAAAATAAATAAAATATATAGAAACGTGGTTACACATTGAAAAACGGAACAACCAACAATATAAGAAATCAAGCTGCATAGTATGGGACACATCATCGACAACATCCATATTGGAGCTACTAGAAAAAATAAAGAGACAAATAAATTTTAGATTTGAGCCTTATTATTACCAATATAAAGTTCAATTGGAAGGTAATTAAATAGGCCACACAACAACATATTATTGGTGTATGTACAATGCTGAAAGGTTTGTCTAAGCCATTCCAAGGTAGTTCTACAACTTTTATTAGTTGTAGGAATTTACAGGGTAAGTTCCTCAGACAGAACACCAAAGGACACCGCTCACAAGAAGATCACAAATCAATACAATAGTATTTTTAACGTGGTTAAAACCCTCAAAAGAGGGAAACAGTCCACAGCCTGAGCCAACGTGGCCACTTCAGGAAATTTATTAATAAAAGAATGAAAATTTACATAAGCTTCTCTCATGAACGGTTACCCTACAAATGACCCTCCATGCTCTTTAAATAGAGATCATGGACCAATTGGGTGTTAAGACACGTATCAAGTGTCGGTAATATCGAGGAGAGAATGAATCGTCAGATCACTTCATGTCTAGAACATATCGTGACCGTCGGATTGTAAGTTACAAAAGTACATAGTAAAGAAACACACTTTACCTAACTCTACACTAGACCTAGTTATAATTAACTATTTCCTATGTGTCGGAATATCCTAACATCCCCCCTTAAGAACAACTTGGGATAGGATTGAAGGATGTACAAATATGACACAATAGGAGAAGGAAGGAGGCATTAGAGCCTATCCCCCCTTAGTGACAACTTCCTGAACTCCAACCATAAATCAAAGTTTAGTAAACTTCGCCTCTGTGAGAGCCTTTGTAAAGATGTCTACAACTTGATCATCTGTTGAACAATATTGCACTTCAAGAACATGGTCATGAATGAGCTTTCAAATGAAGTGCATGTGCAATTCAATGTGTTTTCTGAGCTGATATTGGACTGGATCTTTGCATAGTTGAATGGCACTTTGATTATCACACCAAAGTGTAGTCAGATGTTGCTGCTGAAAGCCAAACTCTGATAGGATCTGACGAAGCCACAAGGCTTCCTTACTAGCTTCTACGGCACCACGATACTCTGCTTCTACTAAAGAAAGAGAAATGGCACTTTGTTTCTTGCAAGCCCATGTAATAGGTCCTGAACCAAGAGTGAACACATAACCTGCAGTAGACTTCCGATCATCAGGGTCACCAACCCAATCGGAATCAGTGAAACCAACCAATAGAGGAGATGCTTCTACACTGTAATGAATCCCAAACTAAACTGTACCTCAAACATAACGAAGTATTGTTTTAGCTACTTTCCAATGGCTTTCATGTGGGTTTTGCATAAACCGAGCAATAAGGCCAACAACAAAGGAAAGGTCAGGACGAGTATGGGTCAGATACAAAAGTTTTCCTACAAGTTGACGGTATAAGGTAGCATCAACTTCAGGGGAAGTACAAGTGACTGAAAGTTTGGCTCCAGACTGAAAGGGAGAAGGGGATGGCTTACAGTCTTCCATGTGAAAATGGCGTAGAAGATCACAAGCATACTTGGACTGGGAAAGGGAAATACCTTCCTTGGATTTCAAGACTTGAAGACCAAGAAAATAATGCAAGTGTCCTAAGTCTGTCATTTCAAACTTCTTTTAAGGCTGTACTTCACATGGTTTATAAGGTTGGGATCACTACGAGTAAGGATAAGATCATCAACATAAAGAACAAGAATGATAAGAGACTTGCCCACTTTCTTGGTGTAGACAGTATTGTCAGAATGACACCTAGAAAAGCCAGTTTCTAAAAGAAAGCTATCCATTTTGGCATACCAAGCCCGAGGGGTTTGCTTGAGACCATAAGGGATTTCTTAAGCCAACATACAAGGCTGGAGTCTGCTTGTATAAAGCCAGTAGTTTGTTCCATATAGATTTCTTCATGCAAGTCCCCATGCAAGAAGGCAAATTTAAAATCCATCTAATGCACTTCCCATTTGAAAGATGCAGCAAGGGAAAGAACAAGGTGGATAGAGTTCATTTTGGCAATAGGGGAGAAGGTTTTAGTATACTCAATGCCTTCAACTTGTGAAAAACCCTTAGCAACAAGACAAGCTTTATGTTTATCATCTTTTCCATCTAGTCCATACTTGGTTCTGTAAACCTATTTGCATCTAACAAGTTTTCGTCCCTTTGGAAGAGGAACAAGATCCCATGTATCATTTTCCAATAATGAATGATATTCTTCATTCATAGCTATGTCCCAATCTGGATGGCTTGAAGCTTCTGCAAAGGTGTCACGATCATAATTCGCTGAAGCTTGAGCCAGTAAAGAAGAGGCTCTATCGAATTGAGAACATGTACGTCGCTGATCTGTAGGATCACCGAAAAGATCACCTGTTGCATCTCGAGTAGCACGAACCCATTTTGGAAGCTGAGGAGCTAAAGGAGGATCCTGAGAAGGTGGGGGTGGATTGTCTTTCTCGTTGTCATCATCTGAAGAAGAAATATTTTCAGAAGTAGAAGGGATAGAGAGAGGTGGCACATCCGCCGAACTAGGCTCGTAGGCCAATATATTTTCACCAAACTTTACATCTCTTCTAATGATAACATTTTTGGACTTAAGTGGAATAAGACTATATCCTTCGACATCTTCAGAATATCCAACAAAAATATATTTTTCACTCTTAGGTTCTAAAGCTTTATGTTTCTCATATGGAATATGGGCCCATGCTTCACTTCCAAAAACACGAAAGTGACTTACATCTGGTTTAATTGAGCTCCATGCTTCTTCTGGAGTGATATTCTTTAAAACCTTAGTAGTAGTGCGATTTACTATGTGATTTGCACAGTTAATTGCTTCTGTCCAAAAATTAAGACTAAGTCCTTTAGATTGAAGCATACAATTAGCCATTTCCTTTAAGGTGTGATTCTTCCTTTCAGCTACACCATTTTTTTGTGGAGTATATGGAACAATATGTTGGATTTGAATTCCATTCTCAGTGCAAAAGTTGATGAATTTGTTGTTAACATATTCTCCGCCATTATCAGATCTTAGCTTAAGAATCTGATGTCCATATTGTTTTCAACAAAGGCCTTAAAGGCCAAGAACATGTTAAATATTTCACTCTTGAGTTTTAAGAAGTATACCCAAGTGCGTCTGGAGAAATCATCAATGAAAGTTAAGAAATACTTGTAGCCAGAGAATGAAACAACGAGAAGTGGACCACATAAATCACTATGCACAAGCTGTAAAGGGGCTGAGGTGTGCCAAGAGGCACGTTTTTCAAAACTATCCCGATGATGTTTTCCAAGTACACATCAGGAACAAACACTGTCTCTGCAAGATACCATTGGAAGAATTGTCACCATATTTTCTTTACATAGATTCTAAAGGGAGTGATAGTTAAGTGACCAAATCGCTCATGCCAAAGTTTTCTCACTTCATCATTATGAGCAACAAATACCGAGGGAAGATTTGGTGACCCAAAGTTGTTAAACTTATACAACCTTGTAGAATCATTAACAATGCCTAGTAGCTAAAATCTGTCTAGGATCTCTTAGGTCCTTAATTACAACATCGTGAGGTGAAAATTCAACGATTTTACCTTCACCTGAATGAGTTATCTGATATATAGATAGAAGGTTGCAGGATAAGGTTGGAACACATAATACATCATTAAATTGACCATTGTCTAGATGAACAGTTCAGTCCCTACAACACTAAGAGATCTATCATCGCCAGCATATATATTTTTGGTGTTACAATCATCTAAAGAAGAAAACATGGCTTTGTTTTTGGCCATGTGATAAGAAGCTCCAGAATCAATGAGCCACTCATGAGAATGAGAAAAAGAAGATACATTTAGTGCATAACCAGACTGAGATGCTTGATAACCACATGCAAAAAGTGTTATTCCTGAAGATGAAGTTGAAGTTGAAGAGTGCTCCAAATGGATGCTATGCTTCTTTATTGCTGCTTCCAAGGCTTCCATATTCTTAAAGCATTTGGATTCTAAGTGGCCATCTCGATTATAAAAGTGGCAATGTCTATCAGTCTTCTTCCTTTTGTTTTTATTTGCCTTATCATTTTGTTGAAATGATTTTTCATTTTGAGATTGAAATTGCTTAGGACCCTTGTTTGGTTTATGACCATTCCTTTTAGGATACTGCTTCTTAGGATTCTTTGAATTTGGTTGCTGCTAGGCAACTAAGGCTTTCTTAGAAGAGTTTCCAAGATTATGAAGACCAAGATATAAGAGCTTTTCTTGTTCTCTTATTAAAGAATCACAAAAGGCATCAAAAGAGGGGGACTTGGACTTGGACAAAAAAATTTCAATGGAAGAAAAATTATTGGGGTCCAATGTAAGCAACTCATTTTCGAGTTGATGGACTCTAATTTCATTTTTAATTCCAAAAACTTTAGTGAGCTGTTTCATTACTTCATCAAAAGTATCAAGTTCTGCGATATGGAATCTAAGGTTTGGAGAAATAGACATCCCTATCAACCCACGTGCTTGATATTGCCTATTTTTCCAATTGGCTGCCTTATCTTCATCTTGAGGTTTGGTTTCTTGGCCTGAGGCTATTCTGTAAAGACCTTTACTTCTAAGTAAAATCCACAATGTAGAACAACCCTTGGAAATAGTTGGTGCTGTCAAGAATAACTTGGCATGGGCTTTCCATTTTAACATAAAATAAAACTGTAGATGCTGAAACTAAGTGTTCCAATGGAAAGATCTCGAAAAATTACGCTGATTAAAAAAAACGGCTCTGAAAATGGCTTCCAGATGAAGAATTTATGGCTTTTTGAAGAAAAGTTGTTGAAGATGCTGACAAAGTGCGTGAATGTGCGAAAATGAATGATAATGCTATATTTAAAAAATCTCCCACCTCCCCCACCCCTCTCCCCCTTTCCAAACTTAATCTAATTAGCTCACTTTAAAAAAAATATTTTATGTGACTCACTTTTATAAATAAGTGAAAGTCACTTTTACAATGGTACTTTATGAGCTACCCACTAAATTGTAACTTAAATAAAAGATAAAGAGACTTTAGAATTATAAGTGACTCACTTTTTATAATGGGTGAGAACACTTTTACATAAAGTAACTTTAAAACATAAGCTATATGTGCTTTTTAAAAAGTAACTCAACAAAAAGAAAGACTTGAACTCAAGACCTCTATTGTCATAAAGTAACTTTGGACCAAGTGAGCTAGTTTAAAAGGTTAGTAATTTTTGGAAAAGATGAAGGATTTTTTTTTGTTGTTTTTTTAGTCACTGAAGCTTTGAGGTGGGTGCTTACTTGAACAATCTCTTTTTTGCCTACAAAATAAAAACCACGAAACCCAACATGGACATACAAAAAAAAAACAAACCTTACAGCTTGAAGTTAGCTTTAGCCGTAAATTAAATATTTTTCTCAATGTTTCTGATTTTTCGAGATCACACTAAGGCGCGGTGGAAAAGAGCATATGCAGAAATGAAAGGTATAGATCTGGTAATAAAAACAGAGAGCTAAATAAACCGAAATAAACAGAGAGATGAATAACTAGAACTGTAAATAAAGATTGTATACCTCCAGATCTTAAAAATGACCTAGCTAGGGCTACCAGAAACCTTTTTGCATGAAACAAAATGGGTTACTCACCGTAACAGATGCTCCTAACAAAATAGAGCAGTCCTCTCGGCCCGAAAGTAGTCAGAAATAGTAGATCTAGGAAACAATAGTCAGGTGCAGTTGTACCGACTTCATATTTGGATCACCAATGGATGCAGCCCTCAAATAGCTCTGATACAATGTAGGAATTTACAGGGTAAGTTCCTTAGACAAAACACCAAAGGACACCGCTCATAAACAAATCACAGATCAATACCCCAGTATTTTTGATGTGGTTAAAACCCTCAAAAGAGGGAAATAGTCCACGACCTGAGCCAATGCGGCCACTTCAGGAAATTTATTAATAAAAGAATGAAAATTTACATAAGCTTCTCTCCAGAATGGTTACCCTAAAAATGAACCTCCATGCTCTTTAAATAGAGATCATGGACCAATCAGGTGTTAAGCCACATATCAAGTGTCGGTAATACCGAGGAGAGAATGAACTGTCAGATCACTTCATGTCTAGAACATATCGTGACCGTCGGATTGTAAGCTACAAAAGTACATAGTAAAGAAACACACTTTACCTAACTATGCACTAGACCAAGTTATACTTAACTATTTCCTATGTGTCGGAATATCCTAACATTAGTGTTGGATTGTTATAAAACATAATTGGTTAATTATTGAATATTATAGGCATATAATGAGTCTAATCAATGCAAAGTTAATCATAAATATTAATTTACTATTTATAGACTACAAGAGTCCTAGTGGATGGAGGTATGTTTTGATCCATCAACTCACATGGACACATGGACATGGAAATGACATCCCAAAATCTAAAGAATATTATTGAGATATGTACAAAAGTAGGTACTTGATGGCACATAGGATAGTTAAAATTCTCTGGATTCCCATTAGGCCTCACCATACAAATTGACTACACATACACACACACACACACACCCACATGCACACACAAACACACACTTTCATACACATGTTTATAAGGAAACCCTCATAGAAAAATCTTTGAGTACCACCTCATGGTCCAAATATGGTAAATTAGGTAAATCTTCTTCCCTAATTATGGATATTAACATCAAGCAGATAAAAAAGAATCAAACATATGCCCTCCTCACCTTTAAGGGAGACATTCATGTCTAGCTCATGATCACTTAAACTAATCGTTCGGGCTATACATAAATGCATATATATACTTATGTATGTGGGAGGATGATATTATGTATATTATTATATATTTATATGCATTTTACAACTAATAATATTTGTAAAATGTTAAATAATATGATTTTAAATTTAATAGAATGTACATCATGATAGTTTTTTTCATTTTGTTTAATTTATATTATTATTATTATTATGACATTAATAATCTAATTTTAAGGTCATAGTCAAGTTATACACCAAATTAATGTACTAGGCTTCTTTGCTTCCAATACAAAGCATCTTCTGCATGTAATGATTTGACTATTTAGTTTATAAAAGTGTACATATGCTATTCCTTTGGATTCAAACTTATGATATCTGAGGAGGAAATACATGTTAACCCTTTAGCCTACTCAAACTAAACAATTTTTTTTATTATCAATTAATCATAGCTTCAAAATCCATATAAATCACTATTAAATCTACTATAACAAGAAATAAATAAATAAATATATATATTCTACCATCATAAGAAAAAGATAATAAATATAGATTACATGTGCGTGAGAGAAAGATGGATGATATTAATGTATAATACTATATTTATATATAATTTACAACTAATATCTTTATAACATGTTAAATAAAATGATACTTGTTTTTCTTGTTTGTTTGTAAATTTCAGAACTTTTCATTAAACATAGAAACTTTAACACCCCTTATCTTCCCAATTAAAAGTTCTTACCATAAGTTAAGTAGGAAGACATGAATAATAAATAAAAGCTTCAATAATAGGAAATTTAGCTTTGGAGAAGGGACCTTAAAAGTTTAAATCACATTAACACGAGTCTTGGGAAATTATGTAGGAAAATGAGACTAAAAATCTAATGTGTTCGATAAGTCAGATTTTGAGGATAGGGTCAGGTGGGAGGGTTAATGGGAATTCGATTTCAGAGGGTGGACATGGTCCAACAAAGACCAGGGATGCAAGGGACACTGAAAAAAATATTTCTCAAGATATGAGCACATGGATGAGGGGGGTTTCTCCACATCTGGCCGATTCTAGAAGAAGCAGGGAAAAAGGGCAAATGGCAGGTGAGGGAGAATGAGGGAGGCCAAATTGCAAGAGATGGAAAACTTAGTTATCCAGGCCATAACTAACAATAGGTAGGAAAGATCAGTACAAAAGGAAGGGAGAACGAAGAAGGGGAGGCAAAAACATATTGTGAGAACTCAATGAAGGAAGAAGGAAGAAGGGCGTTCGATTGGGTCGTAGGGTTTCGCTGCAAGAAAGAGTCACATTTGAGGATACTAGGGTCTACACCACAAGGAAAACAAGTTAAGTTGCAGTCTTAGAAGTGAGTCCCCATCACGTTAATGATGCACTAGAAATTTTACGTTCTGTGTTCCCAATTAGCTGATTGGCATAGTATGTTGTTAAAAGTAGGCTCCAAAATCCATTCTTATCATTGTTAGGTATTAGGCGAAATGTTTTCCTATAATACGTACGACCTGTAGGCTATCCTGCTCCAACTTAGGTATTTCCTATTGGGAATTCTAGTTTTGGCTTCACTCATTACAACAAAAACCTTGATATAAGATGAATTACTGACCATCGTGGTCCTAGATCTAGACCAGGACTAAGGATCAGTGTTGGCTCAAACTCCTAGACAACTGCATGCAATTTTTCTATCAACTCTGCGAAATCGATTAAGTATATTGCCACTATTAAAGCTTGTGCCCCTGCATGGGAAATTATGAGTTCAATGTTGATTGGCCTAATCATGCATTGTTATCCCATTTTGTTAGGGAGTTTCCCTCAAACTAATACTCGTCTGCTACATGTAGTTTGTGCTTGAAGTGAACTGGGCTACTCTAAGCCCATTATATTTCAAAGAGACATGAAAACAATATCAATTAACGCAGTCTAATACCTTATGATTGTTTAGTCTTGTTGGTGCTATGTTCTTAAAGATAAAAACCCTACAATCAAGTCGATGGCCAAGCCACCTCCCAGTAGGGGTGGTGTGGACATATGGAGAAATTCCATGTAGAAAAAAGCTAAGAAATAGACTTATCCCTTGTCTTGTAGTGATAAATAAGTGATTGTATGGCCCTATGGGGTTATGGACAAAATGAGGGTAGATCATAATATCTATGGAATCCCTCATCAAATAGTGAGAGGAGGCCTTAGGCTACCCAAAATTATTTTTAGTTAGTAGACTCTGGATTTCCAATTCCAAGTGGAGTTTCTATCTTAGGGTGGAGGGATATCATTGGAATCCTTAGACAAATGAGGGTGGAGAGTGGTCTCTTGAACACGACAAGACTGTTGGGTGGAGGAACATCTATGGAATCCCAAGGCAAATGAGGGTAGAGAGTGGTCTCTGGAACCCCACGAGACTGTTGGGCGGAGGAACATCTCAGAGTCCTTGGACAAATGAGGGTGGAGGAAGATTCCTTCTGGACCCCTTGACTAAGCTTGCAACTAGTTTGAAGGGTGGAGGAAGATTCCCTCTGGACCCCTTGACTAAGCTTGCAATTGGTTTGAAGGGTGGAGGTGTGGAACACCTCTGGATTCCCTAATGCACTTGGTGGAAGAAGCCTTACATGCTAGGGGGTGACAAATGCCAACAAAGTCGCACAATTGGTAGCCTTTCAGTGGTTGGGAGGTGAGTTGTGAACCTAATTTCACTGTTGAGTGTCTAAATGGCCAGGGTTGTTCAACCACATCCAAGTTTCCTATATGCACAAAGTCCCAATTTTTCAATATTGACACAACTTTGTTGTTATAGGATAAGGGAAAGCCTAAGATTATGAGCCCATATGTAATTTGATGTGATCTTGGATAAGGGATTGTTACACATCCTGGTATTGGGTCAACCAACTAATTTACACATTGTTTCTACTTGGAGGTTAGGATAAGGGATATTGGCCTAAAGGTAACCTAATCCTCTGCCATATCAATTCTGACTCTTCAACTCTTTGGCTAGCATATTAAATAAAGTTATCCCTGGAAGGTTCCTAGTAAAAGCTCTGGCTGATGTAAACTCTGCATTGAATCCTATTAAGGTCTATTAGTTGTCTCATGAATATAATGAAGAAGAGGGATTGGTTGTAGTGCCTGTGATTGGCTTTCAATTTTCATAGACAACAATTTGTATTTACTGTCACCTACTCATACTACATACTTATAAAGCGTTGAAATGTTATGTGATATGCCCAAATGATATGATGTTGTTAAGCATCGACATTACTTGAAGCCACACCCTCGGCATGAATACCTTATATATATATATATATCTACACACACACAAAATGACTAAATTGATCAAACTGTTCTCATAGTCATTTTGTCCAATCATCTTCAATTGTTCTTCTCCAAAAGAATTGATGAACTCATTCCTTTAGTCGAGAAATCTTTTGTTTCAGATGTCATTATCCATGGATTGACTATAGTGTTAAGAATGATGATGCCATTTAGCTCCATGTTGATTTTGATGTAATTTCACTTAAATATTGTAGCCTTTGTTTCAATAGTGAGAATAATACATCTTTATAACAATAAATCGTTACATGCATTTAACTATAGAAAATGTTGTTGTTATGGTGTTAGGTGTAGTCATTTATTTTAACATAGGGAATAATTCATATTGCATCCTCTGTCCCATTGTTAGGCATAATGTATTGAGTTAACAACAAATACGTTGATTGAGAAATGATTATATATTTTCATGTCTAGTTAATACTGGTAATACAACAACATGTATCATACCCTGAAGTTGAATGTGTATTTCATATTCTTTAGTAAATACAATAACCATATGAGATTTTATTGCTATATAATAAATGAACAAAACAAAATGAAATTAATCTTGATGTCGAGTGATTGGCATGGTTTATTTTTCCTCTATTATAGCTGTAGTTTTCTTTTGAGAACAAAATAGGTGAAGGATTTCCTTTCGTAATATTTGTGCCTTTTAACAACCCTATAATAATCAGAGTTAACATAAAGTATTTATTAAGGATTTTTTGAGGACCAAGTGTGTCAAACAATTGTTAATCCATTTGTGGGCTGAGTTTATGAATTGATGAAATAATTGTTGGGAGCTCAACAAAATATGTGCGTCAGTCTGCCATCCCTAGTCATTAACTAGCTGAGAAAATCAGTTTTCGTTTATCGGATTCAATAATACGTTCCCTCCCTTTGAACCTTTTTAACATAGTTTTTTAGAGGAATGTTTATTATAAAATCTAGGTTGAACTTGCTGGAAGGGCTCTTTAATAAAATCATTGACGAGTCCTTATAACAGGTATGTTTAGTGAAGTTATACCCTTGTGACAAAAAATGATGGTGCAGGAAAAGGTCCACATTTCCATCAGGCTAAATGGAGATTCTCCCAATTAGATAAATGGATAATTGGATAGTATTAATAAGGATTTATATGATCTTGTGCATCATAAATTATAGTATCTAGTAGCCATGACCCTTTTTTTATAATCAATTGCATTTCAAAGAAGTTGGTTGTTGAATAAGATTACAAAGAAAACTAAAGACTAGTAGGTGCTTTACAATGTCGAGTTAAAGAAAGTCTAGTTGGGCTATATTGATGCCTTGATGCATTTAAATGAATAAGGTTGGCCATTCCTTATTCTCAGTTCATAGAAAAGCTAGGTTGGCTGCCTTAAATTTCCAAGCTGAGTAAAATGATCCTTAAAGATAGGGCATTCATGACCTTGGAAATGTTGTCAGTAAATCATGGTAGCAATCCATGATAGAATAACCAATCTACCTTCCTTGAAAATTAAATGTAGTTCCCTTTTTGTGTCTCTGGCAACATCTGTGTACACCCTTGCACCCAGATTGAAAAGATGAAATCACCCAACTATAATGATTGGAAACTAAACAGAACTTCCAAGGCTTTCAACTAAAAAAAGCTTTAGTCCCCACAGGTCTCGTGGTCCCATCCTAAGTAAGACAATGTATACATGAGAATTTCTCTAGGCACGGTTTTTTCAGTTGAATAATAATAATAATAATAATTTTGAAGAATGAATGTTACAAGTGGTATTAGAGCCCAGGTTCCAACATTGGGCCTCAAGGTAGAGAATGAATATGTGGCTGGTTGATTTTACACATGCATTGGCAATGTATCCATGACAATACTTGTGCTAATTTAGTATCACACAACATTATCCATTAGTTGAGTTTTAATATCTTGAATCTCTCATGAATGCTAAGCATTTTGGAAGGGAAAATAGTTAGTTCTTGTTATTAATGAAGCTTTAGAACCCTATATGATACGACAACATCTTTAACACTTACAAAATGGTAATTAGGCATACTCATAGCAACTAACTCCACTAACAAAGATGATATTAGTAAATTTGGATGTTGCAAAATCAGAATAAAGTTCTAGTAGAAACAAGTAGTCCTGTCTACTTTATTAGTCTCATTTAATCCATATAGGTTGTCTTGATACTGCAAATGGCTCACTGGGACCTTTTATAGAAGTAATTATTCTATCTGGTAAACCCTATTTTCTACAAGGAATTTCATCACAATTGAATCATCAAAATCTGTATGGTTTGTACATTTGTTTATATTTCTAGGATTTCTGATAGCAAAATTTCCAGTTGTATTAGAGAAATTTTATTGCGTCATGTCATAAACAATACATGGATCCAACATTCACCTTAAAATTTCAACATGCTCTTTAAATTCTCCATATCTGATTTTTTTTCCTCTCACATTTACAACACCTAAGTGGTGTGCTATGCCTTTCTTAGGGAGTTTCTTAGTCTATTGAAACATATCTTTCTTTCATAGTATAGGCCCTCGCATGGTTGTTTTTAATAAAGGGCCCATCTCTGCAAGTTCTGACTGTGCTTGTTTCTCTGTTTATACAATAATTACTAAAATCTTTAGATACACATTCTAAAGGTGCATCAGTTCCCATCTGTTGTTCTTCCCACCCCCTGAAGAACATCGCTACGCGTCAAAGCTGTGTGAATTTGAATTTCCCTTAGTTTTTTTTAAGACAAAAGAGTATTGTATATATATTAATATGCACTCGTTCGTGGCTAAAAAATGGGAATTTACATTTCAATACATTGTCATTGATGGGCTTCATACACTGTCAGGGCAGACTGTCAAAACATGGCCAAGTTTCCTTCAAAAATTACAAAAGACGACTGAGCGGCTACTAATTTACTAGTGTAGACTTTATAATATTGTGATAGTAACAAAATTTATTTAAAACTAAACATTCAAACAAACATTGAGGTAGACTGATCATCTGGGTTGGTTGGCCAGTTGAGATCAACTCTCATGCTTTCTTCTGCTAGTTGGGTGTATTTCATAACAAGTTGAATTTGGAGCTCATTAATCTTGATTCTGAGTGCACCGACTTCATCTTCGAGATGTCGATTTTTCTTTCTCTTCTAAACATTCCGCTCCTACATTTTACATGCCTCAATCCTCTATTGTTGGAGATGCTTTCGCAATTCGGCCATCCTAGCTCTCCATTCCTTGTGTTTCCTTTCATAAATTCCATAGGTGACAAGGGAGAAAGAGGCTAGCGGAGGGTATTTTTCCCATTTAGGATCAGGGCGACCCACCATCTTGCTCGAGCACGAGTGACGTCTTCTCCAGGAGCCAACAACCATGACAATTGTCACAGTGAGATAGTTGACACAGTGAGACACCTTCCCCCTTGCTTAACAATTGACACAGAGAGACAATTGAAAAAATGAGAATTATCAGAATTACCTGCGAGTCACTCTCACCAGACTGGGGGTTCGGGCTTCCCCCAACCACCGAGACCATCCACTGACCACCCGGACTATGCAAAAGCAACCTATCACCTACAACCCATTGGACAGGGCAAAAAAACTTCATCGTGCAAAGTTTAGAACAGATATTCCACCTTTATAGATTGAGTCAAACATGAGCCTTGTCTGATTTTGAGAGGCAGACTGTTTTCCTTCAGGATCCCAATAAAATTTCATGATTACCCTGTTATTTGGTATGATCTTCACCTTACACATTTGAGGCTTCAAGTGAGAGAACCATTCGTTATGAACCAAGAGTAAATGTGGCCTTCTCTCTGAGGGGTTTTGCATGGAGTTTGCTTGATGTTTCAAGTAATGGACCTAGATACAAGGGATAGACTGAGGCGTTCCCACACTTAACCCATCCGCGATGCCAAGTGTTTTCGCATGCCCAGAAATGTAGCCTCATGTCGAAGGGTGAGGGACGAAATTAATCAATTGATGCTAGATGGGAGGGGGGAGGGAGGGCACATATAGGAGGCAGGGAGGGAGGGTGAGATGGAGGCGTGGAGGGAAGGTGAGAAGGAGGCTGGGAGTGGGGTTGAGGTGGAGGGTTATGTGGAGGAGGGGGGGAGAGAGGGAGGGTGAGGGGGAGGCCATGAAGGGGAGTGAGGGGGAGGATGATGAGAAAGCGGAGGAGCACACCCAAAGGGAAGGAGGGTGAGACTATTGAATTTATATAAATCCTTTTCATCATGCTTAGTGACTTTAGGATGATTACCTTGGAGGAGGAGCAGAACTTTAACATAGAATTTGAGACTTGCATTTGTAAACATTAAGGGATGGGTAAAAAACCTTCAATTTCATTGACCATGCTATGACCTTCTGTCATTTGGCAAGCCTTGTTGGCTTGTGTATCCACTTCCTTATTTAGGCCTCTTAGAATATGAAAAAATTGCAATTTCTCAAAGGGAGGAAGCATGTCAAGGGATCTTTGTAGAATCTGATTGAGCTTGTTATTCTGGGCTGAAGAACTGGAGTTCATGTGCTTTATGACCAAGAATGAATCACCCAAAATTTTCATTTCCTTAATTCCTTTTTGATGAGCTAAAATGAGGCCAAGATATAAACCATAGGCTTCCGCTTGATTATTGGTCTTCCGTCCCAAGCCCCAGGCATAACGATCCACAATTATTCCTGCGGGTTTAATGATAATCCCCCCCCCTCCCTTTGCCACTCCATGATTTCTTAAGCATGGCCCTCTGAGTGATCATTCTTCAGATTGTATATCGACACTCCTGCTCCTTCTCCTAATTTATTCACTGATCCATCAAATTCAATGTGCCATAATATCTCATGTTCATAATTTTTACTGTCAGGGGGAAGAAAATTTTCATTCTTTGCTGCATTTTTATTATCTTGTTTATTGGAAATCTCTTGAGTTTGGACAATTTCTTTTTTAGCTGTAACTGCAATTTCTTTTGGTTCTAAAATAATATTGTTTGAAGTGGTTTGTTGTGTTTGTTCAGCGTTATACAAAATAAAAGAACTAATGTCTGAATGCGGGGAGTAGACAGGAAAGCTTTGAGGCCTATCCCGGCTACTCACCAAAAATTTCATTAGGGTCTCTCTATACATCATTTTAGGTTGTCCAAAGACTGAGATTGTGGCATATGACATGTCAAGTTGTAAAGATCCTTGGAGTTTAGCTCCCCACGATCTAGACAATAGCATGCCATATTTAGGTGGGATGTCAACGACTACTATATCCATGAGAATGGTCTTAGCAGGATATTGTACTAAGGAAACACACAGGTCTTTGATTAACCCTAGACACTTTACTTGACTTGAGTCAAATGAAAATAAGTCCTTGTAAGGTCTAGTAATGTCCAAGTTTAATTTTTCCATAACCGATTTAGGCATTAAATTGTGTGAAGCCCCAGAATCTAACATTGCATTGTGTAAGATTTTATCATGAATGCTAAGGCTAATATAAAAGGGTGGTATTCCTCCTTCTAGTGGTTTTCCATTAACATCAGGACCAAATATAAGCTCAGGCTGATCATCAAACAAGTTGACAGAGTCTTCATTCTCAACAAAGTTTAAGGTTTTGTTTATTTGAGACTTATAGGTTTCACTTTTAATCAGCTCTGTTAAGGGAACTGAAATTTTTAGTTTAGCTACCTCTGCTCCCAAATTGAAAGGCAAAGGGGCTTTTTCTGTTTGAGGACTTGGAATTTTCATAGCAGGAATTGGAGTAGGTTGCTCTTCTTTTTCTGCATTTGAGGTATTTTTCTGTGGATTTTCTAATATGGTGTCTGGAGATTTCTCCATTGTCTCCTTGGAGGGGATTGAAGTGGATGGTTGATCATTAGGGGGTTGGTCATGGGTTATATCTACAATGGTGGGACCAAGAGGGTTCTGATTTGGTCTAGGGAGAATTTGGAGAGTTTTAGTAACTGGAGCTGCTTTGATTTTCTTGGGTTGATTTGGCACTATTTTCTTGGTCTGGTCAGGAGTGTCAAAATTCTTTTTACTCCTTAAGTTGTATTGTTTGTGTACTTCAAAGATGGAAGAATCATATCCTTGCTTATAATCAAATGATTCTCTGGATTGGGTCTGCAATTGCTGCAACATATGCAGTTCCTGCTCATCTTGGGTCAAGAAGACAGTTTCCTCATCATCTAATCCCATCAAGTTAATGTGTGTGTCTTGTTCAGGGTCATCTGAATGGGATGTTTCAGCATAGTTTTCCTAAAAGGGAGGCCTAATATTTTGGTCAGGTCCATTCTTTCCAGTATTTTGATTCTAATTCTTTCTAAAGTTTGGATTTCTCACTAGAGGTGCCTGTTGATTATCCCATTGAGGCTTCCTCTCAATGTTCTCTATCCTATCCATCCGTTTTTCCATACCCTTGGTTAGAACATCTATTTTAAGGTTAGAGGATGAGGCTTCATCTTTGGAAAATCCTCTCCTTTTGTTCCTAACCCTAGTTCTTTTTGCTAGTAAGTTGGCTTCTACACTAACTGCTACACTCTGCATGTCTTCTAAAGTTGGAGGATTTCTCTCTCTGAGTTGGAAGGCCATATCAGTATCAAACCCATCAGGAAACTTTATCAGTGCTAAGTCAGGTGGGGGTCTAAGATTGACTGGTATTGCATTGTATATATTGTTAAATCTAGTACAGTAATCCTGGACTGTTTCATTTGGTCCTCTTATGATGTTTTTCGTATTCTGAAAGGAGTTGCAGAGGGTTCTTTTTCTTTTCCCATCTATTTAAAAATTGTTGATAAAATATATCTAAATTGTCTATGCTATTAGTAGGTAACAATCTAAAACATTTCCTAACATCACTAGCTAGAGTCTGAGAAAAAAGTCTCATTTGAACATCTCCAATATCAATTTCATGCAATTCAAAGTAGTCTGTCATTTTTTTTACATGATGTTGTGCTGTATAAGGTCCAATGCCATCAAATTGGACAATTTTGTTTTGGTAATCTTGTGGCATGGTACCAAGTGGTGCGAGTAACACAAGAGGAGCATATCTATTTACCATGGCTCTAAGTTGGGTAGGGCTAAGAAGTGGGGTTGGGGTACTAGGAGATGATACAGTGGTTGATGGAGAACTAGGAGTAATATGTGATTGATGGGTAATGGTAGGTTGGTAGGGAAGTGAAGGTATAAATGGAGGAGAGGAATGAACTTCAGAGGTGGAAGGGAATAATGGTGAACTAAGAGTAATTGACACTGGTTTAGAAAGCTTGGGGATCTTAGCAGTAGTAAGGGATGACTGAGGGGAATTTAGAATATACTCATCAATTGATTGGTTTACCTTTTGGACTTCGAGATCTGCAATAAAATCTGGATCTAGAACTATGTCATCAAGTGCATTTTCCGACCTGGTTCTAAATAGGGAAATGTCAAAAGACTCATCAATGGGGAGGTCTTCTAAAAACAACCACTCATCAGGCCCTGACTCTGCTTTGATTGAAGGTGCTGGACTAACTGAACTTTCTTTTCTTTTGGATCTTCTCGAAATCAGGTTGGGATTATCCACTACTAGGGCAGGGTTTGGATCTCGATTGGCCCTAGTATAGTGAGTTCTCCTTGAAGCCATAATTTCGAGCTTTTCTAATTACTTTCTTTTGTGAAATTTTGTGAATAACTTCTAATAAGCCCTTCAAGAGGCTTGAAATAAAGATTTGAAATTTTCTCAAAGGTTTATTACGACCGAGGGTTTGAATCCCTAGTATGGTCGCCATTATGTTATCACTCAGAAGTTTTCTCTAGAAGTTATCAAAAGAAGGAATCATCTGAGGTAACCACAACCCAATATTTTAGGCTTAGGCTCTAGCCAACATAAGTCTAGAGAGGGCTCTCTCTTTATCATTTAACTTTGTTTTTGTAGGATTTTAGGCTAGTTCTTAGTGTTCATGGGGTTTTCTTTTTGAATTGAAGGCTGGGTGGTGGAATTATTGGAGCATATGGATAGAGCTAGGTATTCAAGCCATTGGGCTATGGACTCAATAAATGGATAGCCTAACTGGACCAGATCATTAAAGGGAATGTTCACAGGGAAGGCTAGCAAAGCAAAAGGCAAATCTTTAGGTCTAATGGGTGAAGTGATTCTAACCAAGGTGAAAGGGCACTTAAGAATCCTTAGACCAGGATCAGAATGAAGAACAGAGGGTGATCATGAACAAAGGGCAATTAAGAATCCTTTGCTATAGACCAGAGGAGAAACTACGGAAGCTAAGGGGCAATTAAGAATTCCCTAGCTAAGATAGTTTAGTATAAAACATTCAAAATGTAAAATAGTCAAGGCAGAGTGCATTCAAGCAATTTCTAAAATATCATTCCTTGTTATACATTTAGATTTTAGAAATTTACATAAAATATTATGGAAAAAACATAAGGAAAAACAACATTGAACATGAGAGAATACTTATTTGTATTTCACTTTACACAAGAATCCTGTAAAATATATGATCTTTATTCCTTGATCCAGTAAGCCAATCTAGTCATTGATACAATAGAACTTTGATTTGAGAGAAAAAGTCTATAGAAATGTCTTGGAATCCACCCCTACATACTTCGAAATGTGAAGTATTTATACAAAAAATAATTACAAAATATCTCATAACAATTTGAGATTTAATCTAGGGAATAAAATATCTTCATGCATGAAGATAGAGACAGATGTAGAATTGCTTTCTTGTTGTCCCTTTTATTGTGGTGTTGTTGGTTGTTTCTATTGAGTTTTGAGCCCTTTAAGCTGGCTGATAGTTGTGGTATTTCCACGTTGGAATCTTTTTACTTTGATATTTTATTGATACTCTTTAACTCTGTTACTCTTTGACCCTGTTGATCTATCTTTTACCTGTTTCACCTGGTTGCCTTTAGATTTACTGTGCAGTAAGTTTCTGATTTAAATTTATCATAGTAAATATGTCATTTTCTCCCACCATTCTGCATCAGGTAACTTTATTTTTACCATCCTTCTATAGATTTCATCTGCCTCTGTGTATTTTGCAAAAATGGGTTTGGTGAGAGACAAATGTTTCACCTCATGTTCTAGGAAAAAATAGGTTCTCCAATGTATCATATAATACTTTGCCTATGGGCTAAGCTTTAATAGCTGAAGAGCTGGCTTGTTCCTTGGCCAATTTCATGAATCTATCACTATAGTCCAATTGGGTCATGAGTTTGTCATTGATGACCATGGGACTAGGAAGACTTTTGTCCCTTAAAATATGAAACTTAGCCATGAACCTATCAATGGCTACTTGCATGTTGTGGCACTTCTCTTCTAAGTTGTGCATGAGGTTTCTTTTGGAAAGAACCTTTCTAATCTCCAGAATGGCTTCAGTCCTGTCTTCTATGTTAAGCTCTTGGAGCTCATATCTATTCTTGCTGTTTAGGAAGTGGATGAGTCGATTTGCATCCTCAGGTTTGTCTCCTAATTCTTCTCTTACTTTCTGGATAGCTTCAGTGGCTATCTTCACTAATTCTATCTACTCAAATATAACTTGGATTGATGGCCAAATATCATTGACAGAGTCAATGATATTGGCCCAGAGCATCTCTTTAGTCTATCCTAGTGGCTTCTGCAGTGTCAAATCTCTCTCCAGGACTTTGATTTTCTCACCCATCCTTTGGGCCTTCTGTGTCTCTTCTCTTTGCTGAATTTGGGCAAGTTTACAGTTAGTTTCCAAACTTGCCACTTTTTCCTTTAATTTTTTGAGCTTTGTAGCCTAGATTGACATCTCCTCCATGGCTTTTACCAATTCTGTTGCTTTCTCAGTTGATGTACCTGCTGCTGTAGTGGACTCAGTTGTAATTGGCAGTGCTATGGCAGGTGGAGCTGTAGGTGCCAATGATGTTGCCAATGTGGAAGGAACTATTGTTGATACTGTGGGGATGACAGTTCTGGAATTTGTGGCCATGTCACTTTGCTTCGACTGAATTAAAGTGTCCAACTCCTTCTCTGCCTCCTTAAGTTGATCATTTAGTTTCACGACCAAGTCCATGAGCACTTCATGTCCTTGTTGTGCCTTCAGGACTTCTTGTGTCTATGGGTGATGCAGCTGGGGTATCTTTAGCTGGTTCTTGAGTGTATCTATGTCATCATTTTTCTTCTTGATCAGCTTTTACATCTTTGCGATCATGTCCCAACTCTATGACTAAGTCCTCTAAAGACTTGATTCTATTATCTTTAGCTTGTGAGGAGGCTTTCTCCAACTGGAACTATGTTGATATATTGTTAAGATAGTTTTGCAATTGGTGGACGACAATGGCTTTCCTTGTTAAGGTGGAGTATATAATCTCCCTTGTTTTCTTGTGTAGCTCAATCTGGTCAATGGGATGAATATCCCTTGTCGGTACTTCAAAATCCACTCTCTTATAATTTGTTGATGTCCTTGGCTGTTGAGTGGTTGGTTTGATGAAGGTCATCTGCATTTTCCCCTCTTTGAAATCAAAGGCTGACATAAGCTTTGTTTGATTGGTAGGGGTCATTTTCAGATACTGTGCATAGGTTTGGGATTTCAACCTCTCATTTCTAGCCTTTATTTCTTTGTATCTCTTTGTTATGTCTTGATCTTTATCTGCGGGCATTTTGAAGGAAGACACTTCAATACTTTTGTGTGTGCTGTGAAAGGTTCTAGGATGCCTCCAGATGGAGTGGCAAGCCTGCTCATATCTCTTTCTGTTCTTGTAATCTCAACTGTCTCCTTTGTGTATTCCTGTTCAGAGACAGGATTCACTCTTTGTCTCTTAGCCTAGCTTGTCTCTACATAGGCTTGTGATGTTGCTCTTTCCGAAGTAGTGGCCGCTTCCCTGTTTCTTTTGAGGATTTTCTCCTCATTTAGAGGAGTCTGTAGAACTCGAGGGGTGCTCATAGCTGTCTCTGGTCTATCTATTTTCTCTGGTATGTCTGTTTGATCTGGCACCTCTGACAGGTCTGGTACTTCTGATTGTTCTGGCACCTGTGATTCTTCTGGTATCTGTGATTCTTCTGGCACCTGCAGGAAAGAATCCTCATCAAGTTGTTTCTCTAGGTCAATTAATGTGTTTTCCACAACAACTTCTGCATTATCCCTGTCCTCTAAAGTGTTTTCCACCCATTGCAATTGGTTGGCATACTTTTCTATCTCAGGGATGCGGTGATGGATATAGGGGGCCATCTTGTTCTTCTACCTTCTTTTGCAGATGAAGTCCAAGGGATCATATCTCCATATGAAGCTTTGTTTCAGTTTTAATCTCTGAAGGATTAGGTCTACCTCCTTTCCAGCTTCTGCTATTACAAATAAAGGGACCCAATTGGTCTTTGATTTTGAGTTGGGCTTTCTTTTTGGCTTTAACAAAGTTTACCTCATTTGAATTTATTATTTTCCTGTAGTACTCCAGGGAAAATAACCTCATTGGGAGGTATTTAGGTAGTTTGTATGGGGCCAGCTCACATCCATAAATCCTGATTTCAGTGTGGTTTTGGTACAGGTACCAATCTCCCACCTGATGATTGATGTTTAGATGAAGGACTCTCCTAATTTCAGGACTGATTCTTGGTGGAGGGGTTCCAGTGAGCATGGTCATCATAGGGTGGACAAAGGAATCAATGAATTCATTGTATGAATAGGGGGAGGGATGTTGATGAATCAATGGGGTCCAGAAGATAACTGATCTTGGTTGGCCCTTGGTGTCAAGCTTTTGGAGAGTAAAGGGGAACTTATCTGCTTGGTAGTATAGAAAAAGGTGATACAAAACAGAGGAGTACTTAAAAACTCTCTCATTACTCATTCTAAGGAACTGTTCATGCATCCTGTCAGCTATGAACTGAGCATAGTCATATATGACAGCAAGAGGCTGTCTTGGAGTGTATATGGACATGAAAGCTAAAATAATCTCATCAATATATTCACTGGTGTAATAGCCCAGGACTGTAGATATCATATCCACAATACTTCTGCCCCATGGAGAAAATAAAGTTTCTACATATGGAGCGGGGTCTTTGAGGATATACTTCTCTTCTACAATGAAGGTTTGGATTATTTGAGCCAATCTTGTAGGGTTAAGTTTAGGATATAAGTCCAATAGGTCTCCAATGGAGAGGGGAGTCAAGTTTTGGCCAGGCTAGAGTTGTAGCATCTCATTTATAGATTCAGCAGTGATGGTGAAAAGAATGGTTTGGTTAGGGTACATCACTACTCTTTGATTGGGGATATAATTTGCATGGCAGTAATGGACAATTTATGGGAAAATGTGAACTCTGGGGAACTGGTACTTAGGCAAATTGGACTCCCACAGTCCAATTTCATAAGCTTGGTTCAAGTGTCTATCCCTACTTTGGCAGTATACTTTGAGCGGGGATTCATGGACAGTGGTGTCCTTTATTTGAAAATCCCTATCAGCCAAGGGGAGGTGGTCTAGGTCCAGATGAGGAGTGGAAATAGGTCTAACATCCATGGCAATTGTGGCGGCCATTCTCAGTTCTTGTGGATTTGAGTATGGAGGAGGTGATTTTCAGTCTTTTAGGGCAATGGTGGTTCAGTACAGAGTAGGTTTGAGTTGCAAGAGTTTCTTTAATTAATTTTTTTACTTTAACGAAGAAAACTTAGTAATTGGTTCTGAAATTGACAGGGTTTTCTAGTGAATTATGGCTTAAATACCTGGAATTTAGGAGAACTGGCTCTGAACAGGGTGACTGGCAACTACGAACAGTCGAAAAGGCTCTGAGTAGGCTGGAAAGCAAACTGGTTGCTCTGTGGCATCTTTAGGGTGCAATTAGACGTAGGTTGACAGCTTCGACATTTGCAAGTGCGTGCATGGAGGTTTACAATTGAAAAAATGATAATTACAAATGATTTGGGGCTTTTGGCTTTATGTGCGAAAGTCAATTTTGGGCAGGTACGGGTGAACAGTGGTCATTTTGTCATGTAGCGGGGTGAACAGTAACTATTTTGTCGCGTAGCGGGCGAGCGATAAGTGGTTTCCATCGCACCACTTTTGGGTGCTCGGTGGTATTGGGGGGAGGCCGCCCGATTCCATACGTTGAACAACACGTAGCATCGGGGGCCTAGCGGAAAACAACTTTTTTGAGTGGGTATTGCTGAGACGTCGGGTCTGCCTAATATGGATAAGAGCCGTTGGATGTGGAGGGAAGTGATCGCATGGTGCTCAGGCGGGGAAACTACATGGAGGCTAACTGGGGGGCCCGATGGGTGTTTAAGTGCGGCGGTATTTGAGTTAATGACAAATTAAGGCGGGGTTAAGGTGTCTGGGTCATTAGCGTAGGGATTAATTAGGTTTTTGCCTAACTTAATCACAAACCGATTAGTTAGTGGGTTTTCGGGGTTTGGGTGAAAATATAGTTTATATTTAGACTAAGGAGTGAGATTATTTTATATATAGGAGCTATATATATACGGGAAAGTGTGTTTTTATCGAGATTTAATAAATAAAATTAGTAATTAATAAAATGAGCAGAAAGGGGCACATTACCCTAACTAAATGATTTTTCATGTTTTAATGTTTTACCAACATTAACATAAAACTTAGGATAAGGTGTTTTTGTGGGTGTTTGATATGAAAATGATTTATGTGGGGGGGATAAATACTTTTCCTAGGTAAAAGTGTTTTAATCTTAGGAAAGGAGTATTATTAGGGAAAATGAATGCATTGAAGGGGGAATGACTTTTTGTAGGGGGAATATGGTACTTGTTATCCCTAAATCATTGAGCCAAGAGTTCGGTCCCTCCAAAAGTCAGAGAAATGCTCTGAGCCTCTTTGACTTAGGGTTTTCAAGTACTTAGAACTTTATATTGTGAAATTAGTAAAGGAAAGGGTTAAAATGAATGGGGGAAGTTAATTAACTGACTTTGTAAATCATTTGCATGCTTGATTGTTCATTGATATCTAGAACTTTTATGATGTGAATGATAAATATGCTTTTGTCTAATCAATCATCATACTTCTGCAACCTTTCTTCTACTTACCCATCTACTCATCCTACCATTTTCACTTCTCTTTATTAGGGTGCATTTGAGCTAGCAAACCCTTGTCAAACATTTTTCTTTCTCTTTACAATAGTAAACTAACTAAATCTAACCTTATTACATCCAAGGGCTCAAATTAAACAATTGAGCTCCTTAGTCACTGGAGAATCCACAGTAAGAACCATTTTCTGCCAACGTTTCAAATCCCAATCGGGATCCCCCACAATTGAGCTCCTTTTATTTACTCTACCTATCTAATGATCTACCAAGATTAAACAGTTTGGTCAGATTTTATTCTCTAACTATCAACATAAAATTTAAAGTATGGCATAATCAAGATTAAATAGTTTGATTACCATGGATTGTGGCATGAATAACAAGTTGCACACAATCATTATTATGCATAAAAGTAAATAGTAGTGGCATTTTGGCTTTCTCACTTTCATGGTCTTTTTTTTTTTTGGGTTCATATTTTTCTCTTTTTTGTACCTTTTCTTACTCTTTTTTGTCGTTTGATTATTCTTTTAGGACATACCCTCTTTACAATTTTTATATTTTTGAATATGGAAAACATTTGCAGAAATCAAGGTATGTACATATTACAAGTTTTAATCTCAGTCATTCAAAAATTATGACTCCTATTGGTATAAGAACCTAACAGGGAGGGTAAGCAACTCCCATTTTGCCCATGCAAATATTTTCCCTGATTTTTTTCCTTTCCAGAGGTATCTGCAACAAAGGTTTTGTATTCTGGAAAGGATTCCTCTTGGTATCCATTCTAGGGACATCGAGTACACTGGGTGGCCTCAAGGACAACTTTGATGAGTACAAGTCTTCCTACCCTGGAGAAGTAATTATGGTACCAAATATTGAGTTGTCTTTCCATTTTGGTGATTAACCAAATCCAATCTGCTATTTTGTATCCAAGGGGCTTTAGCCTGTAACCCAGATATCTAATTCCATCCTTCAACTATAGAAGGGTGAAGGGAAAGTGGTGGAGTGCATAATGTATCTCATGGGGGGAGAAGCCTGTAGCAGTAATGGTGGATTTGGTATTATTGATGATCATGCCAGTGGTAGTTTGGAATAGAGTGATGGTGTGTTGGAAAGCAGTCAGGTCCCCTAAACCACCGTTGAGGAAGATCAGCACATCATCCACAAAAGGTAGATGAGTCAGTATGCAGCTGTCAGTGATCCTGATTCCCTTAATTCTTCCCCAACTGTGCTCTTCTTTTATGAGTCTACTAAGCCCCTCCATGACAAGAAAAAATAACAATGGGGACATGGGGCACCCCTACTTGAGGCCTCTTTTAAAGTGGAATAATGGCGATGCCACTCCATTGACAAGGACACTAAACGAGATGTTTGTTATACAACACATGATCCATTTTATAAACTCATAAGGAAATCCTAGGAGGGTTAGGAGTATTCAGAGGTATAACCAACTTACCCAATCAAAAGCCTTGGAGAGATCCACCTTGAGAATCATAACCTTCATCTTCTTCATCTGAATGGAGTGCATCACTTCTTATGTAGTGCTAACTACTTCATGAATCTACCGATCTTGGAGAAAGGAAAATTGTTTAGTGGATATATGGGTGGAAAGTATGGGCCGAAGGCGGTTGGCAATGATTTTTGTGATGTTTTTGTAGATGCAGTTACATAGGGAGATCGGGTGTAATTCATCAAAGGAGGCAGGGTTGTCTGATTTGGGGATGAGGGCGATGAAAGTGGAGTTGATGGCCTCATACATTCTCCTAGAGGACCGACATTCTTCAATGAACTTGAGTAGATCCTGTCCAAGGATGTCAAAGAAGGCTGTATAGAACTCCACCATGCAGCCATCTGGTCCAGGACTTTTGTCACGCTTGAACCATTTTAAAGTTGCCTCAAGTTCCCCCATAGTGACCTCCTTGAGCAGTGCCATAGCATCCTCCTGATCCACAAATCGAGGAAAAAGTTGTGCTACTCGAATGACTTTGGAAAGTGTGTTATTGGGAGGTTCCGGGTAGATCTGCTTGAAGTGGGATGTTGCCAGGGAGGCTACTTGCTGGAAGGTATTCACAGAGTTCCCCTCCTCATCTGTCAATTGCCATATGGTATTGATAGATTTTCGTCCATTTGCAAATTTGTGGAAAATTGTTGTATTATCATCTCCCTCCATTAACCATATTTCCCTACTTCTCAACCTACAGGTTTCCTCCCGGTCTTTTAGGATTTTTCCTCTCTTAGATATCAATGCAGCAAGCTTTTCCTTCTGTTCATTTGAGGTGAAGACCCCCCCATAATCATGTTATAAGACAATAATTTATGATTCTGTGCCCCTTAAGGTTTGGTCATCCTGTACTGTCTTGTTGTGTGCCTAAATTTTGGATAGCCTCTTCAGCGCTTTTAGGTTATGCACAAAACCTTCAGTTATATTTCTACCAACAGCAGGAGGGTGGGTCTTCCAGTATTCAGATATCATTCGAGTATAGGTACTGTAGAGCCTCTACTTTGCACTTGATTATCCATCATTACCTACAGTTTTCCCTCACTCATCTCTCTCTTTTGCCTCATTTTCCTTGCAAACCAACCCAGATCATTACATTTAATGTCTTTAAGCATGATTAAGTGAACTTTGCTAATGTGTGACTGTTTTGTTTAGATTTTGACATATTTGCAGAGATTCCGCAGCTGTCTGGCAATTCCGCAGCCATTCAGCGATTCCGCAGCCATCTGATGATTCCGCAGCCTTTTTGTTAATCTCAAGGTTCCACATGTCATTTTGCAAAACGAGCCACATGGGCACTTAGGAATAAAGGTGCTCGAGGTTCCTGTGCTGTTAGTTCGGTCAGCCACATCATCTACACCTCCGGTCAACGAGGGTCAAGCCACGGTCAACAAAGGCAGCCTAAACGGTGTTGCGTAAGCTGTTGGGTCACGTCAATGCAACTGGTGACTTGTCCATGTTACGCAGGTTGTGGAAGACATAATCCAACTCTGGATTCAATTCCCATAACGACCAGAACCTCCAGCTCATCCACGAAACTCATGACGTGTTGCTGCACCTTTATTACGCATGACAGATTAGTTAATTTTCAGTTTCTAGCTTTACGCATTAGGCCATCGTTTAGATGCCTATAAAAACTAGCGTTTGCATACGCTTAATGTTACTTTTGAGTTGCTGTGTTTTATGAACTTGTTATAATTTTAGTGCATTCCAAGACTCTGTTTTGATAGTGCTGTTCTAGCACTCTTGACTGTAATTTTCTGCATATGGAGTAATAGAAGACAGCGCTGTTCTGAAGTTTTCAAATCCTTGAGTCTTCTTTGGGTTGTATGAATGGAGGGCCCCTGTTCATGTTAGCCCTTGTATAGTATTTTATGTTCAGCATTTCCTTATTTTCCATTCAGCATTTCTTTTCTTTGAAACATGTACAACTTGATTCACTTTCATGTTATTTCATTTCCAGCCTTTATTTTAAGCTTATCAGTATTGTTCTTTTGCAGGTTTTTAACCCGGGATTGTTTTTGTGTTTATGTATTTGCTTTATAACTGATGGTATTTTCAGTTGACAGATTCAAAGTTGCTGCCTTTACTTTATTTTCATAGCTGATTTTTAGTTTAATTTCTCGAAGTTGTCTGCTAACATATGAATGGTCTCTTTGTCACAAATTGTTTATCTTTTAGAGATCAGAATACTGATAAATTACAGCTGTCTTTGAGTACTTTTTAGACTAATCTTTAACTACTTTCTAATCGTGCTTTACACAGTACTATGTGTTAGAAGCAGAGAGTTAGAAAGAGCTGAACATTATAACTAGTCTTTAAAGTAGATTTTTCTCATTTTTGATCACTTTTCTAACTCATCTTTAGCTACTTCCTAATCGTGTTTTACACAGTACTATGTGTTAGAAACAAAGAGTTAGGAAGAGATAAACATTATCATTGGTTTTAAAGTGATTTTCTTACCTTTTATTTGCAGCAGCATGAATGGTGTCTAGTGCCATTAGAAAGTGGTTCTTTGCTTTCAAGTCATTTCAAGTTATTTATTTCTTTCAAGCTTTTCCTTTTCAGCAAGTAGTTAGAAACCACTAATCACACACTCTCACTCATCTAGAACTCACCTTACACACACTATCACTCATCTGTTTATAAAACTCCATTCCATTTTAGGAAGATAAATTGTCCATAAACAACACCCCAAAACGACAAAAAGCTCTAAGAGGCTGCTTAAGTACATATAGTACACCTTCACTTCATCAGCTTACGAGCTCCGGGTTGACAATTAATGACATCAATTTAGGAACACTAAATTGACTAAACATTTTGGTGCCGTTGCCGGGGAAGTGAAATTAAGTAGCCATATTCTTAGAAAAAAAAAACATAAAAATTTCAAGAAAAGAAGTTGATAACCTATCAAAGTATGCTCTCCTCTTGCACTGCAAGGTGATCTGGAGGATCAGAAAAGAGAAAGTTATTGATTTGGTAGTTTCTTGAGTATGCTCTCTTCTTGCACCTAGAGTGAACTGGAAGATCAGAAAAAGAACTATTAACTTGACTTGAAGAAAATAATAAAAAATGACATGCATAGAGCTAGAGATTCTAGAGGAAGGTTTTTAGCTAGAGCTCGAAGTTCAATTTTTACAAGTCCATCTGCTTCAAGGGATAGACAAGAGACACCCCCCTTATCTCCAACCGAAACTCCTAGTCCTAGAATTCCTGGAATTCAAGAGCCAAGAGTTGACTCTCCTACACCTTCTATTGAGGTTGAACCAGGAAGAGACTCTTCTCTCTCTCCTACAGAAAGACCAATTGTAATTGAGGAAGTGGAATCATCTGAAGAAGAAGGAGAAATCTCTTCTCATTCTCCTTTTGTAGAGGAACGAGAAGATTTTGAAATCCCTAGGAGAATCATCATGGCAGAAGAAGAAGGAGGTGGTAGGGGTAGAGGTAGAGGTAGAGGAGGAGGAGGAAACAACAATAACAATAATGGAGCTAGAGGTCCCCTTGGAGGAGGAAATAGAGATGGGGATAATTCATTTGGGTTTCCCATTGTTAATGAGGATTCCCGAGCCACCATGAAAAACATATCACCATCTGTCCTCCCTAACTTCCATGGGTTAAGGACTGAGGACCCTAAAACATTCTTATTTGAGTTTGAAGTGGTGTGTCGAACTTATGACTACCTGGATGACTCCCAGAAACTCAAATTGTTCCCTTCAACACTGAAGGATCAAGCCTTGAAATGGTTCATGGGGTTACTCACTCAATCCATTAGGACTTGGGATGAAATGAAACAGACATTTTTGGATAGGTATTTGGATTATTGTATGCCTACTAATCACAAGGACGAGGTTTTTAAAATGATACAAAGAGAAGATGAGAGCTTAGAAGATTTACTTGAGAGATTTCAATATAACTTGAAAAGAGCAAAAATGAGTACCTTGGATGAAGAGACCTTAAAAGCCCTCTTATTAAAAGCCATTAGGGATGAATGGATAGATATCCTAAACATGATGGGGAAAGGGGATATTTCTCAACTTTCACTCAATGATATAGCAGAACTTTGTATCCATCTCTCAAGAGGCAAATCAAAAACTCAAAAAGGGCCTAGAGATCCTTCTCTCCTTAGGGAAAATAAATCTGCAACAGGATCAGTGAGTAGGGCTGAAATCGGCAATATGCTTGATGAATTTAAAACTGACATCTTAGGGAGTCTTAGTGAACAACTTGATACCCTTAAGATTCACAATAAACAAAAAGCAGAAGCTGAGGCTTTGGCTATCTTTTGCCCGAAATGTAGAAAGAAACATGCTTTAAGGGAATGTCCCTTAGATGCACACGTTGTAGAAACATGTGTAATTTGCTCAGAAACTCATGAGACCAAGGATTGTCCTTCAATTCCTGGCCTCAAAGCAGTCTTTCAAGAGGATCCAGATACACTTGAATCTCTCTGTTTTATTGCAAGGAGACCTTGGCAAGGACAACAGAATCAAGGGTTTAACAACTCTATGAATTCTCAATCCCAACCAAATTGGAATCCTTGGCAACAACCTTGGCCTCAACCTCAAAATGCTTTTCAAGCATGGATGCAAAGCATGCAAAATCCTTATGGGAGATTTGCTCAATTATATCAATATCCTCCATCATTTCAGAATCAGCAAGCCCCACAACTTCCAAATCAAGGTCAACAACTATCATTGCCATACCCTCAACAACAACAACCTCCTCCACAAAATCAAAATTCTCAACTATCACTTCAATCCCAGCAGAAATCAAATCAACTTCCCTCTTAGCCATTACCAAATCCAAATAATAGGAACCCTCAAAATGCTTACATGATGGAAGGTCAACCATTCCCTACCTATATGGTTGTTCCTCTCAATGAAGTACAACTCAGATCAGGTAGAATCTTAGATCAACCTTCTACAAGTGTTCAACAACCAAGCATTTCTGAGGAAGAATCTCTCAAAGTCAATAAAGGTTCTGAAGTATCACTTCAAAACCAAAATATCCAAAAAGAAAAAGAAAAAGAATCAACCTCTACAACTCCCATAGTTGAGCAACCTACACCTTTAGCTACACCTCCTTTTCCTGAAAGATTGCAAATTGACAAAGGAGTGGAAAAGCAGATATGGGTGCATGACTATAATTTCCTAGATGAATTGAAGAATGTCTGTATCAAGATTCCCTTGTTACAAGCCATTAAAGAAATTCCCATTCTAGCGAAGACAATAAAGGAGTTGAGTTTGAAGAAAACAGGAAAAAGAACCAGAGATACTAAAAGGATACATCTAGTTGGAAAAATTGCAGACATAATGATGGGTAAGATTACCATGCAAAAATATGTGGATCCCGGTAGCCCTATTGTCAAAACTCATATTAATGGGGTTGAAATCCCAAATACTTTGATTGACTTAGGAGCCGCGATCAACATCATGAGTAGACAGACCATGGATCAGTTAAAGCTTCCTAACCTTCTCTTTACACCTACTTTGCTGCAGCTTGCAGATAGATCAATCATTAAACCTGATGGTGTATTGGAAGATATTCCAGTCTCTCTAGATTCTTGGGAATATCCAGTTGATTTCATGATTTTAACTCCCAAGAACAATCTAGGAGGACATCCTCTTATTTTAGGAAGACCTTGGCTGGCCACAGCTGATGCTTTCATCAGTTGTAGGTCTGGGGACATGTATATATCAGATGGTAATTCCACCAAGAAATTCAATTTGTATCCTCCAGCAAAGGCAATGACAGAAATAGGAGAAGATGAGTGGGTTGATGATGAGGATACTATTCAACCTGTTCTAACCATCTCTGAAATCAGTGAGGATAGTCAAATTCTAAATACATTAGAAAATTTTGAAATACCTTTAGAATATGACTCTACACAGTTTCAGTTAGATGCAGACATTGAATATCTCTCCTCTAGACAGATGTCTCTCTTCTCAATGGAAGAGTTTGGTAGTTCTACAGTTGAAATCCTTCCAGGAAAAACATTGAACATTAACAAAAACTTGGGAAGACCACGACAAGAAGAATTAACCAAACTGTTGCAAAAACATTCCACTGCCTTTGCATGGGAATACACTGACATGAAAGGAATCGATCCTAAGACTTGTATTCATCACATCTATATTGAAGAAAATAGCAGACCTATTAGGCAACCACAAAGAAGGATGAATCCAAACCTTAGGGAAATCGTGAAAGAAGAACTCCAGAAATTGCTCAAGGTAAACTTCATTTACCCCATTTCAGATAGCCAATGGGTTTCTCCCTTGGTTATAGTGCCCAAAAAGAATGGTAAATGGAGAGTTTGCATTGATTATCGAGAATTGAACAAGGCAACCTTAAAGGATCATTTCCCTTTACCTTTTATTGATCAGGTACTAGACACTTTAGCAGGTAAAAAGTATTTCTCATTCTTGGATGGTTTTAGTGGGTATAATCAAATTCAGGTAGCACCTGAAGATCAAGACAAAACCACATTCACTTGTCCTTGGGGAACTTTTTCCTACCGAGTACTCCCTTTTGGATTGTGCAATGCACCCGCTACATTTCAAAGGGCTGTACTAGGAATCTTTTCAGATCTGATTCATGATTGTGTAGAGGTATACATGGACGATTTCACAGTTTATGGTAATACATTTGAAGAAGCTTTGGAAAATTTGGAAAAAGTACTGGTAAGATGTAAGGAAACAAATCTTTCTTTAAGTCATGAAAAGTGTTTTATGATGTTTACTGAAGGGATTGTTTTAGGACATCATATTTCAGGAGATGGGATTAAGGTTGATAGATCCAAAGTTGAAGTCATCTCTAAGTTACCTGTTCCAAATTGCCAGAAAGATGTTAGAAGTTTTCCTGGGTTTACTGGGTATTACAGAAGATTTATTGAAAACTTCACTAAGATAGCATCCCCTCTTTTCAAATTGCTTACCAAAGACTGTGAATTCAAATGGGATCCTGAGTGTCAATCTGCCTTTGAAGCTTTAAAGACTAGAATATCTGAAGCACCCATCTTAAGGGGGCCAAACTGGAAACTCCCTTTCCACATTTCTACTGATGCTTCAGATACAGCTCTAGGAGCTGTTTTGGGACAAAAGGATTTGATCCCTTATGCCATTTATTACACAAGTAAGAATTTGACTCCCACTGAGTTAAATTATACTGTTACAGAAAAAGAGTTCTTAGCTGTGGTACATGCAATCAACAAGTTTAGACACTACATAACCGGCTATGAAACCTTTGTCCATACTGATCACTCTGCCATAAGATATTTAATGAACAAACCTGTCACCAATGGTAGAGTTACAAGATGGCTTTTACTTTTACAAGAATTCAACATTACTGTGTTAGATAGACCTGGAAAACAAAACACAGTAGCTGATTTCTTGTCTAGAATCCAAAACACTAATGAAGATTCTCTAGTAGAAGATAAGTTTCCAGATGAATACTTGTTTGCAGTGACTACCAAGACTCCTTGGTATGCAGATATGGCTAATTATCTTGTTACAGGGAAGCTTCCTCTACACTTATTTCCTAATGAGAAAAGGAAAATCATTCAGGAAAGTGCACATTATTCTTGGATTTCTAATGAATTGTTCAAAACAGGGCCAGATTGTATAATCAGAAGGTGTGTTCGGGAAGATGAAATGCCTGACATCCTTAAGGCATGTCATGATGAACCATGCGACGGGCACTTTGCTGACAAGAGGACAACTTATAAAATCCTTTCTCTAGGATATTATTGGCCTTCTCTCTTTAAAGATGCAAAGCAGTATGTTAGAAGGTGTGACAGCTGCCAAAGAGTTGGGAAACCAACTCCTTCAAATGAAATGCCTCTACAGCCTCAGGTATGCATCGAACCCTTTGAGAAATGGGCTCTAGATTTCGTTGGACCAATTAATCCTCCATCAAAGCAAAAGAAGTATATAATGGTTTGTACTGATTATGTTACTAAGTGGGTAGAAGCGAAAGCATTGCCTTCTGCCACTGAAAATTCAGTTGTTCAATTTCTTTTTGAGGATATTTTCACTCGTTTTGGTGTCCCAAGGGAAATTGTAACAGATCAGGGCAGCCAGTTTACATCTAAATTGATGGAGAAGCTGATGGAGGAATATAAGATCAAACACAGAACATCTACTCCATACCATCCACAGTCAAATGGCCAAGTGGAATCTACCAATAAAGTTCTTGAAGGCATTATCACCAAGACTGTTCATCTTCATAGAAGAGATTGGGCGGAAAGGCTTCCTGAAGCCTTATGGGCCTATAGAACTACATGGAAGAACACAACAGGACATTCTCCCTATGAACTTGTTTATGGGAAGGAAGCCCTGCTCCCCATTGAGTTCCAAATCAAGACCTTCAAGATGGCAGTCCAATTGGGAATGAGCCTCTCAGAAGCTCAAAGACACAGAATGGACCAGCTAAATGAGCTAGATGAAATAAGACAAGATGCAATTCTAAGGACCGATCTAGTTCAGCACCAAAGATCTAAATGGCATGATCGTCATATCAAAGAAAGAAAGTTTCGGAAAGGAGATTGGGCTCTATTGTTTGATTCAAAGTTCAAAGACTTCAAAGGAAAGTTTCAAACTCATTGGCTTGGGCCATATGAGATTGATGAAGTCTTTAGCAATGGAGCAGTTCGAGTGAAAACTATTGATGAATTTCATACTCCTCTTATTGTGAATGGCCATCGTTTGAAAATCTACCAAAAGCCATTCTCAAAAGAAGAGTTTGTCAAGTTGTTTAAAGAAGATTCTGCAATCAGGTTGGTGGAGAAGGATTCTTCTCCTCCATCAGCCTAATCTTTGGTTTTTGAAAAAAAAAAAAAAAAAAAAAAAAAAAAAGAATAAATGTATGAACCTGAAAACCAATCTCTGATTGGCAGTCTCATGCAGAAAACCTAAGGTGAAAATCAGGGTCACTTGACACCTCATGTTTTCCAAAAAAAAAAAAACAATATCTCTCTCTCTTCCATCTCATTTCGCCATTCCATCCACTTCATTCATCATCTCATTCATTTAATCACTCTCACTTCACCTCATTTCTTTCCATCCATCCATCCATTCATTACATTTCATTCCATCAATAAAGTTATTTTTTTTTAGATAACTGAAGTTGTTTTGTGCAACCAGAGGGTATCACTGCAGTTTCCGCAGCTGTCTGGCAATTCTGCAGCCATTCAGCCATTCCGCAGCTCTCTGCACCTGCATAAAAAAAACACAGTCTGTTTGAAAAGAAATTTACAGTTCAGAAGTCATCAACAATAAGTGGAAAAGAGTCATGCAACAACAATAAAACAATGAAGGGTTAGTGGAAAATGATCAAAGGCAATCCAAGCGCGGATCTGAGGTATGATCTAAATCCTAAACTTACGGTTATCTCATTTTGCAAAGTTTCCGGGGTTATGTTTTCTTCCATTTAATGTAATGATTACCAGTTTTTCCCATCATGCGACCAAAAATCCACGTATCCCCCACACTTATCGGTCATGATCCTCACGATTTTGAAACTCAATTGCGGCTGCTCCTCCATTAATATTTTCGTACCTAAGTGACGTAGACTACTGTACTACGTCTCTCTAAGTCATAATCCCGCAGCCAAGTGTAAACCTATGACCGAAACCTAAGGACCTAACCGTTTCTACCCATCATTTCATAACCCTCCTACGCTCGTATCATTCCATTCACGCTGTTTCATTTCCATAGTTCCTTTATTCCGCTGTGCTCAGTACGCTGCTACCTTAGCCATACTCTGTTTTACTTCTTCCTCTCTGCTAATTCTGATTATCAGTGAACGTATGTTACGGCTGTTACATTAGAGCCGTAAATTTACTGTGTTAAGGCCACTGTTGAAGCCGTGTAACCTTTTTTTTTCCAAAAGTTTTAGAACAGAGCCGTAGAGCCAATGGGTAAACTCTTAAGAGCAGAACCAGAGGGTCCAAAATTTCTGGAGGGATATCCTCAAGTTAAAGAGGCTTTGCAGAAAGCAAACTGACTCCAATGCATCCAGAAATTCAGAGGTTACCACAAAGAGGTTACGAAGGCCTTTGCACGTTCCTTCAGAGACAAAGACAATCAAGTGGAGATAGGGGACCTAAAGTTTACAGTCACTGAGAGCAGTATAGCACAGGCCACTTCACTTCCACAAACTGGAGAAAGATGGTTTAAAAACAGATCAGTACAAGACCAACAGTGGAAGCAAATCTTAAAGAATCCATGTATGGATACCAGCATTTTTACAAAAGGGATTCCTGTTACTTATGTCAAGGAAGAATGGACAACTTTACTTTTATTAGTGCAAAAATTCTTTACTTGTGAGGGAAGGTTTGGAGTTTTATATGTTTACCATGCCAAAGTCATGATGCATTTCTTAGGAGAAGATATTAACCTTCCATATTTTCTACTCTCACGTCTTAGAAAAATGTGTTCAATTGTCCAAAGGAACCCAAGAAACATCGAATCACATCTGTATCATCATGGTCTTGTTAAGATGCTAGTTGAGGAACAGTTGAAAGCAAAAAGAGATACCTGGGAGAGATTTCTTGTGAGAAACCATTTTGAAGAAGCAGGAGAAACCTCTGTGCCTAGAAAGAGTAGAAGAAAAAGAAAAGAGGCTACCCCTGAAACTGTTGTCCAAGAGGAAACTGTCCAAGAACAGATTGAAGAAGAAACTGATGTACATCATTCTGAACATGAAATTGATCTTGAACCTGCTGTGGACATTGATCAAACAGCTCAAGGAATCATCACAGAAACCCTTTCAGAACTTGCCCAAGAAGTTGCTCAAAAGAGAAAAGAAGGTAGGAAGAAACAAAAGAAAGATAAAGGAAAATCCATAGCTCAAGAAACCTACCTTACTCCAGAGAATTCTAGTGAAGAAGACACTCAGCCCTTAGCACAAAGGTTGGCCCAACTCCATGAAACTGCCCTTTCCAAGAAGGTGGAAAAACAAAAGCAAAAGGCACAAAAAGAAAAACAGAACATCACCACCGTGAGAAGAAGCAGCAGGTTACAAAGAAAAGTGGGGGCCACCGAGAATAAAAAGTCACTCATCATTGACTTGAGCACACCTGAAAAGGTTGCTACAAGACCTGACTTTGAGAAAAGCTCTCCACACGCTGAGTATGTTGAGACCAGTCCTCCACGTGAGGAAAGTCCTTTTGAGCATGAACCTGAATATGAACATGGATCCGAATTTCAGTATGAGCCTAGTCCAAAGAAGTCACCTGAGGTTGACCCAGATCAGCAGAAAGTTTATAATTACCTGGAGACGTTAGAACAAGCAGCTGCTGGTCCAAGCACTGTTCAACCTTTGGAGCAGCAAGTTCAATCACTGAAGCAAGAAGTATTTGAGCTGGAGGTACTAAATCGCCACATCAAACAAGAAAATGAAAAACTGAAGGTACAGAGCAATGTGGACAAGATGGTCCAAGATAACACCATGCTTCATATGGGCCTGTGGCAAAAGGAAAACAAAAAGCTCAAGAAGAGATGCAGGAAGTTAAATAGAGCTTTGATCAATCTAAAATTCAGATGTTTGATGAAAAGACCAAGAGTCAATGTGGCCACACAGAGAAAGAAGAGAAGGCTGGATGTCTTAGCAGAGGCATCTCAGCGGGTGGACTGAACAATGTTTTTGATTGCATGAGGACATGCAATGCCCTCGTAGTGGGGGTATGTAGAGCCTCTACTTTGCACTTGATTATCCATCATTACCTACAGTTTTCCCTCACTCATCTCTCTCTTTTGCCTCATTTTCCTTGCAAACCAACCCAGATCATTACATTTAATGTCTTTAAGCATGATTAAGTGAACTTTGCTAATGTGTGACTATTTTGTTTAGATTTTGACATATTTGCAGAGATTCCGCAGCTGTCTGGCAATTCCGCAGCCATTCAGCGATTCCGCAGCCATCTGATGATTCCGCAGCCTTTTTGTTAATCTCAAGGTTCCACGTGTCATTTTGCAAAACGAGCCACATGGGCACTTAGGAATAAAGGTGCTCGAGGTTCCTGTGCTGTTAGTTCGGTCAGCCACATCATCTACACCTCCGGTCAATGAGGGTCAAGCCACAGTCAACAAAGGCAGCCTAAACGGTGTTGCGTAAGCTGTTGGGTCACGTTAATGCAACTGGTGACTTGTCCGTGTTACGCAGGTTGTGGAAGACATAATCCAACTCTGGATTCAATTCCCATAACGACCAGAACCTCCAGCTCATCCACGAAACTCATGACGTGTTGCTGCACCTTTATTACGCATGACAGATTAGTTAATTTTCAGTTTCTAGCTTTACGCATTAGGCCATCGTTTAGATGCCTATAAAAACTAGCGTTTGCATACGCTTAATGTTACTTTTTAGTTGCTGTGTTTTATGAACTTGTTATAATTTTAGTGCATTCCAAGACTCTGTTTTGATAGTGCTGTTCTAGCACTCTTGACTGTAATTTTCTGCATATGGAGTAATAGAAGACAACGCTGTTCTGAAGTTTTCAAATCCTTGAGTCTTCTTTGGGTTGTATGAATGGAGGGCCCCTGTTCATGTTAGCCCTTGTATAGTATTTTATGTTCAGCATTTCCTTATTTTCCATTCAGCGTTTCTTTTCTTTGAAACATGTACAGCTTGATTCACTTTCATGTTATTTCATTTCCAGCCTTTATTTTAAGCTGATCAATATTGTTCTTTTGCAGGTTTTTAACCCGGGATTGTTTTTGTGTTTATGTATTTGCTTTATAACTGATGGTATTTTCAGTTGACAGATTCAAAGTTGCTGCCTTTACTTTATTTTCATAGCTGATTTTTAGTTTAATTTCTCGAAGTTGTCTGCTAACATATGAATGGTCTCTTTGTCACAAATTGTTTATCTTTTAGAGATCAGAATACTGATAAATTACAGCTGGCTTTGAGTACTTTTTAGACTAATCTTTAACTACTTTCTAATTGTGCTTTACACAGTACTATGTGTTAGAAGCAGAGAGTTAGAAAGAGCTGAACATTATAACTAGTCTTTAAAGTAGATTTTTCTCATTTTTGATCACTTTTCTAACTCATCTTTAGCTACTTCCTAATCATGTTTTACACAGTACTATGTGTTAGAAACAGAGAGTTAGGAAGAGATAAACATTATCATTGGTTTTAAAGTGATTTTCTTACCTTTTATTTGCAGCAGCATGAATGGTGTCTAGTGCCATTAGAAAGTGGTTCTTTGCTTTCAAGTCATTTCAAGTTATTTATTTCTTTCAAGCTTTTCCTTTTCAGCAAGTAGTTAGAAACCACTAATCACACACTCTCACTCATCTAGAACTCACCTTACACACACTATCACTCATCTGTTTATAAAACTCCATTCCATTTTAGGAAGATAAATTGTCCATAAACAACACCCCCAAAACGACAAAAAGCTCTAAGAGGCTGCTTAAGTACATATAGTACACCTTCACTTCATCAGCTTACGAGCCCCGGGTTGACAATTAATGACATCAATTTAGGAACACTAAATTGACTAAATAGGTACCATCCTTCAACCATGTGGTATTGAATTTGAAAGGGTCCTTTGGTTTGTTTAGACTTCCCCTTATATCAAGGTATATTGGTGAATGGTCAGATATACCTCTTGACCCGAACCATTTTCTGTAGATATATCCCACACCCAGCAGTCGCTCCTTGATAAGAAAGCGATCTAGCCTTCTGGTGAGGTTGTCCTCTCCAATCCTTCTATTCCTCCATGTAGGTAGTATTTTTGCAGAGGGGATGTCTATGAGACTGTGATTCTCCAGGATGTTCTCAAAAAAAGAAGATAGGGGGTCAATCTGGGCATGGTGACCCCATGATTCCGATAAGCCCAAGGATAAATTTAGGTCCCCTCCCAAGGTGATGTTGTCTGATTGCAGAAGATTGGAGTTCCATAATTGTTCCCAGAATGCTTCACGGTGTTGACATGGTCCATATACATTAACAAGTCTTATATCAATACCCAGTTTAGATGAGAAAATGTTTGCCCCTATGTGTCCATTGCCTTCTCAGATATTACACAGTTTGATAGACCTGGTGTTAATACCCAGAGAAATGCCACCCGAACAGCCATGAACATCAAGAGATTGGAAGGACAAGCCCGGAAGCATGGATTCTAGGAGATGCGAGATTGTATCAGCATGGCCTAGGGTTTCTTGTAAAAGAATGGCATCCACATGTTCAGACCCTAGTAGTCTGCGCAGAGCTAGTTTTTTCTCAGGGCTAGCTAACCCTAGACAGTTAAATGAAAGCAATTTCACGGCGGAGACGAGCCCAGGGTGTTCTGTGCTCTAAGAACCTGATCAACAGTAAGTTGACGCCCCGAAGCAATCTCCTCCCTTGCCTGCAACTTTGCTTTGGAGAGGGAGGAGGGTCTGCCTTTTGGAGGCTTAGGAGGGATGGTGGGAGATACCAGCCTGATGCCAATGGAGACAGAGGCTTGTGAACATGACAAGGATCAGAGTGGATATCGGTGGGAGAGGGACCCTTGTTCAGAGTTAGAGGATGTAGATGGGGTCACTTCTGGGAAAGATGGGGCAGTGCAGGAGAAAGTGGCAGAGGGGGATGCAATGAGAAGGTCAATGAAATGGGTGGCGGGGGCATGTAGGCAGAAACCAGGTGAAACCTAGAAGAAACAACAATGCAATCAGAGGAAAAAGTGTGAAGTATAGAACAGGGGTTAGAAGAGGACATACCCGAAGCTAGCGTAGCCTACGCAGCCGCCCTTGCCCTGGTTAGAGGAGGAGAGGGTGGCCGATATGGTGATTTTCCACACTTCTTCGGATTCAACATGGCTGGGGTCACCACAGATGCTTCAGGGGAAGAGTGTTCCATAGATTCATTAGCAGTGGCATGGTCTGTATGTGCCTGAGTGTCCTTTGTGGGAATTGTCCTTCCCTTTTCCACGTTCCTCGATTTTCCATTCATGGGGCAGTCCCTAAAGAGGTGACCAACCTTGTGGCATTGTCGACACCTAAAAGGGACCCCCTCGTAATCATTGATTTACGTTTGTGAGAAATTCCTCCACTGCAATGTGATTTGTTCCTATAACCCCTCTCTGGTGTCCAAATGGACCAAAATCCTCACATACGCTAGTATTCCAGTGGAGAGATAGGATTTATCATGCTCCAGGTAGGAGCCCAGGGTGTTCCCAATGCACCTGAAGATATCCTCTGGCCAAAAATGAAGCGGCATGCCTGGAAGGCGAACCCAAAGTGGTCCAGCACCGAGTTTCTCCCTCTCTAGGTCGAATAGAGAGTTCCATCACCTTAGAAGCATGGGAGCCTATTCAATGTGACAGAAGGATGATAACACCCAGTTTCTGTGATCTGCTCAGATGAAACACAGTGCAAACAATCCACGAACAAAAGTTTGGATGAAAGGTAGCTTGGCTAGATGTTGCTCCCAAACTTCTACAATCCATTGTTTTAGCCAGGCCACCATGTAGTTCCTTCCCTAAACCCTACCAACTAGGACTCGATCGGCTATGTCCATCGCTTCGCCCCACTGAATGTCTTCACCCAAATTGATAATGACGTCTTGTGCCCTAGATTTGACACACCTTTGCCTAACCTGTGGCCCGTGTCAGTGTTGTCCTCCTATGGTTTGTTTTGAGGAGGGTTTGGAGGGTTTCTGGCATTTAGACCAGACCGAGAGGGGAAGGCATCCACAAGGGGAGGTATGTCTGTAAAGCTGCCAGAGGGGAGAGATGTTAACATTGCCATGGGAGGGGGATCATGAGCGATAGACGTGGGAACTCTAGGGGAAGACGATGAAGGGAAGTGGGATTCGACAGATGGAGGTAAGGGTGGGCAGCCCGAGGAATAGGTGGCGAGGTCCGATCCTATGCAGCGAGCCACAAATTGAAGGGAGGACAACGACGGTGGAGGGGTAGCGGCAGCGGCCAGGAGGGAGGGACCACAAGTAGGGTTACGACCAAACAGGAGGGTCACAAGATCGAGGGTATGGGAGCAATGACCTCCGATAGTTCATAGCTAAAGGGGAGAAAATCATCTGTGCTCGAGTGAGGGGTTTTCTAAATGGAGACATCCTCGATAGGGTCATCAAAGTAATCAACAAGGTCCAATTCCATAACCGTTCTGAGAGATTTGCGCCAGCTGCCGTCATTGGTAAAAAACCATCACTGTAGGAGAAACTTACTGTAGAGAAAGGTAAGGCAATGGAGGGCACAACAGGGGTGCGATTGGGATATGCACAAGACCACGAATGGGAAACAAGATGGTTCAGGAACGACGTTCGAAGGGTATGACAACGGGAGCTGACGAAAACTAAACTAGGCTGCAGTGGAGGGAGAAATAGCGTACAATAGTCAAACCCTAGCCTGTGTCAGATACTATGTGTAGCGGGATTAGAAGCTCCATCAAAAGCCTTTAACTTATGCTCATAAACTATTCCATATCATTTTCATGCATGCATCATTTCTGTAGCCACTTGCTTTTCCATTTCAAGATAATAGTTTTCAATGTTTGGCTTGTGATAATGATTCTTTAATTGATGGTGAACGATATATGTACTATTTGAAATCAGTGATCCCTTTTTTGTAGCACACTGTCATTGCTATGAATAATAAATATATTAGTTATTTTGAACTATGAGCTCTTATGATAATTTTTTCATTGACCTATGTAATCAATCTTACTTGGAAATTATGACATATTTTAGTTTCTCTCTACCATAGTATTTTTTGTAACAATATTGCCTTAGGTATTTTATGTATTTATTATTTAACATATATAATTTAATGCTCTAGATATATTGTAAACAAGAGATTGAGAAATTTGTAAAATAATCTCTCAATCATTGGTAACTTGATTTCTTATTTTCGATCTCTCATGTCACTCTGGAGTTTGTGCTTTCACTGTAACAATATGGAACTCATTATGATTGATAAAAATATCACTAAACTTTTATGTTTGGACACACCTACTTCCAAAATGTTGAAAGTTGTTCAATCGTTGAATAAAGTGCTTTTATCCTTAAATTCATTAAGCATAGTAAAACTATGTTCATTGTTAATTCAAATTCATTTTTCCTTGAATTAGAGGCAGAAACTGCTATTTACATCAATACACCAATCAAAACCATATGTCAGATGAGAATGTTAAAAAAAGTTACAAAGTATAACAAAAAATGTGTCTACAATTTCTCTCTAGCCATCGGGTTTCATTGTACTAATATTATCAAGAATCATTGAACTGAGGTCAATGACGATCCAAAACATGTGCTACACACTTCAAACAGTGGAATGACTGAGAGAGAAGAAAAACATAAATTTATGGATAAAGAGGTATGTGTTTTTTAAGCACTTATTACCTATTATTTAATATTGTTGGAAAGCCCCCGATCGGGGTGTGATGGGAAAGGCGATCCAGAGATGGATCGTGGACATTCTTAAAGGAAAAGTGACCAGGGTTAGTGGGCGGCCCACCCAAGGACCCCACACGCATGCGACAAGAGGTAACGGGAGAGAAAGGTCAGTGTTGATTGCCTCGTGAAGAAAAAAGGGCAGGTCGGAAGGTAATCGAGGAGGAAAGGTGGTGAAGGAAGTTAGTGCATACATGCAAGGTTGGAGGAGAAAATGAGCAGCAAGCGACGAGACTAGAAGCTGGGGGGAGAACATTGCCTGCGAGAGAAGGGATTTCTGCCTCCACCTGGAAAATGCCTTCAACACCTCGGAAGGAAATTGGTATGTAATTCAGGCCTACCTGAGTCTTGAAATGGAGTAAATTCTACAAGAATGGAGGCTTGTCTGGCAACGAATGGTGTTGGTTTTTAATGTTTCGGAAGAAATTTGGCTTAGTTCTCTGTTGTTGATGTCTGGTTTTTTACTTTCTGCAATGTATGGTAGCCTGTTGGGGAATAAGGGGATCCATGGAGGGTTAGGAGTGAATTTTGGCTCTTGGGTAGTGAAATTTTCTATGGCCGTCATTGAAACCAAAAGACTGGGATGAAGAAGGGGCTGAGGTTCTGCTGAGGGCCTGCAGTCTACAAAGCCAGAGAAGAATGGGAGGGGGGTATGGGATTCACAATGTATACATGTCCGTCCAGTCTGGCGTAGTTTGGTCCCTGGGAGACCTCTAGACCCAGGGGGTTAGGAAAGGGGTGTTGGGGCACCACAAATTTGGAAAGCTCGACCAACTAGCTGCATCTTGGCTTCTTGGTAATCTTGTGGAGTAGAGGGGCAATAATTGGGAGATGGGGGACTTGAACCCCAGTGCCGCTGGTTATTCCGCCATTACAAGTGAAACTCATTGGCATTGGAGATATGGTAGGGTTGAGGGCTATATGACTGACCAAAGGAGGGTTCTGGGTATGTTCTTCACCTTTCTCTCAGCCAATCCAGTTAAAGTCGGGCCGCAGGGTAGCTTCAATGACCAGAGGGGTAGGAGGAAGGAACTGGGGGCTCCATACCTCGGCGGGTTTGCAATTTCAATTAGAATAGAGTCAACCTCTTGCATTTCTTTTCTTGAATTACCCAAACCCTGCTTGTTCGTCAACCTGGGTGTCGTTGGGCCTAAGCTTGGAACCCAGTGGGTCGGCTGCTCCAAGGGGGGAATTAAGTGGTTGAGGGTAGAGTATCACTTATCGTTGCGCACAATGAGCATAGTGAGGATGAAGGAAAGACGGGAAGGGACTGGGGGGAACTCAGGTCATCTCCCTCAAACCTGAATTTGTGATTCTGAAAGGGTGCTTCACATGGAATGGTTGAAGGCCAATATTGAAATATGGTCTAGTTATAATGTTTGTGCTTATGCTACTCTTACAGGTTTGTTTAATTTTCCTCCCCTTCTGAATCCGACGCTTTTACATCAGGAGTAGGAAAGAATTAGAGAGGGGCAGTGCATGGAATAATTTTAGAGTGAAAACAAAATGGTGAAGGTGGAAGTAGGGTCGAGAAGAAAAATGGGTCACCGTGCTTGCAAACAGACAGACAAGAAAAAGAAATCACTAGTGGCCTCGACCACTAAGACCCAGAGGAAGAGGGGCAGGAAAAATGGAGAGGAAAACATGTAGAACCTCATGCATGCATACCATGGAGGAAATCTAGCACAGGTTGAGGCCATAATTTCAACATGGGAGGAAGAGCTCAATGTCAAGGCAACGACATAACCACTTCCAACGGAGGAATGGGATCCCTTGCTCATAGATCAGGGACACACCTAAGGCTGACAAACGCTATTTAGATAGACAATCAAGATTTACTAGGTGATGAAGAACCTGTTGACCAGGGCCATGACAACAAACAGGGACTCGAAAGGACCACCTCAAACATGCCAAGAGGGGCCAAGTTTAAAGGACATTCAAAGGGAGATTTAGGTTGTGCAGGTGCAAAAATATCATCAGAATGTCCATTTTGGCCGAATGAAGAAACAAATTCAAATATTGTTGCAAAATGAGGTGCCCGAGTCAAGTTCTAAGAACCCAATTTCTATTAAATCATCAGATGACTGAAAGTAGATTAGATAAATGTAATGTTTTTTGTTTCTATAATGATCTAGTCGGATAACCTTTACTTTGATAATAGAAGGATTAAACATATAGTAGATACAATAGTATATTTAGCATGGATGGATATTCTCAAACTATTTAAATTTTGGACAACATATGATGTTGATCGATGGCCAACAAACCTAGTTTCCCTTAGGCAGGTTGTGGCCACCAAACATATTTTTTGTTATCTGCCTATATATGATTAATAGAAAAAGGAAGTATTGGCAAGCTTACAAAAAAAATAAAATTGTTGGGAAGGTTTATGAAATAATATTTAAGTACACTCATCTTCCATTTGATACATTCAGTATAGCAGTGTTATGCATCCACATAATCATGATACAATTAATAATTCACTCATTTCTGAAATTGAAATTAGTCTGCATGTATTGCACATTTTAATATTTTAATGTTAATATGATAATTAATCTCACAATGCATAGTTTTCCCTATAATTTTGTGATTTTCAATATTAGTATTTGTTTTATCATATGTCTTTGAAAATAATTCATTCTGCTCCCTTTCTTATGGGATCCGTATTATATTGTTCCTTTGCTTGCAAAGTGGTACAAGTTTCTACACTAGGTCACTGAATCCATAAACTAGAAAAACAACAATGATGTGAAACTCATTTCTAGGTAAACCAGGAAGTCATAAATGGCATGTTTTACTCTTTTCCTTTTTGAACTTTTTTACTTTACATTGATACTAAGGCCTTTTTTTCACAAGACAAATTATGATATATTGATTTTTGTACTAGGCCTCTACAAAGTCTCCCTATGTGCTTCAGCTCATATTGATATCTAGTGAAATCTAATTATTTTTATTGTAATACAACAATAAAAAAAGAAAACATGCTTTCATGTACAAGGGAAAAAAATGTTCTTTGTCACATATTAAGAAATCTATACATGGTTATGTTTGATCTTTGCTTATATTGTCTCAATTGCCAACCTTGTAGGAAATTTCATGGTTCTCGAATACTAGAACCACCATGTGTCCTGGATACTCTTCTATTTCCCTTGTTGTTAGCATAAAAAAATTTGCAGGTTTGCCTTGTTTTTCATATCTCTCTTTGTATTTTATCATCCAATTTAACTAGAGGTATAGAAATGGTATTTCGTGAGTGAGCTATGAATAAAAAAAAACATTGATTAACATTAAGTCAATCTAAGGATCCTTGGACATACAAAGCATCTCTATGCAACCCTAATCAAAGTGCTTATTAATAGATTTTTGTTAACAAAGGACACAACATATATCTTCCAATCATTGAGAAATATTCCATTTTCTTGCTCCTCTTTCAGGATTCTGATTGAAATAAAGACAAATGTTATCAGTGTTATTTCCTTTCATGTACTTGGTCAATGTTCATAGATTTCCTCTTGTTGATTTTGCAGTTATGCATTGTGCAGGATAATCAGAAATTTGTGCCACCAAAGAGGAAACTAATGAAAAACATGATAGCTATGATATATGTGGTGATCTTAGGTATACTCTCATTTGTTCAGAGATTCAAAATCCAAAAAGTTTGTTACTCATTTTTCCCTTCTATTTTGATATGGTTCTTATTCATTGCTTTCACTACAATATTTCTATACATGATACAAGTGTCTTCAAAGCATTTTGTTGCAAAAATACCTTTGATTGCTTTGGAAAAAAAAATCAAATCAACTTTTTATATTAGTTGGAGGAATAGTTCTATGTATAACAAGTATATAATATGCTTTCAACTTCTTGAACAATTTGCTTCGTGGTTATCAAAAACAATATACATTAGTAACTTTAAATATGACACATGTAAACAATTATTTAGAAATTGCCGAATCTAGCCTTGATCGCCAATTTCAAGTAACTAGAATCCAAAAAATTATTTAGACATTTACTAATCAAGTCTTTATTGCTAATATTAATTGAACACAAGAGGAATAAAAAGCCTTTGTGTTACTGCTAATGTTATTTGTGATTCTAAATAAAAAAAGAAATACTCACTCGTTCCATGATCCATGTTCTGTAATTTTTTGATACGAAAGATATAATTTAAAAATCCAGGAAATAATTTGCATTCCTGTTATCAGGTTTACAAGGAGCCTTTTTTCTTTTGTGCATCACAAAAAAAAAAACAAAAGACGCTAAACAATTTTAGGTTTTTGAAGACTTAATTCGCATAATGGATCGAGAAACATTTTGTAAAAAAATTTAACCTCTGGACTATGCGACCTTCCGACCACGCGATTAGAAAGCCAGGATAACTAGGAATTTTATTATAAATAATTCGAGCAACCTCCAGACCCCAACATTTCCCAACCTTCAAACTAACCGCCTGATGAAACCACTTGACTATGATATAGTTGGGGTAGGGATGCAATAAGTGAATCATAAAACAAAAAATTGCCCTACTGTCTGGCCTCTCGACTATATGACCGACACAATAAAGAGAAAAGTTGACTATGGTATAGTTGGAATTGAGATATAACAAATTAATCATGAAATAAAAAATGCTCAACTAGATGATCACCCGACCTCCGATCCGTCTAATCATGCGAATAAGTGTTATTTTTGTTGGTTTGTGTGTAGTGCTCTTTTAAAAATCCATGCACTAATTTGCATTCTTGTTATCAGTTTTACAAGGAGGCTTTTTTCTTTTGTGCATCACAAAATAAAAATAAAAACAAAAAGTGTTAAACATTTTTTTTGTTTTTCGAAGACTTAAGTCGCAAAATGGATCGATAAACATTTTGTAAAAAAATTTAACCTTTGGGCTACGTGACCTTTCGACCACGCAACTAGAAAATCCGGATGACTAGGAATTTTATTATAAATAATCTGAGCGACCTCTAGATCCCAACATTCCTGAATTTCAAACTAACCGGTCTAATTGAACCACTCGACCATGGTATAGTCGGGGTTGGGATACAATAAGTGAATCACAAAACAAAAATATGGACGATTGTTCCAACTCCTGACTATATGATAGACGCAATAAAGAGAAAATATGACTATGGTATAGTCGGAATCGAGATATAACAAATTAATCATAAAATAAAATAACTTAATTGGTCGACTGCCCGACCTCTGATCCATCTGATCATGCGAATAAAATACTATTTTTGTTGATTTGTGTGCAATGTGCTTTTTAATAAATATTTTCAAAATTTCTCGTTTCACGTTCAATTGATTATTTGTTAAATCAATAATAAATTTTTTAATGCTTTTTCGATTCCCGAAAACAAAAATAGTTGGTATGTTTACAGGGAATTAATGCACACGTTCATTTTCAATTTTTGCATTTTTCTAAACAGGATTTTAAGATTTTAGGCTATTGTGCCTGCATGCTCTTTTCTGGAGTATTGTTCGAAGAAAATTTGAATTAAGTAAACCGAGTATTCGTTTCAAATAACCTCTCTATAAGCATAATCTCATTTTTTTAGAGATTCCTAAAAGCAATTTCAAATTTTAAATTAGCAAAACTTATGTATGTTGTATTCGCATTTACAGGTTATAAAATACCAAAGAAAAATAAACTCTTTAGTGGAAAATTTAATATTTTAAGGTCTTTTTCCTGCATGTTTTTATTTTAACTCTGGTTCAAAGAAGAACTGAATTGAGGCAACACAGTACCAATTTAAAAAATTATGTGTAAGTATAATGCTATTTTTTTTTGCAAATTGCGGAATTCAATTCCAAATTTTGAGTTATCAAAACTTATATATTCTTTCTTAATGTTTATAGCTCTTAAAATGCCAAAAAACACAAAATATCCAAATGAAAATTTAAGATTTTAGGGCGTTGTGGTTGCATGCGTGTTTCTTAAGTCTTATTGCAAGAACCACTGAATTAAGGAAACACAGTACCAGTTTCAAAACATTCGATGTAAGCATAACATTATTTCTTTTAGAAATCGTTGAATTTAATTTCAAATTTTAAATAAGCAAAAGTTATATATCCTCTGTTACTGTTTACATGTTATACAATGGGAAAAAGGGAAAATCTATAGCGACAAAGCAACAAATAGAGAAAATTAAAGAAAATATTAATAGCATGGATGTTGGACCAACAAAAAAAGTGAACTTCGATGCATTACTCATGTCAAATTCAACCTACAAGACACAAAAAGGAGGTACGATGATCTGGTGGGATATTTTTGAATTCTTTAAGCAAAGGGAATGGTTGAAAATTCCAAGAGCTACTGAAACAAAGAACAAACAGTTTGAATCAATCAGAGCAACAAAGTGACATAAAGTAGAAACTAGGGCCAAAATGTTTCCCTATTATGACATGATTTCGTGGATTCTCTCTCATTTTGATATCAAAATACGAACAATATTTGACCATCAAGAAATGGTGATAGCCTCCTAGAAATCTGAAGTGTTATCGGCCATATATAAGCTCAGTCCCCTGCAAATACCACTTAATTTTGAGTTCCTTCATAACTTTTGAAGTATTGCCTTGAAGAAATTTCAAGAGAATTATAATATATTAATTGAAGAATGGTTGAGAGAAGAAGCATAAGGTTTCAAGCTCAAAGGAAAAAATGACTATCCAATAGTTATTTTTAAGAAGCCTATTAGATTTCTTATTAAAATGCTAAGCATATTATATGGGGAAAAAGATCCTAAGCATTGTAAAATTAAATGGATCCCAATAATCCATAGCATTTTGAATGAGGGGAAACACCTAAACTGGGTTAACCTGTTGTCACAAAATATCACAGATTCAATGAAGTTGTCAGTGTCATCTTCCCCCGAGTTCAATTATATTTTTTGTATGTATTCCTATTTGTTAGATGTTGTTATTTCCATGGTCCAAATTCCCCTCATGAAATGGAATTACCCATCTGACCAACAACTACCAATTCAAAATTATGCTATTATTATATGGGAGTATAATTTTAAACACTATTTTTATGATATTTACCACTATGTTTTGATTCCTTTGCATCAAGTGTTGTTTGGAACAATACCTCCCAAAATAAGTGATAGTTTGAAAGAAGGCCTAGAATCAATAGATCGTTTGTTCGTTGAAGAATTATTTTCCTACATAGTTTTTGGCAATGAAGTTGGTCCCTAGCTTCTGCCCTGATATATTCTGAAAAGACTTGCTTTGAGAGGAGTGGTTAATCAAGTTGTTTTGTATGGGAAATTAAACTCTAGCCTAATTTCCCAATAAAGTTAGGTGACATCAATATCTGAGACAAAGGGCATAGAATCATAGAAGCCAAAGAGCTTGAAAAATTTGGTTATTTACTTTCCCCCATTATACTATGATCCCTAAGGTTTTATTGGCCATCATTATATAACAGTCAGTTATATTAAAAAAAAATTCATCAGGAACCACCTTTTGAGGAGGTTTTTATTTGCATTGATGATTTTCAACAAGTTGTCCAAAGAGGCAAATTCCTACATAGTGAATCAAGATGACAATTGCAAGAATTTAGAGAGGAATTGTACATAAATTTTCTAAAGTAAAAGGCTCTACACCTCAGCATTCCATTCAAGGAGTTAAAGTCTACTTAATTTTTGCAATTTAATTTCAATGAACTCACTTGGGAGGATTCTATTATTTCTAAGAAGGGAAAAGCAGTAGAAATAGACGAATTAGAAGGCTTTGTTGTCACATGTGAAGAATTTGAATCCACATCAATACAAAATCTGAAAGAGAAAAATGAAACTACAGTAAGATCAAAGACTCTAGAAAAAGAAGAAATAGTTGAACATGAGATTATTGTCATTAATTATCTGAGAAAACAAAGCAAGAGAAACCAGAAAGTGCAGAAGTCAAAGAAATGGAAGTACCCAAGGAAAAGGAAAAACATGTATCTATTGAAACCAATACCAAGGAAAATGAGCAAAAAATGGAATCATATAGCAGGCTCGATACTATAACCACTGTTTCTCCTCAAGCATGAGTAACACTGATTTCTACTAAGATTCCTTGGGATTCATTATTGTTTAAACCGGTTTCTGAATTGGAGCCAATTGCATGTACTATTCCATCTTTGACAGATTATTGTTTTGATAGTCAAACAAAATCAGTTGTCCGAAGAATGAAGAAAAGAAAACATGATACTCTGGAAATTGTATCTGAATTCAGCTGGCAGGCTTAGGGAGATGTAAAAGAAAAAGCTCAAGAATCTTCCCAAGTTTTAGGAGATTTTTTCAATTACAATCAATATCATTTGAATGATCTTGCAACTTCATATGATGACAATTTACAGAAAATTAAAGTTTTGGAGGAAAAATTGAAGAAAAATGAATTATTCAGTGAAGAAAACTGGCAACGACATTCTGCTAATTTAATTCAAGGATTTACTATAGAAAGAGAAAACCTGCAAAAATATTTTTAGAAACAATTGGAACAAGTGAATGCAAAACATGAACAAGAGATTCAAGAATTGAGAAAATTACATGAAGATCAAACCCGTATCTAGAAGGAAGAAGAAGAAAATAATTCTGCCATTATTGTCACAACTTTGCAACAGGAAATTGAATCTCTTAAATATCAAGTGAATGAGAATCAACAGGAAACATAGAGTCTTGATATTTTCAAAGATCAAGCTTTACAAATTTGTCTAATTTTAAGGAAGAATCAATCAAAGTTCTATAAAAAAATGGATAAAATCTCAATGGTTTATCAAGAAATTAAAGATTTAAGTGAAATAATTGATTCATTGGTAGAAGAAGACAAATCAATTAAAAGGAAGTTTCTCTCTATACTTGACTGGGAAAACAAATTTCAATCTACTGAAATTCCAAGAGTTTCTATGAGAGACAAAAGTTTGATGTTTGCTTCACTAAGTTGTAGGGAGAGAGAGCAAAAAGAAATCAAAGCATGCATAAAAAACTGCATATGAGCAATTTTTATCAATTTAGGAACAATGAACCAACTTCATAAAAGAATTTGACCTATCAGGTAGCAAGTCATTAAAGGAAGCAATTCCAGGAGAATTAAAACTGCCCATGGAGGATATTGTTGCCAAAAACCAGGTAGAAATAAAAAAACATTACAGTTTGGACACAACAATGTTTCCAAAAATTTCTGATACTGCCTTTTGAGCAAATCAGTCTTATTGCCAAGTTTGGGGTCAAATATCAGAGGAAGAAGAAATAGACACAAGGATTAATTGCCAACTGTCATATCAACATCAATTAGTTTCCTCTTGTTTATTTCTCTACGTTGTACAAGTTATATTCGCATGGGCAACTTATGTTGAAGTACACGCACTTGACCTGCTACTTAGTATCGGTTACGAAGACTCTGAAGATGAGGAGAAGATCCCTACTTGCCTTCCAGATTTCAATTGAACATACAACATTTTATAATTCAATCTTTAGTTTCAAAAAAATTGTTGATTTTCCTGTTCCAAGATCTATTTTATTTTATTGTATTTTAGTGTTTATAAACCTTTATGCATTGGTGCAAAGGATCCAGAATCGTTGAATATTGCAGACTTGAATGTTTTGAATCAATTTTGAAATCCATTTTTTTTAATACCATTTTCAGTGCTCATGTGTAATGAATTGTGGCATTTATGTTAGTGCATGACTTTAATTACCTAATAAATGCCTCTAATTTTACTCTGTGACTTGTATTGTTTGATTCCCAATTAGTGTTTGATAATTCTGTTTAAGATTCCTTATGAAAACTTTGCAATTTACATATTTTTATAATCAAAAATTAAAAAATTGTAGATTGACTTATTCCTAGTTTATCATTGCAATACAATACTCAAATATAGGCAAATTTTCTCTCCTTTATGACATAGAAATTGTTATTAATTTACTTTAAATTATGCATGTGTAGATATTCCAGAAAATACTAAAAAAATTGTCTGGATAGTATCAAAATCTGGAAATATTTTTGAAGTTTTATTTAAATGTTCAACCAAAACTTATATGCTCAGTCTTGTGAATTAATTTCCAATTAGGAATTCGAATTTCATGATATTATGCGTATTGTTATGCTCATTTAAACCCTTTAATTGCTTGTATTTAGATTGATTAAATCATTTGTTAAATGAGCATTGTAATTGATATTGGTACATGCATAATGTACAAGACTTTGGAGCAAGTGTTTGAAGAACATAATCTCAAGAAAATATTTGTTGTTTCTGTATTGTAGATATATATGTTAACATAAAAGAGTTCATAAATTCATTGTATTGCAAAATTTTTTTCCTCTATATATCGATATACATATGACAATAATGAGTTATAGTATAAGCTTGTGAATCATTGATACATTGCTCTTGTGAAATGTTTCTAGTATCCAGGTGTTGTTTTAAGCAATTGGTAGTAGTATTCTCATTGCAAATGAAACAATTATAAAAAACTTGTACAATTGTTTTTTTCATATTAGACATATCAAAACATAGTGCAAGTGTACAAATAGACTCAAACAAACAATCATCACAGTCATTGATATTTTGTCCATAGATCTACAAACCTTGTTCAAGTAAGATTTGCTCAATTGCCAATATGTCAAAGTGTCCAAGTGAGAATTGGTATGCACATTTGCATGGGCCAGTTGCTTCAGTTATTGAAGGTAGAATATCTATTGTGTTATCTAATAGAAGTGGTGCAAATTTTCCACATACAAAATTTTGATTATCTTGAAAAATATTATATTCATGGTCATCAATGGTTGGATTGAAATGTAGATATTAGTTTAATTCTAGTTTTAGATAGACAACAGGACCTTGTTACAAGTGTTATGCAACCATACCAAACGAAAATAAAATAAAATAATGGAACTTTGATCTCACACATACTAACTTGTTCCAAGTGGATTTTTGCCAGCTATCAACAATTGCTTATTTAAATTGAATGCCTGCATATTAATTGTTGTAGTCATAATTGTGCCTTAATCCCTGTTCACATTCACAATGCTTATAATATAGTAGACTCATCTATTTCTTGTCAAAATGTCTATCACTATATATGGCACATTAAACTTACTATTCTTTTGAGCAATGTTGTATAGGTTTCCTCAACAAGATACATTCCGCTATTTTTCGTTGTACTGTTGTTTCTTGTTATGTATATGTCTCATTATGTCCACGAAAACTGGTATGCCTATAAGATGAAGCACAACATGATAATGGATTCCATGTTGAACCTCAGCTGCACATTGGGTATGCCCAAAGTCCTAATAGAATAGTTATTTTACACAAAGCTAGCACAAGGAATTGACCAAATACTTGCACATTTCGTCGAAAACAACTTTGTCAATTACTATGTTCTTGTATTCATTTGTGTCAATTATTTAGCTATGAATACAACTGCAACTAGAGAACCCAAAGTATCATATGTTTGTTCTAACAAAGTAGGTCTTTTTAGAACATATGTTATTTCTTCAGCTCGATTAGTGCTCATGAAAATTGTTCTTCTGGCAGCTGAATAAAAAGAAAAACACAAAACAATGTGCATTGCTTATCCACTTGACATTTGTTGTATATTTAACAATCAGTTTCCAAGTTTGTGAATATCTTCAACTTTTTTGTCTCGACAAGACATACGATTTTTTACCGAATTTGTTTAAATGAAATTGTAATGGAGCACTCCATTTTTGTCATATAAGAGTTGGAATATGTTGTTGCATGATAGAGATCTAAAATAGATTAAGCATTTGTGTTTCCTTGCTACACTATGTTCTTGTATTCAATTGTCTCAAGTGTTTTGCTCTGAATACAATTGTAACTAGATATAAATGTAAACACAAACAGACAGATAATATAGGCTTTGAAAATTAGTCACTAAAATTCTAGAAAGACTTTATAGTGTCATATACCATATAGACTTATGATATCAATAACTAAGCTGAGAGTCGAGAAAAGAATTGCTAGTGTGCACACAGTAAACTCTTTGTTGGAAATAATACTGAGAGGGGGGGGGTGTGAATCAATATTTATCAAATCAATAAATTTTTCTTTTCATACTCAAATTTATATATGCTACTTCAATGAAGGTAACTCGTGTGTACATGCAACTGTATTTAAAGCAACTAGCGTATATCCAAAAAACTTGTGATTTAGTTAATTCATCATATGTTGATGTTTAATCAGTGCATCAGTACTTCATTAACCATATAAATAGTAACCATGTGCAATAATAACAAAATAAACCATCACACATAAGCAAAACACATGAACACCAAGATTTAAGGTGGAAACTCGATGTGGGACAAAAACCACCTGTTGTTGTCTTCTTTTAATATAAGAAAAACATTTTTACAATCTTGTACTAGTGCAAACTCATACCAGTGCGTAGGAACCCACCTATAGAAGGCTAAAACCTTCTCTTGTTCTCCAGCTTCTACTGGAAGGGAGCTACAACCCCCTTGCTCTTGTACTAGCCGATCCGTTTACTAGTACGTAGGCACCAACCTACAGAAAGCTCCAACCTTCACTCGATTTCCAGCTGCTACTGGAAGGGAGCTCCAACCCCCTACCTCTTGTACTAGATGATATGTTTACCAGTATGTAGGCACCGACCTATAGAAGGATACGACCTTCTCTCTTCCTCTAGGGACCGCGTTTCATAAATTTTCAGACTAGATACTCCTGGAACACAACACCACAATCTGAAGGGCACATTTCATCCAATTTTTATACTAGACCCATTAGCAACATTGAAGCTCAAAATCAATCACCACTGCAATATAACCAATCACTAAAAACTCATCATCACTAAAGCAAATCACAATCAATCAATCTGAACATTCAGAACATTGTCATCAGAACACAAAGCAGAATCCATAACTATACAACAAGAACTAGAACCAACTGCAACTTCAAACATCATATTTCATAATGTATACGCTACATCGATGTGTCAAACCAGCGTGTATATGCGCTTTTATCAAAGAGAACTAGCGTACAGATCTGCAAATACCAACTTAAAACTTCACAGCTATTCCAAACTTCAGTCATACCCAAATCATAACATTTACACAATAAAACATGTGTTAGTATTCAGATCTAGACTATCCATGATCAAACCACATAATGATAATTCATTTCAAGTCTTATGATCCTAATCCAACATTAGATCTTATCATCATCCACTTAGGTGCATCCTTAGTTCAGATCAAGCAAAGCATCAGAAACCCATAACATGCATATTTTCTTTTGATCTAACTCTTCATAAGATATTCATTACTTGCACACCTATCCCTTTGATCTTCTCCTCCTTATATAGTTTTAGGTCTTTCTCAATACCTCGGACCAAAACCACTTAGGACCAATACCTCGGACCAAATACCTTAGACCAATACCTCAGACCAAATACCTCGAACCAACACCTTGGACCAAAAGTTTGATTTTCCATCCCATACGCGCTTTTCCTTTTGTGAAAGTGTGTGCATACGTATACGCTTATTTTGTTTTATTAACCCGCGTGTATATGCTACTTGGATAAAATGAACTAGCACATACTTCATAAACCATTTCTGGAGTCTGATCTGTAATCCTTTGTTGTTAACCTGTTTCACTGTGAACTGTCATCTATGTGAGTTACCATCAAGGACAACATCTGTATCATAGTGCCAACACTCTTTTCACTTCTGTTGGACAAAGGTAAATCCAATTTTCTATATTTCTTTGTTTTGTAATTATTTGGTATGAAACTTATCATCTAAATAATCATTGAATAATTTTCATTCTTGTTGTCATATTTACAACAATTTTTTTTTCCCTTTGTGTGTCACAAAATCAATAAAAACAAAAGCCTTAAATAATGCTTTTTTTTTTTGTTTTGTTATGAAGACTTAAGTCGTATGTCGGATTTAGGAAAATTTTGTAAAAAAAATACAAGCTCCCGAGTACCTGACCTTCTGACTACACGACCAAGAACTTGAACTGCCGATAATTTTTTCTATAAATAATCGGGTCGATCTACCGACCTCGACATTGCTGGACTTCTGACCAACCTACCGACCTCAAAATTGCGGGACTTCTGACCGACCTACCGACCTTGGCATTGTCAGACTATTAAACTACCAGACCTAATGAGTTCACCCAACTATGGTCTACTCCAAGTCATGATAGAATAAATGAATCATCAAACAAAAAACATTCCCGACTATCTAGCCTCTCGACTGTATGTTTGATTTAAAAAAAAAAACGTGACAATATCAATAGTAATATTGTACTTTTTGTTCTTTTAGAGTCATTTATTCAAACTCTAGTCTCCTTTATTTGTCTGTTCTGTAATTTTTTCTTTTGTTCATTAAAAAATGCATAAAAACAAAAGCCTTAAACGTTTTTTTAATAAAATTAAGTCAGATGTCAAATCCAGAAACATTTTGTAAAAATGAAATACGACCTTCCAACTACCCGACCTTCCGACCACCTGAATACCAACATTGTCGACTATCAAACTACCTGACCTCTTGACTTCAACAATGTCCGACTATAAAACTATCGAACTAATGAAACCACTTAACTATCAAATGACCTGATATTCTGTCCACTCAATTTAGAACACTGAGTGACTATTATTTTTATAAATAATCCAATCGAACTCCCTACCTCAGTATCACCTGACTGTCAAACTACCCGACCTCTAGACCTTAGTATTCATGAGTATCAAACTACCAGACTTCCCGACCTTAGCACTTTCCGACCTAATGAAACTTCCCGACTATGGTATAGTCGACTTACGATAGAATAATTGTCATAAAACAAAAAATACCCAACTGTCCAACCTCCCGACTGTACAATCAGTCCAATATTAAGTTGGACATCGAATCCATAATTTTTTTGAAAAAAATGTAATGTTCTGACCACGTGACTACCAACTCGAAGTGACTACAAACGAATATGACCCGACCTCTCAAGCTTGAATTAAATGGATTTCGACACTACTTTTCTTATGCTATTATGCAACTATTACTCTGTCCTGCCAACTCTCCATTACCCAACTCGTCGCTTCCATGTGTGATGTCTAACATACAAAAAGAGAATCATGTGGGCCCAATCATAAGTCTTCCTGCCCACAATCCCAACTGCAACAGGGTAAGCCTTATCCAATTCTCTCTATAAATTCAACATTTTGCCCCTTTGCTCGACACTGCACATCCTTTCTTATTTTTCAAGAATGGATGTGTCATGACCCTTTCGTCAACATTTTTGCACTGTCCTCAGAGACCATGTATGATACTGCATGAATTACCTCCAGTTAATCCTCTCAATTGCGGGCTGCTCTCAGGAATTCATTTCACCTGTAGATCTAAATGAGCACCTCGCCACTTTGTCGAAGTCATATTAAGACATTCAACGACGTTACCCCTTTTGAGCTTGGATGCTAGTTGCAATGAGGAATTGTTATCCTGTGGCACTTATTTGCCTTTGGGTAGGAAATTCCTCACATGGTTGCACAGGCGCTCTTGCAGTTATTATCTGGTAGAAGCTTGGAGCCACCTTACATCAGGCTTCCACCTCACCTGCCACACACCAACTATTCTAGAATGCTCAGGAACTCTCTTAGCAGCTCCTCGACACTGCTCTATGTGGCAGGGATGGAGGCTTGTGCACAATAAAGGCTAAAGCACTACAACAAGAAATAATCGACCCGAGTACATTCACTTGATGTTTCGCATATTGTTTTCCTATCAGAACAATATTTTGTAAACAAATATCTTAATGTACACATTGACCGTCTCTATCAAACAGAGCGTCTCTATGATATATTTGTACATTAATACAAAGACTCTCAGAACTCAATTGTTCTAACTTATCTTGTTTTTCAATTTGAATATATCATTGAGATCCTTAACTTCATTTATTGAATTTTTTTATGATATCATTAAGCATTTAGTAAAAACTGTTATGGGACTCTTCTTTAGTCCGAACTTTAGACACTTTGTAATTACTATTGTTTACTATATTAACTTATATACTTTTTCATGGAACGATAGGACACATGTGCCCGTGCATAATCATAACCACAATTAATATACAAATTAGGAAAATATCGGTTCCCAGTTGCATCACAAATATATTCAAAACAACACATATTGCACTTGTTATTTATCCATATCTATTACAATGGAAATGCAATATAACCCATTAATGGAAAATTGTAATCATACATTATTTATCTTTTTTGTCTGTAATAGAACCGAATCTAGCACTATCCACATCATCTCTTCCAAATGCCTCTTTTTCTTTTGGAGCAAGTTTCCTATCCCTCCCTTACTATTGCATCCTTGTTCTTGCAATCAATCCATAAATTATGTTCCCTTTTGATCGTTATATTATTTCAAAAAAGCATGGGCCTGAATATTTTCCTAACGCCATTTAATTTCATGAACCATCCCCTTTACTTCATGGAGCACTAAGCCTTTAATTCCTATCGTCAAGTTCAAGTTTCTCCTTTGCACAATAAATTGTATCATCCCTAACAGCAATTCTCCATTCCTAGCTCTACAATCCATGTCCTCGGACTTAGTCACCTCTTTGTTTTGTTATTCCAAATATTACAACATATGTACATTCTTTTTACAATGAAGCACATACTAGAACCTTTGGTAAAACTATGACATAGACAATAAAACTTCTGAAAATTAATAACCAAAAAATACCCTTTTGTACCGTCTATTTTTCTTTGTTGATTTGATGCAAAGTGAAGCAAATGTCAAATTTCTCTAGCTGCTTATTTATTTGTTTTAGCAAATAAGTTATCTATCAAACTAATAATTGTAAATATCAATACACAAATAAAACATTCTCCCCGAAGCCCTTGGGGTCAGGCCTAGCTAATGGGCCACGGGGCTAGATTCCCTTCAGGGTCGATCAGCCCAGATTTTTCCGTGGACGTAGCGCCACCCGTTGAGCAGGGTGTTTGTGAACCAAAAAATAAAATAAAAATCAATACACAATTAAACCAAAAAAACAACATAAATGTCATTATGCAAAAACATAGCTAAAAGTAATTCTTGGAAAAAGAACTTGTTTTCCCATTCCATGTAAATAAATACCAATAAAAATAAAATGAGTTCACAAAAAAAATTGATATTATCAAAATGCCATGTTTTTTCTTCAATTAAGAACAATTTATAAAATTACACTTGGAAATTTAGATTCAATACTTTGAAACTAGAAACTAAAATGGAATAGTTTAGTATTAGTTTCAAAATATATATGAATTTGAGCTATAATTTCATTCTCTTTTTCACACATAACATCATAACTAATTGAACTAAAAACTACATACATATGAATCATATATATAACACTACATGCCACCACAAGACTTTTGTTTGAATAATAAATATAAAATTCTATAAAAAATGGCTTCTAAATAGAATTTTAATTTATTACTTTTATTTTTTAAATTGTATTTAAAAAAATATTTATATTACAAATATAAAAAATTATAATATTATTTTTTTTAATTTAATTTTATCGCATTAATAATATTATATATGATACTAACAATCTTGAAACCCTTGCTCCCTCTAAGGAGCAGCCCCAGTCAAAAGTCCACTCTGCCTCCACCAGCTCAAAGAAGAACCAAAAATCTAAACAAACCATCAACCTCATCGTACCCTCTCCCAGTGTGATCCCTACATGGCACCCTCAAAGCATGGATGTGGACAACACGTAGGCCGCTTTCAAAAATGCAACGGAAATTACAGAAGAAAGAAATGAATTCCAGCACATGGAAGAGGAACCAGAAAGCATAGACATTGGAGATCTGGATATACTAGGCTTAGAACAAGCTTGTAAGACAAAAAATTATGACAAGATTCCAGAAAGACAGTTGGAAAACCTGGAAGTAATTCTTTCTAGAGCACAACAACAAAGAACCCTCGGCATATAGCCTGGAAGTCAATGGGATGGCAAGAATCTCACCAAAGATAATAAAAAGAGAAGAAGGAAAACGGATCTCCAACGAACCATCCGCATTGGGGAAATGCTAGTGGAGTTGGGAAGATACTCCAAGCTTACAAAGTACTATAACACCCTTCCCAATACTCCATCATGAAGCTCATTTCATGGAATATTAGAGGGCTCAATAGCCCTAGGAAATACAAACTGATAAAAAGTATGATTCAGCAGGAGAAACCCCAAATCTTCTTCATGCAAGAAACCAAATGCAACTCTACAACCCTGGACAGAACCATAGAAAAAGCATGGCCAGGTAGTCAAGCTATAGCAGTGGATGCCTCAGGAGCTTCAGGAGGCCTTGCAGTAATCTGGGATGAACAAGCTATCACGCTTACCAATATTCATGCGAATAAACACTTCATTCAAGCTACCTTCCACATAACAGGGACAAATATACATGGGCATTTAACCAATGTTTACTTTCCTCAGGAGGCCATGAACAAGATAGATATTCTGAACAATCTATCCTTAATCAATGCTGACAGAACCCACCCGCTCTGGATCACAGGAGGGGACTTCAACATGATAACCAAATTGGAAGAAAAAAGAGGAGGCAGAAACAAACTAGATAAGGAGAGCTGTCATTTAAAAAACTTCATCCAAAACAACTGGCTCATTGATATGCCTTTTAATAATGGAGTATATACCTGGAACAATAAAAGAGTAGGCTCTCAACAGATCGCCTCTCGCTTGGATAGATTCTTGCTCTCTGACAATGCAATCCTTCTAGGCGGAGATCTCTCAGCTTCAATCCTGCCCCTCACAGGCTCAGATCATTGGCCAATCGCGCTTCAATGGACTCAACCAGGCAACACTGCTCGTCGGCCCTTTCACTTTGAGGCCTTCTGGCTGTCGCATCCAGATTTCAACAATTTCATAAATACGGTCTGGAAAAGCTTCAAACCAGCGGAAGGCTCAAAAATGTTTCAATTCCAGCAAAAACTCAAAAATCTCAAATTCAACATCAAACATTGGAATCATTCTACTTTTGGCAACATATTTCAGGCACAAAAAGCTTTAGATCAAGAAATGAAAAGGCTGCAACAGAGGATCATCACGGAAGGTAGATCAGAGGAACTCTCGACGCAGGAAACACACCTGCAATCACAAATCTCAGAAAGAGATAAGCAAGAAGAAGTTCTTTGGAAGCAAAAATCAAGAGTCAGATGGCTTAAGGAAGGTGAAAGAAACACAAAGTTTTTTCATCGTACTACTATTCAAAGGAGAATGAACAATACCATCACTCACATCCAGAACAGGCAAGGAGAAAGAGTAGAAAATCACGAAGACATAGAACAAGAACTTCTCACCTACTTCAAGTAGGTTCACCAAGAGCCACAGATTGACAGGATGGAGGCCATAGAGAAAATAACCAAGTCTATTCCAAAAGTAATCACTGAGGAACATAATCAGCTTCTTCTCAAGCCGATTTCCTTACAGGAGGTGGAAAATGCGATGTGGCAATTAAAAGAAGGAAAAGCACCTGGCCCAGATGGGTTTACTTCCAATTTTTTCCATAATTTCTGGGATCTGATCAAAATGGAAGTCTGGCAAGTCGTTGAGGAATCCAGGACCAATAGGTGGATGCTTCCCTCCATGAATGCAACCTTCATCGCCCTCATTCCCAAAGAAGCACAATCTCAGACCCCTGACAAATTCAGGCCTATTGCGCTGTGTAATGTCATCTACAAAATAGTCTCCAAAGTCATTGCTTCGAGGCTTAAACCGCTGCTACCATTACTCATCTCGCCAGAGCAATCAGGGTATGTGGAAGGCCAGCAGATCACGGACGGCATCATTCTTACTCATGAAATCATTCACTCCTTGAAGCAGTATAAAAAAGCAGGTATGCTCCTTAAAATAGATCTCTCCAAAGCCTTTGATAGCCTAAGCTGGAATTATATTCAAAAGATGCTAAATGCCTTTGGTTCCCCCCCCTTGGGTTAGATGGGTCATGAGTCTCATATCATCCACCTTCTTCTCCTTATTGATTAATGGCATCCCTTCCTCCCCTTTTCACCCTTCCAAAGGAATTCGACAGGGAGATCCCTTATCCCCTTTTCTGTTTGTCATCATGGCGGAAGGTCTGGGTAGATGTATCAAAGAAGCTCTTCTCTCTCAGCAACTGAGAGGCCTCTCCTTTCCCAACTCCCCTACCTTTACTCACCAGCAATTCGTGGACGATAACATGCTTTTTGGCCATCCTTCAGTCCAGGAAGCTCTTACATTAAAATCCCTGTTGACTGTTTTTTCAGCTGCATCTGGGGCTAATATAAACCAAGCTAAATCCCAAATCTTCTTTTTTCATACCCCTGCGGTAACCCAAGCTTCTATTGCTCATATCCTTGGTTTTCCAATAGCTGCTCTCCCATCCAAATATCTGGGAGCTCCCATGACTGATACTGCCCTGAAACATTCATCTTGGCATCTGCTCTTAGAAAAATTGGAAGCTCGTCTCTCTTCATGGACTCACAGATCCCTCAACATGGCCAGTAGAATAGTCTTAATAAAAGCTGTTTTACAGTCTATGCCGTTGTATCTCTTTTCTGTCTTGGCAGCACCAAAATGGGTCCTCAAAGCAATCAAAAAACTCCAAAGATACTTTCTTTGGGGCAACTCAGGACAAAATCGCAAATGGGCTCTGGTTAAATGGAGCACAGTTTGTCTTCCAAAGAATTTAGGAGGTACTGGGCTTCACGATCCTTATCAGAGCAACGCAGTTATGGGAGCACACATTTGGTGGCATTGGCTCACGGCACCGCATACTCCCTGGGCCACTCTATGGACTGCAAAATACGCCAACAACAGACCTGTAGAGGAACTCATCCATCTCACTGACATAGGCCCAAGATCCCTAGTCTGGAATGTAGCAAAGCAACACAAGAATTTAATCCAGCAGCACAGCTTCTGGGAAGTTAGGGACGACACCATTGCAAGATTCTGGGAGGATTCTTGGCAGCAGAAACCCAGGCTAAAGGATTTGATCAAACCCCACCAAATACCTAATTGGGAAATGCAGAGGCTTGATAAGATCAATCAATATTGGAGACCTACCATAACCCAAGGATTCAGGCATTGGCTAAGCTCTGATCACATCATCTGGCACGGCATGGAGTCCGATCAGCAAATCTTGGGAACGAAACTCTCCAATAGGAAAATACGATATTCAGATAAGAAGGATGTGCTCAGATGGGGCTATGAGGCAAGAGGAACTTTCACCATGCATGAAGCTTATAACATAATCATAAAAGATCATGCATTCAAAGATCCTCTTTGGATCACAATCTGGGCCCCCAATATCTGGCCGAAGGTGTCCACATTCCTTTGGTTGCTTTGTCAAAACAAAATCCTCACTTGGGACAATCTGCGGAAGAGAAATTTCCACGGACCTTCCATTTGTCCCAATTGTAAACAAGAAGAAGAAACCACTTTGCACCTCATGAATTCATGCTCCCTAGCTCATAGGCTCTGGGAAAAAGTCAGTTTTCGATGCCAAAAGGACAACAGAATCAAAGAAGACATTCCCACCACTGTACGCAATTGGGAACGGAATCCATATAAGAGTAAGTTACTAAACTCCTTATGGAAGCTCATCCCAGGCCTTCTCATGTGGACAATCTAGAAAGAGAGAAACAGACGTATCTTTAAAGATCAGTCCTCTTCTTTGGAAACCCTCTGGAACACTGTCTGCCAAAATCTTAAGGAAACCCTACTACTTCAAACTTGGCACGACGACGACTTTCCCTCTCTGCCACAGGAAAAGAATATCCGGGACAACTGGAATCTACAATGGAATCAAGAACTGATAATCCTTGCTAAACCTGCAGCAAAGAGCACAATATCAGATAAATGGTTTCCTCCACCCCAGCATGTGATCCAACTGAACTTTGATGGTGCCTCGAAAGGCAATCCAGGCAAAGCAAGGTTTGGAGGAATTTTCAGAAATCATAAGGGTGCTCCCCTTCTAACCTTCATAGGCTCAAATGGATGGGACACAAATAACTCAGCAGAACTCGAAGGGTTATGGCAGGGGCTCCTCCTAGCTCAAACTCATGGTTTCTTCCCACTCATGATTGAAGGTGACTCTCAAATCCTAATAAATATGGTGAATAAAATTCTGCAGGGGACTCCCTCATACAAAGTGGGCAACAGTTGGAGATTAGTGGAAAGACTGGAACTCATTGAAGTTTGGCTCAGGACCCACAGAGCAGTCAATTTCAAGCATATTCGTAGGGAGGGTAATAGAGTGGCTGACCTTCTTGCCAATATAGGAGTGGAGAGTGGAACTGATCTGAATGCAGACTCACTATCTACTGTAGCCACGGAGGCCCAGCTAAAGGAATTCAATGAATTAGTGAAGATTGAGAAAGCACCGGAAGAAGGAGAGCACCCAGATACGGGTGACATTCAATGAAATTTAAGATGAATTTGATGAATGGCGGTGAGAGGACGGGCCACTTGGCCGATGGCGCCTCTTCCCATACCCCTCTGAGCCGATCTCATGACACACCGCAGGCAGCATTTAATGCAGGCTTGGGTCGCAAAAGAGCTTTCATCTGCTCGAACATGGACTCCCCTCGCCATTTTGTGATTCCTTCTGCTCTGCTTCACTGCAACTACCTACCTCAAGCCATTGAATCCAGCTCTCGCATAGTTACTGGGCATCGCTGCTGGTTAACGAGTTGTATCGATTTTGATAATGGGCATCACCATTCCCATTCCAAGCTCTATCAATTAACCACCCCCCAGTAGGTCCTTGTTCCCCTTCTCAATCCCTCCGCCATCGCTTCCACTGAACTCTTAGCCAGTCATTCTGATATGGTTCGACATCACATGAGAAGTCGAAGAGGAGGGACACGGGGAGGTAGTGCCCGCCCTCAGACGGAGCAGAATCCTGAGCCTGCTGCCTCCTCTCCTTCCCCTGAAATGTATCACCCCCATAGCTATGGTTCAGGAAGATATCCCAATACTCGTAGTGGCTGGGGTCGTGCTATGTCTCTGGGTGAAGGTCGCAGAGATTTTGCGGTTCACACAGCTAATTTTCCTTTGCCCCCTCACCCCGCTCCCCACTCGACCCAATTCAGATTTCGTAGCACCTTGAACATACCAATGATTACTACTACAATCACCATCCTCTTCACTGAAGATAATGAACAGCCTGATACCTAGGCGGAAAACTCTGATTTGCGGCAAGAGGAAACTCTCAGACACAGAAATGGCCGAGACACAGGAAAGAATCTGTAGGATAAAGGAAAAATTGCTCTGCATGGCCAGACCATGGGTGGCGTTCAACATGCTGAGGGTGGTAATTCTGGTGCCGTGCGCTCACCAGGTGGAATAGGGATTGAAGGGCCGGATTCGAAGGCGGCAGTTGGCTGCCATGGTGATGTCCAACTTGCGGGTGGGCCACACGGTGGAGCGTTGTCGGAGGAGGAGGATGATTGGACGAAGTATGCCTATCCGATTGTAGAGGAGCCCATCCCGAACGAGCTCAAATGATATTGCGTGGCTGCCAGGTGTCATCTATCTAGAATTTTTTGATATGTTAGTTCTACTGGATTTTCTCTGGATCTTTCTGTTTGTCATGGAGAAACTTTTTTTTTTTTTTTTTTTATCTTAAAGACTGATACTCCATCTAGGTATTTCTGTCTCTGCGCACTGGTTTCCCCAATATTGGGGCAATCAAGATACTCTCTGATACTCTATGTTAAGCACTGCTGAGGCCTGAGCCTCATTGTACTTTTTGTTACATATTAATAAATTAACTTAACTTAGAAAATAAAAATAAAAATAAAATAAAATATTATATATGATACTTTGAGAAATTAATAAATTTAAAAGAATCAACCACCAACGCACCGAAATTATTTAGAAAAATTTTAAATTCAAATACCTTTGTTAGGTACAACGGAGCCCACATAGCCGACTTGGTGTCAAAGATTACTTAGCTTATATCACATCACATGGTATTGCTGTATTGCTTTATGTTGGTGGTCCTTATACGTATATCGCTTTCGAGTACAAAGTAATATTATATTGTATTACTTTCCATCCGTGGTCCCTAAACTTCACTTCCATGTTTCCCTCATTAAATCCATTGAGATAATTAGGTCTTTTAAAATAAAATTCAAAACTTAGTAAAGATAGTTACTGTATTTTATATTTTATTAATGTAATTATATAAATTGAATAGTTTCTATTCATATATATATATATTTTATTTTATTTAAATTTATTTTATTTTCAATAAAAATTAATTAAATTATATTATTTAAATATTGAGGGTTTTTTTTGTAGTATATTATATTAGATATCATTTTTGGATTCAATTGCGTTAAGAAAGTCATTTATCTATGACCATTTCCACGAGAGGTAGTTGTAACTGATTAATTTCTCATGATTTTTGAATATTCCACTTAGCACTCATTGCATCGAGTGATGCTCACAGGGGTGACCTCCCGGGAAGTCCTAGTTACCAGGTGCAAGCCCCGGAAGTGATGATTGACACTATGTGATTCATTTCACTAGTTTCAATCCCACTTCTTCACCCCTGTGAGCATCACCCGATGCAATGAGTGTTAAGTGGACTATTCAAAAATCATGAAAAATTAGTCATTTACGACTACCTGTCATAGAAATGGTCATAGATGAATGACTTTCTTAACGTAGTTGAATCCCAAAAAATGATATCTAATATAATGCACTGCAAAAGACCGTCAATACTTAAATACATAAGAGTGAAGGGAGCTCTACTTGAATGGTTAATGAGGCACAATACTTGCTAAGGTTTTGCAAATGGGGTAGCAAGCTAAGCGGGCTTGATTGTGGGGAAAACTCCACAGTTAAGCGCGCTTGAGCTAGAGGCGATCTGGGATGGGTGACCTCTCGAGAAGTTCTAGTTACCGGGTGCAAGCCCCGAAGTGATGATTGACGCTATGTGATTCATTTCACCATTTTCAATCTCACTTCTTCACCCCTTTGAGCATAAGTGGACTATTCAAAAATCATGAGAAATTAATCTTAAGTGGACTACTAAAAAATCATGAGAAATTAGTCAGTTATGACTACCTCTCATGGAAATGGTCATAGATGAATGACTACCTCTCATGGAAATGGTCATAGATGAATGACATGAATGACTTTATTAACAGTTGAATCCCAAAAATGATATCTAATTATATAAAATGATATCTAATTATATTATTATTAAAACAACATGAATGACTTTCTTAACAGCTGAATCCCAAAAATGATATCTAGTTATATTATTATTAAAAAAAATAATGGGAGTTAAATACATATATATATATATATTTATATTAAAAAAATGTGTAACAAGAAAAATATAGTAAAGTAATAATGAGCAATAAGAACTAAATACCATAAATAAAAATCAAATTGAATTTGACATATACCTCTCATGGAAATGGTCATAGATGATTAATGTGAGTTAAATACACACACACACACACACACACATATATATATATATATATTAAAAAAATGTGTAACAAGAAAAATATAGTAAAGTAATAATGAGCAATGAGAACTAAATACCATAAATACAAATCAAATTGCATTTGGCACATACCTCTCATGGAAATGGTCATAGATGAATGACTTTCTTAACCCAGTTGAATCCCAAAAAATGATATCTAATTATATTATTATTAAAAAAATTAATGTGAGTTATATATATATATATATATATATATATATATATATATATATTAAAAATATGTGTAATAAGAAAAATATAGTAAAGTAATAATGAGCAATAAGAACGAAATACCATAAATAAAATGTGAATATGATATTTTTTAAAATTAAATTGAAAAAGTAAAAAAAAAAATTATCTTTAAAATTAATTTCGAGTCTCTATCCATAATTATAATTAAAAATATTATGTGAATATTTTATGGAAATTAAATCCCTACTATTCACTTAATAATTATTTATAATTAAGTTAAAATTATGGAAATCTTAAAAATAGACACATCTATCACCTAAATAATAATAATAATTTTGATATAGTGAAATCAATTTCTAAACACACACATATGCACGCGTTTATTAAATATGATGATAATATTTTTTAAATTTTTTAATGAGACAGGAAATAAATTATATATATTTTAAGAATATTATTTGTATCTTTAAATTCACTATAAATAAAAGTATTCATGTTATTTGTGGTTAAGAAAATGAAGTCAAAATGTTCCTTTTAAAATATAAAGATGTGTATTTAATGTGGTTTATGCGGTCTGGAAATTGGTGATCACTACTATATTTATAGAATATTTGTACTAGACAGGTGGATCGCTTCACGTCAGCTCAACTATGGAGCTTAACCCCAAAATGTCCAGATAATTAAACTCATGACATCTCAATAACAAATATACTTTAACTATGAGAACAATTAAACTAACTGTTGAATTGAGGCTTCTGTGATCCATATCAGGTTTACGAGAAATTCTTCGGCGTAAATCACAAGATAAATCATTTGTCGACGCGTTTCAACAAGTGTGGTTCATAGTCAGGACAAGTTGAATAAACAGATCCAGCTTAGCATGTTAAATAGTCTGAGCAGAGACTCCAACGACTATCTTGACTAACGGCTAATTTTGACTTTAGGACCAGAGTCAGAGTTAATGGAAATTAGTTAAATTATGTGAATAAATAATAATATAAAATAATTTAAAAATTGTTAAAAGTTAGTTAGAAAGTTATTAAAAATTATAAGTTAAATTATGTGAATAAATAAAAATATAAAATAATTTAAAAATTGTTAAAGGTTAGTTAGAAAAAAAAATAAATTATAATTTGTTTTTAAATGGGACTTAAAATATAAATAATATGTATAAATATACAAAGGTTGGTTAGAAACTTATTGGAATAATATACAAAAAAAAATAATAATGAATAAAGTTTAATTACGAAAGTTATAAAAAAGGTAAAAAGATTTTAATTTCATTTTAATAAATAAATAAATTCAAAATAAATAAATAAATAAATTAAATTAAATAAATAAAATAATAATAATAATAATAATAATAATAATAATAATAATAATAAAATAAATAAATAAATAATAATAATAAATAGATAGATAAATAAAAATAGTTAAAAAAAAAAAAACTAATAATAATAATAAGAATGGAAATTAAATAAATAAATTAAAGTAAATAAAACAAGCAAGCAAAAAATAAAATAAATGAATTAATTAATTAAAATGAATAAAACAAGCGAGCCAAAAAAAATTAAAAAATAAATAAATAAACCAAAAAAAAAAATAAAAATAAAAAAATAAAAATAAAAATAAAAATAAAATAAAATAATAAAAAATAAAATAAAAAATAAAAAAAATAAAATAAAAAATAAAATAAAATAAAATAAAATAAATAAATAAATAAATAAAACAAGCGAGCGACATTAAATAAATAATAATAATAATAATAATAATAATAATAAAAACATATATATAACCGGAGAGAAAAAAAAAAAAAAAAAAAACGCGGAGGAAAAACAGCGAAAAAAAAAGAAAAAAAGGAAACCAACGAAAGCAAAAATGGGCAAGACTAGGAAGAAAAAAAATTAAACTAACTCTAAACTATCATAAATGAAATAAATTACAAATTAAATTAAATAAAAAAATAAAATTATATTAAAATATTGCCATGTGGTGTAGATTAAATACTCGATTACACCAATGTGCCTTAATCCAAAGTTCATTGCTTTATGATTTAATTAAAAAATTCAAATTTTGTAATAAATATTAACTTAAAAAAATTGTTTGTAGTGTTTACTAAAATTATACACATTGGGATTTGTGTTCTGCCCATGAGGGACTGCGGCCTTGACTTGCCTTAGTGGCTCGAAGGCCTTGCCATTGGTGGATCGACCTCATTATCTTCCTGTGCCAGCAATCCTGTCTCTATCACGATAGTGGCTTCCTGTTCGTGATTTCGTGAAGGTGTTAAATCAAGCTCCCGTCTGGTGGATTTTGGTCAAGCGATTTCATGTTTTGAGTTCCCGATTCGTCCTAGACTTGTGCTTGTAGGTCTAACACTTTTTACTAGCTCTGTAATTCCCTCATCTGAAATTGCTTCGTGGTTGTTGGGCCGGGTGGTCACGTATGACCAATCCGGTCTCTTCCTCCCCCCCTCTTCCTCCCCCCCTTCGGCAAAGGAGAGAGAGGCCTTCAACTCGTTGGTATTGAATGGCCCAAAGTACCAAAAATCCTAAGTCCACCCACTTTGTCGAGAAATTGGATGAGATTTTGAAGGTCGAAGTCCCTGCGTCTTAGGTTAGATTGAGAGAAATCAACATAAAGGGGATTGGTTTCCTAGTTCATGGTTTTATAACCTTTCCCTCGTTCAATATGGGTGGAACCGGAAACCCTTAATCGAAGCTGAGATATGTTCTTCTTTTTGTGGGAAAGACATTTTTACTTCTTCTTTTTTTTTGAAAACAAAGCAAAATAAGACTTGATCTTCTTAAGTGGTCCTTATTTTATGGTTTCCCAAGGGCTTTACTTGGACTGTTGGAGCCCAAACTTCAACCCAGATAGTGATGTCCCATCTGCAGTTCCTATCTAGGTGAAACTCCCCTTCCTCCCTCTTCATTGCTATAATGATGCCACCTTTAAGGACATTGACAATGCCTTAGGGAAATACATTGATTAAGCATAACCTCATGAATGCTTATTCTCGTGTGCTTGGATTTTCATGGAGGTAGATCTGAATAAGGGACTTTTGGCAACAATCAATCTCAATCTAGACAAATGGTCTCACTTATAGGAGGCTGACTACGACCAACTCCCTATCAAGTGCAAAGTGTGCCACGAATATGGCCACTTCGCGAGAAATTGCTCCAAAATGTAAGAGGAGAAAGCTAAACAATTAGAACCAGGGGAACAATAGCAACCAGCTAAGAGATGAAGAGGTCCTAATAGGCAACAAAGTACTCAAAACAAGCATCCAGGATGAGAAGGATCCAAAGGAAAATGACCTCATTCTCCAAGCAGACAGAGCAATGGTAGTGGGGAAGGGACTAACAAGTTTCGTAGTGATGGGGGGAATGGAAACATATATGAAGCACTAAACATAGAAGATGAAGAACGTGAAATTCCGCAACCTCTCCCCACCTCCTCGGGTCAACCTCCTCATTATGTGGCAGAGCGTGAGAAAATTGAAGATGCTAGACATAGTATTGATCAAGACTTGCAACAAGCCTATATATCAAAGTAGGTGGATATTTTCTCTCTCCACGAGCGGCTAAAGCAGGTTTCACATTTCTAAGTTCCATACATGAAAAATATGAAATAGAAAAGGAAAAAGAATATGAGCGTTGGTCCTGAAACAGAGGAAGGAAAACTAATAGGGACGTCAGACTTAATAATACAGAAAAAGATAAAGAATTAGGACATCAATGTACATTGGACCCAAAAACAACATAAATTAGTAGTAAAGGGACTAGAAAAGGCACTTGTACCACCCCATCTAAAGGGGCACCCCACACCAGAAGTAAATGATGAAAGTAATCTCTTGGAACTGTAGGGGACTAGGCTCTAAAAAATAATGGAGAAAGTAAAATCCTTAATTAGCCTAGGGTCTCAAAAAAATGGAGAAAGTAAAATCCTTAATTAGGAAAGAAAGGCCCATAGTGGCTCTACTCTAGGAGACTAAAATGGAGGATCAAGAAATCCTTTAATGACATCACAAGCTATGGAAAGGAAGCAAGCTTGCAATTGTCAGTGCAAGGGGAGCTTTCGGTGACCTGTGTACCTTGTGGAATCCACAATAATTCTGTGTATTGAAATCCTCCTCATTAGATCTATAGTTGGCTACTTCCTTATTGCACCTTCCCACTAATTAGGTATGCTCTATCATCAATATATATATATATATATGCATGCTAGTGCATTTTCACGAGAAGCAATATTGTTGGTCCTCTCTACTAGCCCTTGAGGTGATAGAATATGGTTCACACATTATCTTGGGGAATGATTTCAACACTACCCTTCAAAAATGGGGAAAAAATGGGGGCTATCCAATCAGATACCCCTTTCAAGAACACATGGAGAATCTCATCCAATAACTCGGATTAATGGACATAAAACCAATTTCACATTGTTACACTTTGAATAATAAGAGGACTAGGCCAAGACACATTGTTTCCCATTTGGAAAGGTTCTTGATTCAAATTCTTTTCTTTCCCAACGCATTACTATCCACTCTTATATCCTCCCTTGGAGTGTATCTGACCATAGACCCATCAATCTGGAAATGTCAACGACCAAAAACTATAGGTTGATCCACTACAAATTCAGTCCATTATGGATCTCAGATCTGAGCTTTCAAGACATTGTCTCTTCATCATGGCGTGCTTGGGCCAATGGAATTCCAATCCAAATCTAGGAGCATAAAATTAAACATTTAAAGGAAATAATCAAATCTTGGGTCATTGCTTCGCAGTTAGCAAGACAAGCGACTATTCAGGAGTATGAACAAAATATTGGAAATATATTATCCATCAAGGAGTTAGATCTGGTAAAAAATGAGCATCTCCACCAGGAAAAGATTTTTTTTCTAAATGCTAGGCTCTATCAAAATAAGAAGAAGAAATATGGAGGCTTAAATCACAAAGTATTTGGCTCCAAGCTGGGGATAGAAACACAAAATTTTTCCACAACTAAGTTGAGAATCAGGAATGGAAAAAAAAAACATTTAGGAAATCATTGTGCAAGGCAACAAATTTGATGACTTTCAACAAATCAAGGCTAAGGCCACCTTTTTTTCAGTTACTTGTATAGTCAGATTAACCCTCCTTCAAATGTGACCGATAACTTCATCTTAAGTCATGCTTCAAAATTAATTATTGACTCATAAACCTACCAACAAAGGAGGAAATCAAATAGGTGGTGTTCTCCTTCAACCCTGATAAAGCTACGGGTTCTAATGGGTTCTGATCAACTCTTTTTTATCAATACCTATGGGACATGATCAAGTGTGATCTTTGCAATATGGTGGGTTATTCCCTAAAACAAAATTGTATAAGGGGAGGGATCAACTCCTCCTTCTTTGCTTTAGTCCTAAAAGAATCCAATCTTTCTTCCTTTTCCCAATTATGTCCCATTTCCATTTGCAACATTTCTTAAAAAATTCATTCCAAACTATTAGCTGAAAGAACCAAGAGATTCCTCCCTAAGGAAATCTCTGAAAATCAAGCTAGATTTGTCCCACAACATAAAATCCTTGGCAATATAATCCTTTTCCAAGGGTGGCGAAGTATACGTTGACCCCTGCTCCCTATTTTTTGAGTATATCTTCATGGTATTGGGTCTATATCATAGTCTCTTATATCTTTGGCTCAAAATGAAAAATAATAAATTCACATTAAGTGTTGGGTGTTGCCGAACAGTTGTCATGGCATTCACTGCCACTTTGAAGCATTCATATTAGTATAAGATAGCTTTCCCACATGCTCAATTTACATGGTGTTGGCATGGTTTAATCTCAATGCAAAACCCCCACCTCAACTGGTGATCGATCTCATGGAGATTGTAATAATGAATTATCATGGAGGCATTCAAAGCGAAGCATGTGGGAAGACTTCTCTATTATATAATTTATTAGTAGCCTCACATTTGAGAGCATGTAAATTTTCCCTGTAAAAATTACTGTGTAATGTCGAAATTGGTCATGAAATTTACTAAATCACAAGACTCGAAGCTACTCTACTGATATGTGGAAGTTAATTCACCATCTAGAACAAAAATCATAGACATGCAAAAGGAAACATCACACATGCACATATATTTATCTAGGGAAATGTAACTACTCAAAACCCCTTCTTATATGTATTGCACTAATCAGAGAATAGAGATGAAATACATATGCTTGCTCAAGCCTAAGCACACCCTGCAAGTGTATAGTCTATCCCTCTTCATGATTGATTGACTATGGCCAACACTTAGCCAATTTTCAAGCCCTCCAAGGTCCAATTTCCTTACGTTGTTCCTCCAGGAAATGAGCCCCTATTATTTAGGAATTTCCCACTATTTAATTGCACAATTCGTCTAGGTTCTTCCTCTCACTGCATGCACCACCTGTACACATGGGAATATGCTACAACTAATGGTATATTTCCTTGTAATCTTCATCTCAACTGGGTAACTCAAATCCTCTGTATGCAACAATTATTATGCGTTGATTGATCAATTAACTAGTTGATCATTGAGTGTGGTTGAAGTTCCACTTCCACAACTTGACCTCCGATAGTTCTTATGGGAGTTAGAACTAGTTTAACTGATAATAACTCATTAACTGAAATAGATTTCTACAAATTAGCAATCAATCATATTGGACCGAAGTCAAGCTTCCCAAACTCTAATTAACTAAGTTAATTGAGTGACAAGTGCCATGTTTTTAACTATTTCCAAGATTTCTGCTAATATAGAAATTCAAATTTTCTCTAGTTTGACCAAGTCAAAGTCAAACTAATATTTTATTGTTGTATTTTCAACACTCTCTCTCAGCAAGAAAGGGATTATCAACCACCCCTATCCCGCATCTATGGAACTCTAACTTCCCTCTTGATAAGGCCTTTGTCAAAATATTAATATCTTCTTCCTCTGTCGAAATTTACTGCAACAACATAATCTGCCTCTACACACAATCCCGTAAATGGTGATACCGAATATCAATATGCTTGGATCGACCGTAAAAATTAGGATTTTCAGAGAGTTTGATGCAACTTTGATTATCACAGTAAATCACAGTTGGATGCATCATCTAATCAAACAATCCAACAAGTATATTTCTCATCCAGTTCGCCTCACATGTTGTTTGACTTGCAACATGTATTTTGCTTCTGTTGAGCTGAATGCCACAAATCTTTGCTTCCTGTTGTACCAAGAAACTGTTGCAGATCCAACACTGAAAATTCTACTAGATGTACTCTTTTAGTTTGAAGGAATTCCTGCCCAATCTGCATCTGTGAAGCCACACAACTTCACTCCCTCTATTTTTCTGTACCATAGTCCAAATTGGGTAGTGCCTCTGAGGTACCGTAGAAGATGCTTAGCTCCAAAACAGTTTTGTTGGCCTAACCATGGCTTGGATCAGTTGGTTGACTGCATAACACATATCTGGTCAGGTGTTAACAAGATACATGAGTGAACTCACCAACTACCGCTAAACAATAGCATCCAATTCCTCACCTAAAGTGGCATCCTCCTTCCTCCAGTTGGTCACTAGAGGAGTCTCCATGGGTTTGCACCTGTCCATGCAGAACCTCTGAAGTATCTTGTTGGCATAATTACCCTGAGAGACAAATAGTTCCCATCACCTTTCCATACTTCCAATATGAGGAAGTAGTGCACAAGACCCATGTCCTTCATCTCAAACTCTTTTGTAAGGTCCTCATTGCAAGATCTGATCAACTGCTCATCACTAGTCAAAATCAAGTTATCAACATATAAGACAATAATCAACAATTTACCTTCTACCTAAATATGATATAGGGTTGCATCTGATTCACTTTTGGTGAAGCCCAAACTAGTTAGATAACTATTGATCCTGCTGTACCAAGCACGGGGTACTTGCTTGAGATTGTACAATGCTCACTTGAGTCATTCATAAATGAGACTCTCGATCAAAAGTCTTGAAGCCTTCTAGTTTCTCGATATACACCTCCTTCTCAATAAATCCATTGAGGAATGTTGTTTTCACATCTATATGGTGTATTTTCCACCCCATTTATGCAGCCAAAGTAAGGATTGATATGATGGATGAGTACCTTGCTTGATCCAAACGGGATCTAAAAAGGCCAAAAAATTCAAAGTCATCGGATTCAAGCGAAACCCATTCCATCGCGTAGAGCTCAAAAAAATGATTCCAATGCAACTTCAACATGCAAAATCTGACTCTGTATGCATAATTTATTAAAGGTCAAAGTTCTGGTCAAAGAAGGTCAGAGTAAATGGTCAACTCATGGTTCCAGGAAATCAAGGGCCATGGTTCCAGGCAGTCAAGGGCCATGGTTCTGGGCTAAAACATGGCGCATATAGATGGAAACAATTGGCTTTTTTTGATTGGTGGCACATGGACCATTCCCAAGGTGACATGTGGCTTTCTCAGAGGGCGACACTTGGCCTTTTATGGTTGGTAAAAAATATTGTTAACAAACCAACAGACCAGGCAGGATTCAATCCCTAGACCTCGGCTCTGCAAATTTAATAGCTTACCGATTGGAAAAACGATGGTTCTTGTTACAATATTACCGTCGCATATATTTAAGGGATATGGATTATTATTAAAAAAAAATGGCTGGAGCCTACCCAGATTGGTGACCCCTTCCATACCTCCACCAACGTAACATGTCTCTGCCATATCCACCTGGATCCAACTAAACTTACCATAATCTCCGCCACACTTAACGAATATTTAAAGGGTTAATACATTGTAATGGTTTGGCTATTAACATGGCAACATAATATGTTTAATACATATGGTGGAGTAGTTAATATATGGTGGTGGAACCATATTCTATGGAGGATTATCCTTATATGGAGGGATAAGGGTTATTATATGTAATATGATATGGTATAACTTTATATCCTTAAAAAAAGGAATTTTGTTATATAGTTTATAACGTATCACCACAAGGGTGGCAGGGAGGTCGAGTTTTAACCCCCCGACTTCTCATTTTTTATTATAAATAATGCCACCAAGTCAGGGAGGGCACAAGTGAAATTTTTATGTTGCAAGGAATTTTTATGCAGAGAAAGAGAGTGACACAACAAAACTTTGAAGGCTTGTTGTGGGAGTTGTAGGAGGTATTTTTGAGTGTTGTAAGTTTTGCTGGATTCTCAAGGTTGATCAAAACACAACAAGCCCAGTCAAGAGTTGTGTTGATGTAAAATTGTTGTACTTTAATGACTTTGATTAATTGAAAACGAGGCCTCCCCACTGAAGACCAAGCCCAGAGATGTAGGCTTAGAGATAGTCGAACTTCGTTATCAACTTGCTTGTGTCATTTTCCCTTGTGTGATTTTTTGTTAATGTTTATTTGCTGCATTTTTATTTAAATTATTCTATGTCAGTTAAATTGAGTTATTTTTAATGGTGATTTTAAATACACTCAAACACTTTTAAAAGTGAATGAACCAAGTATAAATTTCAATTGAGTTTTAGATCAAGTGGTATCAGAGAAATTATTGAGAGTTTGGTTTAAGTGTTCATGATCACCAGGAAAAAGTCAAGATGTGGTGAAGGAGAGCTTGTAGAAGGAGATCTTGAAATCGGTTCAAGAATAAGAACATTTCGTAGTGAAGAGAAGCCTATAGAAGGTGGTGAAGAACATTCTTTTGGATCGTATGCAGGGTTTATGCTTTGGATTGGGATTTCTTCCCTTTTCCCTTATTTTCTTTTCCATCCAAGGCATAGTTCTTCTCATCCTCTCCCTTGGATGAGGCCTCGTGTCTGGTATTCTTCCTTATTTCCTCCTGTACTAGGTTAGACCATAAGCGCTCCCAACTTGCTAGTTTCTCCCTCTCATTCACCGAATCTTGATAGCTATGCCAACTCTTGGGAAGGCCCAAAAGGGCTATAGCTACCAAGTCTTCTTTAGGGACATTAACACCAACTCTGCCAAGTTCATCATGACACTGTGTAAACTTGCTCATATATTGTATGATTGTGTCATTCTTTTGCATCTTGATACTTTAAAGTTTGTCCTTGAGTGCCAACTTTATGTGGTCACTACTATTCTCGAACAATTTTGTCAGTGCTTTCTACATCACAAACATAGTTTATTTTCTGTGGAGATTCGAGACAATATGATCTCGTACTCCCTCCAATATAATTGTTCTCGCCTTGGCCACATATTTCTTCCATTGAGCAAGGTTCCGGGCATCAGATGCTTGAGGTTTTGCAACATCTGTCTTGATGAATAATTTTAGTAACCCATTGTCATCAAACGCTGCCTTCATGCGGTCCTTCCATGCAACAAAATTTGAGGTGCCTTCCAAGGCATACACTAGCCTTAGTCCATTGAAATCCATCTTCTCAGCTCTGAAAAAATCCTGCTACACTGGTCTTCAAATTCGAACCTCCTGCAAAGACAAATTCGAAATATCTACTCGACAGTGAATCCAACTTTGATACCATGTGGAAATTAATGTGTAGATTCGAAAATGCTCATGAAATTTACTAAATCACAAGAGTTGAAGCTACTCTACTGATCTACGGAAGTTAATTCACCATCTAGAAAACAAATCATAGACATGAAAAAAGGAAACATCACATATGCATAGAGATTTATCTAGGGGAAAGCAACTACTCAAAACCCCTTCCTATATGTATTGCATTAATAAGATAATAGAGATAAAATACACATGCTTGCTCAAGCCTGAGCACACCCTGCAAGTGTATAGTCTATCCCTCTCCCTGACTAACTAACTTTGGCCAACACTTAGCCAATTTTTAAGCCCTCCAATCTCCTATTTCCTTGCATTGCTCCTCCAGGAAATTAGCCCCTATTATTTAGTAATTTCCCACTATTGAATTGCACAATTCCTCTAGGTCATTCCTTTGATTGCATGCACCACTTGTACACATGGGAATATGCTACAACTGATAATACACTGCCTTGGAATCTTCATCTTAACTGGGTAACTCGAATTCTCTGCATGAAACAATTATTTTGGGCTGATTGATCACTAAATATGGTTGAAGTTTCACTTACAATTTGACCTCCACTAGTTCTTCTAACAGTTAGAACTAGTTTAACTGACAATACCTCAAATTAACTAAAATAAATTGCTACAAATTAGAAATCAATCATACTGAATTGAAATTAAGCTTCCCCAACTCAAATTAACTTAGTTAAATGAGTGACAAGTGCCATGTCACCTCAGTTAACTACCTCCAAGATTTTTGCTAAAATAGAAATTCAAATTTTCTCTAGTTTGACCAAGGCAAAGTCAAACTGGTATTTTCTTGTTGCACAATCTTTGGAATTGGGTTAATTGGTGGTGGAGGTGCTTCATGTGGTCTTGCAAGTGCTCTGTGTAGGTTTCTTCATCTCCATCAGGATGCTTTATAAATGGGATATCTGACAACATTCTTTGACAAAGTGGGATTATTAGCAACAATGCTTGCTTCTTGCGCCAAAGGTGGGATAAACTAGTTGCAATTTGACACACCCAATTTGTTAGAATTCGTAGCCCCTACTTAGTCTTTTTTGGAAAACTCCCATCTCTACTAGTAAGCATCTTCCCCCTAAATGGTAATATCACTTCTCCTTATCTTGAATTGGTTGTTAATTCCCCGTCTTGGTGACTCATGGGCCTCCCTAGTCATATGGAGTTTCTCACTTTGGCCCTTTGTATCCTAGAATCTTCCCTTTATTGGCATTTGAATTCTTGTTCCCTAGGGGAACATTCCACTTCTCTAGCGCTAGGTGGGACATATTTGTTACTTGGGCAAGACATCCCTGAGGTTTCATAAGATACATAAGGTAGCCACTCTAAGGGTCGTAAGTGGTTGCTCTTATTAATTCTAGTATGTCAATTAAGAGCCTCTTCAATCCGAGCTGCTATTGACCCCTGTCCATATCTCGTTTGCCTCGTTACCGAGCTAAAGAGGACATTGTTGAGGTTGCAAGAGAATTATTTGTCACCTTACCTCTTATAAACTGAAATGTGGGTTAGCAGTACCTTGGAGTTAGCAACAGAACTCTATGTAACAATTGCAAAACTAGTTGTTTGAGTATTTACAATTTGAGATTCTTGAGAATAATATAAAATATAAAGAAGAAATAGGGACCATAATCTATTTAATGGAGGAGATTTAAATCTTGAAAGGTAAACTAACCCATTAAGCAGACGAGATAGATGCACTACGCTAAAAAATTGAAGGTCTGCAAGAGCCACTAAATCCCAAAAATAACCAAAATTCAGAATCAAGTGTCTCCAATAAACATGTAGGAATATCCCTTCCTTACCTCAATCGACCTCCCAAAGAGGATACTCACACCTTTTACCAATGTATGCTCAATGCAAATGTTGCCTTGTGCTTGGTCAATTTTGTAAGCTATACTCTTTTCGTCATATAATATTAGTAGTCCCCCTTGGTAGTCTTCTCGTGATATCAACAATATCCTCTCTAAAGGATCAACTATCATATGTAATCATGTAACAAATCTGTTGTGTTCGAGCACATATTTAATATAAATCCTAATCGTTTTTATGAAAAAAACAACTACTATATACACATTGATATTGATCTTTATTCATTTATTAATTTTTTAAAATTTTGCTGAGTTATAGGTACACAATGGTAATGTTAAATAAAAATTAATTTATCACTTTTATTAATGTCCAAAGGCACTTGTATGTCCATTAAAGGTTTTTCAATTTATAACGCACATGGGTGCATTTAAGGTTGATTTAATGCACTCTATATGGTGCCACTAGACATCATTAACACGCCACATTAGCAAGGCATGTCCCTCACTCTAAGGTGTGCTGTCATGGTCTCAAAAGCATAGGGTGCGATGTCATGGTCTCGAAAGCATATATTAGTGGTGTGTTTATTCATAGGAGAACACCAATATCAGTACAAACGTATATAGCACCATATATGATGGACTATATAAAAAAACACCCACACATTGGAAATGATATGTTGGGTTCAAATAAGTGCACTTCCTCAATGTATGACATTTAACATTTAATACTGAACGGAGATTACTTAAATTATCTATTTTATATCTATTTTTTCATAATGAGGGTTGTATATGAATTCGGACAATCACAACAACAATGGGGTAATAGGGTAATATGTATAACTTTATGCATGAAAGGGACATAGATCTGATTACGAGTAAACTGACTTCTTTTTGAGGGGTATTGGCCTCCTCAGTTTTTTGTGTGTGGAGGTTACATCTTCCAAGAGTAACATTGACTTATGGTGCCTATTTATTTATGATTGGGATAATGGCAGACATGCATTTAAAGGTTGGTCACAATTTATGGTAGAAATATCATAGGAAAAGACATTTATTTTATTATCGACTTTTTTAAGAGGGGAACTTTCCCTATTTTCTCAACGCGTTGTTTAGCATTGTAAGGGAAAGTTAAGTGGTATTTGTCTGCAAATATGTCAATGTACACATTACTAACACTAGTGATTTCCAGGTTAAAGAGGGTAGATGCACTTACATTCTATTTGAGTTAAGGAGGCTTGGCACTTATGCCTTATCATCATTGAATAATCACACCATACTATTAAATGGATAATGCAATAGTTGTCCAATGAGGTATTATGTAGACAACATTATTCAATGGCCCACATTGATTAGGTGTTATCTTGTTCTACTACAACCATTTTGTATTGCTTTGGATAGATGTTAAATTGTGACGAAGAAATAACTTTTCACCTTTTCTTTAGAGTCACTTTGTTTATTTTTTGATAGTTTTTTAGTGACTTTATTCTCATTTGAACACCACCCACCTAGCCAGATCATTGATATGCATACACATATGTAAGGTTGGATGATGTTCAAGAGAGTCTAGTGGAGTTCCCACATAGGGCATTTGGTAAGGATATCATTGCTACAGTAGGTAGTGAAGATGATCCTATCCCTAACCTTTTTCAATATTCATATTGAAGGATGAGTTGGTGGGGGTGTTTGAACCTCTTATTTAGTACAACCAAGGCATTAGACAAGAGAGGTAATATTATTGTGATGCTTTGATTTATCTAGTTGCATAATTTTTTCATATTTAATGTGTTAGGGTGATTCAAGTAAACTTGACTTGGTCAAGTTATTGGATATTTTTGGGCTCCAGGTTTATGAAAACCCATGGTATTCATCTCTAATGTGGCCTATTTAAAGGTAGAAAGACTCCAAGTAAATTTTTCTTGGTGACTAGTGGGATCCCAACAACAATGTATTTAGACACTACCACTTCTCTCGGTGTTTCGTGATCCTAAAAATTAGTGTCAGAGCTTGGTGAATATGAGAGCTAGATTTGAGAATGGATCACCTCATAGAATATGTGTTTAGATCTATTAAAGTTGACACACGATCCTAAAGTGTTAGAGTGTGAGAGAGGCACATGATTATGAGTTGGGGTGAGAACTAGCTAACATTCTAGTCAAGGCTAGTGAAATTCTTGTGGAAAGAATGAAGCATCATGTGGGTTATCCTTACAATATGGATTTTGATTATGGTGCAACTACAACATCTTTTCATTAATAATTTTGGTGCCACTGGTAGATTCAATTGAGGTTTAGACCATTAAGAGGACATCAAGAGCCACGTTTTGGAGGCCATAATTCAAGTTTCGATTACCAAAGAAGTGGAAGAACAAGAGGCTCTTAACAAGGCCAAGGTTGCAGTTTCGAGTGCCACCACATAGAGAACATTGTGGAGTCTCTCCTTATGGAGCATATAAAGTTCAAAATAGGTGCAATGGATAGTGTGTTGATTGTGCCAAGTTTAGGTAGGAGAAGGAAACCGAAAAGAGGAATCAAAGGTAGCCGAAAATCAAAGAAGAATGATGCCCACACAAACGGTCAAACATTCAGTGTAGCCTATGATAAAAATGGAAGAGCATGGTGGAAAAGAGTGACAAAGAAGTTGGGAGTTGCAAATGTCGATAGATTCTCATTATGTCAAGCTCAAAATCAATAAAGAAAACACAACTTGAGGATGGCAAGAGATAAAAGCCATGATGGTGCTAAAGATGGAAGAATTGACCTTGAAATTAGGAAGGCCAAGCCCAAACTGAATATATGGTACTGTTGTAAGCCATATATACTTTGTTATCCACCTAGGCATGAGTTAGCATTGTTGGAGCACAAAGCAGTGTCAATATTATGGTATCGGTTCTTGATCAATTTGGGAATTTTTTTTCTTAAGAAGATACAAATGTGAACAACTTGCAAAACATGTTGTTGCACAACGACATTATAGTTTCCATCTGCTTGTGTCTCATCTTGGAAGATTATTATATGTAAAATTCCACCAATGAAAGGGAATTGACCACTTGCAACAATAATGCATACTCTTTGAACCACAATCTTCTTTCCAAAAATGCCAGAGGAACAATATAGAGGAGTAAATAAAATCACATGGAGAGCATGTGAAGAAAATCCTAGCAGAAAATAAATATAAGCATTCGAGTGCATTGTTGTGTGTAATGAAAAAGGTCATGTCATCCACACTACACGAGGAGGAGGCCATGGAAAAGCAATTCCAAGTGCAACGAGGTGATGGCTAGGTCCCTAAGGGTATAAATAAATGAGAAAAATGAGAGGAGGAGATTAGAGAGTGCTTAGATTTCTTAGCAGCCAAAATGGAGCATACATCAGGACCAATAGATCATTTTCTGGAGGTCACAGAGAAGCTACCAGGAAGAGAGTGTGCATGTGGAAAGCAAGGCTATAATCCCATTAAAAGGGTGCAAGTTGTGCTAATGAGATATTGCATGGATCTAGTGAGTGAAAATAATGTTGGAAGGCCAAGTTAAGATATATATTAGCAAAGCTATAGATGTAGCAAGGGAGTGGTTGTATGGAAGAGAAATAAGAGACGGAGTCAGTGGTTTGAGGATAGTGAAGGAGCCAATGTGTGATGAGAGCCGCAGAGGTGTGTGTGAACACCCTAAGACTTTTCGTCCAAGGAAGGTGTATTTCCCCAAGAAGTTATAAGACCTTTTGTTCATGGATAAGAGCATGAATTGTGGTAAGGCCTTAAGAATTTGATCAAGCATACATGTAGTGCAATGGTGAATGGAGTCATCAAGTTGTGGAATGGACCACTTAGATAGGTACCAAGGTGGCAGGTGTATTGGTATCCTAATGTAAGATCTTAGGTGAGATGGTTGAAGAATGACTGGGACCAGGCTAATCTCCCCAAGTAAAGTTTAAGGGGGGGGGGGGATTATTAGGGTGGTTAAGGTAAACTTGATTAGTTCAAGTTAGTGGCGTTTTTCAGGTTCCATGTTTATGAGAACCCATGATATTCATCTCTAATTTGGCTTATTTAAAGGCAAAAATACTCTAGGTAAATTTGTTCTAGTGATGAATGAGATCCCATCAACAGTGTCTTTAGACACCACCACTTCTCTTGGTGTTTCATGATCCTAACAAATGAACATGTTATTTTTAAGATTTTATTTAGATTGTCTAATTATTGTTGACTGCGTCATAGATATTAGTGCATATGGTAATGAGAGGGTCCTCCCTAGCATAATGTGAAGATGATTGAGGTTAATGACAACTAGATAATGTAAGACTATAATGTGTTAGATTCAAATGAATCTTTTATTCCAATATGAGACTAAAGATAAATTATATATTTTAATGATTAGTTCTGAAATCTAGCTAGTTTAACCTTGAATTATCTTATATATCTTATAATATGTAAGCATTTTTACTAGCTTTGACATTACTAATTATGTTTTTCAAATAATTAAATTTGTTATTTTTAATTTATATTTATATTTTATTTTAATAAGATTCTCAATCATATTAAATTGCAAGTTTAAGAGCGTGTTCTACGATGTAGTGTGTATTGATGGTAAATGTCACTTCCAAAGTTTTTTGAGTTTCTTATAAAGTTTAGATTTACAAACCTCATAAAGTATGCATTTATTTAAGAGTATCCCATTATTAAAAGGTGTAAAAGTGTCTTATTGTTAAAAGGTGAGGGGTACCTTATTGTATAAAGTGTAAAAGTCCCTTATTGTTTAAAAGTGTAAGGATTATAGCTTTGCACATTTAACTATGTTATAAGTATAAATATATCTTTAAAAAGTGTGTTGTTGGAAATATTTAAAAAACGGTTTAAAAATATTTTTAGAAAATTGCTTTTGATAATCTAGTTATAAATTTAAAATTAAAAATAAGAATATTTATTTTAAAGGTGAAAATTAAAACTAAAATTAAAATTAAGAATATTATTGTTAAAAAGGTGTTTGAATTGTTGAAAATATTTAAAAAAAATTAGTTTTAAAATTAAAATTATTATTTTTAAAATATTCTAAAAATATTTAATAATTTAGTTAGATATGAGATTTTTGTGATCTATATTGTAGATAAATGATTTTCTGAAATATCTGTTTATTACAATAAAATAATATAATTTTATTAGATTTTAAGCGTTTGTGATCTATATTGTAAATGAGAGTGTTTTCCGGATTAATCACATTATTAGGATTTGATCGACTAATCAACTAATGTAGTTCATCCTCAAGACAAAGGTGAAAAAAATCTATAGATCCTAAAGAATAAATAGCTAGGATGCATCAGAGTAGTCCAGAGTTAGCCATTAAAAATTAGTTATTGATTTAATTAAATTAATATTTAATAATAGACTAGTTGTTATAAAATAGTTGTTATTTGTTTATATATATTAAAATAAAGTCAATAAAATCATAAAGGGTCAAAACAAATTCTTAATTAATTAAGAAAATTCAAATGATAATGGTTAATATCAATATGAAAATAGAATTGAACTGATCCAATAGAATTAATAAAATCATAAGTGGGAGTCAAAACATATTTTAATTAATTAAATAATTAATAAACTGTTTTATTTTGAAAACAATAAAAAATCAAATGAATTAATACTAAGAAAAAAAAGGAGGGAAGGGAGCAACAGGGGGAATTAAGAAGAGTTTATTTTAAAAAGAGTAAGAAAAATAAATGAATATAGACTAAAAAAAGGAGGAGGGAAGGAAGTAACAGGGGGAATCAAGAACAAAGAGTTGGAATCCATCTCTTACTTAATTTCCACCCATCATCCTTATTGAGATTGATCGCATGCTTTTCAATCTCAATAGCCTCACTTAGCTTCTTACGATGGAAGTGGTCAAACCTGGCAATGACCTTCGCATCCTCAATGCAAACATGGTGCTTAAATTTCACAGCATGCTCAGCAAGAGCTGATGAGCGATATCTGTCATGCTTGATATCTGCTGCATGCTCTTGAATCCTCTAGTTAATCGAGCGGCCAATCTCCCCAATGTAGGGAATCCCGTGCTCATGTGGGATTCCCTACATTGGGAGAATCCCATGCTCATGTAGGGGGGGAATTAAACCAATCTAAATCCATCTTAACTCCAGATCAACTAAGCACTGAGAAAGATCAAATCTCTTGACATGTAACTTGACCCCTCTAAATGCTTGGTAGATCCTAAATTAAAATCAATGTAAGTTGGTGTATATATATGTGTGTTTGTGCGCGTGCACACTAATATAAAAGTTCTCTATTGATATTAAAAAAAAATTGCTTTGAGTACATATAGTTATCATCATGCCAAAAAAATTGATCTGAGAGATCATGTCTGTAACCAAGTAAAACACACTAAACACTAATTCTACTTATAAAAATATGTGAAAGCAGAAATGCAACCAGAACTAGAGAAAAAATATAAAATCAAAAAATTAACACCTAATATATCCCAACAAACCACAACCATAATAAAACCACTAAAATATCTTCCATAAACAAACTGTACTACACGCTTCTAAATTCATAACAAAATGTATCATTTTGAAACTTGCAGAGAAAACGAGAAAGCAGCCTACACCATCCCAATGAGACTAAAGTTCATGTAGTTGCAAAAAGACCATGATGTTGACTATCATGTTGCCAATCGAGGGAGCCGGAAGCACCTCCTAGTGTTTTAAGGAACGAGGCCTACCGATAAAAACAAAAATATACTATTAATTTTTCTCCCCATTTAAAAATTTACGTTGATATCTTACATTATTTTTGACACTCATATTTATGTTATTCATAGTTTAGTGGCATACCTATTAATCCTTGCATACCTATCCATCCTTTTAACTTATATATATATAGAGTTAGGTAAGGTAAATTATTAAAAAACGAAAATCAAATAACTTTATATAATATATTTTCCATTAAATTTAAATATTTAAGAAGACGTTCATTTGAAGGTTAAGTAAAAATAACGACATTTGTTTTCATTAGGATTTAACTAGCATTTGCACCTTATGTTGCAAAGGAAACGCCGTAAGGCATAGAGTGGGGAAGAATAGCGACATGTGAACGGACATTGTTGATCGCAAGGGTGGATGATAATGTGTATTCTGAAAATGGATATTTTGTTATGGTCAACCTAATGCATTCATTAATTATGACAACAAAAAAGTTTCGGGCCCAAGCTGAACCAACACAGATCTTTTCTACAAGATTGAAATTGCCTAAATGATTCCTCAATCAATGGGGAAATAACCATTTCCCTCTTCTAATACCTAAAATACATTGTAGGAGACCGATTTTTCAAGTAACCTAATATAACTAGCAATTGGCCCAAAAGGTGCAAAGAGAGGCCGATAGAAATGTTAAATTGAAAGAATTGTATTTTGGTTCAAAATAATAAATATTATAATAATTCAATCATTCAAACTAAATCTAGTCAATAAATTGCCCAAAAAAAAAATCCTTAAATCAAAATTATACAAATCATCATTCAAACTAAACCTAGTCAATAAATTGCCTAAAATAAAATAAATCCTCAATCAAAATTATACAAATTATTATTCTTCATTTCTCTCAATTATTTATATAATAAAATCCAATCAATCATTCAAAATTGGGCACATCGGGGCAGGCCAGTCCGCTTTGCGCACAATAAAACTCACTGGGCTTTCAGACCCATAGGTTGAGATTGAGCCCCCGCCTTGCCCACAATAAAACTCATTGGGCTTTCACACCCATAGGTTGAGATTGCACCCCAGCCTGTTGCTGCTGGTTTTGCTGGTAATTCAAAGGTCTTCGAATAACATGATGTGTGGCTCAGGACGATGAATGGCATAGTGCACCCACCCACGAGACTGCTGAACTCCAATGACTCGCCATTCGTTCTGGACCAAAAAGAATATCAATTTGGTTAAAATTATTATATGTTTATAATAATAAAAATAAAATATAAAACAAACAAACAGATTATCGCATTAAAAATGGCATTTGAAAACAAATTAGGTGTTGATCACCACATTGGAAAGTTGGCAAAACAGATGCTTTTGCATTAAAAATAGCATTTGAGAACAAAAATGCAGTGCTTACCTCATTGAGAAGTCAGTTCTTGGAAAGAAATTTGGCAGTTTCCGGAGGGAGAACCACATGTCTGGGGATGATACATAACGCCAAATCATCAAAATAATCCATTTGGGTGAAATAAAACCCTAATTACAGATATTCAACTCACCACGTATGTGACGCCATCGATGTGCAAGGATTGGTCTTCTTTGCCATATGTGCCTTGGGCAATACGCTCCTCCATGTCATTACAATGAGGTCCATATTACATAAACAATTAGTATACGTGGCCTCTATCAAGGATGTATGTGCTCCCTGTCTCTGTGAAAAGGAGCAGAAGCTACTTAGCAAATTCAATCATGCATTTTCATACTTTCAGTCACCTTTTTTCGAATGAATAATTTTTTTTTCCTTTTTCTTCGTTTGCGGACAATCAGTGTGAACAAACATTACTGCAATTTCAAACATTTTAATCTCTAAAAAACGCATTGAGATATCATTTCTTTATCCAGGGCAAACATTTATGTCTCATGATTTTTATAGTGTGCATAACATACCCATTTATTTTGGCAATGTTTTTACATTTTTTAAGATAGAAAAGATTCAAAACATGTACCTGAGAAAAATTCTATTTCTTGCTCTATCTCTGCAAAATTATATATATCAGTCAAACTCAATTCTTCCAGCCTCTGAGGCATTCTTTATATATCTGGATATTTGCACCTCTGGAAAATTTTAAGCAAGTTTTGAGTTATTTGTTTTTCATTGTTTGTGTTTCAATTAATTTTGTCGATTTTCCAATGCAACTCCCTTCAAGTAGGTCTAAAAACAAAGGCTTGTCCAACAAAGAATGAAAAGCTCAAAATTGGATGCAGGGTCTGCCCCTAGCTTAAGACCTATTCTACAACAAAGAATACATGTTAATTCATGACTAGCATCACTAAAACTGTTTGATAGTGTTGATAAACTCACTGGGCTTTCAGACCCATAAGTTGAGATTGAGCCCCAGCCTGTTGCTGCTGGTTTTGCTGGTAATTCAAAGGTCTTCTGAATAACATGATGTGTGGCTCAGCACGATGAATGGCATAGTGCACCCATCCACGAGACTGCTGAACTACAATGGCTCACCATTCGTTGTGGACCAAAAACAATATCAATTTGGTTAAAATTATTAATATGTTTCTAATAATAAAAATAAAAAACAAAACAAAAAAACAGATTATCGCATTAAAAATGGCATTTGAGAACAAATTAGGTGCTGATTACCACATTGGGAAGTTGGAAAAACAGATGCATTTGCATTAAAAATGGCATTTGAAAACAAATTAGCTGCTGATTACCACATTGGGAAGTTGGCAAAACAGATGCATTTGCATTAAAAATAACATTTGAGAACAAAAATGCGGTGCTTACTTCATTGAGAAGTCGGTTCTTGGGAAGCAATTTGGCAGTTTCCAGAGGGAGAACCACACGTCTCGAGATGACACATAATGCTCAATCATCAAAATAATCCATTTGGGTGAAATAAAACCCTAATTACAGATATTCAACTCACCACCTAGACAGCCAGCGATCAAGCATACCCATACTCAAAGATAAAACTATAAATATCTCAAAGAAACTTTGATATGCATTATCTCAAAGAAACTTTGATATGCATCTGATTGTAACTGACCAAAAGCAGTTATCGGGCATTTATTTAATATATGCCCAAACTTCCAGGAAATGATTTGCAATGTAAGAACAACGTGGACACATCGTCTCCTTCTCTGCATTTTTTTAATTACCTGGCCTGCAAAGTAGACAGAATACCAGTACCTGGAGATGAGATATTCCCATCAAGGTTAGGCAAAGGAATTTGCATAGAAGACAATTTACCACCAGAAGTGGAAACATCCTGCTCCGTTGGTTGATCCTTGGGGCTCTTCCGCTTTCGATCATTTGTTCCTGTATTGCATCATAATTGCAATAAAAAAGATCTTAGTCCACATTAATAAACTGAACAACTTTTCTGCAACCAACACATGAATCTACAGGTCTAGACATTTGCAGAATTTGTTGCATGGGACGGTGTAAAATACACTGAATATCAGTACCTGGAGAAGAGATATTCCCGTCAAGGTTAGGCAGAGGAATTTGCATTTGGTCTGAAATTCTTTCTCTGACTCAGAATTCGAACAAATGTAGCGAGACTTAATAATATATTTTTTCTTGCTCATAAAATTGCAAGTCTGGCTGCATGAAAAAAAATGAGGGTTATGTCAAAATGTTTAAGTATCTTTTGTTCCAAAACCAAGTTTTTCACATTGTATCCTTGCACATTCTAGTGTGACCCTTCCATGTTAATCCTTGGGCACAGAATACCTAACACCTCCTTCAAAGATCCAAGATTAACATGCATTCTCACGAATCATTATAATCTTTACTCATGGTTTCTCATGCAAAGGTGGGAACTCTATTTGTTTTAAAATGGTTTAAACTCCACTTTTTATTGATACAATGAGCACTATCATATTTTAGTCAAAGAAATATGTATTTTTTCTTGCCAAATATTTAGTGAGGGGTTACTTAATTTTGAATTCAGTTTTTCATTCATTAAATTTTTAATTAAGATTAATAAGGGTTTGTTACATGATTTTTATTAGTAAAACCCTAAAATTGTGAATATCTAACCTAACCCTCATCCATGGGAGCCTTTGAGATTGCATTGTCCTAGGAAAAAAGCTATGTGACGCCATCGGTGTGCAAGGATTGGTCTTCTTTGCCATATGTGCCTTGGGAAATACGCTCCTCCATGTCATTACAATGAGGTCCATATTACATAAAAAATTAGTATACGTGGCCTCTGTCAAGGATGTATGTGCTCCCTGTCTTTGTGAAAAGGACCAGAAGCTGCTTAGCCAATTCAATCATGCATTTTCATACTTTCAGTAACCTTTTTTCGAATGAATAATTTTTTTTTCCTTTTTCTTCGTTTGCGGACAATTAGTGTGAACAAACATTACTGCAATTTCAAACATTTTAATCTCTAAAAAATGCATTGAGATATCATTTCATCCAGGGCAAACATTTATGTCTCATGATTTTTATAGTGTGCATAACATACCCATTTATTTTGGCGATGTTTTTACTTTTTTTAAGATAGAAAAGATTCAAAACATGTACCTGAGCAAAATTCTATTTATTGTTGTCTCTGCAAAATTATATATTTCTTCCAGCCTCTAAGGCATTCTTTATATATCCAGATATTTTCACCTCTGGAAAATTTTAAGAGAGTTTTGAGTTATTTGTTTTTCATTGTTTGTGTTTGAATTAATTTTGTCGATCTTCCAATGCAACTCCCTTCAAGCAGGTCTAAAAACAAAGGCATGTCCAACATAGAATGAAAATCTCAAAATTGGATGCAGGGTCTGCCACTGGCTTAAGGCCTATTCTACGACTAAGAATACATGTTAATTCATGATAGGCATCACTAACACGGTTTCTATCAGACCCATAAGTTGATATTGAGCCCCAGCCTGTTGCTGCTAGTTTTGCTGGTAATTCAAAGGTCTTCTTAATAACATGATGCTCAAGACAATGAATGGCATAGTGCACCCATCCACGAGACTGCTGAACTCCAATGGCTTGCCATTCGTTCTGGACCAAAAAGAATATAAATTTGGTTAAAATTATTAATATGTTATAATAATAAAAATATAAAATAAAACAAACAAACAGATTATCGCATTAAAAATGAGGGTTATGTCAAAATGTTTAAGTATCTTTTGTTCCAGAATCAAGTTTTTCACTGTCTCCTTGGACATTATAGTGTGAGCCTTACAGGTTAATCCTTGGGCACAGAACACCGAACACCTCCAAAGATCCAGGATTAACATGCATTCTCACGAATCATTATAATCTTTACTCATGGTTTCTCATGCAAAGGTGGGAACTCTATTTGTTTTAAAATGGTTTAAACTCCACTTTTGCTCATACGATGAGCACTATCATATTTTAGTCAAAGAAATATGTATTTTTCCTTGCCAAATTTTTAGTGAGGGGTTACTTAATTTTGAAGTCAGTTTTTCATTCATTGAAATTTTAATTAAGATTAAGAAGGGTTTGTTACATGATTTTTATTAGTAAAACCCTAAAATCGTGAATATCTAACCTAACCCTCATCCATGGGAGCCTTTGAGACTGTCCTGGGAAAAAAACCATGTGACACCATCGATGTGCAAGGATTGGTCTTCTTTGCCATACTTTCCTTGGGCAATACGCTCCTCCATGTCATTACAATGAGGTCCATATTACATAAACAATTAGTATACATGGCCTCTGTCAAGGATGTATGTGCTCCCTGTCTCCGTTAAAAGGAGCAGAAGTTGCTTAGCAAATTCAATCATGCATTTTCATACTTTCAGTAACCTTTTTTCGTATGAATATTTTCTTTTTCTTTTTCTTCGTTTGCGGACAATTAGTGTGAACAAACATTAATGCAATTTCAAACATTTTAATCTCTAAAAAACGCATTGAGATATCTTTTCTTTATCCAGGGCAAACATTTATGTCTCATGATTTTTATAGTGTGCATAACATACCCATTTATTTTGGCAATGTTTTTACTTTTTATTAAGATAGAAAAGATTCAAAACATGTACCTGAGCAAAATTATATTTCTTGCTCTGTCTCTACAAAATTATATATATAAGTCAAACTCGATTCTTCCAGCCTCTGAGGCATTGTTTATATATCAAGATATTTGCACCTCTGGAAAATTTTAAGAGAGTTTTGAGTTATTTGTTTTTCATTGTTTGTGTTTGAATTAATTTTGTCGATCTTCCAATGCAACTCCCTTCAAGCAGGTCTAAAAACAAAGGCTTGTCCAACAAAGAATGAAAAGCTCAAAATTGGATGCAGGGTCTGCCCCTGGCTTGAGGCCTATTCTACGACTAAGAATACATGTTAATTCATGACAAGCATCACTAACACGGTTTGATAGTGTTGATAAACTCACTAGGCTTTCAGACCCATAAGTTGAGATTGAGCCCCAGCGTGTTGATGCTGGTTTTGCTGGTAATTCAAAGGTCTTTTGAATACCATGATGTGTGGCTCAGGACGATGAATGGCGGCATAGTGCACCCATCCACGAGACTGCTAAACTCCAATGGCTCACCATTTGTTCTGGACCAAAAATAATATCAATTTGGTTAAAATTATTAATATGTTTATAATAATAATAAAAATATAAAATAAAACAAACCAACAGATTATTGCATTAAAAATGGCATTTGAAAACAAATTAGGTGCTGATTACCACATTGGGAAGTTGGCAAAACAGATAAATTTGCATTAAAAATGGCATTTGAAAACAAATTAGCTGTTGATTACCACATTGGGAAGTTGGCAAAACAGATGCATTTGCATTAAACATAACATTTAAGAACAAAAATGCGGTGCTTACGTCATTGAGAAGTCGGTTCTTGGGAAGCAATTTGGTAGTTTCCGGAAAGAGAACCACATGTCTGGAGATGACACATAACCCCAATCATCAAAATAATCCATTTCGGTGAAATAAAACCCTAATTACAGATATTCAACTCACCACCTAGACAGCCAGCAATCAAGCATACCCACACTCAAAGATAAAACTATAAATATCTCAAAGAAACTTTGATATGCATTATCTCAAAGAAACTTTGATATGCATCTCATTGTAACTGACCAAAAGCAGTTATCGGGCATTTATTTAATATATGTCCAAACTTCCAGGAAATGATTTGCAATGTAAGAACACATCGTCTCCTTCTCTGCATTTATTTAATTACCTAGCCTGCAAAGTAGACTGAATACCAGTGCCTGGAGAAGAGATATTCCCATCAAGGTTAGGCAAAGGAATTTGCATAGAAGACAATTTACCACCAGAAGTGGAAACATCCTACTCAGTTGGTTGATCCTCGAGGCTCTTCCGCTTTCGATCATTTGTTCCTGTATTACATCATAATTGCAATAAAAATTATCTTAGTTCATATTAATAAACCGAACAACTTTTCTGCAGCCAACACATGAATCTACAGGTCTAGACATTTGCAGAATTTGTTGCCTGGGACGCTGTAAAATATACTGAATACCAGTACCTCGAGAAGAGATATTCCCATCAAGGTTAGGCAGAGGAATTTGCATTTGCTCTGAAATTCTTTCTCTGACTCAGAATTCGAACAAATGCACCGAGACTTAATAATATTTTTTTTCTTGCTCATAAAATTGCAAGTCTGGCTGCATGAAAAAAAATGAGGAAGGTTATGTCAAAATGTTTAAGTATCTTTTGTTCCAAAATCAAGTTTTTCACTTTGTCTCCTTGCACATTATAGTGTGAGCCTTCCAGGTTAATCCTTGGGCACAAAACACCTAACACCTCCTTCAAAAATCCAAGATTAACATGAATTCTCACGAATCATTATAATCTTTACTCATGGTTTCTCATGCAAAGGTGGGAACTCTATTTGTTTTAAAATAGTTTAAACTCCACTTTTATTCATACGATGAGCACTCCAAGATTAACATGAATTCTCACGAATCATTATAATCTTTACTCATGGTTTCTCATGCAAAGGTGGGAACTCTATTTGTTTTAAAATAGTTTTAAACTCCACTTTTATTCATACGATGAGCACTATTATATTTTACTCAAAGAAATATGTATTTTTCATATTTAGTGAGGGGTTACTTAATTTTGAAGTCAGTTTTTCATTCATTAACATTTTAATTAAGATTAATAAGGATTTGTTACATGATTTTTATTAGTAAAACCCTAAAATCGTGAATATCTAACCTAACCCTCATCCATGGGAGCCTTTGAGACTGCGTTGTCCTGGAAAAAAACCATGTGACGCCATCGGTGTGCAAGCATTGGTATTCTTTGCCATACTTGCCTTGGGCAATACGCTCCTCCATGTCATTACAATGAGGTCCATATTACATAAACAATTAGTATACGTGGCCTCTGTCAAGGATATATGTGCTCCCTGTCTCTGTTAAAAGGAGCAGAAGCTGGTTAGCAAATTCAATCATGCATTTTCATATTTTCAGTAACCTTTTTTCGTATGAATATTTTCTTTTCCTTTTTCTTCGTTTAGCATAAGAAATCTTACATCTTATCGTGTAACATGTCAAAATCATTTGGACGCAACAAATTCGACTATATCGATCGAATAAATTTGAAAATTTATCCATCCATTTGACTGGTTGAGAGTATTGCTATAAAATTTGACCCTTTTAAAAATCATGACAGATTTACAAAGTACGCAATTTTGATGTGGTAAAAGATTGTATTTTCTGGTAATGTTATGGGCTTTCTAGTACATCTGTACTGCCATGTGTTTTGTAAAAATATCAGTGTTTTCAATATGTCATGATTTCTTTAGAATATTGAAAGATGAACTGCAACAAGAAATAGTGCGGGAGTGCAGAGCTGTGGGGAAGTGTGGAGCTCCGCACACCGCACATTTGATGTAATGACATTTTTTTGGACTCATGTTTCCGCACGCTGCACATTTGATGTAATAAAAAATTCTTGGACTCATGTTTTAAAGAATTTCATCAGAAGTTGGTGTGAGGTAGTTGTTGTGCAAAACATGATTACTTATCACAATTGATCCGGCAAATAGAAGAAAATGAAAGAAATCTTAACTAACGAGGATGGCATTGGCAGTAGATATGAATGCCATGAAGTCTCGAACAGTAGCAATGTTGACAGCATGCTTTACCACGATCAGCAAATATATGTCTGTAACATAAACTGTAGGTACTTACCGTGGGACATATCAACCAGGGCCATCGACATTAGCTCATGCAACATTTTATGGTGATAAACATCATCAACAACCATGGCTGGTTCTTGTGGATACGGGAATCTATTTAACAATGGATACGGTATTCAGACAATGACTCTGAGCACATCATTGCACAATGACTCTGAGCACATCTTTTCAGTTATTGAATTTGTTTAGTGGGTTGTCCCATTGTCATTGCCTTTGGTACCTATAGAGATATCGTCGCACTAAGCGGAGGAGATTGTTTAGCAGGGGATAGAGTTGAGTTCTTGGGACCATCAGTTCGCTTTACGGTGTGCCATTTATCCTGAGGTTCCAGGGGTTGAGACGAAGGATTACGGAGCTTGCAATATTTTGTAAACAGAACGAATGGAACCATCTAACATGACTTCGCAACCTAAGACATCTAAATAGAAATACGAAGGATAATTTACCTAAACTATATCTCCAACTATTAATTATTTATGAATTTAACTCAGGCATAATCCCCAAAAGTGTGTAGTGTTCCATCCCAAGTGAGTAGTATTAACGATCTGAAACACGGTACCTGAAACTGATATTTATTGGAATGCAAAGCGAGAATCGTCTACATAAGAGTATTACATAGTGTATCGAGTTAGCCATAGGAGTGCAATAGCATAGCTATGATGGAAAGTGATAGTTGTTGGAAGTAGTGGAAGTACCCAATCAATAATTGTGGAGATACAGCTTCATTAATGTATTGGGTAGTATATATTATTTATTGGATTTTGTATTTAGTAAATGTAATAGGTGGCATATACTACCAGCATTAATAATTTATTAATGGGTGGCATATACTATCAGCGTTAATAGAGTTATAGCTCTACAAATATTGATAATCTGAAAGTAGTAGTGTAGTGATTGGATTTTTTGTTTTCGAAGTAGCAGTGTAGTGATTGGATTTTTTGTTTTGAAAGGTAATTTAAGTAGTGGCAATGGACAGCGGTAATGGTGAGCCATAGCTATGAGTGTGTGTGCATTAGATACCATGTTCATGTTCCACCCCATATTCATGTTCCACAGACCATGTTGTCGACTTACACCGCATTGTTTTCTTACACTGCATTTCCATATTGTTACAATCAATAAAATAAATAATATTGTTTGACTTTCATTGTGAGAAGAGATCATTATGCGGAAACTTTCATTGTGTGGAGTTACTCTACACTTCTACACAATGAAAGCCTTTGCACAACACACACCGCATTGTTTTCTTACACTGCATTTCCATATTGTTACAATCAATAAAATAAATAATATTGTTTGACTTTCATTGTGAGAAGAGATCATTATGCGGAAACTTTCATTGTGTGGAGTTACTCCACACCTCTACACAATGAAAGCCTTTGCACAACACATTCACCTCGACACAATGAAATCCATTGCACAACACATTTACCTCCACACAATGAAAGCCTTTGCACAACACATTCACCTCGGCACAATGAAATCCATTGCACAGCGCATTTTACCTACGCACAATGAAATACATTGCACAGCACATTTACCTCCGCACAATGAAAGCCTCTGCGCAACACATTCGTTCTTAAAGAAAGCATCAAATGAAGACATTGTAGAGTTAGTTGATCATTAAACATGCAAGGAGCCCCGTACCAATCATGATAGTCCATGGAGTATACTAGTAAATTGGGATGTTATCCCTATGGACCCACCTTGTGTGTTCATTATTGGCACCATTAATGCTCCACAAACTATATATCCTCGCGGATCTTAATCTGGCAAGCTTGATGTGCCTAGTTTCGATTGTGTGGAGCTTGCGGCAAGACTAAGATTATGCACTAACAAAATATTGAGATCGTTAACTCACACTCCGCGTAATTAGGGTTCCGGTAGCATTGAAGATAAATGATGATGGTGCAGGAGTCAACGATCATCAAACACATGAATTATCCTTTGCATCTAGTTGTATAAATGAACGGTAACCATCACAATCAATTGACAAGAGTTGGAAAGGGAGTCAGTTTGAGGGGGAAAGTGATTGAAACTTAGATCGATCCACAGAGTCAAAGGTTGGGCCAACTATCACAATTAATAGGATATGACCGTAGCGGTACCTGCATGTGAAGTGATATAATCATCGTATAGATTACCATAAAAACTGGTTAACTCTGCATGCCCAGTTTTGAGGAAGCGGAAATATTTCAATAGAAAATAAAAGCATTTCACTTCGTTCATTCTTACGGTAATATGAACCAATGCACATGATATAGAGCGTGCTTTGTGACTAGTTCCCCTTTGCAGAGATGTCTGTGGAGATGATAGTTGTTAGTTTTTCAGTAACTTGTGCAGAGGATCTTCGTTTGCAGACAAGCATGTGGAGCTTTGTTTGTGTGGAGCTTTCTGCACAGTGAAATTTCCGCACAATTTTAATCTAAATACTAGCTCAAAGATCGAACCCACCAAAAAAAATATTTATTCTTTCTAAGAAATAAAATTCCTTTAACTAATTGAAAATATCATGGAGAAATTTGCATGGTAATCACCCCGCTTTTGCTCATGTCAAAAAGTTGTTCAACCAAAATTTTAAGCCAATTGTGCGTTGGTGAAATGAGCCAATTATTTACATTACCCTCATCCATGGGAGCCTTTGAGACTGCGTTGTCCTGGAAAAAAACCATGTGACGCCATCGGTGTGCAAGGATTGGTCTTCTTTGCCATACTTGCCTTGGGCAATACGCTCTTCCATGTCATTACAATGAGGTCCATATTACATAAACAATTAGTATACGTGGCCTCTGTCAAGGATATATGTGCTCCCTGTCTCTGTTAAAAGGAGCAGAAGCTGCTTAGCAAATTCAATCATGCATTTTCATACTTTCAGTAACCTTTTTTCGTATGAATATTTTCTTTTCATTTTTCTTCGTTTGCGGACAATTAGTGTGAACAAACATCACTGCAATTTCAAACATTTTAATCTGCAAGGATTGGTCTTCTTTGCCATACTTGCCTTGGGCAATACGCTCTTCCATGTCATTACAATGAGGTCCATATTACATAAACAATTAGTATACGTGGCCTCTGTCAAGGATATATGTGCTCCCTGTCTCTGTTAAAAGGAGCAGAAGCTGCTTAGCAAATTCAATCATGCATTTTCATACTTTCAGTAACCTTTTTTCGTATGAATATTTTCTTTTCATTTTTCTTCGTTTGCGGACAATTAGTGTGAACAAACATCACTGCAATTTCAAACATTTTAATCTCAAAAAAACGCATTGAGATATCATTTCTTTATCAGGACAAACATTTATGTCTGATGATTTTTATAGTGTGCATAAACATACCCATTTATTTTGGCAATGTTTTTACTTTTGTTAAGATAGAAAAGGTTCAAAACATGTACCTGAGCAAAATTATACCGTGATCAATTCAAAGCCTCAAATACAGAAATTTAAAAAGGCTTTTTGTAGATAGAAAAAATGTGGGTAAAGGGTTAGTTAATGCCAACCTGGAGGATAACAGACCGGTCGAATTCCGCCCTGAGAACTTGAAAGGCCCTGCAAACAGCGGTGGAAAGGTCTGATAAAACCTTTGACAGAAAATTAGTGAGCAAGAACCTAAGTTGGGCGAATGAAATGGCGTGTAAAAGGTCGAAATGACGAACTTAACGAGGAATAAGCTAAACAGCGCGCAAGGGTAGACGGAATACAACAGGAGAATGACAGGAAGACTGCTTTTAATCGTTCGGCTTCCCATTCAATTCGACACTGAGAACTCTGGTCCACTGCGATTTGCACAGGGAACAATCTTTGAATTGCAGATTGGAGCAGATTAAAGTACAGATAGGCAGAAGATTCAAGTCTACATTGCAATGGAAAATTGGAAACCTGTCGTGCGATATGTTATCCATTTTATCATTATGCAAGCTCACAGAGTACAAGATATGATTCTTTACGTGTTAAAGTAAAATCTGTTTATAGATAAAACTGTGCCCGCTAAGCTAAGGAGAACTAACTGACTGTCATGCCAATCCCAATACTCTGAATTAATAAGGCCATCGATTCTGTGTAGCTACTAACCAAGCATATGATTTGTAGCCGCATCTTTAAGTGAAACCAACAGACGCTCAGCACAAATTCTAAACTTCAAGGTCTGGGAGATGGCATTCTACTGCAAATCTGTGGTTGTCTTATAGAGATCATTACAGTGTATATGATATATACTAGAATAGAAAACTGAATCTTAGCCACTGCAGTAAGATAATAATGTAGAGATCAAACAGATAGCAAGCAAGAAAATTGGGTAGACACTAAATAGATAACTGTAACCATAAGTGATGGCATTGAAATGGGCAATGATGTTATGTTAGTGACATAACAGAGTGAAGAAGTCAACTATCACATTATTCACTTCAAAATGAACATAAAGGACTTGTCTGGGAAAGCCAGCAACAAGGATATATAGACTGAAAAGTGACTAGAGGAGAAGGATGTAACCAGTGCAGGTACAGATTGAGATTAAGAAAACAAATAAAGGTAACAGAAAACATTCAAAAACGCATACAAATAAAAGGAAAAAGGCTGAGATTGAGAATGCAGATAGGGATATTCAAGGCTTAAATCATTAAATAGGCAAAGACATGCTTAACTTATTATGCTGATGGAACACGATCAAACGCTGACTACATATACAGAAAGCAGATAGTAAATGAGGTGAAATTGACAGCAGAAATAATGGACTTTAACTCTGAATGAAATCAAACTGAAAGCAGGAAGAAAGGACACTTTAAAATCATCAGAACCAGCAGCTTTTGCCTCTCTTAGTTACCTAAGACATATCTCTGGACTTTAAATCATCACAGGCAGCAGCTTTTGCCTCTCTTAGTTACTGAATACAAATCCTTGCAGCACATGCATGCACCACCTCCACTACCAAACCCAAGCACAGTTCCTCGTCATTGCACCATGGAAACACATCAATACTCTGAAAGCTCTGAAAGCACTCAAGGAAAGCATTCAATTTCTCTGTCAAATGATAACAGATTAGAGAGCTGAACCCTGAGACTGTAACTGAAACTAAAGCGGCTTCTTCTTGCTTTGCCTCTCTTAGTTACCTAAGACATATCTCTGGACTTTAAATCATCACAGGCAGCAGCTTTTGCCTCTCTTAGTTACTGAATACAAATCCTTGCAGCACATGCATGCACCACCTCCACTACCAAACCCAAGCACAGTTCCTCGTCATTGCACCATGGAAACACATCAATACTCTGAAAGCTCTGAAAGCACTCAAGGAAAGCGTTCAATTTCTCTGTCAAATGATAACAGATTAGACAGCTGAACCCTGAGACTGTAACTGAAACTAAAGCGGCTTCTTCTTGCAAGCAGGAAGCACGGAAGACGCTTCTTCATTAATCGTTTTCATAATTTTCTTTGAATCCCAATAACTGAGAAGCACGTAATACGCTTCTTCATTAACAGTTTTCATAACAGTTTTTAATCAACGATTGTCATAATTTTCTTTGAATCGCAAGAACCGAGAAGCAGGTAATACGCTTCTTCATTAACCATTTTCATAACAGTTTTGAATCAACGGTCGAACTTCGTTCCATCGTCTAACACCACAAATCGATGGTCGACAATAGGACACCGCATCGGCTAGGGCAATTCACTTCAAAAGGAAACGCCTTACGGCGTAAATATACGAAAGAGACGGTCTGCCTTACGTAGATTGTCTAATAATTTTTGGTTTACCCCAGGTACGTTGTTTCTTTTATACAAGTGATTATTAAAAGTGATACTTCTTGATGTTTTTTGTTAACACCTTCTGTATAGCAGATGCATCAGTTCTTAGAAGAAAAGGTTTATTAATAAGATAAATTTTAAACTTACTGATGCAGTTCCATGCTGTCTTGATTTCTTTCTCTATCGTGAAGTAGTTTAGTTCGGTTGGATTCCATACTCCTGAGGCAAATTGAACAACTTGCTCTTCTTTTCCAACCTTTTGCTTTAGAATACCACCCCATCCAATATTACTTGCATTGGATTCAACTATTTTGTATGCAAGATCATCAGCAACATACAGAATGGGCATGGATTTTACCTTGGCCTTGATGTCTTTGACTGCTTTTGTATGGACGTCTGTGCATTCAGGAGGATTCTTCGTCAGCCTCTTATTTAAGATTATTCTGTCACTGGTGCAGTCTTGATAAAAGTTGCTGACGTAATTAAGGCAACCTAAGAACCTTTGCAGTTGGTTCTTATCTGTGATAACATCTGGAAACTTATCTGCAAACTCCAATGCATGCTTTTGCAGAGAAATCTGCCCATTACAGATCATATGGCCCAAAAATTTGATAGTGGTTTGAAATACCTCTATCTTTTTCTTGCTAAGCACTAAAACATTGTGCTTAACCAAATTCTTAAAAATATTTACATGTTTAAAATGTTCCTGAATAGTCTTAGAAAATATTAATGCATCATCAATATATACAATCAGCCAATCAAAATATGGCTTGAAAATGTCATCCATTACCTTTTGAAACTTTGATGGAGCATTCTTGAGTCCAAAAGGCATGACATTCCATTCATAATGTCCTGCTAGTATGCTGAAGGCAGTTTTAAACTTATCTTTCTCAGCAATGGCCACTTGCCAAAATCCTGCTTTCAGGTTAAACTTAGAAAATATCTTGGCACCTGCTATCCTTCTGATCAAGTCTCCTTTGTGTGGGATTGGATAGGTGTCATCAACCAGGACTGAATTTAGAGGCTGATAGTTTATGAATAATCTGGGAATGCCTCTAATCTGTTCAGCTCTTTTGTTGACATAGAACCCGTAACAGTTCCAAGGACTGTTGGATTCTCTGATCAGTCTTCTACTGAGGAGCTGCTGAATCTCTTTCTGGAAAAGATCTCGATACTCTGTGTTCATCGGGATGGCTTTGCTTTTACAAGGCTTGCCAGTGTATCCTTCCTTGTAAGGGAGCTCCACTGTGTGCTGCTTCCTGTGCCAAAAGGCGTTAGGTTCTTCAGAGCAGCATTCTTCTTCTATTATTTTCTTTAAATCTCCAATTTTGTTCTGGATCTGAGGCAGCTTAAGCTGTTCTTCTATTCTCAGCGTACATTTCAGATCCTTTAATTCTGATAGTCTAGCTTCGGCTCTATCCAGATCTTGTACAGTGTGTACCATTGTAGAAATTCTAGGATTGGAGATATATGGGAGTTCAATTTTCTTTCTTGTCCCTTTTGAGGTGGGGACAGAAATAAAATATCCAGCTTTACCTCCTTTGAGTCTAAGTGACCCATGAGGTTCTACTGCTGCAAGAAAGATATTACCAAGAATGCAGTCTACTGGAATATCAGCTACTGCAAACTTCATATAAATACAGTGGCTTTCAAAACAAACAGATGCTTTGGGTACTTCGTATCTAAGCTTTTTGTTACCCAATCCTACCACTTCTCTTTCTGCAGTCACCCAATATTTTGCTGGAATATTTTTCATATTCAAAATGTTAATATCTGCTCCAGAATCAATAAGAGCAATCATTTCAAACATTTGCCCTTTTATGCAGATATTTATCAGAACATGGTGCTGTTGGTACGAGATGGTTAACAATCTCATGTCTCTGAATCCAAAATTTGGATCCTTCATACCTTCAGCAATTTGTACTTCTTGATTACTGCTATGAGAAGCAGTATGCCATGGCTGATTATCATCGTCTTCTTTTGCCATCTATTTTCCTTTCTGAATTTCTGCAACTTGAGATTTTAGTGCAGAAATTTCGGTTTTGAGATTATGAATCTCTCTGCTAACTTCTCCTAGAGTAAGAGATCTTACTCTTTCAGGCTTCTGCTGATGCCTTTGGAATGATTTTGTATTCTTTTCATATGATGCATCAACAAAGAGAGATTTCTTACCTGGACTGTTTGAAGCTTTTGCTTTTAGCTGATCCATAAAAGCTTCCATCAGGCGGTTTTTCATTTCTCCATCCTCCATGGCACAGATTTGTGACAGGATTTTTAGCTCTTCTTCTTCCGTTGCGGCCATAAGGACTTTTTCCTTCTGGGGCTTAGGCTGTTCCCTGTGTTCTTCACTTGAGTCACTGAAATATTCAGAGTCAGAATTATATTGGACATGACATGCACATTCTTCAGAATCAGAACACAAACAATCTGAAGAAATAGAGTCTGAATATTGCCCCATCTGAGCATGGAGTTCTTCTTTAGTCGAAGAACTAAATGAATCGCAAGAAGATTCATTTATTTGGTGCTGCTGAGTGATTTCTCTGATTGTGACATTCGGGCAGTGTTCTGTGCTGTGAGCATGAGAACCACATTTCATACACACAATTGGTCTTCTTCCTTCTTGCTTTACTTGTTTGTTTCTTTGGGCAAAGACTTGGGACTTCTTTCCCCTGTTTAGTTTTGATTCTTCACCCTCTGGACATCGGGAGGAAGTATGTCCAGTTTTCCCACATAGCCAACAAGTAATTTTATTCCATCTATCTTGTTTATGAGTATGCAGATGGATATCAGAAGGATTGTAATAATGAGTTTTGGGAACATATTTATAATACCCTCTTTTTGTTCCAGAGGCTTGACCACGCCTTGACTTTGAATATCTGCCTTTGGGCTTTGGATAATTTCTTCGATTTTTGTAGAAAGTTTCTTTAAACACTCTTTTGGCCTTTTTCTTAGCCTTCCTTTTATTTACCAAAGGATCATCCAATGTTAATCCATATTTGCTGCATATGGATTTTCTGTTAGGCAGTCTGGAAAGCTTTTCTGGAGACTTATTTACCTTTGAGCTAGTGCATAGACCGACCAATGTCCTTGTAATGAGAGAATAAATATCTCCCCATGTGTATGACTCAAAAGGTAATTGAAAGACTTCCTGCATTTTAATATAATCAACAAATTTAGATGGCAGAGCTGCAAGATATACCTGTTTCCATAACAGGTTCTTTGAGTCCTTGACTTCATATATTCTCTGCATCCAATCTCTGTGGAAGTCATCATATTGAGACATTTTGTGGCACTTTAAATTCATCAGAATGACTTCATTTTTATCAGCGATTTCTGTTTCACTGCCGCACCAATGTTCCAAGATCATTGATGTAAGTGCTCCTATCATGTTGCTGATAACTGTGCCATCAGGATTATGAATCACATCTCCTTTCTCATCTTTTAGCACTTCTGCTTCCATTGTTTCTATGAGTTTTGGAGATGATTCTATCTCCCACCACCTGAGGAGTGTCCCTGTAAAACACTGAATAATTGTCCTGCAAGCATCAATTTCAGATTTCCCTCGCAGACACATGAGTTTATATTCTGTGTACATGATATCAATCATTTGCCTTATTTGGCCTACACTCATGTTATCTATATTCCACTCTCTGTGGGAATCTGGAAAAAATGTGTGTGCTTCAGGAAGTTTTCCTTTGCCTTCTATGTCAGGTGCTGGATATCTGTTGAACCTGTGTTCAAGCGGTTCATATATAGGGAGGATTTGTGTATCCTGGTCTTTATGTTCCTTCCCTATGTCTGCTTCTTCATCCTTAAACAAGGATGCTATTGTGATCTTATTTGTAGCCTCAGTATCTGATGAAGACATGGCTACTTCTTTAGGAAATAATGTAGGAAACCTGTCTACAGATTTCACAGGGTCCTGAATTCTTATGCTTCCTTTTACAAGAAAGGAGTTTGGAATTGGTTTCTCAATTTTAGACAGACTTATCTTTTCAACTTTGCTAGTTAAACCAGATATAATTTGTTTGGTTGTATCTAAATGACCAACTAACTTTTCTTCTACTCCTTCTATTTTGTTCAATGAATCTCTGGCATAAGAACGAACCATGCTAGTTTCAAACTGTACATTGTTCAAACATTTATTTACATCATTTAATGATACTTGGACAGTATCAATTTGTTCCCTGACTTCTATTGATTTTGCAACATTCATTTCCAAGCCTTTTACTGCAGTATTTGTCCAGTTAAGTTGTTCACTAGCTTTCTGAATTCTGCCATCAATGCCCAAGGCATTGTCGTCTTTCTAGACTAAAGGGATGGCTTTGGCTGCATTTGTGTTTTCTCTTATGACAAATCCTTTGTAAGGAGGAAAGGTCGTAGCGGTCTCAATTTTTGATCCATCAAGTGCAGTCCAAGCATGCTTTCTTGCTAAGGTGCTGGTTGAACCGGTAAAGACATTCAAGGGAGCAATATTATCTTTCCATGAATAGAAAAATATCCAAGTGTTATTCATCTCCATATAATGCTTCCAATCATCAGCAAACTGTTTCTTCTCTATAGGAGTATAGTTCTGATCGAACTCTTCTGCTTGAGGATTAGTGTACAGATCCCAATTTAGCATGGCTTTCATCCATTGGGCACTAATCTCAGATTTCAAGCATCCATCCATAAGTGAGAAGAACTTATGCATTTCCATTACTGCGGGCTTTTTACAGTCAAAAGGAACAGTGCGAAATCTGCAATCTGGAATCAGGCCATTTGCCTGCTCAAGGTATTCCAAACCATATCTGGGTTTGGCTGGTCTCATTAAACACATCATCTCTGTCAGCCTTATATCTTCTCCTTCGAGAGTGGTAAGTTCATGCATCATGAGCACATGATCCGGATCTGATTCATGTGGGAAAGGAATATCTGTGCATTTGGGATTTGGACATGAATTTACAGATGTAGTAGGAGGAGCGATTCCAGTTCTAGGGTTATGATTTGAATGGAGGTTAGACTCAACCAGAGTAAGCAGATTAACAAGTTCTTGACAATCTGGGCATTTGACTTCTAAAGAAGAATAATTTACAAGCTGGGCTAATTCATACAAAGAATTATGTTTACAAAAAGATGAAGAGGAACAAGCTGCATCTACAGTAGAAGGATCTCTGTAATACTTGGATTGCTTACAGGCTAACTCTATTCTTCTCTGGTCAATAGTAGATCTTTTGGGGAATGAAATAACTGCAGAAGATGGATTTTCTGTAATATCAGCGGAGGTAATAGCCTTAGGAATGAGAGGCTTAGGATTATTTACAACCCAATGTTATGGAAACGTCAAGTCTTCCCATCGAATGGTCTGATGCTCAATTTTCTGATTCTTTGCATCAGTGAGGACAATTATACTTGACTTTGAGTCTCTGTTGGGTGTATGGCGGATGGCTGGCCAAAGGGTATTAGTGTGACGGAAACAACCCTTGGTCTGGATGGCTATATTATTTCTCTTTTTCTTCATATCAAAACCAGTTGTTTGGATCTGTAATTGTAGAATCTGATCTATGGTTTCGTCAAAGGTATACATAGAGAAATTGGGGTAACAGTCAAAGTAGACTGGGCCATCGGATAATGGAGCAACAATCCCGCCTATTAGGGAATCTGTATATTTATTGTGCGTCATATCTCTTATAGTAGCAAGCACAAAAGTATTTAAGCCTTTATGGGTTAAGGCATTGATCCCTACTCAGATACATCCTAAATGATAAATAATTTGTTTTTAGCCTCTTTGCCTCTACCTGTAGTTCTTTGGGTTTTAACAGAGATATAGTCTGTATATTATCTGAATTCTCCTGGACCTGGCTTACAGACTCTTTAATGCTTATTCTAGTGGCTGCAATCAAATGAAAAGCAGAAAGGTCACTATACACTTCTGAGGGAGCTATCTGGGGCAGTTCCCATCAGGCTGATGGCTGGGATTCTTCATAAGAAAGTTCAGCAGAATTTGCGAGAGGTCCCGAGTTCATTTCTCGGAATGCCCCCCATATTCTGTGTACATGATATCAATCATTTGCCTTATTTGGCCTACACTCATGTTATCTATATTCCACTCTCTGTGGGAATCTGGAAAAAATGTGTGCGCTTCAGGAAGTTTTCCTTTGCCTTCTATGTCAGGTGCTGGATATCTGTTGAACCTGTGTTCAAGCGGTTCATATATAGGGAGGATTTGTGTATCCTGGTCTTTATGTTCCTTCCCTATGTTTGCTTCTTCATCCTTAAACAAGGATGCTATTGTGATCTTATTTGTAGCCTCAGTATCTGATGAAGACATGGCTACTTCTTTAGGAAATAATGCAGGAAACCTGTCTACAGATTTCACAGGGTCCTGAATTCTTATGCTTCTTTTTACAAGAAAGGAGTTTGGAACTGGTTTCTCAATTTTAGACAGACTTATCTTTTCAACTTTGCCAGTTAAACCAGATATAATTTGTTTGGTTGTGTCTAAATGACCAACTAACTTTTCTTCTACTCCTTCTATTTTGTTCAATGACTCTCTGGCATAAGAACGAATCATGCTAGTTTCAAACTGTACATTGTTCAAACATTTATTTACATCATTTAATGATACTTGGACAATATCAATTTGTTCCCTGACTTCTATTGATTTTGCAACATTCATTTCCAAGCTTTTTACTGCAGTATTTGTTCAGTTAAGCTGTTCACTAGCTTTCTGAATTCTTCCATCAATGCCCAAGGCATTGTCATCTTTCTGGACTAAAGGGATGGCTTTGGCTGCATTTGTGTTTTCTCCTATGACAAATCCTTTGTAAGGAGGAAAGGTTGTAGCGGTCTCAATTTTTGATCCATCAAGTGCAGTCCAAGCATGCTTGCTTGCTGAGGTGTTGGTTGAACCGGTAAAGACATTCAAGGGAGCAATATTATCTTTCCATGAATAGAAATATATCCAAGTGTTATTCATCTCCATATAATGCTTCCAATCGTGAGCAAAATGTTTCTTCTCTGTAGGAGTATAGTTCTGATTGAACTCATCTGCTTGAGGATTAGTGTACATATCCCAATTTAGCATGGCTTTCATCCATTGGGCACTAATCTCAGATTTCAAGCATCCATCCATAAGTGAGAAGAACTTATGCATTTCCATTACTGCGGGCTTTTTACAATCAGAAGGAACAGGGCGAAATCTGCAATCTGGAATCAGGCCATTTTTCTGCTCAATGTATCCCAAACCATATCTGGGTTTGGCTAGTCTCATTAAACACATCATCTCTGTCAGCCTTATATCTTCTCCTTCGAGAGTGGTAAGTTAATGCATCATGAGCACATGATCTGGATCTGATTCATGTCGGAAAGGAATATCTGTGCATTTGGGATTTGGACATGAATTTACAGATATAGTAGGAGGAGCGATTCCAGTTCTGGGGTTATGATTTGAATGGAGGTTAGACTCAACCAAAGTAAGCAGATTAACAAGTTCTTGACAATCTGGGCATTTGACTTCTAAAGAAGAATAATTTACAAGCTAGGCTAATCCATACAAAGAATTATGTTTACAAAAAGATGAAGAGGAACAAGCTGTATCTATAGTGGAAGGATCTCTGTAATACTTGGATTGCTTACAGGCTAACTCTATTCTTCTCCGGTCAATAGTAGATCTTCTGGGGAATGAAATAACTACAGAAGACAGATTTTCTGTAATATCAGCGGAGGTAATAGCCTTAGGAATGAGAGGCTTAGGATTATTTACAACCTAGTGTTATGGAAATGTCAAGTCTTCCCATCGAATGGTCTGATGCTCAATTTTCTGATTCTTTGCATCAGTGAGGACAACTATACTTGACTTTGAGTCTCTGCTGGGTGTATGGCGGATGGCTGGCCAAAGGGTATTGGTGTGACGGAAACAACCCTTGGTCTGGATGGCTATATTATTTCTCTTTTTCTTCATATCAAAACCAGTTGTTTGGATCTATAATTGCAGAATCTGATCTATGGTTTTGTCAAAGGTATACATAGAGAAATTGGGGTAATAGTCAAAGTAGACTGGGCCATCGGATAATGGAGCAACAATCCCGCCTATTAGGGAATCTGTATATTTATTGTGCGTCATATCTCTTACAGTAGCAAGCACAAAAGTATTTAAGCCTTTATGGGTTAAGGCATTGATCCCTACTCGGATACATCCTAAATGCAAATAATTTGTTTTTAGCCTCTTTGCCTCTGCCTGTAGTTCTTTGGGTTTTAACAGAGATATAGTCTGTATATTATCTGAATTCTCCTGGACCTGGCTTACAGACTCTTTAATGCTTATTCTAGTGGCTGCAATCAAATGAAAAGCAGAAAGGTCACTATACACTTCTGAGGGAGCTATCTGGGGCAGTTCCCATCAGGCTGATGGCTGGGATTCTTCATAAGAAAGTTCAGCAGAATTTAAAACTCTACTGGAGCTACTAGCAAACATTTCCCTTAATGGGTTTTCCTCAGCCTGTGAATCTCTCTCTTCAAGTTCTCGGAAGGAAACAGACTTTCTGAAAGATTCCATTCTTAAATGAGTATTTTAGTTTTTGAATACCAACCTCAAGAACCAGACGTTACTGGCTCTGATACCAATTTTAAGCAGGGGCTCCTGTCACGAGCTTGCTACTTGTTGCGTCTCTTCGAATGACTTTGACAACCGACTCCTGGTGAACCAGTGGTGAACCTACTTAGAACTTTCACGCTCTTATGGCCTCAACAATGGCTTCCTCGCCTAACAACGGCCTTGGCATCCCTTCGTTCCTTTGGCGAACTTCCTGTGAACTTCGGATGAAGGCACAAAGACAACTACTACCACAACAGACAATATTAATGCGCAGATGATGTATTCAGATACAGAATGGTGTACTCATTTTATTTCAGAATGGATATGACTTTGTTTACAGAAGAATTCTTACAGAGAGATTTCCTTATAGAGATTGACTATCTTCGCATTTACCGGGCTTTATGCTGTGCGCATGGAACAAGTAATACCGGAGGCTACCTAGCGAAGGATAGACTCTGCCTTAGAATTGGACTTCGACACATATACAGACTGGTCGACTCTCTATATGATTCGGCCACTTTAGGTTCTCACCAGTGCCGAGCACACTGATGTGCAGGCTCCCAATGTTAGGATATTCCGACACATAGGATATAGTTAAGTTCAACTTGGTCTAGTATAGAGTTAGGTTAGAGTTAGGTAAAGTGTGTTTCTTTACCGTTGTACATTTTGTAACTTACAATCCGACGGTCACGATATGTAGTGATCCGACGGTTCACTCTCACCTCGGTATTACCGACACTTGATTCGTGGCTTGACACCCGATTGGTCCATGAGTTCTATTTAAAGCGCATGGAGGGTCATTGTTCGGGTAATCCGTGCATGAGAGAAGCTTATGTAAATTTTCATTCTTTGATTAATAAATTGTCTGTACCCACGTTGGGACAGGCCGTGGACTGTTTCCCTCCTTGCACTCTGAGGGTTTTAACCACGTCAAAAATACTGGTGTATTGATTTGAGATCTGGTTGTGAGCGGTGTCCTTTTGGTATTCTTTCTGAGGAACTTACCCTGTAAATTCCTACATGGTATCAGAGCTATTTGAGGGCCGCGTCCGTTGGTGATCCAAATCTGAAGCCGGTAGAACTGCATGCGGCTGTCGTTTCCTAGATCTGCTGTTTCTGACTGCTTTCGGGCCGAGAGGACTGCTCTGTTGCGTTCGGAGCATCTGTTTCAGTGAGGAACCCCTTTCGTTTCACGCGAAAAGGTTTCCGGTAGCCCTAGCTGCGTCATTTTTCAGATCGGGAGGTATACAGTGTTTTTTTGCAGTTTACTGTCATTTTCTCTCTGCTTATTTCGGTTTCGGTTTATTTAGCCTTTTTTTTTCCCGGATCTATACCTTTCATTTCTGCGTATGCTCTTTGCCCTGCGACTCTGTGCGATCTGGGCAAATCAGAAACAGAAAGAAAGGATTTTTCTCATGCGTATGCTCTTTTCCCTGCACCTTAGTGTGATCTTGGAAAATCAGAAACATTGAGAAAAATATTTAGTTTTTCGGCTAAAAGCTAACTTTGAGATTTTTTTTTAAAATTCTAGTTTTTTGGCTAAAGCTAACTTCGAGCCGTAAGGTTCGTTTTTCTTTGCATATTCGTGTTGGGTTTTGTGTTTTGTGTTTTGTAGGGGAAAAGAGCCTTCCCAAGGCAAGCACGCAAATCGAGGCCCCCCCCCCCCCCCCTCTCTCTCTCTCTCTCTCAAATATTTTGTATAGATCAATTGGTTCAAAGACTTTTTAAGAGAGTAGAGGTCTTGGGTTCAAGTCTCCATTTTGTGGGGGCGGATTTTTTCATTCCCGCACATTCGCGCACTTTGCCGGCAACGTCAACAATTTTTTTTCAAAAAGCCATAACTTCTTCATCCGGAAGCCTTTTTCAGAGCCGTTTTTTTTAAAACCGCCTATTTTTTCGAGATCTATCCATTGGACCACTTACTTTCAGCATCTTCAGCTTCAGTTTTTTTTCAAAAAATGGAAAGTCCATGCCAAGTCATTCTTGACAGCACTAACTACTTCCAATGGGTAGCCTACATGGGAGATTTACTTAGAAGTAAAGGTCTCTTCAGAATAGCCACAGACCAAGAGAAGAAACCCAAAGATGAAGACAAGGCCGAAAAATGGGAAAATAGACAAGATCAAGCACGTGGTTTGATAGGAATGTCTGTTTCTCCTGATCTTAGATTCCACATTGCAGAAATTGAAACTCCTCATGAAGCATTAGAAAAACTTGCTAAAGTTTTTGGGATTAAAAATGAAATTAGAGCCCATCAACTTGAAAATGAGTTGCTTACTTTGGATCCTAATAATTTTTCTTGCATTGAAGATTTCTTGTCCAAATTCAAGACCCTTAGATATCTCTTGGAAGGTGTTAAAGTTAAGAAAGAAGATGGTAACCTTATTTATTCCATCCTTACTAAGTTGGGACCAGCCTACTCTGTATTTGTTTCCACTTTCCATTCTACAAGGGAAGCTTTCATTTGTCAAGGCAAAGACTACAAACCCCCTTCCTTTGACTCCTTTTGTGATTCCTTAATAAGAGAACAAGAAAAACTCTTACACCTTGGTCTTCTTAATCTTGGAAACTCTTCCTCGAAAGCGTTAGCCGCCCAGCAGCAACCAAATTCAAAGAATCCTAAGAAGTCTTATCCTCAAAGGAATGGTCCTAAACCAACTCAGCCTCAAGATGAAAGATCATTTCAGCAAAATGATAAGACCAATAAAAACAAATGGAAGAAGACTGACAGACATTGTAACTTTTGTAATCGAGATGGCCACTTAGAATCTAAATGCTTTAAGAAGATGGAAGCCTTGGAAGCCGCAATGAAGAAACATAACATCCATCTGGAGCCTACTTCAACTTCAACTTCCGGAACGGCACTTTCTGCATGTCATCGTCAATCATCTCAGTCTGGTTATGCATTAAATGTATCTTCTTCTTCTTCTCATTCTCATGAGTGGCTCATTGATTCTGGAGCCTCTTGTCACATGGCCAAAAACCAAGCCATGTTTTCTTCTTTAAATGATTGTAACACCAAAAATATATATGTTGGTGATGATAGATCTCTTAATGTTGTAGGGACTGGAACTGTTCATCTAGACAATGGTCAGTTCAATGATGTATTATGTGTTCCAAACTTATCCTGCAACCTTCTATCTGTCTATCAGATAACTCATTCAGGTGAAGGTAAAATTGTTGAATTTTCACCTCATGATGTTGTAATCAAGGATCTAAAAGATCCTAAACAGATTCTAGCTACTGGTCTTGCTGATGATTCCAAAAGGTTGTATAAGTTTCACAACTTTGGGTCATCCCATCTTCCCTCAGTATTTGTTGCTCATAATGATGAAGTGAGCAAACTTTGGCATGAGCGGTTTGGTCACTTAAACTATCGCTCCCTTCAGCATCTATGTAAAGAAAATATGGTGACAGGTCTTCCTATGGTATCTTGCAAAGATGGTGTTTGTTCCGGATGTGTACTCGGAAAACATCATCGGGACAGTTTTGACAAACGTGCCTCTTGGCACGCCTCAGCCCCTTTACAGCTTGTGCACAGTGATTTATGTGGTCCTCTTCCTGTTGCTTCATTCTCTGGCTGCAAGTACTTCTTAACTTTCATTGATGATTTCTCCAGACGCACTTGGGTATACTTCTTAAAACTCAAGAGCGAAGTATTTAACACTTTTTTGGCCTTCAAAGCATTTGTTGAAAAACAATCTGGACATCAAATTCTTAAGCTAAGAACTGATAATGGTGGAGAATATGTTAAAAACGCATTCATCAACTTTTGCACCGAAAATGGAATTCAAATGCAACATACTGTTCCATACACTCCACAACAAAATGGTGTAGCTGAAAGGAAAAATCGCACCTTAAAGGAAATGGCTAATTGTATGCTGCAATCTAAAGGACTCAGTCTTAGTTTTTGGGCCGAAGCAATTAATTGTGCAAATTATATAATCAATCGCACTCCTACTAAGGTTCTAGAGAATATCACTCCAGAAGAAGCTTGGAGTTCCATTAAACCAGATGTAAGTCACTTTCGTGTGTTTGGAAGTGAAGCATGGGCCCATATTCCAGATGAAAAGCATAAAGCTTTAGAACCTAAGAGTGAGAAATGTACTTTTGTTGGATATTCTGAAGATGTAAAAGGTTATAGACTTATTCCATTTAAGTCCAAAAATGTTATCATTAGAAGAGATGTAAAATTTGATGAAAATAAATCGGCCTGCGAGCCTAGTCCGGCGGATGTGCCACCTCTTCCTATCTCTTCTATCTTTGAAAACATTTCTTCTTCTGATGATGAAAGCGAGGATGATAATCCTCCCCCACCTTCTCAGGATCCTCAACTTCCAAGATGGGTCCGTGCTACTCGGGATGCAGCAGGTGATCTTGCCGGTGATCCTACAGATCAGCGACGTACACGTTCTCAGTTTGAAAGAGCCTCTTCTTTACTGGCTCAAGCTCCAGTAAATCATGATCCTGACACTTTTGCAGAAGCTTCAGGCCATCCACATTGGGAAGCAGCTATGAATGAAGAATATCATTCATTGATGACAAATGATACATGGGATCTTGTTCCTCTACCAAAGGGACGCAAACTTGTTAGATGCAAATGGGTTTACAGAACCAAGTATGGACCAGATGGGAAAGTTGATAAACATAAAGCTCGTCTAGTTGCTAAGGGCTTTTCACAGGTTGAAGGCATTGACTACACTGAAACCTTCTCTCCAGTTGCCAAAATGAACTCTATCCGCCTTGTTCTTTCCCTTGCTGCCTCTTTAAAATGGGAAGTCCATCAAATGGATGTTAAATCTGCCTTCTTGCATGGGGACTTGCAGGAAGAAATCTATATGGAACAACCCATTGGCTTCATACAAACAGACTCCAGCCTCGTTTGTCGACTTAAGAAATCCCTTTATGGCCTCAAGCAAGCTCCTCGGGCTTGGTATGCCAAAATGGATAGCTTTCTTTTAGAATCTGGCTTTTCTAGGTGTCATTCTGACAATACTGTCTACACCAAGAAAGTGGGCAACTCTCTTATCATCCTTGTTCTTTATGTTGATGATCTTATTCTTACTGGTAGTGATCCCAACCTTATAAACCATGTGAAGTCCAGCCTTAAAAAGAAATTTGAAATGACAGACTTAGGACACTTACACTATTTTCTCGGTCTTCAAGTCTTGCAATCCCAAGAAGGTATTTTCCTTTCCCAGTCCAAGTATGCTTGTGATATTCTTCGTCATTTTCACATGGAAGACTGTAAGCCAGCCCCTTCTCCCTTTCAGTCTGGAGTCAAACTTTCAGTCTCTTGTACTTCTCCTGAAGTTGATGCTACCTTATACCGTCAACTTGTCGGAAAACTCTTGTATTTAACCCATACTCGTCCTGATCTTTCCTTTGCTGTTGGCCTTGTTGCTCGTTTTATGCAAAACCCCCGTGAAAGTCATTGGAAAGCAGCTAAAAGAATACTTCGTTATGTTCGAGGTACAGTACAGTTTGGGATTCATTACAGTGCCAAAGCAGCTCCTCTGTTAGTTGGTTTCACTGATTCTGATTGGGCTGGTGACCTTGATGATCGGAAGTCTACTGCCGGTTATGTCTTCACTCTTGGTTCAGGACCTATTACATGGGCTTGTAAGAAACAGGCTGCCATTTCTCTTTCGTCAGCAGAAGCAGAGTATCGTGGTGCCGTGGAAGCTAGTAAGGAAGCCTTGTGGCTTCGTCAGATCCTATCAGAGTTTGGCTTTGAGCAGCAGCATCCAACCACACTTTGGTGTGATAATCAAAGTGCCATTCAGCTATGCAAAGATCCAGTCCAGCATCAGCGCAGCAAACACATTGAACTACACATGCACTTCATCAGAAAGCTCATTCATGACCATGTTCTTGAAGTGCAATATTGTCCAACAGATGATCAGGTTGCAGACATCTTCACAAAGGCTCTCACAGAGGCGAAGTTCACTAAACTTCGATATATGCTTGGAGTTCAGGAAGTTGTCACTAAGGGGGGATAGGCTCTAGTGCCTCCTTCCTTCTCCTATTGTGTCATATTTGTAAATCCTTCAATCCTATCCCAAGTTGTTCTTAAGGGGGGATGTTAGGATATTCCGACACATAGGATATAGTTAAGTTCAACTTGGTCTAGTATAGAGTTAGGTTAGAGTTAGGTAAAGTGTGTTTCTTTACCGTTGTACATTTTGTAACTTACAATCCGACGGTCACGATATGTAGTGATCCGACGGTTCACTCTCACCTCGGTATTACCGACACTTGATCCGTGGCTTGACACCCGATTGGTCCATGAGTTCTATTTAAAGCGCATGGAGGGTCATTGTTCGGGTAATCCGTGCATGAGAGAAGCTTATGTAAATTTTCATTCTTTGATTAATAAATTGTCTGTACCCACGTTGGGACAGGCCGTGGACTGTTTCCCTCCTTGCACTCTGAGGGTTTTAACCACGTCAAAAATACTGGTGTATTGATTTGAGATCTGGTTGTGAGCGGTGTCCTTTTGGTATTCTTTCTGAGGAACTTACCCTGTAAATTCCTACACCCAAATCACCTAAGGACTTAAGTTCTTCTCGTTATGCAAGCAGATCATACAGAATGTCTGCAGATGCAGAGCAGGAGAGGCACTTGACTCAAACACACAAAACTCTAGACTCAATCTAAACTCGAATGCCTCATCAATGAGCCTTACCCTCATTATATAGGAATGAGAGGGGACAAACATTACTGTAGGCCATCCGTAAATGGTGGATAGAATCATTACTTTTCGGATAGTGCTAAGGCGACGTCCGCACAAAGATTCCCATCTAAGGAAAGGAATAGTTGCTTTCGGGTAACGCCAGGGAAAATCTGATAGTAGATTCTGTCCGGAAAAGCAAATCCTATGGAAGATAACAAAGTGGATGCTTTCTTTCAAAGCCCACGAGAAAATTATTCATGCCGACAAAACAAAGTGGATGCTTTTTCGTAAAAGCCCATGAGAAAATTATATTTTATTTACATTGTGGATACTTTGGTACAACAAAGCCCACGGGAAATCTGGTCACAATTAAGCCCTTGTGACTGGTCCGTATTATTTACATCAAAAAATAGTAAGATCAGGGAATCTATCCCTTTTATACTGCATTGTGTCCCAGGCTTTTGTGTAAATCCTGCGGACAATCATGGGCTTCCCAAGCACAATCTGGTACTGGACTTTGGTTAATACAAGCCATTCCATGTGTTCTCTCATATATTCTTCAAGGGAATTATTATATGGGGAGGACTTGTAAGTTGACCATTCACCTTTAGTAATTTGTTTAATAGTGTTATAAACAGGGTGATTACAGTCTGTACTACATTGCTCAATACATGGTTTGCAAAGATTTTTGCAATATTTTTCATGTTCTATAGGGTCCATGGCAGTTCTGTTTATTCCATAATCAGTCCACCAGTCTCTAAACCACTTACATTGTTGATATCCTTGAAAATGACTGATGGCACTGAACCTGAGTCTGGTGTAGTAGGTTTCGATCTTGTCGTCGAGGTTGAGAAATTCCCACCAGAGCTGTTTGTAGTCTGCAAAGTTATACACTGTATCTGGAAATATGATCTTGGGATCATTTCTTGGCCATCTGGCAGTTGGCTAGGTTCTAACATGGCCTGGTTCATTCCAGAGATCTCTTGTCTTGTATATATAGACATACCTTTCATACATTCCTGTGCTGTGTCCACCATGGCACCAAATAGTGGCAATGTCGTGAAAATTTTGTTCCAAAGCCTGTCTTGCAAGGTCACCATCCCGTCTTGCTTTATCATATATCATATCATGAATCCACTTTCCTCCTTTAGGGTATACTTTTCTTTCTGGAACAAAGTGTTGGAGGTCAGTGTGTGGCTGCAAATTGGCATCTAGCACCTTCGTATTTCGGAGCTGCCACGTGGGTTTCCAGTTTCTTTTGTAGGTTTCCCAGTCTTGGTCATCAGGCACGGTTCTCAAGACTTCTTGTTTCTGGTGCTGGTCCCATTCTGTGATGATCATCATGACATGATCTTTTGTTTCAATGTATTCTCTGCTAAGAAAATCAGGCAAATTATTGTCTTTTCCTTTGATGTGCTCTACCTGAAAGTCAAAGTTTGCAAATAAAGCCTGCCATCTGGCAAACTTGGCTTCTCCGACCTTCTTGATGTCTTTTGTTAACACCTTCTACAGAGCAGATGCATCAGTTCTTAGAAGAAAAGGTTTATTAATAAGATAAACTTCAAACTTACTGATGCAGTTCCATGCTGCCTTGACTTCTTTCTCTATCGTGGAGTAGTTCAGTTCGGTTGGATTCCATACTCCTGAGGCAAATTGAACAACTTGCTCTTCTTTTCCAACCTTTTGCTTTAGAATACCACCCCATCCAATATTACTTGCATTGGATTCAACTATTTTGTATGCAAGATCATCAGCAACATACAGAATGGGCAAGGATTTTACCTTGGCCTTGATGTCTTTGACTGCTTTTGTATGGACTTCTATCCATTCAGGAGGATTCTTCGTCAGCCTCTTATTTAAGATTTTTCTGTCACTGGCGCAGTCTTGATAAAAATTGCTGACGTAATTAAGGCAACCTAAGAACCTTTGCAGTTGGTTCTTATCTGTGATAACATCTGGAAACTTATCTGCAAACTCCAATGCATGCTTTTGCAGAGAAATCTGCCCATTACAGATCATATGGCCCAAAAATTTGATAGTGGTTTGAAATACCTCTATCTTCTTCTTGCTAAGCACTAAACCATTGTGCTTAACCAAATTCTTAAAAATATTTACATGTTTAAAATGTTCCTGAATAGTCTTAGAAAATATTAATACATCATCAATATATACAATCAGCCAATCAAAATATGGCTTGAAAATGTCATCCATTACCTTTTGAAACTTTGATGGAGCATTCTTGAGTCCAAAAGGCATGACATTCCATTCATAATGTCCTGCTGGTATGCTGAAGGCAGTTTTAAACTTATCTTTCTCAGCAATGGCCACTTGCCAAAATCCTGCTTTCAGGTCGAACTTAGAAAATATCTTGGCACCTGCTATCCTTCTGATCAAGTCTCCTTTGTGTGGGATTGGATAGGTGTCATCAGCCAGGACTGAATTTAGAGGCTTATAGTTTATGACTAATCTGGGAATGCCTCTAATCTGTTCAGCTCTTTTGTTGACATAGAACCTGTAACAGTTCCAAGGACTATTGGATTCTATGATCAGTCTTCTACTAAGAAGCTGCTGAATCTCTTTCTGGCAAAGATCTCGATACTCTGTGTTCATCGGGATGGATTTGCTTTTACAAGGCTTGCCAGTGTATCCTTCCTTGTAAGGGAGCTCCACTGTGTGTTGCTTCCTGTGCCAAAAGGCGATAGGTTCTTCAGAGCAGCATTCTTCTTCTATTATTCATTCTTCTTCTATTATTTTCTTTAAATCTCCAATTTTGTTCTGGATTTGAGGTAGCTTAAGCTTTTCTTCTATTCTCAGCGTACATTTCAGATCCTTTAATTCTGATAGTCTAGCTTCGGCTCTATCCAGATCTTGTACAGTGTGTACCATTGTAGAAATTATAGGATTGGAGATATATGGAAGTTCAATTTTCTTTCATGTCCCTTTTGAGGTGGGGACAGAAATAAAATATCTAGCTTTACCTCCTTTGAGTCTAAGTGACCCATGAGGTTCTACTGCTGCAAGAAAGATATTACCAAGAATGCAGTCTACTGGAATATCAGCTATTGCAAACTTCATATAAATACAGTGGCTTTCAAAATAAACAGATGCTTTGGGTACTTCGTATCTAAGCTTTTTGTTACCCAATCCTACCACTTCTCTTTCTGCAGTCACCCAATATTTTGCTGGAATATTTTTCATATTCAAAATGTTAATATCTGCTCCAGAATCAATAAGAGCAATCATTTCAAACAGTTGCCCTTTTATGCAGATATTTATCAGAACATGGTGTTGTTGGTATGAGATGGTTAACAATCTCATGTCTCTGAATCCAAAATTTGGATCCTTCATACCTTCAACAATTTGTACTTCTTGATTACTGCTATGAGAAGCAGTATGCCATGGCTGATTATCATCGTCTTCTTTTGCCATCTGTTTTCCTTTCTGAATTTCTGCAACTTGAGCTTTTAGTGCAGAAAGACTTGGGTCTCAAGTTTTTTTTATAAACAATGCAATTAATTATAGGTATTATAGTATTGAATTATAAAAAATGAAAAATAATTATTTAAATTGTTATTAATATAGATTTATTTTAAGTATATGAGTAGAGATATTAAATTTTTTCAGGTGTTATTTTTTAGAGTGCAAAATATAATGTTATTTTTCACTATTTAAATTGTATTTTTAAATGTTAAATAAGGTATATAGGACCAAATAAACGTTGTAACCATAAAAATTTAATTTTTTCATGAGATATACATAATTTTTTAAAAATAATATATAATATATACGTAATTGACATTAAAATATTTTATATAACATGTACATTCAAATTAAAATAGTTTTCTTATTATTAATGTATTTGTAAGTATATGTTAATATTTTTTTTTGCTGAATTAAACGTCGTACCTTCTATTCAAATTGATAATAAAACCATATTACACAGTGTAAAAATGTGACATGGGCCACCTATAGCCTAGGAAACCAGGTCTAAGGCCCACTATCTGGGCCCAGGGCCCACCAAAACATGACGTCGGGACCACAAAAGATAATCGAACGCCTCGACCGTTCGATCTATTATCAGAGATATAACGGTCATGAACAATATCGGGCCACTAACAAGCATACCCGTTAACTCTTGAATCAGACCCGATAAGCCTTTAGATACCGCTCTATAAAAATTTCGGGTCCGTTTTCGCTGATAACCCTCGCTCATGTAGTCCGCCTAAAATCCACCAGATGCATACGATTCCCGCCAGTCTAAGTAACTTGCTCGCAGTTTAACACTGCTTTCGGACCCGAAGATTGATAAAGCGTCTGTTAAAGTTGATTTCGGGTTTGGATGGCTTGGTAACCACCTAGCGATTTGCCACGCGGAATTGATAAGATTGTTGCTATTTCTCCTACCTACTCGCACTTTAACCAAGCTCCTTACATAGCCAATGAAAAGGCGATCTATAGTATAATTCAAATTCATGTAAATACTTGTGTTTCAATAGAAACCCGCTTGAGAACTTTGGGTTTGTAGCATTCTTGGCACCTATTCCGGCCTAAGGACCGGCCATTCTTTTCGTTTATATCGCTGAACTGTTGTTTAATGTGGACTAAAATTCAACTGTTTCTAGAAGTCTACAACTTGCTAGTATCCCTTGCTCTAATAGAGCTCCCGGTCTGCGTTCGCTTGTTTGAGACACTCTTCCCTCAATCTACCTCGGGGGATCTCTATCCATATATATTTATTGTTGTTTTTCGCATAGATTACGCCTTCATTAGCTAAGATGTTCTCTAATTTGTTGGTTTTTTGGCGCATATGAGTGAAACTCAGGGTTATCATGTTCTGCAGGTGGGATTGAATCCTTTGATAGACTTGCAGAAGCCTCCAATGTCTCGAAACTTTTTCCGAAGCTAAGCCATAGAAAATTTTATTGACTGAATTGATAATCAATTCGGAATCGGCTTCAATTATAATGTTATGAAGATTTGAGTCCCTTAGGATTTCTAAACATTGCTCCAGGGCCATGAGCTTTGCCATATTGTTTGTGGCTTTCCCCAAATTACTATGAAAGATGATTTTTATACAACCCTTTTCATCCCTTATCACTCCTCCATAACCAACCATGCCTGGGTTTCCTTTTGAGGCCCCATCTATATTGCATTTCATAAAACCTTGAGGGGGAGGTTGCCAGAAATCCTTATCAGCAATTATGTGATTTGCATTTTTGTTTTTTCCCTTTGGGATAAGCCCTTGCAAACCCAACTGTATTAGTATCTACACATCAGTGTATTTAGGTTGGTTATCAGGGGGTTTTTAATGAGGGTTCCTACCATCTCATTGAACTGTCTTAAAATCTGTGCCATGACGCTCTGGGAAGAACCTTTCCTGTTTTTGAATATTCTGTTGTTGCATTCTTTCCAAACATCCCATATTAGAAAGCTTGGAGCTAAAGCCCAAGCTTTGTTGACTATTTCATTATCAGAGAAAATTTTCCTCCACTTCTTTAAGGTGTTGGTAATGCTACCCATGTCCCTGTATGTTTGTTTGAATATCGAAGCAATCCAATTCCACAATGTGGATGTGAATGGGCAGAGGTTGAGAAGGTGATCCATAGTTTCTTCTTGTAATTCACATAGCTGACATTTAGATGGACCAGCGACCCCTTTTTTCCTAAGGTTTTCCTAGGTTAGAATTTTTTTATGTTGCACTAACCACATGAACAGTTTGATCTTCATTCGGCTTTGGTTCTGCCATAGGTCCTTTCGTACCCAATTAGGGTTTGGAAAGTCAAGCCCAAGGGCTATTTGCTTGGCCTCTTTGAGGTTAAAGGTGCCTTCATTGTTATTGTCCCATCTTAGCTGGTCTGAATCTGCTGATATTAGAATCTTTCTCTGTTCCAGGATGGCTTTTAGAGCTTCTGCCTGTGCCTTCAAGGGGGAGTCATCACTGTATACCATGTTCTTCCATATCCTCCATTTTCCCTCGCTTTTTTCCTGATCCCAAAAGTCATTTACTCTAAGTAACCTTTTGTTTTCAGTATCGTTCTTGAGATTTGCAAATTCTTCTCTTAACAATTTAGGTTCCTGTTGCCACTTATCCTCCCAAAACCATGCAAGGTTTCCATCTCTAATTTCCCAGAAACTGTGTTTCTGAACAATGGCTCTATTCTCCCAAGCTTTGTTCCAAATGTGTGAGCCTTTGATGATCCTCGACATTCTAATGTGATCTCTGTCTTGCCAATTGTTTGCATATTTCTGTTTCCAAATTCGGGCCCAAGGGGAAGATGAATCTTTTAGCCATCTCCACCATAGTTTTGCCCCCAAAACTTTGTTTAGCACTTCAGGATCATCCAGTCCCAAACCTCCATGTGTCTTAGGTTTACAGATTTTTTCCCAGGCTACCAAGGCCCATTTTTTTTTCTCTTCCCCTTTGCCCCAAAGAAAATCTCTTTGGATATTTTTGCATAGTTGCATGACTCCTTTAGGAGCTGGAAGGGATAAAAACATAAAGATGGGGAGTGTTTGTAGGACAAATTTTGTGAGCACTAGTCGTCGTGCTAAGTTCAAAGACCTACTTGTCCATTTCCTTATTTTGTCCTGTAGCTTATTAATCACAGGCTCCCAAACTGTCTTGCTCAGAGGTTTGTCAGTTAGCGGTACTCCCAAATATTTGGAGGGTAGCATATCTCTTTGAAAGCCTAGAATTCTGGATATATTTCTTTGAATAGCATGTCAATATTAAAAAATAAAATATTTGATTTGGTAAGGATTACCTTTGTGCCCGCTGCGAGTGCAAAGTCTTTCAGGATTTGTTTGTAGGCTAGAGCTTCCCTGACTGTAGGTGTACCCTGTAGCATAGTATCATCCACAAATTGTTGATGGGTTAAAGCATCTCCGTTCATGGTGAGTTTGAGACCCTGGATTTTGCCTTCTACTTTGGCAAATTTGATAACTTTGCCTAGCCCTTCCATCATGAGAATAAAGAGGAAGGGTGAGAGAGGATCTCCTTGTCTGAGACCTCTCGTCGGATTAAAGGGCTTGGATGGTGAACCATTTAACAGGATTGAAAAACTAGAGGTAGTTACAAGGGCCATCACCCATCTTACCCAGTTATGGTCAAATCCATATGCTATAAGAACTCTCCTTATGTAAGCCCAAATTATCTTATCATAAGCCTTTTCTAGGTCAAGTTGCATAATCATTCCCGCCTGACTGTTGCTTATAAGTGAGTGAACCACCTCGTGTGCTTGAATGATATTGTTCAGAATTTCTCTGCCTTCCACAAACCCAATTTATTCCTCAGATACGAGAGTTGGAAGAATGGGTTTAAGCCTGTTGGCAATTATTTTGTACACCACATTGCATAATGCTATTGGTCTGAATCTGTCTGGTGTCATAGCATTATCCTGTTTTGGAATTAAGGATATGAAAGAGGTATTGAGCGCCTTCAAAACAGTTCTATTTTTCCTAGAGTCCTCCACCACATCGAGGATATCCTACTTGATTATTCCCCAACATGCTTTAAAGAAGTCAACATTAAAACCATCTGGACCTGGTGCCTTCCCATTTTGCATTTCTTTGATGACTTTGCTGACCTCCTCTTCATTCATAGGCCTGTTTAGATTATAATTGTCTTCTCTTGTCACAAGCTTAGGAATGTGCTTTGTAAAGTCATTGATGAATTGTGATCTGTCTAAGAGAGGTTCCTTTGCTATGCCTTGGAAATGTTGAACCAGTGCAACTTCTATTTCTTTGTGGGTATCGAGTTGATTTCCTTGAGAATCTTTGATTTTTGAGATCCTGTTATGAGACCTGTGATCCATGGTAGATTTGTGAAAAAACCTTGTGTTCCTTTCTCCTTATTTTAACCATTGTACCCTTGATTTCTGTTTCCAGAATATTTCCTCTTGTTTGCATAATTCTTCCCATTCTTGTTGATGGTAGTCAGCTTATTCCTTTCTTCCCCCATCGAAGCCATCTAATATGAGGATCTGGTTAATTTCATGTAGCTTTCATTCTGCCACTTTTTTGGCTTAAAAAATGTTGCCAAACTCATTCTTATTCCAATATTTAAGCCTAATTTTGATATGTTTCAATCTTTTATGCAGGAGGAACATTTTAGTGCCTTGAACTTGCATATCCTCTGTCCACCATTTTTCAATATTGTTGATAAAGTCCAGATGGGTGAGCCAAATGTTTTCAAACCTGAAAGGTCTGTTTCTTGGAGTTCCTATAAAGGATGCTTCAAGTTGAACATGCCAATGATCCGAGCCACCAAAAGGGAGTATCATCGCTGACAAGTCAAGGCCTGTTAGGATAAGGTCCTCCGAGATAATAAATCTGTCTAGTTTTGAGGCCACCTAAGACTCTCCTCCCCTTTTGTTATTCCAGGTAAAGATGCCATTACTTGTCTATGTGTCTACTAGCCTCATATTGTTTATAAAATTCTAAAATGCTATGGAGTCTCTACCTAGTGATCTGGTTCCACCTTTTTTTTCTGATAGGGACCTGATCATATTAAAGTCCCCTCCCAAAATCTAGGGGACGCCCGAATGTCTGTCTCTTAGATCCTCCAGTGAAGTTAGAAGTCTTAGTTTGTCTTTAGGCTTCTATGGACCATAAAGATTTGTGATTAAATAAACTTCCTTGTCCCCCAAAGGTTGAATAAACACTGATAAGTAGTTCCTAGATGCTTTAGCATCTAGGATTCCTATTTTCTGAGGGTTCCATAGTGTGAGAATTCCTCCTGCTGTTTTGTTTGCTTTAACTTCTAGATATTCATATTTAGACAACCATTTGCTATGTATTTCTCGTATTTTTTCTACTGAAAATTTTGTTTCCTGGATAAAAATCATATCTGGTTTTTCTTCTTTCATTCTATTGCTAAGATTCCTTTGTTTCCTTTTACTCCCTAGACCCCTAATATTCCATGTTGTGAGCTTCATTAAGAAAGATTTGTAAATGAGTAACTGGTTAGGTCTTTCATCTTACCTGAATCAATCATGAGTTTTCCACACTCTATCAGCAGCTCGTTCTGTTTTTTCCTACCTCTTTTCTTGCTTGGGTTCCTAGGAGCTAGTCCCAATGCTGCCTTCATTGTTTTCACCCCTTCGTTGTCCTGACTATCATGGTTTCTTTTGACTCCCGAGCCTTTTTCCTGAGTTCTCCATAGGAACAACTGTTGCACTCTATTGAACTCCTCTTGTGGTAGCGAATCCATTCCTTTGGTGGTTCCCTGCTCCAGGAATTTTTCCAGATCTAGATGCTCCCTATCAAGAATATCCTGCAGTTCATGATCCTCTGTTCTCACCTCGCTTGGGGTCATCTCTTGGTCCCTATTAAGTTCCATGGTGTTCAGTAGATCCTCCTTTTGTTGGTTGTTGTCATGTGTGTCCTCCATACTCTCTTCCTTTTCCTTCTCCACCGGGCTAACCTCCAGAATTTGATTTACTTTATCGTGCTTCTCTTCTTCTTCTAGAACCTTGTACCTATTCTGACTTGGTTGCTTTTCCTCGTTGATTTTCTTTTGGTACTTTCTCCCTCATTTACCTCTGTTTCCCACTTTGCTAAAGCTTTTAGTTTCTTTCCTTGAGGTAGCTTTAGTTCTGCTTTCCATTTTGTTTAAGGTGCAGTCCCTGAATAGATGCCCATGTTCATGGAATTTGCGGCATCTGAAAGGAACATGCTCATAGTCCATCGCTTGTACCCATTCTTCATAAAAAACTTCCAGAATTACTTCATCCGGTAGAGCTCTAGAGAGGTCCATCTCTACGCATATCCGGGCAAAGGAGGTATACTTTCCCCGCCTAGTGGCCTCTGATATTTTTACAAAATGCCCTAGTTTATTTCCTATTGCTTTTAATGATTCCGGCTGCCAATAATCCAGTGGTAAGGAGTAGAGCCTTACCCAAATTGGGACCGAAGTGAATGTCTCGCACTGCGGGACAAAATTCATCACCCAAGGCCGCATATAGAGGCATCACCCAAGGCCGCATATAGAGGCCTGCAGCAGCATAGAAGTAGGGCCCTCCTTCAAACACCCTGTCTTTATCCTCAATGTTAGTAAAAACTACAGTGAAGAAACCCTTTGATCCAAGGTGTAGATCTATATCCCCCTTAGGTTTCCAATGATTCTTTATCCATGCTTGTAAAGCCTTCTCTGTTGGCCATAACCCCATGAATTTACAAATGACTGCGTAAGTCGCCATGTGTTCCCTATGCGCCTATAGCACTAGATCACTTAACACCACTATGGGTGTGATAGTTGCCCTAGGCTTACATGGTCTAGTTTGATTTCTGGTGTCCGCATTCTGATTTTCTCCTTCTATTCGTTTTTCTCTTATGACTTCTTCTTGCATATTTTCCTAACACTGTGTACTTCTGTTGTTCGTTTCCCTCCTCCTAAAATTCCGTTTTCAATCTCCAGAGGTTTCTTGAATCGATTAGAGACTTCCTGACTGTAGGAGGGAGTGGAACTCCCCCCCTCTCGCCTCTCCATGGTTCCCAACGCTTAACTTCTGTTGCAAACCCTAGCTCTCTCCTCCTCCATTCTCGCCCGCCTATTCCCAGGTTCCTCATCAACTATTGCATCGATAATGTGGCATCTTACTTTAGAAGGATATCTAGAATCAGAGATTAAATCCAAGAAATAGATGAAATTGTACCAGAAAGAGAGCTTGTAATTAATGCTCTTCTATGTCTACCAAAATCTTGGAGTGCTTTTACATCAAGAATCAAGTATATGTTAATATTAATTCATATTAAAATATTTTATTAATAACCCACATTGAATATTTTTTTATGTACAACATTAAAATATTATATATATATATATATATATATATATATCAACGTAAATTAGTTAATATATTACTTCAAATAGTTTATTTAAACTTCTTGTTGAAATATTTTTGAAAAGTATAAGATTTAAACAAGTTACTCACACATTTTTTTTACTTTTAATTACTTTACAACATATTCAATTTTTATTATTATGGCAGAAATCATTTCTCTATTTAGAATATATTTAATTTTTATTTTTATTTTTATTGTAAAGGTAACGAATGGATGGACAAACTTACACATCTCTTTATTTAGAATATAATTATTATTTTATTTTTTATTTTTTTTAAGGTAACTAATGGATGGACAAACTTACACATTTCTCGGCTATAGAATAAGCCTCTGGGCTCAATAATCAAATACATGATAATTACTATTTTATATAATTTCTTAATTAAATATATTTTAAAATCAACTTTAATTACATTTTACGATATTCACATATTCACAATATATGTTTATTATATTATAATAAAAAATTGTTTATATATATATAAATAATTTATTTGTTTTAAGTAATTTATTATTAATTTTTCAATATTGATTGGGAAATATTATTAGCAATTTTTTATTTTTATCTAAAATAAAGTTATATTATGAGACCAAAGAAGTCAAAAGTTCTAGCTGTATTTTAGATAGACAATATAGAGAACATCTTTATCATCTTGACTAGATCGAATTTTGATTATAGGGTGGCTTAGGGGCCTCAAAGTGTAAATGTGGAAAAGGACCTTAAGATTAAAAAAAAATAGAATTTACGGCACCATTAATTATAGGTAGCTTGGGGCCTGAAAGTGTAAATGTGGAAAAAGACCTTAAGATAAAAAAAATTAGAATTAACAATACCATTATATAATTTGGAAGACTTCGAGTGACACTATGTTTCCTAGAGAAGGGATTGCAACATTCAAATTGGGCAAAGGAATAGGAGATGGATAAACCCAATTCAAAGAGGAGGAAAGACTAAACAATTAGTATCACAAGCTGTTGGAGAGCCTCCAATTGTTGATGAATACCATCCATTTCATCATCCATTCACTATATTAGTTGTCTATGGTTGATAAAGATCTCCATATTGAAGGTTAGTTGTATAGATAGTTGGTGTAGATCGAGCTAGAACAAGATCACTTGTTAACTAATCCTTCGAGATTGTTATTATACAATATGTAATTAGTTTCATATTCCGTTTTTACGGTTAATAAGCTACCGAGACACAACTGTCTCATACCTAGATTGCACATGTATAAATAAGTGATTTTATCATTAATACGATGCTATTTCATTGTGCTGTTTCATTATGGAGTTTATTCGGGCTTTTACAGTGGTATCCGAATCCTGGTTGTCCATGTCTATTGAGTTTGTTTATAAGAAGTTGTTGTATGAAGTTATGGAGGGAAGAATATACAAGTTTCATCAAATGCATTTGGAGGAGCACATTGCATTCAAAGGAGTGAAATAAAGACTGTGAGAGTGCTGGAAACCAAGTTGAAAGAAACCAACGTAAAAGTGATTACCCACGAGTAACTCTTATTGTTGGCACAATCGACAGTGAATAAATAACATTGAATATTAGCGAAGCTTTGAAGCAATTTTTTTGGAAGTGAATTATTAATTATTTTTAGTGGAATATTTTTTTTCTTCCATATTTGGCATTTGAATTTAATCCACATATTAATGGAAAGTAGAGAATGCTTCAAGGTTCATGAAAGTGAAAGTAAAAAAAGTTTTACATAATTTTTTGACAAGGATTTGTTAAATTAAATGAATATGGAGACATTTTCCAGAATATGAGACCATGAGTAAGGTGAATACATTTCCTATATATTTTATATTACTTCCAGAAACAACATCTTTGTGTGGAAGTAGGTAAAGCCACAAAGGTCAAAGTGAACAGAGAAAGAGGAAGAGCTAGAAAGGTGAAAGTGAACAAAGAAAGAAGCATAGTCAACATCTTTTTGTGGAAGAAGGTAGAGCCACAAACGTCAAAGTGAGCAGAGAAAGAGGAAGAGCTAGAAAGGTGAAAGTGAACAAAGAAAGAAACATAGTCAGCTAGGTGAAAGTGAACCGAGAAATAATCAGACAAACGTGAAAGCTAAGAGGAGAAAAAGTTGGTGAGTATCAAGTGAATACAAACTATATCAAATTGTGATTAAAGAAAATGTTTCTCATTTCTTTTATCAATTATATTGAAGAAAAATAAAATGGTTAAAGGAATGTGAAATGAGAAAGTGAAAGTAAAATTTGCTGAAATTAATTAACTTGGAGTTAAAAGTGGTGGAAATATTCCAAGTTTGTAAAAAGGAAATAGTGAAATTTGAACTTAGTTCTCCCTTGGATTATTTTTGGAACCTGCCATGAAATCACTAAGCCAATTTTTATTTAAATTAAAAGGAGAAAGAGATTTATGTTTCTCTTTTTAAAGAATATTTCACATAATTCATATTTGCAAAAGGATTTGTTTGGGTGCAAGTAATCATGACTTCATTTATTTCAATAGTTGGTAGAAGAAATTTTAGAGGAAGGAGGGACCATAATAATCAAGGTGATAGGCAACAAGGAGAAAAACAAAATTTCAAATGTTTTAGATGTGGAAAAGTTGGTCACACTGCAGCTAATTGTAGAATTCCTTGGCAAAAAGTTAGTGAAAGGAGAGAATAATTGAATGAAAAGAAAGATCAACCACCACCAGATAAGGGAAAATCATCAAATTTTACACATTATATTGTTGCTCATTGCAATTTTAATATTAATGATGTTTTTAGTATTGCATTTTCTCCATGGTAAGACAGTTGGATTTAGATTCAGGTGCCACATGTCATATGACTTTTAGGAGAGTTTTTTTTTTTAAATTTTAGTGACCAAGTTGATGGAGTAATATATTTTGCTGACAAATCTCAAATTAAGCCTTTAGGAATTGGATCTATTCGTTTCAAGATATAAAAGCTTACATATTATGTTCTACATGATGTCCTTCACATTCCACAATTTCAAAGAAATCTAGTGTCTCTTATACATATTCGACAGGAAGGGCATTCCATACATATCTTTGATGGCATTATTAAGATAGATAGAGCATCTGATCTTGTATACATTATGACCGATGTTGAAGAAGGTACACTTTTAAAATTGAATGACACATCATCTACTGTAATGAATTCTCATGATATTTCTACTCTTGTAGCACAACGAAATGATACTCTATCTTCCAGTTTATTATGACATGCTTGTTTTTGTCACATTAACTATGACAACATCAAAATTATGAGGTAAAAAGGTATGAAAGGATTGCCTACAACTCCAAGAAAGCTTACACCTTATGATGCTTGTATTTTGGGGTAACATTCTAAGCAACCTTTTCATAGTTCTTCTTCTATATATTAAAGAAAATTAGGTCTCATACATTTAGATTTATGTGGTCCTATGCCTGTTACAACTGCCAATGGTAACAAATATATGATAACATTTATTGATGATTATTTGAGAATGTATTGGGTGTATTTGTTGAAAGATAAGTCACAAGTATTTGAAAAATTTAAAACTTTTCATTTGATGGTCAAAAATGAAACTCAATTGATCATTGGCATTCTCAAAATTGATAACAGTGGTGAATATAATTCTACTGCTTTTGAACTGTTTTTAAAGGACAATGGAATCAAACATCACACTACCACACCTTATAATCCACAATAGAATTGCATTGTAGAACTTATGAATACAACTTTGCTTAATATGATTAGATCTATGATGTTCTTTAAGAATGTTAAGTTGATGTTTTGGGGAGAAGCAGTGCTTTGTGCAACTTATATTCACAATCGTTGTCCTTCTTCTGTCATCAATAATAAATCTCCTTATGAAATGTGGTATAATCATCTTCATGCTAGTCAATCTTTTAGTCTTTGGTTCTCTATGCTATGCATTAATTCTTAAACATTAGCGCATCAACTTGAGTGATAGGAGTTGGAAATGTATTTTCTTTGGATATTCTGCTACTTCCAAAGCTTATAGGTTCTATGATGAGGAGAACAAGAAATTTATTCTTTCCAGAGATGTTATTTTTCTTGAATGTGACAAAGATAGTTCCATTTTTGATAGACAACTGACTCATTTGGAGAAATTTTCATCCAAAAAGTTCTATTTTGAATTTGATAACGATGCTCCACATACTGAAGGGGGGGGGATTCCCATTCTGGATCAGTCTCTGGTTCTTCCATCTTTGAATAATGAGAATGTTATTGTTGAAGAAAATTTGGATGATAGTAATGTTTTTGTCGGACTAGAAATTTCTCTTGAAGAGCCTGTCCTTGAGCCTATTTTTCAAGATGAGCAACCATCACAATCACTTCAACAACATTTACGAAGATCCAAACTCTTGGTTGTAAATTGGCGTATAAGATCAAATACAAAGAAGATGGTTCGCTTGATAAATACAAGGCAAGGCTGGTAGCAAAAGGCTACACTCAGAAGAAAGGTGTTGACTACACAAAGACATTTAATCCTATAGCAAACTAGGGCACGATTATAACTCTTTTTTCTCTTGCAGTTCAGAATAGATAGAAGATACACCATGTGGATGTTAAAACAATGTTTTTGAATGGCGATTTGAAGGAGGATGTTTATATGTTTCGACCTGGAGGTTTTTCTATTAAAAGCAAAGAGAAAAACATATGTAAGTTGGTTAAGGCTTTGTATGGACTGAAACAAGCATCTCGTGCATGTTATGAAAAATTAATTGAACACCTTCTCAAGTTGAATTATAAGTTATTTGATTTGGATGATGCAACTCTTTTTGTTAAGAAGATTAAAAAGTTAGTTGTATATTTGGTTGTGTATGTAGATGATTTGATGATCACAAGAAACAATGATGACTATATAGCGTCCGTTAAAAGATAATTATTGAAAGTTTTTGACATGACAAATTTGGGTTTATTGCATTATTATTTAGGAATTGAAGTTGATCAGAAACCCAAATATTTTTATTTCTTAGAAACCGTATATTGGAAAACTATTGGACATATTTGGGATGAGGGATTGTAACCCTCTTGCTACTCCTATGGAGAAGAATTTGAAGCTTACTTCCAATGAAGGAAGTACATTTGAAAACCCAACAAAGTGTAAACAACTTGTTGGAAGTTTGAGTTTTCTAATTACTACTCGACCTAACATAGATTTTGTTGTAGGGATACTTTCCAGGTTCATGCATCAGCCATGAGAAGGTCATTGGAATGCAGGAAAGCAAGTGCTCAATTATTTGAAAGGCACTCGAACATATGACTTCAAATATTCCAAAGTTGCAGATTTCTATTTCACTGGCTATTCTAATTCTGATTTTGATGGAGATAAGGAGAATGGAGTCTCTACTTATGGTTATTTGATGAGTCTTGGATCAACAACCATTAGTTGGAGATCACACAAGAAATTTGTTCCTGTTGATTCTACCACCGAAGCCGAATATGTTGCAACAGCTCAAGCTACAAAAAAAATTATTTGGCTTTGCAAAATACTTGAATATTTGCAGGAGAAACAAAAGGCTTCAACTCCACTACTTATTGACAACTCTTCTGCAATTCAGTTGGCCAAGAATATGAAGTTTCATGATCGAAGCAAGCATATTAACACCAAATATCACTTGATTCAACACTATGTATAGGCCAAAGTTATCCATCTGACACACTGTCCTACTTCACAACATATCACATACATATTTACAAAGGCATTGGGACGTGAAAAGTTTGAAAAGTTAAGAATGTTACTCAGCATATCAGATGCCCCTTCGGATTAAGGGGGAAATTTTAACTAATCCTTTGGGAGTGTCATTGTACAATATGTAATTAGTTTCATATTCCATTTTTGCAGTTAATAAGTTACCGATACACAACTGTCTCGTACCTAGATTGCACATGTATAAATAAGTGATTTTATCATTAATACGATGCTCTTTCATTGTGCTATTTGATTATGGAGTTTATTCGGGCTTGTACATCACCTAGTTTGGTAGAGATAGAGGATTGCCATCATCATTAAAAAAATGGTCTAAACTGCATCTTTGAAGAAGGCATGTCTTTGGTATAGGCATAGGTGAATTTCTTCTGCATTTCATTGGACAACTAGACACATCCACCAAAACCCAAATAACATTTTGTTATTCTAAACCCATGTAAAGTTAAAAAAGCTTCCATAGGCCATTGGAATAATGGGCCTTGTGTAAGGAGGGTTGAGACTTAGGGCATGAATTAACTCCTAGAAATTAAGTGTTTTATAAAGTTCCAAGCTTGCCACACAAATGATGCTATCATCCTAATTGATTCCACGATGAGCCAATTTAATGCAATTATCATGTAGTGTTTTACGACATGAACCTTCAAGGAAGCTCTAAGCCATGACTGATGGAACAAGATATGATGGAGGGATGTGGTTAAGGGACACCATGGAAGTGGATTGCTCTATTCATGCTTAGGATTTCGGGGGGTTTGTTGGCCACTTGTGATGCAAGGGTGTCGGCCTGAGTGTTTAGGGCATGTAGCACATGGAATGACTTAGTTTCATGTATGGAGTCCAATATGGGCATGAGTCATTTGTAGACGGATTGAAGTTTCAACTCTAAAGGGAAGATGCTCAAATTCAGGTGTTTTATAGTGATGTTAGAGCTTCCAATGAAAGACTAATTTACGAGTGATTAGAGGTTTGGCTAGATCAATTCCTTTTAGCAGGACATAAGGCTTCACTTGGTTGTTGTAGGTTGGTCCTAAAATTCAAGAGTAATGTATTCCCACACCACCCCAAACGCACCCACGCCCTTAAGTAATTTATTAAAATTAAAATTAAAATTAAAATTTTATATAAATATAAATATTACTATTAAGAATTAACATAGATCAATTTTAATTTTATATTTGTCAATTGTTGAGAGGAATCAAATTTGTCAAGTTACAAATATTTATTTAAGTTTCGCATTCAAAAAAAATTTACATCTTAAAAAATGAGTCTATTCTAATATTTTAAACTATGGAATAAGAAATTATTAAACTATAGAGTAAGAAATTATTAACATATCAATTAAAAAACTAATTAATATTTTATATATAAAACTCTCATAACTAATATTAGTTACTAGAACATAAAGGATTATTTAGATTTTTTAGAATTTTGTTTTGTGCTTAAAAAAAGGTAAATAAAATAGTTTCAAAGTAAAAAAATTAAGATAATTGATAATATGATTTTTTTAAAATGAAATTTAATCTAATATATATTAAATAATATAAAAATTTTTTATATTTTATATTTTACTTTTGTAAAAATAAATAAAAATACTAATTAATATTAAATATATCAAAATATATAATAATAATAATAATAATATATTTATGGTTTTTTTTTTAACTTTTATTTTTTTAAATTAAAAACTAAAATTAATGTACTTTTAATTTTAATTTAAAGATAAACTTTTTTTCTTTTCCTGTCACATTGAAATGGAGAAAATATATGTATATTTTTTCTGAATTAAAATTAGAGAAAATATATGTATATTTTTTCCGAATTAGAATTGGAAAATAAATATTATCTACTATAATTTTTTTACATAAATTTTAAAGTTTAACAATTATAATTTATTTTTTCAAAAATTTATACAAAATTTTATCATAATCATAATCAAAATTTCCATAATTTCCCAAACTAATTTATAAACTTTTAAAATTACACTTTTAATATTATATGCATATTCTAAATAAAAATAACCACACGTGCATCTCCAACATGGCCTATATCCCGCTGTGTGTAACATGGGAATAGATTAAAACCTATGAGTGAACAAATCTTAATCTTTCAATTACTTTTGAGGTAATCCTGTGATGTATTTAAACGAATTTCAATACGACAAAGAAGAAATAACCAAAGAAGCTTAACTTTGCAACTATTTTAACTATTATTAGTCCCTGCCTGGGACTATTAGCGTTCGATAGAGCGTTGAATGGATATTAATTTTTTGTTTGACCAGAAATATATATGTGCACCGAAGCTTTAACTAAAGTTTTAGTATTAAAAAAATAATATAAAATATATTAAGTCTTTTTTTATTGGTCCATAGCTTTTGAGGTCTTATTGCAAGCCTCACGTATCCCAATGCAATTTAGTTTTGGATATCCTAAAGTTTTCATTCATGCATCAATGAAAACTTTGGATGTTTCGACTTTCGCTGGCTAGCACATAAAAGTAACTTTGGATATCTTGGTTGGCAGGTAATTGCGAAGTTTGGATAAACATTTATATGAGTTAAAAAAATAACAAACTTTGGATATATAAACTCTCAAATTTTGAATATCTCAAATTTTGAATATCTAAACTCTTGGCTGTCAAACCATTTGCAGGACGTTGACACCTGGTTCGCTAGCTGTCTCAGTGTCTTCATTGCGTTTCCATGACATTGGCACCTGGCTCGCTAGTGACTCCTTCCACATTGTTGTCACCTGGCTGGAATTATGTATGCCACTAAAACATGATGACACTAAAAACTGTAGATCATGATCCCTTCCCGTTTAACGCAACTTCCCATTTAACTCAACTTCCCATTTAACTGCTACTGCAAATTAAAATTAGTATGTCGCTGCGAAAATTCTATCTCACTTCCCATTTATACACAGCTTCCCACAGCTTTCCATTTAGCCGTTGCTGCAAACTGAAGGTATGTTGCTGCTTCCCTTTTAGCAGCTACTGCAAACTAAAATTATTATGTCGTTGTTGAAAGTCTATCTAGATTCACATTTATATGCAACTTTCCATTTTGCTGTTTTTGCAAACTTAAAGTATGCTCTTACATATATCTTCCAATTTATCTGCCCATTTAGACAGTGATGAATTGGCGTTGCTGCAAATTGAAGGTATGCTCTTACTTTTGTTTATACAAAGTTATGGAGGCGTGAGCTGCCACCCAACACCTGCCTCGTTTGGGCTCAACACCTGCCGTGGTTTGAATTTCTACCTCGTTTGCGCTCAACACCTGCATCTCTTGTTTACTGCCTCGACACCTATACCTGCCATGGTTGGGTAGGTTTGAATTGTATTGTCGCTCTGAAAGAAAGCTTTTCACAATAGAAAGCTCGGAAATTTTGAATATGGAAGGCCATTGCACTGAGTTAGAAGGCCACAAAGATGTGGAATCAAACTCGGATTACCTTAGCTCAGATTTGTTAGGCTTTAACCACAGCCTGCCTGCAATTCCATCTCTCCATGAGCGGAGATTGTCACGCACAACAATTGAAGAATATAAGGATGTTATGAGCCTGAATGTTACGCTGTTTCACAGGCGAGCGATCTTGTGTTCTTTAGCCCTCGAGATCAGGAGGCAGCCAAGAAGAAGGAGTGGAATCGTCAACACTAAAGGGCATTTAAAGTTTTTTATTAGTCAAAGTTTTTCTACTGATGCATGTTTTCCTTTTTAATCTGTTAGAAAAATCAGTCTTAAAAACAAAAGAGAACTGCCAGTCGTTTGGACTGCAAATTAAAGCGTTGCCATGGATGAATTTTTTGTGTCTCGTTTGTTATGCTTTCAATGTTACTAGCGACTATCGAAAGGCTTTCAAATAAAAATCGAAGATTTATAGATAAATTAAAATATTATTCTTGGATTATACATCTTCATATTAAAGAAAGTAGTGGGAAAGCAGTGGGACTGTAACCAAAATAATCATATAAAAAATAGTAAAATACACTGTGATAAGCCTTCAAATATTTTTATTTTTAATAAAAATTGCGCAATGGAAACCCTTGGAACAGTAACTTGCAAGCAGCTTATATATGCAGCGTATATATGCAGAACATTGCATCACTAATGAAATCAGTACTTAACAGAGGTGAAATGCAGCCATTACAATTTTATGCATTTGAAACTGGACCAGTTGCAGAGATTTTGTCATAAAGCTGGATTGCGAGAAACATAAAGAAGGAAAGATTTTTTGTTATTTTCAAAATGGTCTTAATATTTCTGTTTAGGAACTGACATTTTTTATTTTTTCACTTGTTGCACGTGGTGCATGCATGGCAAGAATGCTACCAAATGTTCTTTAACTTTTTTTTACACAAAATACTATTTAACCTTTTTTTCAATGTTATTTCAAATATTATTTATATGGTTATACATTTATTGTTTTATTTAAATAAATAAATAATTGAAATAAAAATCAATGTAAATTTATATAAAAATAATATACATAAACAAATAATTGAAAATGATGCATGCCAACTCATTGCATGCAAGGCAGGTGTCGATGCCATTATCCGTACAGGTATATGCAAAATGTCAAGTTTGTATTTTCATCTTTGCCATATCTCTGAGTGCTTAAACAATGTAAGCCCTTTGTCCATTTCCACGATTATGTAATCGTTGATTATCCTTCAATGTATCCGCACAATGTCAAGTTTGTATTTGCGTCTTTGCCATATTTCTGAGTGATTAAACAATGTAAGCTCTCTGCACCAGGAGGTAACATTAAATGTCAAATTTATGATTTCTCTTTTTATTTAATTTGATCCTCGATTCATGAGCCAGTTCGATATTTCTGACATTAAACGCTGGCATTAAATGCTTGGCAGGGATCCCCGGATGAGAAATTCACGCAACTGCACGACGAGCGCAATCCTGAATTCGTTTCTGAAGTGGTCTCACTTTTCTTTGAAGACGCCGAGAAACTTCTAGCCGATTTATCCAAAACGTTGTATGTTTTAATTCCCGATTAATTTTCCCTGTTTTCTGTTAGACCTCTATGGAGTTTTGGGTATGGAGATTTCATTTGTATTTATTTCTAATGATTTTTTTCATATTTGTTTTGTTAAATAGATAGATATATGAGAATTGTTTGTATGTGTTACAGAGCTCAACAACCGATTGTGTACAAGAAAGTAGATGGCCATCTCAACCAGTTCAAGGGTAGCAGTTCCAGGTGATTTCCATAACATGGTGGTTGTGTTGGCACTGCTAATTTTTATGTTGATATATGAGTTCCAGGTTAATCTCACATGAATTAGAAGTGAATGAGGCAGAGAATTATTTTTTCACATTGCTACTTTGTTATATCGATTAATTGTAACATCACATCATATGAGATACTTGGGTGTTGTTACTCAGATTTTCTTTGGACTTCGTAGTTTCAGACTTTCAGTTATTTGGGTAGGGATATACAAATATTTTCCAATTTTAAAATGATAGACTTGATATTTTATGGCCTAATATAGATGTCTTTTATCAGATATCCTTTATCAAATATAGATGCCTTCATTTAACATTATCTTTCAATGATTGTTACCCAGAAATGCTTAAATTCCCTTTCTGTCATTATTATACGAAACTTCAGCCATTATTATACATAAATACTTACGAAACAGGGCAGGTTGTGGTTGATGATAGCTACTATAAGTAGACAACCATATCCTTCAATGGGATGTCAATACAGTCTGATGCATTAATAACTTCCAACTTCCAAAATGAGGCAACAGCATCAACAGGTTCCAAAGGTTTCTTTTAAAAGAAAAGTTTCTACAAAATCTCAATTACTTTCATCTTTCACACAAAAGTAATGAATAATATAAATTTTCACAAAATGAATGTATATTATTGTTTTTATAAGAAAAATGAATGCATAATATTCTTTTTATAAGAAAAATGAATGAATTAGGGAGATAGATTTAACCCGAAAGTCGGTGTTTGGCTCTGCAGTTGTGGGTTTCTCCCACTAAAAATTTGTACATAATATTATGAATTACTCAGATTCAATGCAGGATTCACAATCACAATGCAGTCCAGATGTTTTTAGTTTAATTTTTTTGGGTTAATTTTATTAAAAAATTAACATAGATTTCTTAAAATTATATATTTTAGCCGTGTCATCCCTAGAATCCTAGTACCAAAATTATCTTAAAAACTAAATCTATTTATAAATTAAAAAATTTATAATATAGCTGCAAATCCTTCAAATATTCCGAAAAGGGTAAAAAGATTTAAAATAAAAACGAAGATGAAGATAACTAAACTACACGCACATACCCTCACAAGGAAGAAAACTAAAAATGGAATATAAACAATACTAATATTCGATGCACAGTTTTTTTTTTTTAATTTCAAACATAAAGCTGACCTTTGCCTGGGATGTAGATTTTGGATCCCAGGGAAAAGAAAACTATAGATCCATGTTGCCACGAGATTTATAATGTTTTTTCGTACTGGTGGGATTCGATTCGGTTTTTTCCCATTGGTTTTAATAGGTTAAAGGATAAGAACAATCTTTGATAGTAAATACGAAACTAATAGGAGTAGATTTAATAAGAAGTAACATGAAATGATGTGCCTGTTCTCCTTTCGATTGGTTGAATTGAACGATAAGATTAATGTTCGTTTCAAATATCAACAGAGGAGTAAATTGAATAAATATTAACATGAATTAAGTAAGAAATTTTGTCAACTTAGATTATTTTTTCATTATTTAATATATATATAAAAGAAGTTAATTATTTAATATTTAAACATATTTTAATTTAATTTTAAATTTATTATATATTAATAAAAAAAATCTTAATTATTCTCCCATTTCATTATACATTTAATATATATAATGTTATAATATTTTTTTGATATAATTATATTTATACATAATTATATATGTTTTTATATATATTTTTTATTATATTGATAATAATAATAATATACATAGTCTACCTCTTTCTTTTGAACTTATTATAGAACTTGTAATATATATATATATATATATATATATATATCTTTCTTTTGAACTTGTCATAGAACTTGTAATATATATATATATGTTTTTGTGAGCTGCTCTACAATGTAACATTACATATAACATTACATTTAAAAATTACATATATCAGTTCCATTCTTATTTGCATTTTTGGGCTAGACAACATAAATTCTCATCCGGATGGAAATCTATTGGAATGCATACTTGCAATGCTCACCAGGATATCCAAGTCCTATGCAATAACAAGGGGCACTAATGCTTTGTGAATGACCAGGTAGAATTTATGTTTATTGCTACTGCTAGCTTGTCTCTAATTGCTAGGGGAGTCGAACCCATTGGACATGCAATCATTATCGACATTGGCGATCAGCTGGAGGTATATAAATTGTATATATTCAAATATCAAATGTTTTTTCGGTGTATATATGACTTATGACTTATCTAATTACTAATGATGGGGTTTGCGCCTGAATACAATTCAGATGATGACCATTGGGAAATGCAAGAGCATGTGGCATCGCGTGCTTTCTAAGAAGGACGTGAATCGAATGTCGGTCGCAGCGTTTTATAACCCATATTCATTAAACTTTATTCGTGCAGGCTATATTCATATCGAAGGTACTTTGATGACATATCCTCTTTTAAATTGTGTAAACCGTTACGCAGACTTAATTTGAATCCTTTATTGAGATGTAACTGTGCATCCATTTCTAAGCATTAAAGTTGGATTACATATTCTATTTTAACTTCTCCAACCTCTTGATTCCGCGTTAAATTGAACACTTTAGTTATTTGGAAGTGCTTTACTGTTTCTATCTCCAACCTCTTGATTCCGCGTTAAATTGAACACTTTGGTTATTTAGAAGTGCTTTACTGTTTCTTTCTCCAACCTCTTTATTCCGCGTTAAATTGAACACTTTAGTTCTTTGGAAGTGCTTCACTTTTTATTAGTGTCAAACCAACCAGATCTTTGTATTGTGTTGTTTTGGCAGACTCCGGCAGGGACTACTGGCTGCATGCAGCACTTGTTATAATATGACGTTGCGTAAGTGCCTTGTCTAATATACCATTTTAACTAAATATCATAATATAACGTGGCATTAGTGTCTTCATAGTTCAACATTGCAACTCTAACTATAATTATAATTTTAAAAATTATAATTATAATTTTAAGTGGTTTAATTTACAAAAATAAATGGTGTCAATAGTTTAAATATTGTGAAATTAAAATTAAAAAAAAATAAAAAATAAAAATTGCATATATTTTATTTTACAAAAACAAGATAATTACTTTTAAGCAAGAAAATGTAGTAACCTTTAATGCATTTATTATTTATTATATTTTTTCACGCTATCATTGAATGTAGTGGTAATAATTTTGGATATGGCTATATTGTGAATTTGATTTGTTTCTCAACTTACCAGTTTTCATATTACATGTGTTGTTTACATTATATATTAATGGTTGGATGTTATTTTTTAGAGTGTTATATATCCAGTTTATGACAGGTATAAAATGAATCATAAATTTTCCTTTTATTAAAATATAAAATAATTATATTTATCTTATAATTATAGTTAATAATGTTGATTATTATATTTTAATTAACTATTTTATTACTATTATATTTTATTAATATTTATGTTGAAATTTATAGTCTTTTTAATTTATTTAATAATATAAACTTATTAATATTAATTTGAGAAAAATAATAAAACTCTCATTATATTTTTATGCTTAATTTTGATTCTCTTAAAAAATCTTATTTACACATTTATTTTTAAGATAAAATCAATTAAAAAATAAAAAAAAAATATTATTAAATAAAATTAAAAATAACTCAATATACTAAAAGTACTACATAAACTATATTCAAATCCCCTTACCAATCAAACTAACCCCCACACATATATATAATTTTATATTTAAAAAAAATAACTTTATTATATTTTAAAATAATACAGAATTTGAATAATAATTACATGTAATATTAATTAAATATAAAATAAATTTATATGAGTTTTAAGTTGTAAAAGTTGATTTCTAAATGTGATTTTAATAATGATAATTTGTTGCAAAAATGAAACAACTTGTACTATCATGATAATTAAAAGTTTCTGTTAAACTAATGAGGTGACGTTATGCGTGAGCAATGAGATTGCATTATTTATATTCTCTAAAAATAAAAAAAAAAGAAAAAGAGATATGTAGTATGCTGAGATATGTTGCCCATAAAAATGATATCCAGTTATGAGATGACATGGCATAGCATAGATTATTTGATATTTGATATGTTGCCTGTTTTATTAAGAAGATATTAACTTAATATGTTTACATGGCGGCGTCTTTAAAAAACAAATATCTTGCAATTTGAAACAAAGGGTATCGAGATCCCAAAGTTTAATGTTAAAAAGTGTATGTGAGAAAGTACAATGTTATAATTTTAAAAGAATATCTCACTTTTGGTACCCAATGTTTTATCTATTTTTTGCCGCAGGGATAATAATGTTTTTCATTTTTTTCCTAAAATGTCTTCTAGTTTTTTACCCAGGAAAAGAATAAGGACTATTGTGGCGGTGGATTTGGCGGCAATCACTAAGAAATTTGCGTTAAAGTCATCATTACCGAATAAGAAGTGAACGAAGATAACCAATTAGATTGAGAAAAATAAATTTAAATATTATTAAATAATATTAATATTTAGTTTATAGAATTTAACTATTGCTTAGATTCACAAATTTTTGGTCAAACATAAATATAAATCAATAAACAATTAATATAAAACCTATTGCCTTATACACTACACTGCTTTACTGCTTACAATTACTGCCTCAAAATTGTATAGTTGAATTTAGGTCAAAAAGCTATTTCATGTAATAATTAAACTAAGTCCACATACAAATCTACATAATTCACCACTTTAACCTCCATGAACTCATCTCTAAAAATGACACCTAATCTTCTTCATCTACAATGATATAAAAAATAAATAAAATAAATATCCAATCTATAATATAAAAAATAAATAAAGTAAGTATTTTTTATCATAATTTTTTTTCAATTATATATATATATAATCTTTGAAAATTCATATCCAATATAAAAAATAAATAAAATAAATATCTAATTTCTAATATAAAAAATAAATAAAGTTTTATCATAGTTTCTTTTCAATTATATATATATATATATATATATAAACTTTGAATCAAATATTTTCAGATATAATATTTTTTTTAAATATAAAATGTTAAAAGAAAATTGCAATTTTATTTAATTACTTTTAATTTTTGATAAAAATTATATATAAAATATGTTTTTTTTTTTTAAATTGTTATATATATATATATAACTAATTGTGATAGGAATCATATTATATATAAAAAACTAATTTTAAAATATAATATAATTATTAAATTTTTATATGTTTATTAATTAAATTTAAATATGAAGTTTTTAAATTTTTTTCCCCTGGAAAAATCAGTAACTTTCATTAATATTTGAAAATTACATAAGCAGATGCGATGGCATTACTGTCTTGTTCATACAAAATCCACCTTTTCAGGTGTTTATCAGTGTGTAACAAACAAAAGTACTAATTACATTTCATTGTTCTGGCTCTACAGCCTATTCGCTTGTACAAAATGATTCTATTTATAAATATAGTAGCAGTTTATCAAAATTTGTCTCCATTCTCGGTCAGCTATTGGGACTATTGTCCCTCTGTTGCCTCTGATCTATATATGGTCGGTGGTAAAACTGATGTTCATCTGACCCATTCTGCTCCACTATTTGCCCATCGCCTCAGGGAAGTGTCGAGGCCTCTTTGGATAGTTTGTCAGCCTCGCTATTGTGTTCTCTGTATATATGCACACAAGTGAAATGATCAAATGCTGCTTTGAGTGTGAGAGTATTATGAAGTAAATTGCTGAGTGTGTGAGAATGGCAAGTAGTGTCATTATTGATCCAGTTAACAACCACCAATGAGTCCCCAAATATATTGATCTGTGTGTGCTGATGTGATAAAGCAAAATGTAGAAGATTATGTAATGCAGAGAGCTCAGCAAAATTGTTAGATCCATTTCCGAAACCCAGTTTTGCAAGATATCTATGCTGTTCATTAATGTGTAGGACAAATCCTCCTCCACACCCGGCTTGGTTCGCTGCCCCATCGAAAAATGCCCATGGGATGGATCTGTCAATCTCGGGCATGGGCTGAATGGTTCTGGGTCTGGTAGGAGGCGGATCTGGTAACTCCTGATATGCAGCAATAACAGCGATTTCAATCCGGCAACCCATAATCGGTCGATCCTCGAAAATGGCCCTATTCCGTGCGAGCCAGATATACCAGGTGGCCACAGGGGGGAGGTTGTTTAATTTTGAGTCCGGATGGGATTGTGACCAGCTACTCCATGCGCTATGTAAATCAGGTCCACTCCATTGTCCCGAAATGCCCAATTGCTGACAAATATTTCTCCATATGATTTGGACAGTCGGGCAGAGAAGAAAGATATGGTCTGTGAATTCAGACGCATTTTTGCAGAAAGTGCACCAAGAGGGGCCGTGTATGGCTCTGCGGGTCAACTGTTCTCCCGTGGGGATGATACCATGGAGAGCACACCAGAAGAATAGTTTGGATCGGGGAGAGGCCTTGAGCTTCCATATGTTATGCCACCACGGGTGGATCTGTTCCGGTGATCTGTGAGATATGAGAGCACTGTAACCGTGCTTTGGGGTATATATACCATGGTCCGCTGGGCACCAAATAAGTTCATCTGGCCCTTGTTTGATGCGGATGTGTGATTCAGTTAAAGCCATGATATATTGATCCCATTCCTGGTGCCATTGAATAGGGAGTTCCAAATATTGGGCAGATTTCCAAGCTTGAGTGAAGATGTCTGTTCGATGCGGGTCAGCAATCTGTGCGAAGTGCCGAATCCCCCGGGCTTGTAGATAATTGATAAGCTCCTGATTTAATATATGTCTGCCCCCACAGTTATTCCATGGGTCCATGCCAATCCTGCCCATCATGCCATCATTTATGCGCCAAGCCAGGTTGTCCCGAATGAGGGGAAGGGAATCAATCAAGGCCTTCCAGACAGAAGAGCCTCCTTTCGAAGACCAGGATGGAAGTCGGGCCCAATCCATAATATTTCGAGGCCAAATGTATTTGTGATAAGTAACATGTGTCCACAGATTTTGGCTAGTGAGCAGGGTCCATCCCATCTTGGCAGCTAATGCTTTGGCGAAATCTGGGAGGTCTTTGAGGCCCCAACCTCCCCATTTTTTGGGTAGAGAGATTTTCTTCCAGCTGATCCAAGCAAATATTCTTTTCTCCTGACTCCCATTCCATAGGTAGCGGTTGCAAAGCTGCTGCAGCCTCCCCAGGATGTTCCTAGGTATCCAGGCTAGAGCCATCCAGAACACCGGGGTAGCCTCTAGCACAGATTTGATGAGCACCAGTCTGCCAGCCCTAGATAGATATCTGTGGCTCCAACCCAGAAGCCTCTTTTCCAATTTGGCCACCAACCAGACCCAATCAGCTATCCTTTGGCAGGTAGGCTTCAGATTGAAACCCAGGTATTTAAGACCTCTATCCAGTGAGTGCACCGAGTAAGGAAAAGCCTGAAGGGCAGTCCGTGTCTCCTGTACAGTAGTGCGGGCGCAGGTGATGGTGGATTTCGTCTGATTTGGCTGCATACCTGTAGCTGCAGAAAATCTTTGCAGGATTTTTGAGAAGGACCGGGAGTCTCTGACACTGCCATCAAGTAGAATAAGTACATCATCCACAAAAAGTAGATGTGTAAGATAGCACAAATCGGATATGCCAAGACCTCCAATATCACCATCCCTCTTTGCAGCTTCCATGAGGCGACTGAGGCCTTCCATGACCAAGAGAAAAAGAAGAGGTGATAGAGGGCATCCTTGTCGCAGACCTCTTTCCGAGTGGAAAAATGTAGATGCTGAGCCATTGATGAGGATACTAAAGGAGGGGGATGTGATGCAGGCCATTATCCAAGTGATAAAAGCATGTGGGAACCCCAAATGAATGAGTATCATTTTAAGATAGAGCCAACTGACACGATCGAAAGCTTTGGAGAGATCGATTTTGAGGAGGATGGCTTTTAGATTTTTGGACCAGATGGAGTGAAGGGCCTCTTGTGCAAGTCCAATGGCCTCATGAATTTGTCTGGAGTCTAGAAAAGCAAATTGCTGCGGGGCAATGGACCTGGAGAGGATAGGTCTAAGCCGGTTAGCAATGATCTTCGAGATGATTTTGTATAAGCAGTTACACAGTGAAATGGGTCGGTATTCATCAAAGGATGCCGGGGAATCGGATTTGGGAATGAGGGCAATAAATGTGGAATTGATAGCATGATAGATGGATCCAGTAGATCGGCTCTCCTCCACCACCCTCAGCAGATCCTGCCCCAGATCTTCGTAAAAGGCTAGATAGAATTCAATGGTCCAACCATCTGGGCCGAGGCTTTTATCTTTCTTGAACCACTTCAACACCCCTTCAAGTTCTTCAGCTGTAACAGGGTCAGTCAAATCCGCCACATCTTCATCCTCCACGAATCTAGGGAAGTGGTTTGCCACATTGATGATGTCCAGAAGATTGGCTTCCCGGGGACTCTTGTACAAATTCCTGAAATGGGTGGTGCCCAGGTGTGCAAGCTTATGAAAATTGTCTGCAATCTCACCATCCGGAGAGGAAAGCTTCCAGATTGTATTAGAAACCTTTCTGCTCTTTGTATAGCTATGAAAAAACTTTGTGTTGTCATCCCCAGCTTGTATCCATAATGCTCTACTTCTTAATTTGATGGATTCCTCCCTCTCTTTGAGGATCCTGGCTTTTTGACTTTCCAAGTCAATTAGCCTGCCTTTGTCAGCCGCAGAGATGAATCCCAAGCCCCGATCGTCAGTAAGTGAGCAAATATCAGCCTCAATTTGAGTGAGCTGTGCTGTTTCCCTCTCTAATTTCGCCTTAGCCCACTGAATGGAAATATGCTTTAATTCTGCAAGGTTTCTGCAGAAACTTTTAGCATAAGATTCATTGTCATTGATAGGGTGAGCTATCCAGTAGTCCTTAATCAACTTGATATATGAGGGGTCCTTCAGCCAGGTATGGTTGAATTTGAAGGGTGCCTTGGGTTTCTTGGTAGGTCCCTGAATCTCCAAATAAATAGGGTTATGGTCCGATTGCCCCCCCGAGCCAACCCATTGTCAGAATAGATGCACGCGCTGGAGAAGAGTCCCTTTAAGTAGGAATCTGTCGAGTCTGCGAGCAAGGGCAGCGTCCCCAACCCGTCTATTCCTCCAGGTAGGAAGGGGGCGTTGCATGGGGATATCTATAAAATTTGATTGCTCTAGCAGATTGAGCATGAAATCGGTAATGGGGTCAATTTGAGCATCCGAGCCCCAAGACTCCCTGAACCCCAGCGAGTAATTTAGGTCACCTCCGATAATGACATGATCTTCATTCAGTAAAGGGAGATGAAGGATGTGCTGCCAGAATGCTTCTCGCTGGGAGCAGGGCGCGTAAATATTGACAATTCTAAGGTCCATGCCGAGGTCAGCAGAGAAAATATCCATTCCAATGAATCCAACTCCCCCCAACTAGAATTTAGTTTAATGGTGCGGGGGTTGATCCCAATGGCAAGCCCCCCGGATCGACCAACAACATCGTTTGCAAAGATGTTCCAACCAGGGACCAAGGTAAGCAAGGCTTGAGTAAACTGATCAACTGTGCAGAGAGTTTCTTGTAGCATGATAATATCACTAGGCTCTGATTCAATGAGCCTCTTCAAGGCTAGTTTCTTGGAGGAACTAGCCAATCCTCTACAGTTAAATGAAAGACACTTCATGGAGGAACACCTCTCGGGGTGTGTCCCGCTCTAAGGACCCCGTCAATGGTCGATTGTCTGCCAGAGACCACCTCTGCCCCAGCAAGTTTAATGGCTTTAGAGAGATGGGATTTTCTCCCTCTGGTATTCGATACACCCCCTTCAGGAAAAACAATGCCCAGACCGGAATGTCCGATTGGGGGCTCTCTGGCTGGATTCCGAGATCGAAGAAAATATGGGTGTGGAGGAGAAGACGTCCGAGGGGAGGAGCAGTGCTTAAGGGGAGAAGTGGATATGATTGGGTCCGAATAGGTGGCAGGAGATGAAATTAGAGGACAATGAATCATAGGAGAAAGTGTGGGACCAATGACATCAATCGATGAAAGAACATGAGAAGTAAGAGAACCAGAGATCATACCCGCTTCAGCCGCCGAGCGTGCCCTAGTGATAGGAGGTGAGGGACGCCGGAGTCCAGACACGTCCACAGGTGCTGAAGCCGAAGGGGGCGGACCAGCAGATGGAGGCCGAGAAGAATTTGGAGATGCCATCCTGGAGGAAGTCGGGGTATTCTTCGGAGTGTCTTCAGCTTTCTTGTTGAGGGGACAGTCCTTAGCAAGGTGTCCGACTTTATGGCATCGTCTGCAGCGGAAGGGGACTCCTTCATAATCCAATAGCTGAACCCTGATGCATCTGCCCCATTGAAGCGTGATTTGCTCCTCAAGCCCTTCCCGGGTGTCCAGATGAACCAAAATCCGTGCAAGTGTTCGACTCCCTGATTCCACAAAAGTGCGATCGAAGTCCAAGTAGGTCCCGAGGGCATTGCCAACCTGAATAAACACTTCTTCAGCCCAGAATGGTAATGGAAGACCCGGGAGGCGAACCCAGATCGGTCCTGCACCAAGCTGTTCCCGCTCTGGTTCAAAAAGGGGACTCCAGCGCTTAAGGAGTACCGGGGCCATTTCGATATGCCAGTAATGCCCCAGTACCAGATCTGTCTGACTTTCCTTGGCGAATTTTAGTGAGAACCAGCCTCTTGGTAGAACATGAACCTCTGGTCGATCGAATAGTACATCGCCCCAAATCTCCTTAACCCATAGAATGAGTCTCTGTCTCGAGTATGTTCGGCCCCTGACGTGCCCTACTAACACGGTGTTTGCGATATCCATATATTCTCCGAGCGGCTTCGATTCGTCGAATTTTATGGAAATGTGCACACCTTAAATCATCACCATGAAACTCAATTTATTAACCAACCATATTTAATAGATACAAATAATTTTGTTTATTTGGGCCATGACATTAACAATAAAAAGACAAAGCAAATCTCATATCACTCTTACAATTATTACCTTCAATCAACAAGTAACTAGTCAAGAGAAAGGTGTTTAATAAAAATATAATGCAAATTTCATATATCTCTTACATTTCTTACTTTCACTTAGTGAGTAGCAAGTAAACAATAAAGTGTGCAGTTTAATTGCCTATATTTCAAGTTGTATATTATTATAGTTTTAAATGTTTCTTAGAGAACTTTGATAAATTAACTTTGATGTTGTAAATATAGTTAATCAAGATTGGACAAAAAAATAAATTGTTGGATGTAGATATGTAGTTTATGTTGATATCTTTCCAAATAAATATAAAATCAAGAAAGGTGATTTCTTGAACCATGTCCTGTACTTTATGGGAAAGATGATATATCTTTGGGACATTCTAAGGCGTTTAAGCTTGAGAGATGGCTTCAAAATGGAGTTTTCCAACATCAACGACCATCCACATTCATTACATTATAGGTAAGATGCCTAACCATGATAGTTAATCTTTTGAAACAACACCTTTAACACTACATAGAAATGGATAAGGTGTATGCCTAGCTTGTAGCCTAAACCATGCATTCAACTTGGGAACGATTTCAAGATTGTTGCTATTGTTCTTGTATGTTTCTTCAAATTTGAAGCTATTTAAGGTAATGAAGTGAAATATAATCCCTTACTGAAACTCCATATAAGTGAATATGGACTAAATCTTTGGTGCAAACCTAGATTTGATTGTTGAGGAAAATTTTACATAGCAATTAAGCATAATGTACATTTGCATGCATACATAAACCTTTACAAGTAGAGAATTTTCACTTTTGAGATGGTTGTTGAAGGGACTAATTATGAATCCTATATCTGAAAAAATGAACCTTAGCTAGTTCTCAAGTGAACCTTAGCCAATTGATAAGGTGAATGCTTAGGTTGTAGCCTAGACCATGAATTTAACTTATAAGTGAAATATCATCTCTTATTGACACTCCATATGATTGAATATGGACTAAGTATTTGGGTCAAACCTAGATTTAATTGTTGAGGAATTTTTTACTTAACAATTAAGCATAATGAACATTTACATGTTGGGAAAAATACTGAGAGGGGGAGGGGTGAATTAATGCTTACAAATCAATAACTCTTTACATTTCATATTCAGATTTCTATACGCGACTTTACCAAATGGAACCAGCGTGTGTACACGACTATTCTTAAGACAATTAGCGTATATCTAGTGAACTTATGATTTAGTTAATTCATCATATATTTTCCTTCAACCAATGCATCAGTAATTTATTAAACATTAGATAAACAATAACCATGTGCTGTAATAACAAGATAAACCATCACACATAAGCAACACACATGAACACCAGGATTTAAGGTGGAAACCCAATGTGGGAGAAAATCACCTGCTGTTGTCATCTCTGTCTTCTTTTTAATATAAAGAAAAAGTTGTTTACAATCTTGTACTGGCGCAGACTCATACCAGTACGCAAGCACCCACCTGCAAAAGGCTACAACCTTCTCTCATTCTCCAGCTTCTACTAGAAGGTAGATAAAACCCCTAGCTCTTGTACTGACTAATATGTTTACTAGTACATAGGCACTGGCCTACAGAAGGCTACAACCTTCACTCATTCTCCATCTACTACTGGAAGGGAGCTACAACCCCTAGCTCTTGTACTGGCTGATATGTTTACTAGTACATAGGCGCTGATTTACAGAAGGCTACCACCTTCACTCTTTCTCCAGGGAACACGTTTCATAAATTTTCAGACTGGATACTCCTGGTACACATCAACACAATATGTAGGCCACGTTTCATCAAATTTTCATACTGGACCCATCAGTAACAATGAAGCTCAAAATCAATCACCACAACTGTAATATAACCATAAAATATAACTGCATCAACCAATCACTGAAACCCATCAACTCTGAAGCAAAACACAATCAATCAATCTGAACAATCAGATCACTGTCACCAAAACACAGAGTTGAACCCAGAACACTGCATCAACAACTAGAACCAATTGCAACCTCAAAAATCATATGTCAGAATGTATACGCTACTTCAATGAAGACAACCTGCGTGTATATGCTACTTTCTGTAACCCAACCTGTGTATACCTCTAAAGATACTGAATCATAAAACTTCTAAACCAAAAACTGTACTACCCAAAGACATTCTGAAGATCTACTATCATATTACAGAGTTCTAAATAGATAGCAACAAAGATCACCCTTCTTACTCAATCAATCAATCAACTAGACTCAATCGTCTTATACAATCAATTTTACTTTAGATCTAATGAAGACATCATTGACAAATACCAACAAAAAAACAACATTGATAAGATTGATTAGTCATTTTTGAACAACAAACCCTTCCTCTGCATACGCTACTTGGAAGTGTCAAATTCTTGTGTATACATGCCTTCACCGAGGTGAACCTGTGTATAGATATGCAAATAATGACTTATAACTTCGCAACTTTTCAAGGCTTCATATATACCCAGATCATGGCATTTAAAAGATAAAACATGCGTTAACACTCAGATCTAGCCTATCCATTATCAGATCATACAATGATAAGTCATTTCAGGTCTCATGATCCTGATCCATCATTAGTGTATAATTATTTCAGATCTATTAGATCTCATCCATCATCAAGCACTCAGGTGCATACTTAGTTCAGATCAAGTAAAGCATCAATAACCCATAACATGCATATTTTCTTTTGATCTAATTCCTCATAATATTTTCATCACTTCCACACCTCACACTTTTATCTTCACCTCCTTATATAATTTTACCCTTTTTTAATACCTCGGGTCAAAACCACAGTTATGTTGATGGTATTCTTTAACGGGATCGATATTATTTTCCGCGCTGATTTATGGGCCAATACCATGGTAGGAACCCATGGTATTATTTAACCTTAATTTTCCATCCCATACACGCTTTTCCTTTCGTGAAAGGGTGCATACGTATACACACATTTTATTCTGTGAACCCGCATGTATACGCTACTTGGAATAGGTTAAACAACGTATACAACTTAAAAAATTATCTTTCCTCAATTTCTTGATTCTGATATGCAATCTTTTGTCCCATCATCCTGTTCTTCTGTGCCATTACTCTGTTACCTATGAATTGTCTTGTTACAATGTGATTTGTCATCACTTTATCATTTATGAACTGATTCCTTTGAACTACCCCGCATTTTGTCACATATGTAAACACAACTTCCATGCATTCTGTCACATCCTGTTTATACCTTTATCAAGTAGTCCATTCATCAAATAGGTTGTCATCAAAGACAACTCATCAGGTAGGTTGCCATCAAGGACAATACCTAATTTCCCATATCAAGCGTCTGATTTTGATCAGTAAACCTTTGACCCATTATTTTGTTCCATCATTCTGTCACCTATGATCTGACCTATAGATTCATATTTGTTCCATCATTCTGTCACATCTGATATCTCTGTTCCATCATATACTTTTTCTGTTACACGTGAGTTTCCATCAAGGACAACACATGCATCATAATGCCAACAATATCCCCCTTTGGACTTGATGGCAACTAATTTGGTGTTTGGTCACCACAACTTGTAAATAACATCAAGACAAGCACCAAACGTCAAGCTACTCTCCAAACACCAAGCTACTCTCCCCCTTTGACATTAAGGGAAAAGGGTTGACCAATGTTAAATGAAGACTTCCATATCTAAAATACTGAATATGAACATTGATCATGCTCCCCCTAGGCACATGCTGAATTATCTAATCAAACTCCCCCTTAGTACATGCTGAGATGCACTATACTGTCCATGCTCCCCTTGAGCACATGCAGAGTCTGCAGAAATATTTTTCAAAAGAATAACATGAATCTATAACTCAACTATGTGAGTATGACCTTCCTATCACCAATGAATCATACATACATCAATCACCCAATCAAGTGGGGATACATATTTGACTCAACCACCCAACCAAGTGGGATTACATATTTGACATGATCTCAAAATTCCATGCATGACTGAATATGACAATTATTACATCATATATCTTTACATGATATTTACATCAAATGATATACATGACATTTATAACAAAGACCAAAGACCTAAACAAGATCATGATAGTTATTAGCAACTATCATACACCATATATGATCTGCACCATAAGCATATGTCAGTAGCATCAAGAACAACAACCTGTATATGTCCGTCATCATATCACAAGATAAGTCAATGTAGCTTTTATATCATCAACCTATGAGTAAGTATGCTGCATATAGATGTCAACTCATCCTCTTGAGATTATCAAGATCAACTTGCTCCATTTTCTTAGTAGAAAAATCCTTAACATAGCTTTTCATGAATCAACTAAACATATTTCATATCAAACCTATCATCATAAAGTAAGAAGTCATCATCATTATGTGACTAATTAAGCCATGTCTCCAAATAGCCATGTCTTCAAATAACTATGTCTTCATGAAACCTGCAATAACACCATTCTCTTGGCCAACCAACAATATTTACCAATATGCAATTTAAGTAATCATTCATGTATCCAACATAATATGTATCTAGCTTCTCATCAATGAGAAAAGAAAATCATGAGCTCACAGTCATTTGTCAAAATTTCTTGATACCATCAAGATCAATAATCCTCAACCAATATACCATGTGAGATCCAAGAACTATAGGAATCCTCATTCATAACTGCACCCTATGAAATTTATGCATCTTTGAAGGCATGATGGCAGCAACATAACAAAAATGAGTGACACTTAACATCATCAAATAATGAAGATGTGTACTCAAGCTTTGTTCTTCTCCTTGAACTTATGAAGATCACCATGTAAGCAAAATAACTATATGCATCATCAAAAGACTCATCCACCAATCTGATCAGAAGCATTAAAAAAACTAAGTGGCTCAAGCAAAGTATCATATGTGATTTCATCATAGGCAATTCATGACCGCAACATAGCATGATGCATCATTTAAGCACTTCAACAACATAAGCATCCTCACCATTGATAGGAATCAAAAGACTTCTAAATGTAATGCCAACAATGCATTATTAGAAGCATAGCATATTCTCCCCCTGAACCTGTGCCAACTGTTCACTGTCAGATTTGATTATTGCATATATCAATAAGAATCATCAAGGCATCATCATCAACCAGTTATACATCACGTCATCAACAACTTATGAGGGTCAAAATAACTTCTAAATAACATCCACAGATTGTAATCATCAACCATTAAAACAGAAAAGATAATTGATAATTACCTGAACCATATCAGACCCTTTTTCTGAGTCTGTCCCACTGCTTCTTCATCAAACCAACATATATGTGACTATGCAGTTTCAAACTCGCGTATATACGCTACTTGTCTTCATAATATCTGCGTATGAAAATTGGAACACTGAAATTTCATGCTTCTAGTTCCTCTTGAGTCAGTTCTGATTGTACCTGGTCCTAGAAATTTTGCTGAAACGCCAGTTCCAAGAATGTCATTACCATGATGGTTCTTCATTAGAGACTCCGTTTTTCTCTTGTCCCCAGTCATGTGATGAGCACATCCACTATCATATTTGTCTTTGAATGAGCAGAGAGTAAGATCACACCTTATCTGATCTTCCTTTTCTTGATTCTTGATGGATTCATCTTTTTCATATTTTCTGATATAAATGTGCTTATTTGATTTCTTACCATATTGTCTATGGCGATCCATAGGCTTGTTCATGCAATCTTTTTCTATATGCCCAAACGTTTTACAAGCATAACATCTTATATGTTTCATATTCCTTCTAAGGTAATCAATGGCTCTGTGACCAAACATATTGGAAGAAAAAAAATATCCCTTAAAGTATCTGGAAGATGATGATATTTCTATGAGATGGTGTTGTAGCGGCTACAACCACCCCCAAATTTTTTTCCTTAGCTTTGTTTTGGAGCCTCCCTACATACCATCCTTAGCAGCATGTCTTGCACCGTCAAGTGCATAGGCTTCATTGTTTTTTAGCAACTTGCCAGCTTGTGCATGATAGCTTGCTTCACTCTCCTCGTAGGCTGCCATTCTGGACTTGGGCCAGCTACTGGCTGAGCAACTCCCTCAAAAAATTTCGTAATTCTGGAGGGGAACCAACCTTCCCTCCAGAACTTGCACAAATATGTTGGGCTTAGAAATTGCGCAATGCAGTCAAACATCCTTCCTCAGGAAAATTGCGCAATGCAGTCAAACATCCTTTCTTAGGAAAATTGCGCAATCTGGCCTAGCACTACAGCTCAACCCAGAAATTGTGCAATTCTGGGTAGCAGTCACTTTCTCCTCCCATAAATTACGCAATCCCTCTGGGATAGCCAGCCCAACTCCTCCCAAAAATTGCGTAAAATTCTCTCTCAGTCAAGCAGGCTGTTGCATGTGCCTTCAGGTTGACCGGTTCCACCCGGGACCCAGTAACTTGACTTGCATGAATGGGCTGATTTTTTCCAAAATAGAAAAAATCAACATACAAAAAGCATCCCTATATTTTAGAGATCTATTTTTAGCAGCTAAATGTTACATGCAAAGATCGTTTTAGAAAATTCCCTCCAAGTGCCGCTTTTATCCTAGATTTGTGGCATGCGTGTCATGATCCTCAAACTTATTTATTCGACACTTCAGATCTCATTCTTCACATTGATCTTGGATCTCTGACATCCCACAGCACATCCAGGAGTCTTAAGCATATCCATCTCAACTATTTTCAGGTAAGTCCGCTTTACTTGTCTTTTGCAACATTTTTGTTGCTTTTTGTGTTTTGGCTTGTGTGAGTGTTGTTTGCTTGATTTCTATGAACACTTGCTGTCGTTTTCATGCATGTTAGCTTGTACAAGAACCGTTTCAGTTTTTGATTGCATCTCACTGTTGTCGCATGCATGACACTGTTTTACATGGACGGTCGTCGATTTGGCAAATCGTTTCACACACATGCATATTTTTCCCATTTTTTGAATCTTTCATTTGTTGTTTTCATGCATGATCATTCACTCCTTCTTACACTCAGTATCACCATGCATTCACAACTTCATATGCTTTCAGTTGCCCATCAGCGGGTCTGGGTAACCTTGGCCCGGACTCTGCCTTGCTTGGACAACATTGCACAATTATGAGAGGGAAGGCTCTGCCTTCCTCCCAGAAAATGCATAAATCTGGCCAGACAATGTGCTCCAGTATTTCTTTCCGCAATTCTGAGAGGTAGTTTCTACTGGCCTAGAAAATTGCGCAATGCAGTCCCTGGGCCTGCATGACTTGCCAGTTGAAATTGCGCATTGTGCAATCTTAGGACCCAACAGGCCAGTTTGGATTGCGCATTGCACAATTCTAGTAGTCAACCAACCTCTTGATAGTCTGGGCTACCTTTTGCGTAGTTCTGGAAGTCAGTCTCCTAGCCTCCTAGTGAAAATTGTGCAATCCTTGCCAACAGTCTCCCGGGTATGTTGCATGTCAATCCTCAAGTTTGCTTTGGTTTTAACTGATAGATTTCTTGCCATGCATGTTTCCATGTCTCCATATATAGTAGGTGTTCATCCATCTCTCAGCAGTTCAGGATCAATGGCCTCCAAGAGAGCAGGGTCAAAGGACACCGACGAAAGCGCAATTGGAGAAGCAGTTGAGCGAGTGTCTATGATTTTGTCGATTTACGAAGACACCAAGATGATCGTAGACAAAGACATCAAGTTGAAATGGCAAGAGGTCAATGATGCATTTTTAGGCACATTTGGGGAAGATCTTGAAGATCGCAAAGTCTATGTGAACATTCACAAGTCCAACTTGTACCAGATTGCATGTAGGTGTCTCACGTTCCCATGCGTAGACATGATACATTGGATCGTCTCACACACTGATCCCGAGATGATGGTATTGAGTAGTGTCAGTGGGATAGAGATTGATACCTTTAGGGCATAGGACTATCAACAGATGTACCACTTTTTGAAGCCAATGATCACCATGGAAACACCCTTCAGCATACCCAGCAACAATGCCAACTCCAGTGATATATTGAAGAGTTGGGTGAAGGAGCCAGCCAAATTCAGGATGACACCCAACCATATTTACAAGAAGAAGATACTGCGGAAGGCGTATCAGTACTTGGTAATCTTTTCATGTCGCTTTTACAGCTAAGAGAGTATGGAGACCTTCCCGCAGAGTTGGGTGATTGCGTTGGACCAACTGGCCAGTGAAGGCAAAGCATGAAACTGGTCTGACATGTTGTCTCACAGGCTGAAGGAACAGGTAACAGGAGCTCGGCAGCCACCCAAAGGTTAGCAAGCAGAAATCTACATGTCCACATACATCTTGGATGCAATTTGTGCCTGACAGCAGTTCCCGGGCTTGAAGTGGGCATGGACATCAGTGGAAACCTCTGTGAACACTTATTGCAAACTGTTTTTCATATGCAGCTTCCACGGAGTCATCACACAGTTGTAAGAGAATTTTTTCACCCCAGTGTACAAGATGATATTTGAACAATATCCACCTTGCATGTCAAAGGAAATAATGGAGGCACTGATTGACATAGTAGATTTGTATGCCTCACCTTTTGGCACCTTCATACAGATGTACAATGCAGAGAAGCCTCTGCATGTTTTGCCAAAGTTTGCCATGGACAAGCTCGTCATGGAAGAAGTGTCATACCACATCTCGGCAAGACTGTCAGCTAGGCTGCACTGGAAGAAGAAGGCACCTTGGCCCACTCTTCCATTGCAGATCGGGTTGTACGAGATACAAAATCTCAAGCATGCGGATGCCGAAACAAAAGAGTTCAAGAACTTTCCTTTCGGCACCAGACACTTTAATTTGTATGATCTGCATTGCTTTGTGAAGCATCACTACGTGAGAGTGCAATTTCTGTGGATTCACGGGGCGTGTCATTGGGGTGAGGAAGACTCATGGAGATATTGCCGCAGCTTCTCCAGGCCCAATGAACTAGTTGGCATCGCTATGGAATGGTTGGCGAAGCAACATCCAGGAGAGCACCAGTAGCAGCAGAGGTAAACATACGAACGCGCAACAAAGGTAAGAGAAATATTGTCGACAATGCAGAGTTAGAAAAAAGCTATAAGTTCAGAGAATACCCACTTGTGTAGAAAGAAGCTTTGGTAATAGAGGTGAAGAGGTAACAACGCGACAAGAGGACTACGCAAAGGCAGAGAGAAAAATAGAGGACGGAGGAAACAGTGAAGGAGTTGCAAGAGTTGAAGGAGAAACTTTGGAAAGAACAACAGCTAAGTAGACAGGAGAAGGAAGCGTAGCAAGGAAAGATACAATAGTGGGTGCAACAGATTGATGAAACTACACCCATACAGGTGATAGACTCATCCGAGTAGCTGGTGCAAAGCAAACAGGGTGAGCAGTCATAGGAGCAGGACCTCGCTCAAGAGATTGAATGAGTACTTGACTAGATGGATATGAAGTTGGAGCAAATAGAGTGAGAGCAAGACATGGACCTCATGCCTTACCACCAAGAGGTCGATCCACCAGCTTCACCGAATCCGGAAGTAGAGTAAGTCCCAAGCGACTAAGGAGATACTAAGATCCTTGGAGATAATCTAGAAGAGGAGATGCACAACATATCATTCAACCAGTTGCAACATAGAGTTGTGAAATCGCGCAGGGTGTTTACTCCGGATGACCACACATCTCCTATGCAGTTTGAGGAACGAGTGATCATATCTAACGTGCGCAAGCATCTAGCAACATTGGCTGATGCTACTAGATCATATATCGAAACCACTAGCTCAAGTGTCCGCTTCTTGATAGAAGAAAACAAGCGAATGGCTAAGGAGTTACAAACGACCAAGCAGGGAGGAGAACTAATTATAGTATCCACCCAAGCAAAGTTGAAGAAGGCGATACTGGATGAAGTATTGTCCCTTGAGACAATCATGTGGATGTTGTATTCCAGATTTGTTACCTTGCATAAGGCAGTTGTCCATCTCAACGGTTGGTAGTAGCACTGTTCTAGGAGAGCACGTATCTTGTCAACATTTTATACTACTGTCAACCACATGCAAACAAGGAAAATGAGATACAAGGGAGCCTCGTTACACTTGCCCAAGATTCTGAAGCCCGGGGTGGTCGAGTTGAAGGCACGCATCCGGAGTCAGATTCAGAACTATGAAGAACTCCCACATCTCATCACTAGTTTGTAGGCTTCCAATGCACGAGTGTTCAGAAGCATGGATGTTGTTTTGTGCACACATGCGATCCCATCTATTGGGAAAATCACCGAGGCAAAGACAAAGGGAAAAGTTTGACTGAAGCTAGACTCATACTTTAACAAGTTAATGTGCATAGCCGCTAATGCAGCCTTGGTGATCAGTGTAGACACTATGCATCAGTATGTCGTTGGTCCGGCCACACTCAAGACAATGATGCACATGTTATTAGATGAGTTTGGAAGAGGAGCCAAAGTAGTGTACCCAGATGCAACAGAGGCAAGATTTCATTTCTAGAAAGATGTCACCACAGAGTACATGGACACCATCGCAGACTACAAAGCTTGGCATCATTTCACCACCATTGACCATCATGGGGATGTTGACGAGTTGGTCTTCCCACAGTTGTCCAAGTCATAGTGATGTCTTGCATGGCTTGCTCAAGCCTATTTTGTCTCACATGGGTACATGTGCATATTGTATATAACATCTTGTCAAGTGGAAGTTCAATTGTCGATAACTGAATGTAATAATCATAGAGTAGTTGAAGAGTCATGAGGGTAGATGAACAGTCACAAAGGGGAATGTCAAGGGTCACCCCACCCTTTTCTATATATAGTACCTCATAACTCATTGTAGAGGCTTTTGGTCAGCCAAGCTTTTGATAGGAGTATCTTAGAGAAAGCTTGGAGAGTATTGTAATGAGCCTTGGCTTCTCAACAGTGCAGAGATAGTACATCTCTTTGGAGGAGCAGGCAGCAGTGACTATAATGTTCCGCTACCGAGACTAGTGGTTGGTCATGGTTGTACTGTATGATTGGAACTTTCACTTTTAATATAACAGAGCCAGAACATTTCATGCATATGTTGTTATTGTATTTTAACTATCTTGGTTACTCTAATGATATATGTATCTGTTTGCTTATGCATGCATGTATGGAATATTTCTGTATAAGTATGTATGAATCTTACTAAGATGTGTTGTTGGTTTAACTATCAATTTGGATTGTTATCTTACTTGCTTTCCAGTTTGTGATGCATCTTTGCTCGTGTGTTCCCTTCCAAGCCGTGTGCTTTCACAGGTTTCCAAGGGGCACACTCACCCCACTTTCCGTGTGTTAGAACCGTTCATACACCTTCCTTGGCTTGATGCGCATGTCACACCCTTTATATCAACAAGGACATCCTGCTTGCCTCTATGCGCAACCACGATCAAGGCAATACCATACGACCCATTGCTGGGATTCCTACACCAAACAGTGTGAGGTCTAGCTGGGACTTCTTACCAGGGAGATCCCCTGACATGTTGGCGGGTCCAACACCATCAACAGTTATTAGCTTGAAACATTCTACTTCTGCACCTAGCTGCAACATGTCCGAAATTATGACAGAACATTCAACATTATTTATCGTAGAAAAGAATCGATTAAAACTTTCATGGTTAGGAGTTAATGATTTTATTTGAAGACTTTCTTTCCTTGGTTTTTGATGAGGTTGACCTCTTATCTCCTTGTTGAGCATTTCATATTTTGCATTAGAATTCCTTGCCTCAGTTTGTCAGCTAGATTCACCTTTAACAGTTTCATGAAAACCAAGACCAGATTTGATGGCAGGATACTTTTGACTACTAAGAATATCATCCAAAATCTTAGTACTATCTTGAAATCGTAAAATTTTATCCTTTTCTTCTAATTTAACTTTTAGGATATTTACCTCAACCTGATATTTCTCTTCCTTTTCTAGATGCTGCTTTTTCATGATTTATTCAACTTTTCTTCCTTCTTCCATTTGTTGCCTTAATTTGAGAACCTAATTTTCTTGTTCGTCAAATGCTTGAAGTAGTTCTTCATTCTTCTTATTTGATTTTTCAAGATCTTCTTTTAGAGAGACGACCACAGCTTTAAGACCTTCACATTAACTATTTCTCTCTTTTAGTTCCTTGGTTGTTGTATCCTTTTCATTCATTTCATTTCTCAATGATGTTACTTCATCCTGCATCCTTTGACATTGATGTTCCTTTTCCTTGAACTACATCCTTATTTTATTTCCTTCCTCCAACTGATTTTTTAACTTGATAACCTCTTCTTTGTAGGTACACTCCCTTTTGTCAAATAGATCTTGTTGATCTCTAATTTTATTTGTGAGCCTTTTAACTTCTGCCTCTATTAGATTTCTTTCACTTTCACCCATAAGAGAAAATTCAGTTGTTTCACTGTCACTTTCATTATCTTCAATATTTCGTGAACAAAGAAATGTATCACCAGAGGACCAAAAATTAGCACTTGATAATTCTTTTGCTTGTTCATCTTCAATATGAGGTGATTCTGAATCTGAATAATTGTTTCTACCTAGTAGCCAATTGTCTTTCCCGTTGTGATTGTTCCTTTAAGATTTCTTCTTCTTTTGAGGTGATTTCTTCTTTTTCTTCTTTCCCATTGTTACAACGAATCTCCTTCAAGTGATCAAGCTTCTACCAAAGGACCCGCTCTGATACCAATTGTTGGGAAAAATAATAAGAGGGCCGGGGGGGCGCAGGTGAATCAGTATTTACAAATCAATAACTTTTTACATGTTATATTCAGATTTCTATACGTGACTTTACTGAATGGAACCGGCGTGTGTACGCAACTTTTCTTAAGACAATTGGCATATATCCAGTGAACTTATGATTCAATTTATTCATCATATGTTTGTCTTCAGCCAACACAACAATACTTTATTAAACATTAGATAAACAATAACCATGTTCTGTAATAACAAGATAAACCATCACACATAAGCAACACACATGAACACCAAGATTTAAGGTGGAAACCCAATGTGGGAGAAAACCACCTGCTACTGTTGTCTCTGTCTTCTTTTTAATATAAGGGAAAAGTTATTTACAATATTGTACTGGTGCAGACTCATACCAATACACAGGCACCCACCTACAGAAGGCTACAACCTTCTCTCATTCTCCAGCTTCTATTGGAATGGAGCTACAACCCCCTAGCTCTTGTACTGGGTGATATGTTTACCAGTATGTGGGAATCGATCTACAAAAGGCTACAACCTTCACTCATTCTCCAGATGCTACTGGAAGGGAGCTCTAACCCCCTATCTATTGTACTGACTAATATTTTTACCAGTACGTAGGCGCCAGCCTACATAAGGCTACCACCTTCACTCTTTCTCCAAGGACAACGTTTCATAAATTTTCACACTGGATACTCCTGGTACACATCAACACAATATGTAGGCCATGTTTCATCAAATTTTCACACTAGACCCATTAGTAACATTGAAGCTCAAAATCAATCACCACAACTATAATACAACCATCAAATATAACTACATCAACTAATCATTGAAACCCATCAACTTTGAAGAAAAACACAATCAATCAATCTAAACAGTCAGATCACTGTCACTAGAACACAGAGATGAACCCAGAACACTGCATCAACAACCAAAACCAACTGCAACATCAAAAATCATATGTCAGAATGTATATTCTACTTTCAGTGAAGACAACCTGCATGTATACACTACTTTCTGTAACCCAACCTGCGTATACCTATAAAGATACTGAATCATAAAACTTTTGAAACAAAAATGTACTACCCAAAGACTTTTTGAATATCTATTGTCATATAATAGAGTTCTAAATAGATAGCAACAAATATCACCCTTCTTAATCAATTAATCAATCAAACAGACTCAATCGCCTTATACAATCAATATTACTTCATATCTAATGAAGAAATCATTGACAAACAACAGTAAAACAGTAGCACTGATTAGATAGATTAGTCATTTTTGAACAACAAACCCTTCCTCTGCATACGCTACTTGGAAGTGCCGAATCCGCGTGTATATGCGCCTTCACCAAGGCGAACCTGCGTATAGATATGCGAATAATGACTTATAACTTCACAGCTTTTCAAGAATTTATATATACCCAGATCATGGCATTTAAAAGATAAAACATGCGTTAGCACTCAAATCTAGCCTATCCATTATCATATCATACAATGATAAGTCATTTCAGGTCTCATGATCTTGATCCATCATTAGTGCATAATTACTTTAGATCTATTAGATCGCATCTATCATTAGTGCATAATTACTTTAGATCTATTAGATCGCATCCATCATCATGCACTCAGGTGCATACTTAGTTCAGATCAAGCAAAGCATCAATAACCCATAACATGCATATTTTCTTTTGATCTAACTCATAATATTTTCATCACTGCCACACCTCACACTTTGATCTTCACCTCCTTATATAGTTTTATCCTTTTTCAATACCTTGGGTCAAAACCATAGTTGTGTCGATGGTATTCTTTAATGGGATCAAAATTCTTTTCCATGCTCATTGCTATGGGCCAATACCATGGTAGGGACCCCTAGTATTCTTTAACCTTAATTTTCCATCCCATACGCGCTTTTCCTTCTGTGAAACTGCATGCATACGTATACACGCCTTTTACTCTGTGAACCTGCGTGTATACGCTACTTGGACTAGGTTAACCAACGTATACAACTTAAAACATTCTCTTTCCTCAATTTATTGATTCTGATTTTCAATCCTTTGTCCCATCATCCTATTCTTCTGTGCCATTATTCTGTTACCTCTTAATTGTCCTGTTACAATGTGAGTTGTCAACACTTTATCATTACTGAACTGATTCCTCTGAATAGCCCTGCATTTTATCAAATATGTAAACACAACTGCCATGCATTCTGTCACATCTTGTTTATACCTTTATCAAGTAGTCCATTCATCAAATATGTTGTCATCAAGGACAACTCATCAGGTAGGTTTCCATCAAGGACAATACCTAATTTCCCATATCAAGCTTCTGATTCTGATCTGTAAACCTTTGACCCATTATTCGATTCCATCATTCTGTCACCTATGATTTGGCCTGTAGATTGATATCTGTTCCATTTCTGTCATCTTTGATATCTCTATTCCATCATATACTTGTTCTGTTACAAGTGAGTTGCCATCAAGAACAACACATGCATCATAATGCCAACATCACATGCATACATCAACCATTACAAGTAGATAATTTTTACTTATGAGATGGTTGTTGAAGGGACGTATTGTTAATCCCACCTTTGAAAAAGTGAGCCTTATCCATATGATAAGGTGTATGCCTAGCTTGTAACCTAGACCATGCATTTAACTTGGGAAATATTTCACATGCATGCAAATGAAGATTGTGTTTCTTGTTCTTGTATGTTTCTTCAAATTTGAAGCTATTAAAGGTAATGAAGCAAAATACCGTCCCTCATTAACACTCCATATGACCGAATATGGACTAAATCTTTGGGTCAAAACTAGATTTGATTTTCAAGGAAAATTTTACTCAACAATCAAGCAGAGTATACATTTACATGCATATGCCAATTATCACAAGTAGAGCATTTTCACTTGTGAGATGGCTTTTGAAGGGACTAATCATTAATCTTGTCTTTGAAAAAGTGAACCTTAACCGTTTCCCAAGTTCTCTTTTGTCAAAATCACCCAAGATTAAAGAGAAAACCATTGATATCACGATTATGGAATTATGGTCCTCATTTAAATAAAAATTAGTGGGCATAGATCTAACAGTTGAAGGTAGAGGAGGGGGTAAAGTAAAAGACAAATAGTGGTAAAAAGAGGCTCCCACAAAGCCAAATAAATCTACAATGGATTATTTATACCATTTGAGGTCATTAATATAAGTTTATCCCTAATTAGTTTAAATAGGCTTGTAGATGAGCATCAAGTTCTTCATATTGGAAAATGTTGCCTTAATTATTCATGCGATGAAAATATGGAAAACACACATCAATGGAGAATGAATTTGGGTTACTAAAAAATAAGTCTCTCTTGTTGACAACAACTGAGACCTCATAGTGGAGGCTATATTGTTTTCCAATTGGAAAAAGAAAATGAGGACTTAAAAGCCATTCAAGAATCACTATAAAACTATTTTTGATAGGAAAAACGGTTATAATGTGGTGTCTATACAAACCTAACTATTTAACAATGATGAGAAGAAAAATGAAACCAATGAAAAATTTAACAAAAGCTAAAGTGATTACAATGCATTTAATATTCAAGGTCTAGATTGAAGTAAACAAATAAAAGTGAAGGAGACTATGGGTGTTATATATCCTATGAATTTATTGGAAGGGAAAAAATGCACATTTGCATTCTAATATGTAGCATTAGTTTTAGAATTACCTAGATCCTTTCTATTGACAATGAGTTAACTTCACTAGCAATTCTTTATGAGCATATGCCTAAAACCATGGCTAACTATGATATAAACCTATTGATAGAAATGCTAGCATTGATCACAATGGTACCAAATAATAAGATCAAATTTGCAATGGATTTTTTAATAAGATTCTCTACCCCAACTAGGTGCTCATCATGAATAAGGAGATCAACCATACATGGATAGTTCCATTCTAGTTATTATTCCATGATCTTGAGGAATAGAACAAATGTACATATTAACTTCATCCACAAGGCCTACACAGTTTCTTGCATAAATAACAATAAGGTTGAATTGTTTGGCTTCATGCTTGTTAAACACATATTTTCATAATTCTATAGGGATGTCTTAGCATGGCCATGCTTGATATGTATCATGATTATAACATTCCTTGCTACTAAGTTTCCTTTAGGTATATTATAAAATATGCATTTTTCATCTTCTATAATTTGGGAATTTAACAATCACACTAACCAATATGGCATTTAACTCAAACCCAATTTTATTAACATGGACATTGACTGACTTTCCTTTCTCTAGTATTGTTATGCTAAAAACATGCTTTAAGGATTATAGAAAATGTAATATTATCTTCATTAATTCATACCTATAGTGTTTAAAAGAATAATTTAAAAGCTTTCTCACCTCATCCATTTTGAAGTTGTCTAATGATTATCAATGCCCATGAAACAAAGTCACACGTTGACATTTGATTAAGTAATTTTGATGCATCCTTCATGTTTCTAGTTTTTGCATCCATGCAGACATACTATTCCCCATAAAAACAAATCAAATAAATCCATATTTGATGATGTGAGCATGAACTTGATTGGGCTATCCCAGAGCAGTTATGACAAAATATTTGATGAAATTAGTGAAAGTAAACACATTAAACATACATTTTTTCTTAAGAAGAAACAATCCTTGAATTTAAGATTATGTTGAAACATAAAATTTATAAATGATCAGAGGCTTTCACAATTGTTCATATTGTTTGAGATTTCTAGAAGAGACTGTGTACTGATTTACTTCGTCCAACATTTCAGAAGGGTACTCTATCCATCATTGTTCACTCACAAGCTTTTGGTCCCTGATGATGGATGGAGTAACCATCCGAAACATTGGACAGTCTAAATCAATACACTATTCTCTTCCGGAAATCTCTAACAACATAAAATTTATTTAATTAAGTCTCCACTTTAGAGTGAAACAAAGTGACATAACCCTTTTTTCTTTTGTGAACACTCACATAACAATTTTTATTTAATTCTATTGATAGATAAAGTAGAGAACCAAGAATCATAAAATATTATAAATAGAGCGTAAAGCACACATAGAGCTTAAGAGTAAAAAACTGTGGGGAATGGGGACACCAAAGGAAATAATGGGGTGAACCTTTTTTATGTTATGTTTTCAATGGATAAAGTATCACTAAAATTAGCATTTGAATTAAAATGATAATAAATCTATATATTTAGTGTACATGATAATAAATATATGTTATGCCTCATATAAGCCCCATGTTAATCCTAAAACCATTTATTAAGCATTAGATATTGGGTTATCACATTGATCCAGATTTATGAAGGAACGAAATGAAATACAGATATAAAAATAAACATAGAGATACAGTGAAAATATAACTTCAATTCAGTAATAACAAAGTATTGAAAACTTCTTACATGCCGAATGGAAATAAACTAACTTAGTCGATGGTAGCTTATCTCTGAGAAGAGATGTGGCAACTACATGCCTTATGAACTGTGTTACAATGAGGCTTGAAGGCCTATTTATTATTAAGAAATAATGGAAAACCATAAACATCCAAAATCCTAACCCTAGGAGATGAAGCGCCAAAAGTCTGTGGGCCTCGTTGGGGTAAATTGGTATATCAACTTCCCGGGGTCATAACTTTGGCATACGATCTCCATTTGACGCATACGATAACTCATTAGAAAGATCTATTTGAGGAATACAAATTTTTACTACAAACCCCTACCACAAGATTTTTTTTCTCATTTTCCAAAAAAATGTCGTTTAGGGCTACAAAACGGCTACAAAAGTTCAAGACCTGAAAAACTGCTAAAAATAGTAATTGTGCTATAATTAGGGAAATTGAAAGAAACAATGGTGTGGGTCCAAGTGGAATACGAAGGTGGCCACAAATATCTACCTAGATCATTCCTTCACCCTTAGTAAGCAATGGTACCCATTGTGTTGAGTGCCTCCATGAGATGGGGAAACTTCTGCTGAACTTGGTCCTTGGTGAGCCACTTGCCTTGGTGCAAGAGTTGGACAACTTTGACAACTTGATGCAGTTGGATCCTTTGTTTGAAAGTGCTCTTGATCTGTGTGTCCATGATCTGATCATTTGAGTCATGTTCAATGCAGTCTGAGTTGAGCTCTATTGGTGTCAACTGCTCAACAATGTTTGATGTATCCAACAATGGTGGAAAGTATGGTCGAAGGTGATCCACATTGAATATGGGTTGTAAGCCGAGGAATGGGGGTATAATGATCTCGAAAGAATGATCTCTCACAACCTTTTTGATGGTGTAATTTCTGTATCAGAGTGGTCGAATTTTACAATAGGCTCTAGTGAGGTGCTCTTTCTGTAGATGTAACCAAAATTTGTTGCCTACCTAAAACTTATAGGGCACCCAATGATGATCATGTCATTGTTTGTATTTGGCATTATATTTCTAAAAGATGTCGTGAAACTACTAGTGGATGTGTTGGATGCGCTCAATAAACCTTATGGATTTATCAGCTTCAGACTGAACATCCGCAGATTCTTCCCGTGTAGTTGCAAAAGGCAGTGCAACATAAAGGGGACATATTGGCTAAAATCCCAGGCCCACTTCAAAGGGGCTATGTCCAGTGGAGCTATGGAGAGCTCAGTTGTATCTGTGTTGTACATAGGGAAGAATCTCATCCCATTTCGGTGGATGATTGGAGTTGTACATGTGTAGTATGTGCACAATCATCCTATTGATGACCTTTATCTGGCCATCAGTCTGGGCATGGAATGTAGTTGACTTGTTGAGCTTGTTTCTAACAATAGCAAAATCTTGGACCAAAAAATGCTTAGGAACCTACTATCCTGATCTGATATAGTGGTTTTTGGGATCCCAAAGTGTACCCACACTCGTTCAAATAAGAGTCTAATATTTGCCTCTATTGTGATACTCTTCTTGCAGGCAGCCAATATGGTCATCTTAGAAAATTTGTTGATGACCACAAATACACATTCATTTCCATGCTTGGGAGAAGGAAGGATAAACATATAGTCCATGGAGATGGATTCCCAGGTCCATCTAGGAGCAGGAAGAGGAGTATATAAGCCTTGCTTCTTAATAGTTGGCTTAGAAAATGCACAGACAATGCAGGATCTGATGTATTTTCTAACATCATGTCAAAGATTTGGCCAATAAAAATAATTATGTAGTATGGCCACAATTTTCTCCACACCAAAGTGTCCTGCAACCCGAATGTAGTGTGCCTCCAAAATCAACTTGGAACGCTTGCTTGAAGGAATACAATGGTGGCCCAGGAAGCAAAATAATGCATCTTGGAGGTGGAAGTTTGGAACTTGTTTGCCATCCACTAGCATCTAGTATGTGGTTGAAAACTCTAGATTATTTTTATATAGTTACAACCATCTAGAGGTATCTTGGCCACAAGATTTGAGAAAAGTTGCAAATCTGTGGATCACTTATGATGGCGATCATTCTACAACTTCCCTTGGGTCTGTATAAACTGTAGGGGTCAATGATCTATGTGGATGATTGTCTCCTTCCCTAGAATGTAATGTTTCCATTTCCGGAAAGCCTGCATAATGGAGTACATCTCCTTATCATAGGTGGAGTATTTTTGAATGGTGTCAAAAAGTGTCTCACTGTGATAGGCCACTGGATTTGTTAGGTAAAATTGACTTGGGGTTTGAGTAAAGGCTGACTTGGTTAAACAACAGTGGTTTGGGCACATGGTATAATGTACCCATGGTATTGCATGTGACGGAGCATATAAAAGGATGGGAAGACTTCATTGTAATGTAAGGCCTGGAGGTGAGCGATGAAGGCTCACTTAGCCATCTTGGCTAAGGTTTTGGCCAAGGCTAATGAAATTTCATTCGGTTGGGTTTTTCCTCGAATTTGGGGTTTTCCTGGATAAATATTATGTGTATAATATTTATGTGTATTGTTGTTGGTTATTTTATTATTCATCTCGGTAAATATCAGTAATTAATTTATCTCTCTACGGTAAATTCCTAACAACTGGTATCAGAGCGCAGGTGTAATGATTTCTATTGTGTCTATGGTTTTTTTGTTGTTGTGTAAAGTTTGATAGTAGATAGATCTGCCTGCGAAGAAGCCAAATCTAGTTAGATCTAGTGTAGATCTATAACTGAGAAGAAGGTTGGCATGGTGCATCCATACAATTGTTCAGAGGATAATTTGTTAGTTGATATCGTGTTTAATTTGAAAACTTAGTGAATGCAAGGTATGAATGGATCTGTGGTAGCTAGATCTGCAGACCAGGTATTAGAATTTATTTCTTCAATTGGATTCGATCATTTGGGAAGCAAATTTGTGCACTATAGAGTTATGGATCAAATTGGATCGGCTGAGAGAATCAACCATGATGAGCGGATCTAGAGCAGAGTGGATTAGAGGAGCGAATATGGTTTCTCGCTGCTAAAAGGTGTGATTTTTCCCTTTGTTACCCACAGTTGTGATTAGCAAAGGTTTGAAGTTATCGAAAAGTGTGGATCTATTTATAAAAACCCAGATTTGAGTAGGAAGCATTGTGATTGGAGCATTTGAAATCGAGACCTGAAATTTGTGTGTTAAAAGATCTGATCTAGGTGCAACGCCTATGCTGATAAGGGTGCTCATGGATGCCATGGTGATCTATTGGAATCACTTGATTCAAATCTAGGAGAAATTATGTATCCAATGGATTGTTATGTTATTATGGAGGCATTGTTGAGGCTGAGGCACAGGAGCAACGATACTTACAATTAGTTGCAACATGCCTGCACAGTGGCAGTTCCCTGATGTTGTGCGAGCTTCCAAGGCATGTTCGGGGTTTTTGTTAGCCCATGAGTTGCACATAAGTGGGCAGAAGACCATGCAGGGCATGCTGAAGTCTCAGGGGGCACTAGACGAGGCAAAAAAAATGGCTATGAAGAACCTATGAGGACAACTACAAATGGTAGTGCAAATGCTGGATCAAAAGACTGGATCGAAAGACTGCCAATAATTACATATTTGTGTTGGGTATAGAATTGAAGGTGCTGACATCAAAATTAAAGTGAAGAATTTGGGTTAAAGGGTCACACATGCCAAGGGAATTTACAAGCATACGAGTGAGTCAGAAGGCTTTCGACAATGCCAAACTTGCAAGTGATGGATGCGAGTCATGCACGGGTTGTTTTATGGCTGGTGAGGCACGTCATGGATAAATCAGCGGCTAACATGATTGGGAAATCATGGATTAACTGTGAGAAATATGGATCAAAAATTCTTCACAGTGCAGACAGAAGGGAAAGGAAACATTTGGTTTTGTGAGGGCCATGTCAAAGAGGAAGATCATGGCCAATGGTGGAGAAGGGCAACTCCACCAGGCAGATATTTAGACTGGTGCCAAAGAAATTGATGTTAGTGTTAAGATGAGAGGCTTCATGGTTCGTCGTGGTAGAAAAGGAGAATGATGGTGTGCCAAGCCTGTACATTGGTCCCATGATTATTTGGTAATTTTGAGGGCTTCAAGGATGCAAGCTACACATATTCTTACCTTCGTTCGTCGTTATAGTGGCTGGGACAAATATAAAGGAATTGAAATGAGTAGCATAAAAAATGGGTCACGAGAGATTTAGTGGTTGAGGAGAATATGTGAACGTGGATTAATTAATTGATGAACCATGTACATGAAAATAACTCCTAGATAATTGACGGTTACAGCGGATGGTGACCCATGTAATCCAGTAGATGGGTTATTTTTATATGGACATTGATGTCATATGTACAAATACAACAACAAGGGTAAACAAAAAAAAAATATACTATAATGGAGTCAAATTTTATTGCATGTACATGGGCATACTACTGTAAGACCTGGTAAGGCATGCGTACCCCTGGGTAATTACCGATAAAGTCTGGGTTAGACCTAGTCGATAGGGGGGATGTTGGGTTAACCATACCTCGGTAAAAAATTTGAGGGGGGTAAGAGCTAGAGTGAGCGGGTTTGGCTGGAGTTAGTCAAGGAACCCTAAGTCAAGTTTAAGGGAGGAACTGTTAGGTAAAATTGGCTTGGGGTTTGAGTCAAGGTTGACCTGGTTAAACAACAGTGGGTTGGGCACATGGTATAGTGTACACATGGTATTATTGCCCATGGTATTGCATGTGATGGAGCCTATAAAAGGTTGGGAAGAATTCATTGTAATGTAAGGCCTGGAGGTGAGCGATGACGGTTCACTTGGACATCTTGGCTAGGGTTTTTGCCAAGGCTAATGCAATTTCACTGGGTTGGTTTTTTCCCCAAATTTGGGGTTTTCCCAGATAGATATTATTTATATAATATTTATGTGTATTGTTGTTGGTTATTTTATTATTCATCTCGGTAAATCTCAATAATTAATTTATCTCTCTGCGGTAAACTCCTAAAATGATTCCCTTGTTGGGTAAGAACTACACCAATATCATAGTTAGAGGCGTCTGTCTCGATTTCAAATGATTGTTGTAGGTCTGGAAATGTGAGTACTGGTGCAGAACAAAGATGGTGCTTCAGCTCAATAAACCCCTTCTATTGGGACTCGAACCAGAAAAACTTTACTTTCACTCTCCCCTTGGTAACTTGACTCAAAGGCCAAGTGTTATGAGAGAATCCCAACATGAACCTTTGATAAAAATTGGCTAGGCCCAAAAATTTGTGAAGCTATGTTAGATACCTCGGGGATGGCTAGTATCGAATGACTTGGATCTTAGCTAGATCCACACTCACACCTTGCTCATCAATGATGTAGCCCATATATTGGACCTGGCCATTGAAAAATGTGCATTTCTCCAAGTTGGCACACCATTTGTGTTGTCATAGGGTTTGAAGGACGTGACAAATATGTTTCAAGTGATCTTCCTAAATCTTGCTGAAGATAATGATGTCATCCAAATAAACAACCATGAACGAGTTTGTGAATGACTACAAGATGTCTTCCATCAGTCTCATAAAAGTAGTAGGGGAATTTGTCAACCAAAAAGGCATGACAAACCATTCAAAGAGGCCTTCCTTGTTGTTATAGCACCATTTACCACTCTTGGTAGATTTGATGCTCTAATTATGGCCTAGGGAAACCCTTCCTTCCAGACTTGGTCCAGAATCTAAAAAACAATGTTTTATTCCCTATACGCTACTTTTCCCTGTGATAAAAGCGTGTACACGTGGGTGAGCATATATCCAACTTGCGTACATATGTTAAAACAATTTAAAAAATTAAATTTCCTTAATTTTGGGCGGAGTTCATGGGTATTACCTATTACTCACCTCCTATTACCTGTGGCCCAACTGCTTCCCAACTGAAAAAAATAATTTGGAGAGGTATAAATAAACCTCCATGGGAAGGCCTTAAGGGACAAAGGATGATATATTGATACTATAGTGGGATTATCCCTAATCAAGTCTGAAGAATCCCTGTGCCTCCTGCACTCCCCAAAGCTTCAGGAAACCCTTGTTTCCTTGATTATAGATATCCCCCATCTTGATTGAGATATCGTTGTATTGGTGATGGAGGAATATTGTTGAAGGTCGGGAAAGGAAGATCCAGAGGACAGTTCTGCTTGGAGTCGGAGAAGGACTCAGGTTGTATTTCTCCACCTTATTTATAGCTTACTTCAATAAAAGGAATGTTGTTTTGTTTTCGATATGAAATGTGTTTATGCATCAAAATTATGTTGTAATTCATTTATGAATCTTATATTGATGTATAATTAGTCATTCATTTATATGATTTAAAGTTAAAATCATGTATATGCTTTATGTTTCTACTGTTGTGTATGTTCCATTTGAATAATTTTCAGGTTTCAATAACATCGAGAGAAGCTGAGGGTTTGCACCTTGCGGATCTACCCAAACGAAGGACATCAGGGTAAGGACACTCCTACACAATTTAGTAGAATAAGGATTTTTGATGATTGTTTGAGCATTTCTTGTTGAGGTTTTCCCTCTTATCTGTTGGGGTTCTCAACCCAAAGCCCTAGGGTGGTTTCACCCGCAATAGAATTGGTGACTCCGCTGGGGATAAAAATCTTGTTATTCTTGGTTTGGGTTGTTTGTTCTCAATCAGGGTTCAGTTTCTTGATTGCTTGCTTTTACAGTATTGTTTGGTCCATTAGTGTCCCAGGCATCAAGTCTGATCTTCTTGATCAGACCTTGATTTTTGTTTTTCCTTATAAAGCTTTGTATACACTGTTTACTTTGTTTACAGTAGCATATACATGCAGGTTTCTGTAAAGCAGACTCGCGTATACGTGAGTTTCTTGTATTAGAAATGCGTGTGCATGCTTCTGTGTTTTTACACAGTCGCGTATGCAATTTTTTGGATGATTTTTTCAAATCTTTCTGCCCAGTTAGGTTTGTAGCCTGGTGATTTTTGTTGTTGTATGGTCATCTGCTATCTGGAGAATTTACTTTTCTTGCAAGATTTATTTTTCAAAATCTCCTTCTCACTGAAAAGATTTGGCCTAGGTTTGCTTCTTAAGCAAGTTTGTAGTTTGTATCTTGGTATTCAAGGCTTCGTTTTGAAGTTCTTGGTTGTTCTGGTATTCCAAAATAGGAAATTGTTTTCAATTTCCTTTTTAGCCTGGATTTCAAGTTCTCTTGCTTTTATTTCCCTTGTTTGGTGGCCTTATTTCTTTTCTTGCTTTTTGAGAGTCTTTTTGACAAGTTTGAAAGTATTTCTTTCTTGGCCTTTTGGTCAGTTTGTCGAAATCTTTTGCTGCTATTTGGGTTAGTTTGTACAAGTTGTAGTCTTTCTTGTTCAAGTTTCGTTCATTTTTGAGTTTATAACTTGCAAGATTGAAAGATTCCTTGTGCTTATTTATTGATCTTTTGAGTTTTAGTAGTACTTTTGTGACTTCAAAAAGTTGTTTTTGTTTCCTTAAAAGAAAAATCTCAAAAAACATTGCTTTTGTTTTTCTTTTTCCAAGTTTTTGGTTTACAGTTTCATTTGCTTTATTGTTGAAAAGTGAATTGTGATATTTTGCAATTTGTTCTGCTTGTTTTGAAGAGAGATTTGTGTTCAAATTTTTGTCCTCTTTAGTTTTAAGTTGGCTCATTGTCTCTACAAAGTATTGCATTTTCTTATGAAGGTTGTTTAGGATCTTGCATCATCATTGTAACTTGCATTAGGGTAGTTTGCATTTTAAGGCATTCTTAGTCTTTTTAGTTTTTGGGTGTGTGAAGATTGTTTCAGAAAAGAAAAGAAAAATATTGTGCTTTATATAAGTTTCCGTAGAACCCAAGTAGAGATCACTCTTCATCGAAGAAAATGACTGCATTCATATAGTTAGTTTTCTATTGGTTTCTTTTGCGTCATAAAAACATCATCAGTTTCACTCCCGTATTTCCCCCTAACTTAAAGAACAGCTATATAAAATCAAGCGATTAATAAAATGAACTAGAAATTTTATTGTTGTCATTAAAAAAAACACCAACAAGTTTAGGTTCATTAGGGCCTTGGATTAGGTGAGGGGAGAGTTAACTCTCCAAGGCCGCTCAAATTACAAATCGTAGAAGTTGAATAAAGAGAGAAACACAATATCGTTAGAAAGATCGGGAAAGCTCCATGACTGGGAGTTGTATTTGAAGGTGGTCTTATATACATCTGTGGGATTTATTGGAACCTTGTGATAGCTAGACTTCAAATCGATCTTTGCTGAAATATTGAGCCCCCTTGAACTAGTTTAGAAGGTCATCAATCTATGGGATTGTATATTTGTTCTTGATTGTGATTTTTTTTAGTTCCCAATAATCAATGCAGAGCCTCTAGATCCCATCCTTCTTCTATACAAGTACAATCGAGCTCCCATAGGGTAAGAAACTTGGTCAGATGTGCCCTTTTTACAGCAACTCCTGGATATGCTGCTTGATCTCTTCATTTTCTATAATGGAGCGGTGGTATATCGGCCCATTGGGTATAGGTTCTTCAAGAGTCATATCAATCGAATGCTTGACCTAACAGTGAAAGGGTACCCCTGTGGATGAGGAGAAGATGTCCGTGTATTCTTCCACAACGTTATCCACCTTCTTCTGCTGCGTGGAGGAACCCTTCCTAGGGGACATGGATGTGCCAATGATCTTCCCCTTAATTTGAGAGTGAATTAGAAAGAAAACAAATTTCATAATCTGGGAGATGATCTTACTGCGTTGGGTAGTAGAGATCAAAGATATGGAAATATGGGAGGCTACCTCTAGTATTTTGTACAACTTTTTTCTAAAATAAATAATAACAATGTGAGGCCTCGACTCATACACAACATGATGCTTCCACAAGTATGGTTGGCCTAATAATACATCACAAACTTCAAGAGGAGAAATGTACATAGTACATCATCCTTGAAGGGTTTGATGTTGTAGGGAAGACGACATTGTTGGTTGATGCGAAAATCTTGTCCTTGATGGAGCCACCTGATGGTGTATGGTTGCATATGCGGTGTGGTTGGTAGGATGATATGCTTAACAACCTGTGTTGAGATGATTTTCTTTTGGCTCATGCTGTCGACAATGGATTGTAGTGGGTACCCCTTCACCCACATCTGTGAGTGGAAGAGACACTCCCCTTCTTTTGGATCTTTCAGATCAATCTTTTGGATCTTGGTTGTGGAAACAATGGCGTTGGGATCCATATCAATAATATACTTCCCTTTTTCATTTGTCTTGTCGGGTTTTGACTTAGATTCAGAACTTGCATCTAACTTTGAAGCCTTCAACTTGAACACTAATTACTTCTTAGCTCGACACCCACTTGTGTTGTGAGTGGGGCTCTTATGGAACTCACACCACATTCCTGTGTCTTTTTTCTTTGTGGTGTTTTTCTTTGCTTATGACTTCGACGCGTTGTCATGGGTCACACTGCCTTGGGGCACCTTTCCCTTACTTCAGATTCACATATCCAAAGTCTTTCTTATTCTGTTTAAACTTTTGCTCTATCTTGACAGCGTATCGATAGGCGTCGCCAAGTGAGGAGATGTCCAAGAACTCAATCTCATATTGGATGTATTTTTGTAGACAACCACGATACTTGAGTACCAAATGCCACACAAAACCCTTGAAACCCAACTTTTTGCAAAAGGTATGAAATATATTTGTGAACTAGATAAGTCAACCCCCCCCCTTAGGAAGTAATGGTCCCCATTTTGTTGAGTGCCTCCATGAGAGGGGGAAACTTCTACTGATCTTGGTCCCTAATGAGCCACTTTTCCTGGTGCAAGAGCTGGCCAACTTTAGCAACTCAATATAGTAGGGTCCTTTGCTTGCAAGTTCTCTTGATCTGTGTGTCCATGATTCTATCAGTTGTGTCTTATTCAAGGTAGTCTCGGTTGAGTTGTGTTGGTTTCAACTGCTCAACAATGTTTGATGTGTTCAACAATGGTGGAAAGTATGGCCAAAGGTGGTCCGCAAAATACAAGGTGCAAGCCAAGGAATGGGGGGATACTAAGCTTGAAAGTGTTGTCTCCCACAACCTTGGTGATGGTGTAAGGCCTGTATCATAGTGGTAAAAATTTAAAATAGGCTTTAATGAGGCGCTCTTTTTGCAGATGTAACCAAAATTTATCGCCCACCTGAAACTTATGGGGCACCTGATGTTGATCATGTCATTTTTTGTATTTGGCATTGGATTTCTCCTAGATGTCGTGAACCTATTGGTGAATGCGCTCAATAAACCTGGTGGCTTTATTAGCTTCATAATGAATATGGGTAGATTCTTCCTGTGTAGTTGCAAAAGGAAGTGCAACATCAAGGGGACATAATGGTTGAAATCCTAGACCCACTTCAAAGGGGATATGGCTAGTTAAGATATGGAGAGCTTTGTTGTAGCTATGTTGTACATTGGGAAGAATCTCTTCCCATGTCTGTGGATGCTTAGAGTTGTACATGCGTAGTATGTGCACAATCATTCTGGTGACGACCTTTGTTGGCCATCAGTCTGAGGGTGGAATGCAATTGACTTGGTGATCTTGATGTCCAAAAATGACCAAAGGATCAACCAAAATGTGCTTAGGAACCTACTATCCCGATATGATATAATGGTCTGCAGGATCGTAAAAAACCACACTTGTTCAAAGAAGAGTCTAGCAATGGCCTTTGCTGTGATACTCTTCTTGCAGGTAGTGAATATGGCCATCTTAGAAAATCTATTAACGACCACAACAGTCATTTCCATCCTTGGTAGAAGGAAGGCTAGACATATAGTCCATGGAGATGGATTCCTAGGGTCGGCTAGGAGTAGTTAGAGGAGTATACAAGCCTTTCTTCTTAATACTTGGCTTGGAAATGGCACATGCAGTGCAAGATCTGATGTATTTTCCAACATCCTGTCGGAGAATTGGGAAATAAAAATACTTCTGTTTTATGGCCATAATTTTCCCCATACTAAAGTGCCTTGTGACTCAACTGTAGTGCGCCTCCCAAATCAGTTTGGCACACACAATTGAAGGAACACGAAGGTGGCCCAGGTAGCATAATAATGCATCATTGAGGTGGAAGTTTGGAACGTTCTTTCCATCAACTAGCATTTGGGATGTGGTGGCGAACTCTGGATAATTTTTATATAGTTGTGGCATGCATAGATCTCGTGGCCACAAGAGTCTAGAACAATGGTTAGTGTTGCAACTGGTGGCCGAGTGAGGCAATCTGTAATATGATTGGTGTTGCCCTTCTTGTATTTGATATTTAAATGGAACTGTTGCAGATATGTGGACCACTTCTGATGGTGATCATTCTGCAACTCCCCTTTGGGTATATATAAACTGTAGGGGTCAGTGATATGTGTGGATGACCATTTCCAACCCCGTAATGCAATGTTTCCATTGCCAACAATCCTACACGATGGAGCACATCTCCTTATTGTGGGAGGGGTATTTCCAAATGGTGTCAGAAAGTGTCTCACTGTGATAGGCCATTGGATGTCCTTACTGGGTGAGAAATCCACCAATAGCATAGTTAGAGGTGTCTATCTCAATTTCAAATAGTTTTCTAGGTTTGGAGATGTTAGTACTGGTGCATAGCATAGGTGGTTCTTTAACTCAACAAACAACTTTTGTTGGGACTCGGACTAGGAAAACCTTGTTTTCACTCTGCCCTTGGTAACATGACTAAAAGGCCAAGTGATATGAGAGAATCCCAACACGAACCTCCGATAAAAATTGGTTATGCCCAAAAAGATGCGAAGCTTTGTTAGAGTGGTTGGGGTTCGCCAATCCTAAATGACTTGGATCTTAGCATAATCCACATGAAAACCTTGCTCATCAATGATGTAGTCTAGATATTGGACCTGACCCATGAAAAATGTGCATTTATCCAAGTTTTCACACAGTTTGTGTTGCTGTGGGATTTCAAGGACCTATCGAATATGTTGCAAGTGGTCTTCCTAACTCTTGTTGAAGATGAGGATGTCATCCAAATAAAAAACCATGAACGAGTTGGTGAAGGGCTGCAAGATGTCATCCATCAGCCTCATAAAAGTAGCAGGGGCATTTGTCAACCAGAATGGCATGAACAACCATTAAAAATGGCCTTCCTTTGATTTGAGGTGGTCTTCCATACATCCCTGGGCTATATTGGAACCTGGTGATGGCTAGACTTAAGAACGATCTTGCTAAAATACTTGGCCCCCTTGATCTAGTCTAGAAGGTCATGAATCTATGGGATGGGATACTTGTTCCTGAGAGTGATTTTGTTTAGTGCCCGATAATCAATGCAGAGCCTCTAGGTCCCATCATTCTTGTGTAGAAGTACAATCGGGCTCCCACAGGGTGATAAACTTGGTTGGATGTTCCCTTTTTACAACAAATCCTGGATTTGCTACTTGATCTCTTCATTTTCTAGAATGGGGTGGCGGTATATCAACCCATTGGGTAGAGGTGCTCCAGGAGTTCGATTGATCAAATGATTGATATGACAATGCAAGAGTACCCCTGTAGGTGAGGAGAAGATGTCCATGTATTCTTCCATGATCTTATCCACCTTATTCTACTGCATGGAGGAACCCTTCCCGGGGGCCATGGATGTGGCCATGATCTCCCCCTTACTCTGAGAGTGAATAAAAAAGAAAACAAAATTCCCAGTTTGGGATATGATCTTATTGCATTTCTTAGCAAATATCAAAGAGATGGAAGTAGGCAGCGCTACCTCCAGTATTCTATATAACTTACTGCCTAAAGAAGTAATAATAGTGTGAGGCCTCGACTCATACACAACATCATGCTTCCACAAGTATGATTGGCCTAATAATACATCGCAAATTTCAAGAGGAGAAATGTCACACAGTACCTCATCCAAGAATGGGAAATTATGGATCCATTCTCGAAGGGATGAAATCCACTATTAGTGGGATAGAGGTTCCACAAATGAAGGGAAGTTACTCCATGATGGGAGGAATCAATGTTGAATATGTACTTATTCAAAGCTTGTTGGTTGGGATAGATGCTACAAGTAATGCTTCTAGACTTTACTTTTATTTTTTAGGTACTTCAAGTCATGTTCACAGGTCATAGTGGAAGACATTGCGTACTTATGTACAAACATTAATGGTCCTCTCTGCATATGTGCATAAATTAGTTAGGAAACAACGAATATAGCCAAAATCAAGGTTTTGCACCATAGGATTAAGAAATTCCACTTTCTTTGGTATAATTTAGTTTCAAACTCTGTAGGGGAATGCATCGATGACAACTCTATGGTCTTTGACTATGAAACATTTTTCCTGAACATTCCACTTGCCTACCATCCATTCTAGCAAGTCCAATTGGGCATTCATGCTTGAAATGGTAAAAATGTGTACAAACCACAGTTTTTCAAGACTCGTATGGTTGCTGGATCATTTAGAGCAACTATATCTTGTTCTTCGTGCTCACTTTCTCTCCATTCCATGTTTGCAGTTCAAAAGCCTGCAATTAAACATAAAAAATCATTAGAATGAATTATGGAGAGATTTAGAAAAAACTTTGGGCATTTTCTCTATTAATTTTCTTTCCCTTAGTGCTGTGCACAACTGACTTCAACAAACAGTGCACATGTGCACGAATTCTTTCCCTAAAACTACACACATAGCATTAAAATATAAGTCGATGTGCCCAGGCCTGATAAGGGCGACCTGTGGACATAGTGGGAAAAAATCAATTTGAAAACCCTTCTATAAAAAACTTAAATCCATGGTGAAAAGCTAAATAAATGGCATGAAAATGAAGAGCTCAGATAGACCATTTACTTGGAGGAGATGACTCACTATTTCGTCCAATGGTTTTCCCTGAATCAGCTTCAGACGTTTCTGGTAAAAAATGACTTCTATCACTCTCAAAAGGAAGCTTGTTGGTTGGGATAGATGCTACCAACAATGCTTCTAGAATTTACTTTTACTTTTTATGTACTTCAATTCATGTCCACATGTCATAGTGGAAGACAATGCGTACTTATGTGAAAACATTAATGATCTTCTCTGCATATGTGCAAAAATTAGCTAGGAAACTGCGAGTATAGCCAAAATCAAGGTTTTGTACCATAGGATTTAGAAATTCCAATTTATTTGGTATAATTAAGTTTCAAACTTTGTAGGGGAATGCTCTAGGACATATTTGTGGATAACAAGAGATCCAAACTGATGCTCATTTTCCTAGTGCGAAAAAATGACGTGTAACACTTTGTCATTCCCCTTTTCGGGTTTTGACTCAGAGTTGGAACATGAATCTGACTCTGAATCCTTCAACTCAGCCACCGATGACTAAGTTGGCTCGATACTCATGTTGTGAGTGGGACCCTTATGGAACTCACACCACTTTCCCGTGTCCTTCTTTGTCTCTATGGTGTTGTTCTTTGATTGCAACTTCGGCGGGTTGTTCTAGGTCACCCTGCCTTCAATTTTTCCTTTGTTTTGTGATTTGGGGGCACCTTTCCCTTGCTACAGATTCATAGATCCAAATTATCTCTTCTTCTGTTTAAACTAATGCTTAATCTTGACAACGCATCAATAGGTGGCGCTAAGCGAACATATGTCCAGAATCCATGTCGTCCTTGATGTATTTGTGCAGATAGACGTGATACTTGAGTACTAGATGTTACTCATAATTCTTGATACCCAACTTCATGCGAAGGGTATGAAAAGTATTTGTGAACTCCGGCACATCTTGGTCCCTTACCTGCCTCAGTGTGGTCCACTTTATGTACTTATTTTCATAGCTCCAGATAGGGTGATATTGTTCCTTGATGGTGTCTCAAAAAGAATTCCAAGTGGGTGCAACTGAAAACAGTGAGGGTTCACTCTCATCCCTCTATTCACAGTAGGTCACCAACCAGTCCTTGACATGGGGGGTGAATTTGAGGAGTGAAAAAGTAATCTTCTCCCTATTGGAAAAATCACGAGCTGAAAAATATCCTTCCAACATATTTAAGAATTTATATACGACATCTGCATCTATATGGCCTTCAAATATGGGAATGTTAAAGTTAACTTGTACCTTAAAGGGCATGGCGCCTCCAGGGTGCCTACTAGATGAATATACATCGCCTATGGGTATCCACCGAAGGATCTGGGCAATGTTGTCCATCATCGCATTCCTTTGTCACTTGAGGGCTTCTTCAAGAAATATCTTGAAAGGATCTCATGCTCCCTCATATCATTTCTTCTACCACGGGAGGTCATCGGGGTCACCGAGGTTGGTCTTGTAAAAATTCAACCAGTTCAAGCCTTAACTCCTTATACACTGACCTCGTTGGGGGCATGCACCGAAAAAATAGAGAAAGAGAAGACCGCTTTGATACCAATGATCCAGATTTATGAAGGAACATAATTAAATATAGATATAAACAGAAACACAAAGATACAACAAAAACATAACTTCAATTCATTAATAACAAGTATTGAGAAATGCTTACAAGCAGAATGGAAATAAACTAGCTTAGGCAATGGTAACTGATCTCAGAGAATAGATGTGGAAGATACATGCCTTCTGAACTATGTTACAATGAGGATCGAAGGCCTATTTATTATTGAGAAACAATGGAAAACCATAAACATCCAAAAACCTAACCCTAGGAGATGAAGTGCTAAAAGTCTGTGGGCCCCGTTGGGGTAACTTGGTACATCAATTTCCCAGGGTCATAACTTTGGCATACAATTTCCATGTGATGCATATGATACCTCGTTAAAAACATCTATTTGAGGAATAAAACTTTCGACTACAAAGCCCTAACACACGCTATATTTTCCCATTTTCCAAAAAAACATTGTTTAGGGCCTCGAAATGGCTTCGGATGTTCAAGACTCGAAAAATTGCCAAAAATAGTAAATTGTGCTATAATTATGGAAATTAAAAGAAAAAATGGTGGGGGTCCAAGTGGAATAGAGGTGTGGCCACAAATATCCACCTAGATCATCCCCCCCCCCGAAGGAAGCAGTGGTGCCCATTGTGTTGAGTGCCTTCATGAGATGGGGAAACTTCTGTTGAACTTGGTCCCTAGTGAGCCACTTCCCCTGGTGCAAGAGTTAGTCAACTTTGAGAACTTGATATAGTTGGATCCATTGTTTGTGAGTGATATCGATCTATTTGTCCATGATTAGATTAATTGTGGCATGTTCAATGTAGTCCAAGTTGAGCTCTGTTGATGTCATCTGCTCAACAATGTTTGATGTGTCCAACAATGGTGGAAAGTATGGTCGAAGGCAATCCACATTGAATATGGAGTGCAAGCCAAGGAATGGGGGGATACTGAGCTCAAAATTGTTGTCACCCATAGCCTTGGTGATGGTCTAAGGCCCGTATCAGAGTGGTTGAAGTTTACAATAGGCTCCAACGAGGCACTCTTTCTACAAATGTAATGAAACTTTGTCGCCCACCTAAAACTTTTGGGGTACCCAATGTTGATCATGCCATTGTTTGTATTTGGAATTAGATTTATCCAAGATGTCATGAACCTATTGGCTATTGTGTTGAGTGCACTCAATAAACCTAGTGGCTTTATCAACTTCAAACTAAACATGGGCATATTCTTCCTTTGTAGTTATAAAAGGCAGTGCAACATAAAGGGAACATACTAGTTGAAATACCGGGCCCACTTCAAAGGGGTTGTGGCGAGTCAAGCTATGGAGAGCTCCGTTGTACTTGTGTTTTACATAGGGAAGATTCTCATCCCATGTCTATGGATTCTTTGAGTTGTAGATGCATAGTATGTGCATAATCATTCTATTGATGACCTTTGTTTGGCCATCAGTTTGGGGGTAGAATGCAATCGACTTGGTGAGCTTGGTCTCCAACAATGACCAAAGGATCGACTAAAACACACTTAGAAATCTTCTATCCTGATATGATATAATGGTATGCGGGATTCCATAATGTACCCACACTTGTTCAAAGAAGATTCTTGTAGTGGCCTCTATTGTGATACCCTTCTTGCAGGCAACCAATATGGCCATCTTGGAATATATGTCGATTATAGTGCGCCTCCCAAATTAGCATAATAATGCATCCTAGAGGTGGAATTATTGAACTTGCTTTACATCCACTAACATCTAGTATGTGGTGGTGAAATATGGATATTTTTATATAGTTGCGTCCATCTAGAGGTCTCGTGGCCACAAGGGTTGAGAACAGTGTTCGGTGCTGCAAACGGTGGCTGATTGAGGCAAATTGCAACATGATTCGTGACACCCTTATTATATTTGATATTCAAATAGAACTGTTGCAGATATGTGGACCACTTCCGATGGCGATCATTTTGTAACTTCCCTTGGGTCAGTATAAACTACGGGGGTCGGTGATCCATGTGGATGACCGTCTCCTTCCCTAGAATGTAATGTTTCCGTTGTCGGCAAGCTAGTACAATGGAGTACATCTCCTTATCACAGGTGGGGTATTTTTGAATGGTGTCAGAAAGTGTATCACTGTTATAGGCCAATGGATGCCCTTGTTGGGTGAGAACTACACCAATAGCATAGTTAGAGGCATCTGTCTTGATTTCAAATGGTTATTGCAGGTCTAGTAATGTGAACACTGGTGTAGAGAAGAGGCAGTACTTAAGCTGAAAAAATGCTTTCTATTGGGACTCAATATAGAAAAACTTTAATTTCGCTCCACCATTGGTAACTTGACTCAAAAGCCAATTATATGAGAGAATCACAACACGAACCTATGATAAAAATTGGCGAGGCCCAAAAAGCTATGAAGCTCTTTTAGAGTGGTCGGGTCTGGCCAATCCTGAATGACTTGGATCTTAGCTGATACACATGCATGCCTTGATCATCAATGATGTAGCCTAGATATTAGACCTGGCCCATACCAAATGTTCATTTCTCTAAGTTGGCACACAATTTGTGTTGCCATAGGGTTTGAAGGACATGTTGAATGTGTTGCAAGTGCTCTTCCCAACTCTTGTTGAAGATGAGGATGTCATATAGATAAAAAACCACGAATGAGTTAGTGAAGGGCCATAAGATGTTATCCATCAACCTCATAAAAGTAACATGGGAATTTTTCAACCTGAAAGGCATGACCAACCATTCAAAAATTCCTTAGATTAAAAGGTGGTCTTTCATACATCTGTGGGCTCTATTGGAACTTGGTGATAGCCAAAATTCAGATCGATCTTGCTGAAATACTTGGCCCCCTTAAGCTAGTCCAAAAGGTCATCAATCCGTGGGATTGAATACCTATTCCTGACAATGATTTTGTTTAGTGCTTGATAATCAATGTAGAGCCTCCAGGTCCCATCCTTCTTCTGTACAAGTACAATTGGGCTCCCGAAAGGTGAGGAACTTGGTCAGATGTGCCCTTTTTTGTAGTAACTCTTGGATTTGTTGCTTGATCTCTTCATTTTCTAGAATGGAGCGATGGTATATCAGCTCATTGGGTAGAGGTTCTTCGGGAGTCATATCGATCGAATGATTGACCTAACAGTGCAAGGGTACCCCTGTGGGTGAGGAGAAGATGCCCTTGTATTCTTCCACGACCTTATCCACCTAATTATGTTGCGTGGAGGAACCATTCCCGGGGGCCATGGATGTGGCCACAATCTTCCCCTTACTTTGAGAGTGAATAAAAAAGAAAACAAATTTACTAGCCTAGTGGAGATCTTACTGCATTGGTTAGTATAGATCAAAGAGATGGTGGTAGGCGGGGCTACCTATTGTATTTTGTACAACTTTTTTCCCAAAGAAATATTAACAGTGCGAGGTCTCGACTCATACAAAATGTGATGCTTCCACAAGTATGGCTGGCCTAATAATACATCAGAAACTTCAAGAGGAGAAATTTCGCATAGTACATCATCCTTGAAGGGTTTGATGTTGTAGGGAAGACGTCACTACTGGTTGACACAAAGATCTTTTCCTTGGTGGAGCCACCTGATGGTGTATGGTTGTGGGTGTGGTGTGGTTGATAGGCCCAAATTTTTAATGAACTCTATTGAGATGAGGTCCTTTCCACTGTAAAAAATGAACTGTAGTGGGGGACCCTTCACCCACATTTACGAGTAGAAGATACACTCCCCTTCTTCTGGATCTTTGGGCACAATATTTTGGATCTTGGTGGTGGAAACAATGACATTGGGATTTGCATCAATAATATACTTCCTTTTGTCATTCCCCTTGTCAAGTTCTGACTCATAGACAGACCATGTATCTGACTTTGAAGCCTTCAACTTGGCCACCAGTGGCTGCTTGGCTTGACACTCACTTGTGTTGTGAGTGGGGCTCTTAGGGAACTCACAACACTTTCCTGTGTCCTTATTTGTCTTTATGGTGTTTTTCTTTGCTTTCAGCTTCAACGGGTTGCCTTGGGCCACCCTACCTTGGATTTTTCCTTTGTTTCGCGATTTGGGGGCACCTTTCCCTTGGTTCGAATTCATAGATGTAAAGGCTCGCTTCTTTTGTTTAAATTTTTTCTCGATATTGAAAATGTATCGATAGGTGGCACCAAGTTAGGAGATGTCCAAGAACTCCATGTCGTCCTAGTTGTATTTGTGTAGACAACCATGGTACTTGAGTACCAGAGGCCGCTCAAAATACTTGATAACCAACTTCATGTGAAGGGTATGAAAAATATTTGTGTACTCTGGCACGTCTTGGTCCCCTCCCTGCCACAGTGTGGTCCACTTTATGTACTTGTCTTCATATCTCCCTATTTTGAAGGCAAATCCCCTCTGCGGATAGAGGCGATCTCTCTAGCCTAATGAGTGGGTCTAGAAACAAACTAAACAAACTAACATAAACTTTCCTATATTATGTCTAAAAAATGCAGAGAGAGAGCGACCTACCTCGCTCTGATGCTAATCTCTCAATCTTTTGAAGATGACTTTAATTCCTTCATTTCCAGGCTCGCTCCTTACTTGTTCTTCATGTCTGAGTACCTACAAGAAAGATGAAAGAGAAATTCAAGGTACAAGAGTATATATGGCATACATCAAACATAAACTACTTAATAGATCAAGGAGTATTAAGCTAAAAGCATAAACATTTACACAATTATGGAAAGTGACCATCAGATGTATATACTAATAAGCTAAAAAGGTAAGCATAAAACCTATGGCTTGATGTTGGAGACCTCCTTTTGGTGGATTTCCAAGTCCAATAAAAGACTCTTTAAGCACTCCTTCTCCAAGTTATAATGGGCATCATTTGGGCACAATTTCAATATAGGAATGCAGATAATCAATGACCAACCATTTGGGGATGGAAGGGAGTTGATTTATAGGAAGGGAGAGAGAGTCAAGGATCCACAAAAGAGGGAGGAAGGTCCACATCTTAGGGGGAAGGCCCATAATGATAAGATCAAGAGCTCCAAATGGGAGAGGTCAACCATATCTACAACAACCAATATCCAACTCGTTGTTCTTGAAGTTTCTAGCATATGAAGCTTCTCCCCCATTTTGGGAAAACCTGCCAAAAGAGGTTCAACGCGGATTTTCATATCAAAACCCACACTGGCAGTGCTAGGGTAAAGCAGTGAAACTTTCCATCAACACAGATAGGCAATGGAGCGTGCTTGCCTTAAAAATTAGGGTTTTAGCTAACCTTCTTCAGAATTGACTCAGGGCAGTTTTCCTTTGTTTTTTCATGGATGTTTTTATCTATATATCATGATGGATATACTTCACAGTTGTCAACATTTTGGCACTTCGGGATATGAAACAAGAAGTGAAAAGGAGGTGTGATAAAATAGTATGTAACAGATGACCCCTAAAGCATGAAGGCAGTACAAGGAGGGATGGATGGGATGCTTTACAAGTCAAGGCACAGAGTAGAACAACACCGTGAGGAGACCTGAAAATCAAGCATATACATATACATATACATATCTAACATCTCTGATAAACATGCCTAGTGATACATGAATATGCATCTAATGATACATGAATCCACAGTATGGATGCAACCATTTGAATAGAAGGGATCATGTGTATGGATCCACAGTATGGTCACAACCATCTGAATAAATAGGATCATATATATGGACCCACGGTATGGTCGTAACCATCCGTATAGAGGAAAACATGTGTACAATCATGAATAACTCATAACTCCATGCAACCTAGATTTTATCAGACAAAATCTAGGGTCTTGCGCTCCGTCTCGACCCGATCAATGTATGAATTATAACATGTGAATAGATGTGTCGAAGTTGAACATGATAGAAAACCACCTGATTAGCGGTCAATGATGTAAAACGTTGACAGGCATGAGAGAAACCACCAGTAATGACAACGACTCTCAAGGTACAATCAACACAATCCACGAATGTGAATAATGAAGTGGAAGTCGAACACCCGTAGAATCATATGATCAAAGGTCAATGATGTAAACCTATCATCGAATGCGAAGAACTTGCCATTGAGTCATGAAAGCTCTAAGGTACTGGAAGGGAGTTTCTAGATCATCTTCCTGGATAATGATCTGAAGTCGAAAGGAAGTGATTCATCGTAGGAGGGACATAATGAATCCCACATCATCGACACGAAACAAAAGAATGTAGTGGAGTAGATAAGTGTGAACCAGGACTGTGGTAGAAATTTACACAATATATAAGCGGTAAAGAAATGTAGATATGAATTCTCTTGAACATATCGGCATCACAACTCTGGGTTTTGGCAGTAATTGACTCAACATAGGATGAGAGGCCATGATGAAGAAGTGGTATAATCAGATGAGAGGCAAAATGGATTTCCAAAACCCATGAAGGTAAGTGACTAAGTGAGGATGTCCCAAACCCGACACAAGCAACATATGAGTGTCATGTTCAAGAGCAACATGATGCCTTTACAAAATACATTAGATGATCACTTTAACTTTTTCCCCCACCATTTCTAGTGATTACCCCATTATTTGTTATCACAAGCTTGAATGGGGGATAGCATATATTTGCCATATAAGTTCATCCTCGGATGAATCCATCCTAGTAAGTTTAACAAGTCCTAGGAAGGATAAACTCGGTCTCGTCATGATGAAAAATCCTGCATCATTTATTTTGTACGAGTCTGATAGAGGGAAAAATCGACATCTTTTTCATGTTTAGAGAGTTTGAAAAAAAAGAGGAAAAGAAAATTCCAAAGGTCCCTTTTCGTAAATCGTCTCTTGAACCTAAAATTATAGAAAAAAATATCCAAGATAACTTCTTAGCCATGGTCGAACAAGTTATTCCTTTTTCGTACAATAGTCTATCTCAGTCCAAAAAAGGGTTAAACTTATACTGAGTAGACGTCTTTTCATTTACTTTTACGAGTTCGAAAAGACAAGTGCTCGACAATATTTTCATATTTTTGGAGTCTAAAAAGAGCTGAAAGAGGACTCCACCTGGAGGAACGAGTGGTATAAAAGGATAGCAATTGGTTCTGGTCATGATGGAACTGCTCAAAACATGTAAAGGTCAAGAGGTTGGCTAATAAGACCACTCATCGTAGATGTTCCTTAGGCAAGGGTAAAACAACCAAGTGAAAGCGTATGATCAGCCAAAGAGATGGTGATGATGGAAAGGAAAAAAGCCAAGGTTCATCTAGAAAAAATAGGCTGATAAAACGACAATCATGAAAGGTAAAAAGGGAAATGGTTTCATTTTTACACAAGATTGAAACATAGGAAACTTTGCTTGAAATTGGTTTCATTTTTACACAATCTTGAAACATGTAGAAACTAAAAGACTTAATACGAGGTAAATTCCCCCCAAGCTTCATGTCATTCACCTAAGTAGACTACTGATTACTAACAAGTGGATGGAATGAGGGTTCACTTATGAGATCAAGTGAAAGACTCGATTGGGATTTTACGAGATCTAATCAAAGACTCGAATTGGAAGGGATTTGTTTCATTTTTTAACGAGCTTAACATAGGAAAAGAACCATGCTCATGACACCTTGTTTCATTTTTTACCAAGCTTGACACAAGTAAAGGAACCATTCTCATGGCCCTTGTTTCATTTTACGAGAAAAGGAACTGTGCTCGGACACCTATTTCATTTTTTAACGAGGTTGACGTAGTAAAAGAACTATCCTCATGACACTTATTTCATTTTTTAACGAGGTTGACATAGTAAAAGAACTACCCTCATGACACCTATTTCATTTTTTAACAAGGTTGACATAGTAAAAGAACTATCCTCATGACATCTATTGAAGATTTTGGGTTCGATCCCTAGTGGAGTCACCATTTGTTGTGAAGGAAAATCCCCTATGCGGATAGAGGTGATCTCTCTAGCCTAATGAGTGGGTCTAGCAACAAACTAAACAAAATAACATACACTTTCGTAGATTATGTCTAATAAATGCAGAGAGAGAGTGACCTACCTCACTTTGGTGCTAATTTCTCAATCCTTTGGATATGAATTTGATTCCTTTGCTTCCAGGCTCACTCCTTACTTGTTCTTCACGTCCGAGTACCTGCAAGAAAGATTAAAGAGAAATACAAGGTAAAAGAGCATATATGACATGCATCAAACATAAGCTACTTAATAAATCAAAGAGTATTAAGCTAAAATGATAAACATTTACACAATTATGGAAAGTGATAATCAGATGTCTATATTAATAAGCTAAAAAGAGAAGCATTCAACCTATGCCTTGATGTTGGAGACCTCCTTTTGGTGGATGTACAATTCCAGTAAAATCTCTTCAAGCACTCCTTCTCCAAGCTAGAATGGGCAACATTTTGGCACAATTTTAGTATAGGAATGCAAACAACCAATGACCAAGCATTTGGGGATGGAAGGGAGTTTATTTATAGGAAGGGAGAGGGAGTTAGGGATCCACAAAAGAGGGAGGAAGGTCCACATCTCAAGGGGAAGGCCCATAATCATAATATCAAGATCCCCAAATGGGAGAGGTCGACCATATCTACAACAACCAATACCCAGCTTGATGCTTTCGAAGTTTCTAGCATACGAAGCTTCTCCCCCATTTTGGGAAAACCCGCTAGAAGAGGTTCCACGTTGGTTTTCATATCAAAAAATGTGCTAGTAGTGCTAGGGTAAAACATTGCAACTTTCCATCAGCATGAGCAGGTAGTGGAGCAAAGCACGTTGGCCCTAAAAATTAGGGTTTTAGCTAACCTTCTTCAGAATTGACTCAGGACAATTTTCCTTTGGTTTTTCAGGGAAGTTTTTGTCTGTGTGTCATGATGGATATACTTCACAATTGTCAACATTTTGGCACTTTGGGATATGAAATAGGAAGTGAACAGGAGGTGTGAAAAAATATTGTGTGACACTCCCGATAGGGTAATATTGTTCCTTGATGGAATCTCGAAAATAATTTCAAGTGGGTGTGGCTGAAAATAGTGAGGGTTCCCTCTCATCCCTCTGATCATAGTAGGTTTCCCACCAGTCCTTAATGTGGGGGGTGGCTTTGAGGAGTGCAAAAGTAATCTTCTCCCTATTGGAAAAATCATGAACCGAAAAATATCCTTCCAACAGATTTAACCATTTATCTACGACATCTGCATCTATCTAGCCTTAAAATATGGGAATGTCAAAGTTGACTTGTACCTTAAAGGGCGTGGCACCTTTAGGGTGGCTGCTGGATGAAGATGCATTGCATGTGAGTATCCATCGAAGGATTTGGGTAAAGTTTTCCATCATCATGTTCCTTTGTTGCTTGAGGGATTCTTCGAGCAATATTTTGAAAGGATCTCTTGCTCCCTTGTCTTTATTTTCTTCCGCCATGGGAGGCCATTAGGTTCAGCCAATCTGGTCTTGCAAAGGTTCAACTAGTTCAAGCCCTAACTCTTTATACCCCAAACTCGTTGGGGACATGCACAAAAAAAACAGAGAAAGAGAAGAGCGCTCTAATACCACTAATCTAGATTTATCAAGGAATGAAATGAAATAGAGATATAAACAGAAACACATAGATACAATGAAAATATAACTTCAATTCATTAATATCAAAGTATTGAAAACTGCTTACATGCATAATGGAAATAAACTAGCTCAGGTGATGGTAGCTTGTCTGTGAGAAGAGATGTGGCAATTACATGGCTTCTGAACTATGTGACATGAGGCTTGAATGCCTATTTATTATTGAGAAACAAAGGAAAACCCTAAAATTCAAAAACCTAACTCTAGGAGGTGAAGCACCAAAAGTTTGTGGGTCCCGTTGGGGTAAATTGGTACATAAAATTATTGGGGTTGTAACATTGACATAAAATATTTGTTTGATGTATATGATACCTTGTTAGAAAGATCTATCTGAGGAATACAAATTTAGATTGCAAACGCTTATTGTAACTTTTGGTTTTCCCACTTTCCAAAAAAACATCGTTTAGGGGCTCAAAATGGCACTAAAAGTTCATGACCCGAAAAAATACCAAAAATAGTAAATTGTGCTATAATTAAGAAAACTGAAAGAAATAATGGTGGGGTTCCAAGTTGAAGAAGCAGGTAGCCACCAATATCCACTTGGATTAGTCCTCCTGCATTAACAAGCAATGGTCCCTATTGCATTTAGTGCCTCCATGAAATGGGGAAACTTCTGCTAAATTTGGTCCCTAGTGAGCCACTTTCCCTGGTGCAAGAGTTGGCCAACTTTGAAAACTCGATATAGTTGAATACTTTGCTTTATAGTTCTCTTGAACTATGTATCCATGATCTGATCAGTTGTGGCCTGTTCAATGTAGTCTAGGTTAAGCTCTGTTGGTGTCAACTTCTCAACAATGTCTGATGTGTCCAAAAATGGTGGAAAGTATGGCTAAAGGCTATCCACATTGAATATAGGTTGCAAGCCAAGGAATAGGTAAATACTGATATTGAAAGCATTGTCTCCCACAACCTTGGCAATGGTGTAAGGCCCATATCGAAGTGGTCAAAGTTTACGATAGGCTCCAGTGAGGCACTCTTTCTGAATATGTAACCAAGCTTTGTTTTCCACCTGAAACTTATGGGGAACTCGATGTTGATAATGTCGTTGTTTGTATTTGGCATTGGATTTCTCCAAGATGTCGTGAACCTTATTGCTGATGTGTGGAATGCACTCAATAGACCTGGTGGCTTTATCGACTTTAGACTGAACATGGGAAAATTATTCCTGTGTAGTTGCAAAAGGTAGTGCAACATCAAGGGGACATAATGGTTGAAATGAGAGGCCCATTTAAAGGGATTGTGTCTAGTCAAGGTATGGAGATATTTGTTGTAGCTGTATGTACATATGGAAGACTCTCAACCCATGTCCATGAATGCTTAGAGTTGTACATGCATAGTATGTTCCAAATCATCCTGCTGATGACCTCTATTTGACCATCATTCCGGGGGCGGAATGTAGTCGATTTGGTGAGATTAGTGTCCAAAAATGACGAAAGGATCAATTGAAATTCACTTAGAAGCCTTCTTTCCTAATTTGATATAATGGTCTGTAGGATCCCATAATGTACCCACACTCATTCGAAGAAGATTCTGGTAGTGACCTCTACTGTGATACTCTTCTTGCAGGTAGCCAATATGGCCATATTAGAAATCCTCTCAATAACCACAAATGCACAGTCATTGCCATGCTTGGTAGAAGGAAGGCGAGAAATATGGTCCATGGAGATGGATTCCCAAGGTCGTCTAGTAGTAGGAAAAGGAGTATACAAGCCTTGCTTTTTAATACTTGGCTTGGAAATGACACAAGTAGTGCAGGATCTAATGTATTTTCCAACATCCTATTAGAGATTTTGCCAATAAAAGTGCTTTTGTAGTATGGCCACAATTTTCTTTGCATCAAAGTGTCCCATGACCCGACTATAGTGCGCCTTCCAAATCAGCTTGGCACACTCGCTTGAAGGAACACAAAGGTGGCCTAGGTATCATAATAATGCATCCTAGAGGTGGAATTATGGAACTTTCTTGCCATCCACTAGCATATGGTATGTGGTGGAGAACTCTGGATCATTTTTATATAGTTGTGGCCATCCAAAGTTGTCGTGGCCATAATAGGTTAGAACAGTGGTTAGCGCTGCAACCAGTGGACGATTGAGGAAATTTGCAACATGATTGGTGTTGCCCTTCTTGTATTTGATATTCAAATGGAATTGTTGTAGATATGTGGACCAATTTTGATGGAAATCATTTTGCAACTTCCCTTGGATCTATATAAACTACAAGGTTCTTGATATGTGTGGATCACCGTCTCCTTCCCCATAATGTAATGTTTCCATTGTCGGCAAGCCTGCACGATGGAGTAAATCTCCTTATCGTAGGTGGGGTATTTTTGGATGGTGTCAGAAAGTGTCTCATCATGATAGGCCACCAAATGCCCTTGTTGGGTGAGAACTGCACCAACAACATAGTCAGAGGCATCTATCTCGATTTCGAATGGTTTTTGCAGGTTTGGTAATGTGAGTACTGGTGTAGAGTAGAGGCGGTGCTTTAGCTCAACAAACACCTTTTGTTGGGACTCGGGCCAGAATTTTTTTTCTTTCGCTTTACCCTTAGTAACTTGACTCAAAGGCCAAGTGATATGAGATAATCCCAACATGAACCTCCAATAAAAATTGGTTAGGCCCAAAAAGATGTGAAGCTTTGTTAGAGTGGTTGGGGATGGAAAATCCCAAATGAATTGAATCTTAGCTGAATCCACACGCACACCTTTCTCATCAATGATGTATGCCAATATTGGACCTGGACCATGCCAAATGTGCATTTCTCTCGGTTGGCACACAATTTATGTTGTCGCAAGGTTTTAAGGACCTGTCAAATGTGTTGCAAGTACTCTTCTGAACTCTTGCTGAAGATGAGGATGCCGTCTAGATAAAAAGCCATGAACAAGTTGGTGAAGGGGTGCAAGATGTTATCCATTAGCCTCATAAAACTAGAAAGGTCATTTGTCATCTCAAAAGACATGACCAACCATTCAAAAATGCCCTCCTTGGATTAAAAGGCAGTCTTCCATATATTTGTGGATTCTATTGGAACTTGGTGATAGCCAGACTTCAAATCAATCTTGCTGAAATAATTGGCCCCCTTGAGCTGGTCCAAAAGGTCATCACTCTGTGGGATTGGATAGCTATTCCTGACAATGATTTTTTTTAGTTCATGATAATCAATGCAGAGCCTCCAGGTCCCATCATTCTTCCGTCAGGCTCCCACAGGGTAAGGAAATTGGTCGGATGTTCCATTTTTGCAGCAACTCCTGGATCTACCACTTGATCTCTTCATCTTCTAGAATGGAGCAGTGGTATAGCTGCCCATTGGGTAGAGTTGCTCCAGGAGCTCGATTGAATGATTGACTTGTTAGGACAAGGGTACCCTTGTGGGTGAGGAGAAGATGTCCCTGTATTCTTGCATGACCTTATCCAACTTCTTTTTCTACGTGGAGGAACCCTTCTCAAGGGCCATGGATGTGGACATGTTCTTCCCCTTAATTTTAGAGAGAATAAAAAAGAAAACAAATTTCCTAGTCTTGGATATGATATTATTGTATTTCTTAGCAGAGATCAAAGAGATGGCGATAGGCAGGGCTACCTTCGGTATTTTGTACAACTTAGAGCCCACCCAAAGAAAAAATAACAGTGTGAGGCCTTGACTCATACACAACATTATGCTTCCACAAGTATGGTTGGCCTAATAATACATCACAAACTTCAAGGGGAGCAACGCCACACATTACCTCATCCATGAGGGGTTTGTTGATTTAGGGAAGACGACACTCCTGGTTGAAGCGAAGGTCTCATCCTTAGTGGAGCCACCTGATGGTGTATGGCGGCAGGTGTGGTGTGGTTGTTAGGCCCAACAACTTAATGACCTCTGTTGAGATGAGGTTATTTTGGCTCCCACTGTTGACAATGAACTATAGTGTGGACCCCTTCACCTACATCTATGAGTGGAAGAGACACTCTCCTTCGTTCGGATCTTTAGGCTCAATCTTCTTGATCTTAGTGGAGGAAAAAATGGCGTTGGGATTCACATCAATATATCTGCTTCCCTTTGTCATTCCCCTTGTTGGGTTTTGACTCAGAGTCGGAACATCCATCTAACTCTGAAGCCTTCAGCTCGGCCATTGGTGACTGCTTGGCTCAACACTCAATTTTGTTGTATGGGGCTATTATGGAACTCACACCACTTTCCTATGTCTTTCTTTGTCTTTGTGGTGTTGTTCTTTTCTTGTGGCTTTAACAGGTTGTCTTGGGTCACCCCGCCTTGGATTTTTCCCTTGTTCTGTGATTTGGGGGCACCTTTCCCTTACTTCGGATTGGCAGATCCAAAGTCTTGCTTCTTCTGTTTAAACTTGTACTCGATCTTGATAGCATATCAATAGGAAATTCCAAGCGAGGATATTTCAAGGCACTCCATCTCGTCCTGGATGTATTTATGTAGACAACTGCAGTACTTGAGTACCAAATGCCGCTCATAATACTTAATACCCAACTTTGTGAGAAGGGTATGAAAAATATTTGTGAAATTTGGCACATCTTGGTCCCTTCCCTACCACAGTGTGGTCCAATTTATGTACTTATCTTTAAGGCTATATTTTTTCTTATTTTTTGGAAAAACATTGTTTAGGGCCTCAAAATGGCTCCAAAAGTTCACCACCCTAAAAACTGCCAAAAATAGTAAATTGTGTTATAATTAAGGAAATTGAAAGAAACAATGGTGGGGGTCGAAGTGGAATAGGCGGGTGGCCACCAATATCCACTTGGATCATATATTTCTATTGATATATTTTTGTGTCATCCAGAACCTTCCAATGTACCCTTTCATTATAATTGTACCCTTTGTCTCATATATACGAAGGAGACCTAGTTTTCGAATCATCAAATCTGATCTTATACCTCATATTAATTGTAAAAGGAGGTTTATCATTTGAAGTGGAATATAATTATTTATTTCTTTTCATTTTTAAGGTGCATGGTTCATAAAATTTGGTAATATAACATAATAACCTAGGGTTGTGTTGCTTCAAACAAGCAATAATGACAATTTCACTATAACATTTTTTTGGGGATGATTCAGACACTAAAAATTTGAGGAAAATTTTGAGAGCTATCAAAGTACATCAGGAAAAAAAAATTTGATTTTGGTTCATTATATTTTCAGAGATACACCTTATGTAAGTTAGGGTTAGGGAACAGTCTTGAAATATATTTCAAAAGAGTGATATTGGAATTTTCACAACAAAAATGTTTTCTGGGAATTTTTAGATGGTGAAATTTTGAGCATATCAATAAATTATATTGGGGAATATATAGATATTATATTCATTTTCATTACAATTTTGGGGATATATGCTATGAAATTTAGGGTTAGTGAATGATCCTGAAATTAGTTTCAAGCAAGTTATCTTCGAATTTTTTCTATAATTTTTTTTTTGGACACTTCAAACTGTGATTTTTCCAAAGATATCAAGGGACATTTCAAAGTACCTTAGGAATAAATTTCAGAATTATATTCAAGAAATTGGAGACATGGCACACTACACAATTTCTCTCTTAGGAAGCGGTAAAAAATAAACAAGTTTTGGGGAACTACCACAATTTTCACTTGCCACATCAAATTTTGGTCAGATTGGTGGAATTGTACAGAAGACATATTAGAGTACTATAAGGTAAAATTTTAGAGTCATAAGGGCTAAAATATCATATATATATCAAGACAAAGGTCATTCATCTGGAAAGTCTCCAAATTAATATTTTAAAGGTATATAACTTACAAGTGATTTAACTTTTGATTCGAAGATCTAATTTTGGTGTTTCAAAATTTGTGATAAAGAGGAATAAGAGGAGAGTTATTGTTTTATCACATGTGTCCTAAGGGTGCTTCAAAATATACTACACCAACTAAACTCCCATATAAATCTACTACGACTTAACCAAAAAAAAAAGAATAAATTACTCACTATATTAAAGAGGTGGAAGAAAAATTGGAAAACCAAATGGATGAAATGGGAAAAAAAATGAATGAAAACAAGGAAGAAATACAAAAGTTCGTGAATTACATGGAAAAACTTATCTTGGACAAGCTTCCTAAAAAGGATATGAATATCTAAATAAATCATGAAAATAAGGAGAACAAGAATGTTGGAACTCAGTCACATATAGGCAGTATTTTATCACAATTGGAGAGCACAAATTTCGATTCACAAAATCATAATCATGAGTTTTCACTCAAAGATTCACTTCGCAAGGGCTTGAAATTCAGCACCAAGGAACTGGTTCATTCCAAATATCGATATGAGGAATTTTTATGGTAACAATCCTATAACATGGATATTCCTGATGGGCCAATAATTTGATATACTTGAAGTGACAAGCTCATAAAAGGTAAATATTTCATGCATGTTTTTAGAAAAAAGATAAATTTGCATGATATCAATGGATTTATGAAAGGAAAAAGGATTCTATTGTATATGGGTCCATTTTTATGGAGGAATTTATAACACATTATGGGGATACTAAGAGCAATACCTTATTAAGTCAATTGGTATATCTTCTAAACAAGGTCTAATTACATATCAGATTCAACAATTACAAAAGCTAAGTCTTAGGGTAAGGAACATTTTAGAGGATAATTTGTTAGACCTCTTTATGGGAACTTTAAATGAAAGCATCCAACATGAGCTTCGTCTCCTTGAACCAAAATCTCAAGAGCATGCTTTCTGTCTTGGATGGGAAGTTGAAGTAAAAATATGGCTATTATAAAATTGGTCACTAAAAATTATAGAGAACATCATGCTCCCTCTCCTAATTTAACAAGGATGGCACCTCAACAAATATATGAAACAAGATCAAAGGTAATATTTTTCAATTATGATATAAAGTATAATAAGGGCCATAAATGCAATGAGAATAAATTATTCTACGTAGACTGTGAAAATGAAGAAGATCAAGAATTGGAACTGTCACAAGATCTAGAGCTATAAGAGACTACAATAATATTTTTTCATGCATTGGCTATTCGGAGTACTCCACAAACCCTCAAGTTAGAAGGATATATAAAAAAGAAAAGGGTAGCATTCTTGATTTATTTAGGTAGTACCCATAACTTCGTCAATTACAAATTAGAAAAACTTCTTAATTGTTTTGCATTATAAGTACCAAAATTTCCCATTCATGTCGTTGATTAAATGAATTGCATGGATCAATTTTATTTACTAAGTTGAATGTCCTTTAAGGATATCATCAAATCAAAATGAGACAAGAAGACATCCCTATAAAAACCTTTAGAACACATGAAGGTCATTATGAGATTTTGGTTATGCCATTTGGGCTTACTAATTCACCTTCAACATTTCAATGCTTGATGAATTCTATTTTCAGACCCTTCCTTAAAAAACGAGTTCGAATTTTTTGATGATGTATTAATATACAAAAAATATCAGGAAGAGCATATACAACATGTTGACAAGGGTCTTAACACTATTAGAAAAGAAAAAACTATATGAAAAGCCTTCCAAGTATGCCTTTGGGGTTCACGAAGTGGAATATTTGGTTCATATTGTATCATGAAGGTGTCAAAATGTTCCTTAACAAAATCGAAGCTATGAGGAAATGACCAATCCATAAGACCTTGAAGAAACTCAGAGGATTCTTAGGATTGATAGGGTATTACCACAAATGTGTCAAGAATTATAGTAAAGTAATAACACCTCTAACAAAAGTATTGAATAAGGAAGCATTTTCTTAGACTAAAGAAGCAACCAAAGATTTTGAAGGCTTAAAGCGGTCATGTGTACAATTTCCATCCTGGCCACACTCGACTTCAAAAAAACCTTGTTTGTGAAGTGTGATGCCTCAAGCCATGGAATTAGTGTAGTTTTGATGCAAGGAGGAAGCCACCTTGTTTTTAAAAGTGGATAATTTAAAGGAAAAAAATTATTGAGATCCATCTTTGAAAAATAAATAGTTTCCATACTACATTTAGTTAAGAAATGGCTTCCAAGCCTAAGAGAAAGACACTTCAAAGTAAAAATATATCATGATAGTTTTAAGTACTTCTTGGAATAAATATTATCTTTAGAAGAGAAATAAAGATGGGTTAAAACTATGTTAAGTTATTACTTTGAAATTATCTACAAAAATGGAAATAAAATATTGTGGCATATTCACTCCTAAGGAAAGAGGAAGACACAAAGGATTTAATGTGTGCTATTTCCATTCCACAATTTGATTGGGTGGAATAAACAAGAGTAAAATGGAAGAAATATGAGAAGGTATGCAAGATCATTCAGCTACTATAGGATGAGCATGATATTGTAGAAAAAATTATGTGGAAGAATGATTTTTTGTGGTATCAAGGTCACTTATACTTATGTAAAAATTCTCAACTCAAACCAAAGTTCCTTTTGGAATTGCATACTTCTTTTGTAGGAGGTCATTTATGGTTCTTGAAAACATACCAAAGCATCAAGGTGTGAAATTTTTTGTGGCTTAATGTGTGGTATACCAATAGAATAAAGGATAGAGAATCAAGACCTCAAGGCTCGTACAACTGTAGGCCATACTAAGCTAGCATTGGGAATAAGTTTCAATGGATTTTATTACAAGTTTACCCAAATTTGAAGAAAATAATGTCATGATCATGGTAGTAGTAGATCGATTGAAAAATCATACCCATTTTTTCCCTCTTTCTCATCCTTTTAAAACAAGTATAATGGTGAAAGAATTCATGGAAACAATCCAATAGCTACATGGAACACAATCCAATAGCTACATAGAATACAAAGATTATTGTAAGTGAGAAAAATCCATTTTTCACTGTAAATTTGTGGACTAAATTATTTTCTTGTTTGGGCACTCAATTTTCTTACAACTTATCTTACCATTGTTAATTTGATGGGAAAACTGAGATTGTGAATGAATTTTTAGAAGTATATTTTCCCTACTTTGCATGTGATAAACAAACATAATGGATCAAGTGGTTTCCCTAAGTATAATGGTGGTACAACATCTTGGCACTTAGTTTTTTCACTCAAACAACACTTAGACCCTATCTATTTTGATACGATTTTCCCTCTTTTGCCACATTTCTATCCAATTTGACTAAATTTTCCTTAATAAAGACACATAAAAGCATATGATGAATTTGATTATTATTTTTTAAATTTATACCAATCAACAAGTTAAAATACTAATTTTTTTTATTTTTATTAGTGTTTTTAAAAATTAATTTATTTTGGTGATTTCTCATTTGTTGAGATGGTTGTGGTTGTTTCCATGAAATTAGGCACATGGGATTTCATATTCAACTTCATCAGATGGTTTGGTTCCCAATGGGTGTGAAGAATGGTAATAAAAAAAACCCCAATCAACATAGTGGTCAAAGCGGGTGCCAACAAAGCAAATACATAGCATTAGAGATCTAGATTCAATTTTTTTGTAGAACGTAGGACCGTGGCCGATATCACACCATCTAGTGGATTGAATTAGATACAAATAAATACTATATAGCTATACTATCACTACAATGAGAGGAATCATAATATTTGTTTTTTGGTTTATAAACTTCCATGAATATTCCATTGGACATTTCATCACAGCATATCTAATAAAGATTTATTGAAATTTGAAAATATATACTATACAACTTATTTTTTCTTATACTTTGTATATTTATTAAACTAATTCTAATTATGCATGAAATATATAAGATAGATAAAATAGAGAAAACATAGAACAATCACTCACAAAACCACAATAACACAAGATATGACCTAGGAAACCCTTTTGAGAGAAAACCCAACTAGAAGGTGAGGCCACTTTTATCTCTCTTTCTTTGGATGGAAATGGTGCAAATACAAAGGAGTGAGACCTATGGGCTATGGGTTTCTACATAACAAAAGCCCTCTCTTATCCACCATCTATTTTTCCACTCTCAAGTATTTGTCTCAACTATGGAACAAAATGCACTAGAATAGAATTGAATTGTTTTTCCTCCTAGTGGCTCGATTATAACTCAACCTGATAGCCAACTAGGGATTAAATTTAACCCATTCAACCCTCAATAAGAGTTAAAAAACGAATATTCTAGAGCATTTTTCATGACAATCATATAACTAGCCCCTTTTCCATTAGTAATGAGTTGATGTTCCATCCTCTCAGCTCATGGCAGAAAAAAAAGGAAGGTCAACTTTTGGGTGACATAAATTTTGCATACGTAATCCATTTGAGGTATTTCTTGCACCATTGGAAAGTTATTTAAGTGTACAATAGTGAAAGGGGTTATTACACAAGTGAGTGTTTTGAACCCCAAAAAACTTCATTAAATGCCTCAAATTGTCTCTGAAATTTTAAAACCGTAATTCACCAAATTGAGATCCACTAGTAAAAATGGTCATGTGAGTTGATTCCTCCCATTTTTCTACTTTGAAAGCATCAATATGGATGAAAAATAATATAATCATCCAATCTAGATTATTTTTAGATTTCTGTTTGTATAAATAGTTAATAGGGAATAGAAGAAACATAATCATTATACACATAAATGTTTTGACAAGTTTTGTACAATTCCTTTTATTGTCTTAATATATCAATTTGAGTTCCAAAAGGAAATAGTTTTGATGTGCATGAGGGTTCCCATGGTTTGGTCATGTGTATTGTTTTTTGTGGATTGTTGTACATAGATGTCTCTATTTCCATTGTACAAATGTTTACTTGGTAAATACTCTTTATTCTCTTTAGTTTTTGTCATATATTCTCTATTTTCTAGTTTGAAATTTCATATATTGTGTCTTACGTGTATTTTTTATTTATATAAAGCTTAAATCTGTCTCTTATCTAGGATCTGTAGTGGTCTTCAAAGCATTGTTATAAGCTCCCTCTAACCATCGAGCTAAGAAGAAACATTGTAACCTACAATTATACCAGTATGGAACACAATAGATGCTAGTTAGAAGATTAAAGCTTGACCACATATCTTTGATTTGATTATTTAAATAGTATTTACTTGATGAATGTTTTCTAAATATCCTCTCAAACTTTAAAGAACATAGTGATCAAAATTGTTGCATGATCCATTCACTTATAGAGGCAATGAAATCTTGCGACCTATTTTTCTACTAGTGAAGTTGTGTTAGACCTAGATTGAAGGATTATGTCTTATTTCATTTGAATGTTTAAATTATCAAATTAGAATTTATGTTTGAAGATAATTGAGATTTACATTGCAGTATTTTAGTGTTGTTGTATTTATTTTGAATTTCTTTTAATTATAGTATATTTGATTTAAATTTCATTTTCATTTTTAACCTCTTTGAAGATATATATATATATAATTAAGTGACACCTTAGAAAAAATAATAAAATTGATTATGCATATAAAATGATAGCACTTCACAAGTTTACTAACATTGGTTGATAAATTATTGTCTCAACTTATGCAAATAAAAAATGTCCCCATTTATGGAACTTCATGGATATCATCCTCCATCAATTTCATCACCCCTAAAAGGGATTTTAAAGGCTCAAGTAATGGAGGAACATACCAAGAACCAATAAAAGATTCTCAAACTATTGAATGACAACTTGGTTCTAGACCAAAATAGGATGAAACAACAATATAATCAACATTGCAGTGAAAGGGAATTTGAAGTGGGGGACTGGGTATTTGTGAGACTACAAATATATAATTAGATGTCCCTCAAGCAACAAAAGAAGGAAAATAAATTAGCACCGAGGCATATGAAGCTTATAAGGTGTTGCATAGGATTAGAAATATGGTTTACAAATTGGGGTTGCCTCCATCTTTATGTGTGTACATCTAGTCTTCCACGTTTCTTTCTTAAAGAAGGTAATCAATAGAAAGGTTCAATAAAAAATATTTCACTAGAGATTAATGAACAAAGGAAAATGATACTAGAACCAAATTCAAAAATCCTAGAAACAAGGATTAAAAATTAAGAAATCAAGAAATTAATAAGGACCTCACCAAATGGAATAACTTTCCGATGCAATAAGCGAGTTGGAAGGATGAGTTGTTCATACATAAACACTTGTAGTTAGTCCAGTTATTGGGTGTGTTATATTATTTGCATGACTACTGGCACATGTTTTATGTTTCTACAGGAAATATAGGAGGGGGGTTGTCATAGGGGGATGGGGGAAACACCCTTGAATTTTCTTTAATTCATTTTTGGTGGTTTTGACACACAATTTTAGCCTTTAGTGGTTTTTTGGCATATAGTGGTTTACCCATGGTTTTATAATTTAAATTGAGGAAGTAGGGTTGTATTCTAATCTATGGTAAACAAATTGGTGGTTTATGGATGTTGAAATATATATATATATATATATATATATATATATATATATATATATAGATATATATATATCTATATATATATATATATATATATATATATATATATATCTATATATATCTATATATATATATATCTATATATATATATATATATATATATATATATATATATATATAGATATATATATATCTATATATATATATATATATATATATCTATATATATATATATATATATATATATATATATATATATATATATATATATATATATATATATATATATATATATATATATATATATATTGATATATTGTATAGCAGCATTGTGAAAAAGAATATATTGAAAAATATTTCTAGTTTCCCAATTTTGGTTTCTAGGGTAAAATATTTGTGTTAACTATGTATTTGTCATTACATATTTTCTATTTGATTAGAATATTCGTAAAACAATTAGTTTTATAGGGTTAACAACTACATTTGGTTTTAGAGTGATTTTAGCTTCAAGGGGATATTTTTGTGGCTAAGGAGTTTTTCTCAAGGTTGTGGTAGACCCTGTTATAGTGGAATATCTGTGGAATTGATTCTTGTGGTGAAAGGAAATGAAAAATAGTTAAAATATGGAGATTGGGATATTCAATGGGAATAGTTTTGAGTTATGGAAGCTCAAAATAGAAGATATATTGGTGGAAAAAGATAAATGGATCACTCTGCATCTGAATAATGCACTGACTGAAGAAAACTAAACTAGAGGATTAACTAATTACCATGATTTATTGATTTTTACCAAGAGGAACAATAACATTAATACAACAGGAATAATAAAACACAATAACACATAAACACAAATGTTTATCCTGGGAAAAAATCCAACTCTGGGGAAAACCCAACCCAATGAGATCTCATTAGCATTGGCCACAACCTTGGCTAATCCGTCCAAGTGAGCCTTCACCGCTCAAGTCCAGGCCTGCATTACAATGAAATCCTCCCAGCATTTTGTAGGCTTCATTACATGTAATACAATGGGCAGAAAATGATGGTTACACTATATCATGCCCAAAACCATCACTATTTAACTCGGTCAAACTTGAATCTAACCTGAGTCAAGTTTACCTAACATTCCCCCTTAAACTTGACTTGGGGTTCCTTGACTAAATCCAGCCAAAATTGTTAAGTGAGACAACCTGGCTCACTCTAGCCTTTACCTCCCTCAAAGTTTTTACCCGGGGTTTGTTAACCTGACATCCCCCTTATCACCTAGGTCTAACCCAGACTTTACCGGTAATTACCCAGGGGTACGCATGCCTTACTAGGTCTTACAACAATATGCCCATTTACATGCAATAAAATTTGAACTCCATTATAATAATTTTTTTTTAAAATATAAATTCCTTGTTGTTATCAAGTTTCCATCCTCTTGACGAATTCTCTCCTCTTGACTCACTCTCAAACCCTTAGAGTATTCCTTTTCCATCACACTTAAAATAATTTGATTGACACATATTGTCAAAAAATTTGCATACAACCTTCCCATGATTTCACTCCATGCATTTAAACACTGCATCCTCACTCTCACTTGCCCAATGCACATCACCGTGAAATTTAATTCATATCCACACAACAAAACACATGAGCGTGGTCTCTTGCATTAACCAAAATAACATTATATGCATTACGTCTTGTTCCAAACTGCCCATAAGGAAGTGCTTAACGACATCTTCCATGAAAGCTTCATCGTTGATAAGGGACGATTGTATGCAATATTCGCTTCTCGTCCCAATCACCACTTCAAAGTCTAGTATGCCAAGAGCCTCGTCCAACTCGTACCCAATTATGATTTCCATCGTCCTTGTCCATATTGACACCAAACCTTGATAGATTCGTCTCAGAATTCAAGAACTAATTGAAGTCGAAGCTCCCCAAGTTTGTTCCGCCACAATTTCCCACTGAGCACTCCACGAGCACAGTTGGAAACAACAAAGCTCCTCGCCCATGGGCACAAAATTTGGCACCCTCCTCCACCTGCGTTGTTTGCTCCATTCCAAAAACCATGTTCAGTGAAAAAACTCTCATGCAAAGGCATATCCACAACCTATTCTTGTCCTTTTGAGTTCTCGTTGGTGCTTGTCTCTCAACAATACCAAACACTGGTGTCATCCTTTCGATGCTTGAATTGTACCACTTGGGAACATCGATCAGGGCAATGTTGGTTAGCACTTTCGGGATAAGCATCCCCACCACACCCAACATCACCCATCTCTCATTCATTAGCTTCACATGGACGTACCATTTCAGGCTCTCCAAATTCTCTATGAGGCCCAAGGGATCAAATCCATTATCTCCAGGAAGACTACCATTGAGATGGGCGGGAGGCGAGCCCGGGCAACCACTCCTCCTTTGCCTTGACCTTAAAAGATCTAGCGGGTGCAGGATTCGATCCCAGGCGGACGTGTCTCACCAAACGAGAAATGAATGAGCCTGTCAGGAGTTTGGACCTACAAACGGATGGGCACGATACACCGATAGTGGCTTGATTGGTGACCGATGCTATTTTTGTTCTAGTCTCTTCTCTCCTATAATTACTTCAGCCCCGACTCTTCTCTTTGCAATATGAGTGCCTCTAGATTTTTCAGACAATTGTGTGGTTGCACCAATCCACAAAAGAAAAAAAACCTTATCCACATTACAGTTGCCTTTGATTTTTCCAGAGAAGTTTCGCATGGGTTTCATATCCAGATCTCCATGAGTGCAGTGAATCAAATCGCTTTCATTCACCAGACCAATAAAACCCTTGGCAACAAAAGGGTCCCTCTGAATCCAACATATAACATTAATACAACAAGAATAATGTTGTCTTAGTGGGGCCTGACCCAGGTTTAGCAGTGAGTTTAGCCAAGAAAATCCCAGTACTACTAGCCCTTTCGGCAACAGTCCATGGAGCGTGGACTGAGGTCTCACCCGAAGTAGTATGGGAAGGTGATGGAACCAGGTTTCCGCACCCTATGGATGTCTTGATGAGGGTTCTGGAGGTTCACGACCCTATCCTGTGCGCCGCGCTGCTTCGTTCAACTTTCGGTTCTTCGCAACCCGTGTGCACCCTCGTGAATACCGTATTATTCTGATTCGATCCTTACTATGCTATTATATTAGTGCTTAACTTAGTTTGTGCGGACCCAATATTATTATTACTTGTTTCAACTTTCAGATTAGCACGCGTACTTAAAATAGTATAAATGCATAAAGAATAACCAAAACATAGAAATGCAGATCTATAAGCAATATGCACAATATTTTGAATTAATCTTATCTTTATTAATACTCAAGTTCAGTTACAGACCCGACTCCACCCTGCGCACTTAGCTACAGGGGTCCACGCACTGAGCTCTAGACTCTACTAGACCTTTGCGCACTCAGCTGCAGAGCCTCTACCTACTACTTCAACCCAATACACTTCATATTCACTTCTTCTATCTTCTAACCATGCCTTCGCATCTATCTATTACTTGTCAAACTAAGACTGACTTTACACTTAGAGCCTCACTCTATTTATACAATCCCATGGTCCGCGAACCATGGGTAGGCCAACACACTTTACATTAAATTACATTATTTTAGGGCGGACAATCCTAAACTCTCATGCTCCACGCCTACATTTCACGGGGTCTTTACATTACACTTGACCAAAATTCGGGCTTCAAGCCCCAAAAACATACTATGGGGGGATCCACTACCCAACAGGCCCCCAACACAATCATCGTGACTCGTCCTGAGTCACTCTGCTGGTGTGGCGATCTTTGCGCGAAGTCCATCAAACTGTGCCTGTGTTGCGCGGAGATCCACAACGCAATGTTTTGTTGTTTGTTGGATCCGCTTTGCTCGTTCGGATGAATGCTCATTGGCAGGGTCAAATCCCTATCTCAGGTCATGCATCGCTTTCATTTGTGCGAGTTTTCCTTCGATGTCAGCCGTGATGAGGAAGGCCTCATCAATCCAAGGCTGGATGCATGCTTTAAGTATTGCCTCTTTTTGGTGTGCTGCGTCCACTTGCTCCTTCAATTCCTTTGCCTGTTGTAACCTCGTGAGCCGCTGAGTTAGGACCACTGTTTGCGCCGTCCCGTGCACACTATCATATTGCATTTGAAGCTCCCGCGCCTCTATTTCCAACCGCTGTATGGTGGGGTCCTCCTGTAAGGTTGTGAGGACCCCGAAGGATTCTTCCAACAACGTGGTGCAGCTCTGCACTGCTTGTTCAATTTCTTCCAACCCTTTTCGGATATCACTGGCGCGTTGATCTCAAACTTCTGGGGGTGTGGAGGGTTGCGCCTTTAATCGTAGTTCAGCAATTTGCAGGTTGAGGTCTAGTTGGATCCTTGTAGCTTCCTCCTTCACCTTACGGAATCCACTGGCCAATTTGTGGATCTGCATTCCTACTGGCAGATTTGTCACAATTTCTAGTTCTAGGACGTGGTGACATGTTTCCTCTACGATTTGCTCCAACTGCTGGTTTTGAGCCACCACTTCATCACGTTGTAGGCTAAGCTGTTCGATGTTGATTCGTTGTTCACTTAGCATTTGCACTACGCATCCCTCCCTAGCGCGGAGTTTTGTCGTCGCTCCGTCCTATAGCTGGTATAAAATATTCTGCGGAAGGGAAACCAATTTTAGGCCGAGTCCCTTGATCTGTCCTACCGCGACTCTATCCTTCATGCTGTCTGTTGTCAGTGCTCCTTCTAGCAGCATGACAGTGTTAGCCATTTTGGGCCACAACAACTGCTCTGTTGCCAATGCTCTCGTGGCACCATAGACGGCTACCGTTCCTTCTTGTGGGAGTTGCACCTGAAGTCCCTGTAGTTGTGCCCTGAGTGCCCCCAACACATTCTGCTGCTCCATCATTGCTTCTTGGAGTGCCTCCTTGGTGACCTCACGAATTGTGTCACTAATGTCATATAGATCACCCTTTGTCAGTGTAATAGGCTCCCCATCCAATTTGGAAGCCTTGGTCTTCTTCTGTGGCCCTGTTTGTTCCGTCCCACGCGGTCGTTTCAATTGTGTAGAGGTGGTGCTTGGGTCCGCGCCTTCCACTGTATCATCTATCCCATGTCTTGTGGTTAGGTCCGGGCCTCTTTCCTCCTGTGTTGCGGTGGTCCCTGCTCCTGCTATTTTCTCGGCGGCCTTGGTTTGCTCTGCGGCGGCCTTCGTTGCCTCACAGGAAGCCCTTACCTCCTCGGTGAGCTACTTGTTCTGCTTCTGTTGTGCCAGCAGCTTGGCGGCATCCTTTTGTCTTTGTATCACTGCCTCATCACATGCTACCAGATCCGGGGCATGCCATTCGGGTGGCCATGAGTCAAGCACCGCGAAAACAACGTCATCGATTGCGATGAATGGGAGTTTGGTCCAGTTCTACTCCAGATCCTTCTGTGCCTTGATATACACATTGTGCATATCCGCCTTAAAGTCTGCAAAGCTCCGCAAACTGTTGTATACCGTGGGGGATAGGCATGGCTATTTGTGGATCCACATCCGTACGCTCACCTCCATGAGTATCCAGAAGATCTTGATCTCGCGGATGCGCGTGGCATGCCTTGTCACCCAGAGCGACGTGTATTTCGCTGCCTCTGGCAAGTCCTAGTCAAGAGGAGGAAACTGACTGTCCTCCAGCAATTCCCCTACAACCAACAAGATGGATAAGAGCAACCACGCGTAGTGGAAGGTCTTACCCTGCTCCTGAGCCTCCTTGCAGTTCGTCAGGAACTCCTCGCAGAGGAACTACACCCAGTTGAACTGTACCCCCTCAGCGCATTGTTCGGCTAGCGTGATGACTGTTGCTGGTACCTCGTTGCTGCGACATTTTCTCATCACTTTTCCTGCCAGTAGCTGGGTGGCTACACGCACCCCTTTGTCTTGAATGCTAGTAATCACATAGCCCCTCTGCTTCTTCTCTAGCCTGTATTTCTTCTTCATGGTTTCTGCAAGTGCCAAGACTCTTCTTTGGCCAGCTATTTCCGTGGGGTCCCTTCCCATACAAGGAAGGCAAGAAATCTTATGAATCAGCTCCGTCGTAATGGGAATCGGCTCCTCTAGCCACAAGTACCCATCATGCACTAGGCAAAGCAGTTGCCTGATGATGAATATCGTGATTGGTGCCCGGTGAAAGTGTGGAATCCATAGTAGGTGGAGTAGCCCGACCTCCTCCACCCCGTGCAGCCATTTCCGTGGCTGTAGCACTGTAACTAACCCCTCCTTGCTTTGTTTCATAAGTTGGCTAGTCTCCAAATGTGGGAACTTTTCGCTGTCCGCGAGGTCCCAATCTTCAAATTTCATCGTGGGTACGCGGCCCAGGACTGAACCCTCAAATAGAATTCCATCTGGGAGGAGTGGGGTTTCGAGTGTGCTCTTAATGGTATCCATGTCCTTGGGTACTTTTTCTTTCCCTTTCCGTGGGGGGACATATTTGGGCAGTTTTGCTGCAACGCGCACTGGCTGAATATCTTCCTCCACTTCTTCATTTGGTTCAATCTTTTCTGCAAAGGCCTGAAGATCCTCCTCCTCATCATTTGTTTCAATATTAACCGTCTTGCCCTTGTCTTCCATAGACAGTTTACCGAACCACAGATTTCACGGAGACATATGGATTGGTCCCGCTGCTTGTGGATCCTTCTTGGGCCTCGACATCCGGATTGATTTAGGGATTTTTGGTGCATCCCCTACCGGTGGCGTAGAGCTCTGCATGACTCCCTTGGTTGTTGACATCATTTTGATTAGGGAATCCTGTGTCTCCTTCGACAATGTTTCAAACCATGGACTTGCTCTTGCATCCTCCAAATTCGTTAGGTTCATACCCAATTGATAGCGCAACAACTGAATTCTCAAAATTCCAAGGGTTGTTCGGTGGAGAGCCACCTGTGATTTATAGGCCCTTTTGAATTCAAATTCGACCATTCCCCCCATATTTGGCTCATTAATGTGAGATTGGCGATAGATAGTCCCAAATCTAGTTCTGACTTTGTGTCTTAATTACCGATCATACGCTCCTCGTTGCCTTAAATTGGACATCATGTGACGAACAGTGACACCAACGGTCACTTTCCAGCCTACCCGCGCAACAACGCAGCCCCTTGTGCGCGAACGCGACTTGTGCGTCATACTGATCCCGCGCGCAGCTTTTGTGTCGCGTAGCTCCCCTACAGACTCTTTTATAGTCCCATGCTCTCTTTCAACTACTTGGAGCATTGAGATTGTGCTTCCTATGGATATTCAGGTGGTCGCACCCTCGGTGCAAGGCTTCAAGTCACCTTCCAACCCGGTCCATATCCAGACCTCCATGAGTGTAGTGAATCAAATCTCTTTCATTCACCAGACCAATAAAACCCTTGGCAACGAAAGGGTCCCTCTGAATCCAACATATAACATTTATACAACAAGAATAATGTTGGCTTAGTGGGGCCTGACCCAGGTTCAGCAGTGAGTTTAGCCAAGAAAATCCCGGTACTACTGGCCCTTTCGGCAACAGTTCGCGGAGCGCAGATTGAGGTCTCACTCGAAGTAGTATGGGAAGGCGCTGGAACTAGGTTTCTGCACCCTAGGGATGTCTTGATGAGGGTTCTGGAGCTTCGCGACCCTATCCTGCGCACCGCGCTGCTTCGTGCAACTTTCGGTTCTTCGCAACCCGTATGCACCCTCGCGAATACCGTATTATTCCAATCCAATCCTTACTGTGCTATTATATTAGTGCTTAACTTAGTTTGTGTGGACCCAATATTCTTATTACTTGTTTCAACTTTCAGATTAGCGCACGTACTTAAAATAATATAAATGCATAACGAATAACTAGAACATAGAAATACAGATCTACAAGTAATATGCACAATATTTTGAATTAATCTTATCTTTATTAATACTCAAGTTCAGTTACAGACCCGACTCTTCCCTACGCACTCAGCTGCAGGGGTCCGTGCACTAAGCTCCAGACTCTACTAGGTCTCTGCGCACTCAGCTGCAGAGCCTCTACCTACTACTTTGACCCAATAAACTTCAGATTCACTTTTTCTATCTTCTAACCATGCCTTTGCATCTATCTATTACTTTTCAAACTAAGACTGACTTTACACTTAGAGCCTCACTCTATTTATACAATCCCATGGTCCGCGAACCATGGGTAGGCCAACACACTTTACATTAAATTACATTATTTTAGGGCGGAAAACCCTAAAATCTCGTGCTCTGTGCCCACATTTCGCGGGGTATTTACATTACACTTGACCAAAATTCGGGCTTCAAGCCCCAAAACATACTATGGGGGGATCCACTACCCAACAGGCCCCCAACACAATCATCGTGACTCGTCCCGAGTCACTTTGCTAGTGTGGTGATCTTTGCGCGAAGTCCATCCAAATGTGCCTATGTTGCGCGAAGACCCGCAATGTAATGTTCTGCCGTCTGCTGGATCTGCTTTGCTTGCTCAAATGAATGCTCATTAGTAGGGTCAAATCCTTGTCTCAGGTCATGCATCGGTTTCATTTGTGCGAGTTTTCCTTCGATTTCGGCTGTGATGAGGAAGGCCTCATCAATCCAAGGCTGGACGCATGCTTTAAGTATTGCCTCTTTTTGGCATGTTGCGTCCACTTGCTCCTTCAATGCCTTTGCTTGTTGTAACCTCGCGAGCCGCTAAGTTAGGACCATTGTTTGCGCCGTCTCGCGCACACTATCATATTTCATTTGAAGCTCCCACACCTCTGTTTCCAACCGCTGTATGGTGGGGTCCTCCTGTAAGGTTGTGAGGACCTCAAAGGATTCTTCTAACAACATGGTGCAGCTCTGAACTGCTTGCTCAATTTCTTCCAACCCTTTTCAGATATCGACGGTGCATTGATCTCGAACTTCTGGCAGTGTGGAGGGTTGCTCCTTTAATCATAGTTTAGAAATTTGCAGGTTGAGGTCTAGCTGGATCCTTGTAGCTTCCACCTTTGCCTTGCGGAATCCACTGGAAAATTTGTGGATCCGCATTCCTACTGGAAGATTTGTCGCAATTTCCAGTTCTCGGACGTGGCGACATGCTTCCTCTACGATTTGCTCCAACTGCTGGTTTTGAGCCACCACTTCATCATGTTATAGGCTAAGTTGTTCGATGTTGATTCATTGTTCACTTAGCATTTGCACTGCGCATCCCTCCCTAGAGTGGAGTTCTGTCATCGCTCCGTCCTATAGCTGGTATAAAATATCCCGTAGAAGGGCAGCCAAGTTTAGGCCGAGTCCCTTGATCTGTCCTAACGCGGCTCTATCCTCCATGTTGTTCATTGTCAGTGCTCCTTCCAACAACGCGACGGTGTTAGCTATTTTTGCCCGCAACAACTGCTCTATTGTCGATGCTCCCATGGCACCATAGACGGCTACCGTTCCTTCTTGTGGGAGTTGCACCTAAAGTCCCTGCAGTTGTGCCTTGAGTGCCCCCAACACATTCTGCTGCTCTGTCATTTCTTCTTGGAGCGCCTCCCTGGTGACCTCGCGAACTATGTCGCTGATGTCATATAGATCACCCTTTGTCAGTGTAATAGGCTCCCCATCCAATTTGGAAGCCTTGGTCTTCTTCCATGGCCCTGTTCGTTCCGTCCCACGCATCCATTTCAATTGTGTAGAGGTGGTGCTTGGGTCTGCGCCTTTCGCTATATCATCTGTCCCATGTCCTGTGGTCAGGTCCGGGCCTCTTTCCTCCTGCATCATGGTGGCCCCTGCTGCTGCTGTTTTTTCGGCGGCCTTGGTCTGCTCTGCGGCAGCCTTCACTGCCTCGCAGGAAGCCCTTACCTCCTCAGCAAGCTTCTCGTTTCGCTTCTGTTGTGCCAACAGCTTGGCGGCATCCTTCTGTCTTTATATTGCTGCCTCATCACGCGCTACCAGATTCGGGGTGCACCATTCGGGTGGAAATGAGTTGAGCATCGTGAAAACAACGTCATCGATTGTGATGAATGGGAGTTTGGTCTAGTTCTACTCCGGATCCTTCTGCGCCTTGATATACACATTGTGCATATCCGCCTTAAAGTCTGCAAAGCTCCGCAAACTATCATATACCATGGGGGATAGGCACGGCCGTTTGTGGATCCACATCCGTACGCTCGCCTCCATGAGTATCCAGAAGATCTTGATCTCGCAGATGCACATGGCGTGCCTTGTCGCCTAGAGCGACGCGTATTTCGCTGCCTTTGGCAAGTCCTGGTCAAGAGGAGGAAACTGACTGTCCTCCGGAAATTCCCCTGCAACCAACAAGATGGATAAGAGCAACCACGCGTAGTGGAAGGTCTTACCCTGCTCCTGAGCCTCCTTGCAGTTTGTCAAGAACTCCTCACAGAGGAACTGCACCCAGTTGAACTATACCCCCTCGGCGCATTATTCGGCTAGCGCGATGACCATTGCTGGTACCTCGTTGCTGCAACATTTTCTCATCACTTTTCTTGCCAGCAGCTGGGTGGCTACACGCACCCCTTTGTCTTGAATGCTAGTAATCACATAGCCCCTTTGCTTCTTCTCTAACCTGTATTTCTTCTTCATGGCTTCTGCGAGCGCCAAGTCTCCGCTTTGGCCAGCTATTTCCATGGGGTCCCTTCCCATACAGGGAAGGCGAGAAATCCTATGAATCAGCTCCGTTGTAATGGGAATCGGCTCCTCCAACCACAAGTACCCATCATGCACTAGGCAAAGCAGTTTCCTGATGATGAATATCGTGATTGGTGCCCGGTGAAAGTGTGGAATCCATAGTAGGTGGAGTAGCCCGACCTCCTCCACCCTGCGCAACCATTTCCGTGGTTGTAGCACTGTAACTAACCCCTCCTTGCTTTGTTTCATAAGTTGGCTAGTCTCCAAATGTGGGAACTTTTCGCTGTTCGCGAGGTCCCAATCTTCAAATTTCATCGTGGGTATGCGGCCCAGGACTGAACCCTCAAATAGAATTCCATCTGGGAGGAGTGGGGTTTCAAGTGCGCTCTTAATGGTATCCATGTCCTTGGGTACTTTTGCTTTCCCTTTCCGTGGGGGGACATATTTGGGTAGTTTTGCTGCAACGCGCACTGGCTGAATATCTTCCTCCACTTCTTCATTTGGTTCAATCTCTTCTACAAAGGCCTGAAGATCCTCCTCCTCATCATCTATCTCAATATTAACCATCTTTCCCTTGTCTTCCATAGACAGTTTACTGAACCGCAGATTTCGCGGAGACATATGGACTGGTCCTACTGCCTGTGGATCCTTCTTGGGCCTCAGCGTCCGAGGTGATCTAGGGATTTCTAGTGCATCCCTTACCGGTAGCGTAGAGCTCCACGTGACTCGCTTGGTTGTTGACATCATTTTGATTAGGGAATCCTGTGTCTCCTTTGGTAATGTTTCAAACCATGGACTTGCTCTCGCATCCTCAAAATTCATTAGGTTCATACCCAATTAATAGCGCAACAAATGAATTCTCAAAACGCCAAGGGTTGTTCGGTGGATAGCCACCTGTGATTTATAGGCCCTTTTGAATTCAAATTCAACCATTCCCCCCATATCTGGCTCATTAATGCGAGATTGGCAGCAGGTAGTCCCAAATCTAGTTCTGACTTTGTGTCTTAACTTTCCATCATCCGCTCCTCGTTGCCTTAAATTGGACATCATGTCACGAACAGTGACACCAACGGTCACTTTCTAGCCTACTCGCGCGACAGTGCAACCCCTTGTGCTCGAATGCGACCCGTCCGTCATACTGATCCTGTGTGCAGCTTCTGTGTCGCACAGCTCCCCTACAGATTCTTTTATATTCCCACACTCTCTTTCAACTCCTTGGAGTGCTGAGATTGTGCTTCCTATGGATAGTCAGGTGGTCGCACCACCGGTGCGAGGCTTCAAGTCACCTTCCAACCTGGTCCGCAGGCCTTCCTTAGTTACCCTCGTGCTAGTCAGCGCCTCACGTTCTTCCTTATGCGGTGCGCTTCCTTGGTTACTTTGTCTGATAAGGTGCAGTCGCAGCCATGGTACTAGAGCCAGAAATTCTCAGTGACAATCTTCTAGTGTGGTGGTATGGCTACCCATATGTTGTCCTGTCCTTCTGTCGACGCGTATTGCTTGCACGATTTCGGTTTCCAGTTTTTTGATTTCCGTGTCCATTAACATGCTTCTCTGCTTCAGTCGTACCCAATCTTCTTCGAGTTCGTGAAGCTCAAGGTTCCCTCACCGAATGGCTTCTTGAATCTGCATATGTTCGTCCTCGCACGACTGCATAATCTCTTCGCTCTGGTCCTCGCATGCTGTCCCAATTATGGGAGTTATTGTGTGAGGATTCTTTTCCAAAGCTACGGCCTCAACTCTGCTCGTCGTCTTTGGAATCATTCCTACGCTCACGTTATTATGCATGGCCCTATAGGCCCATCGGACCGCTGGTACACACAGGTCCCAATCAGTTCGTTTTGCCTGGTAAAATCTGTTCATGATTCCGCATACATTTGTGAATGCCCCGACGTGGAATATTTGTGGTGTACGTTGCTTTTCCTGCTACCGCATTGAAATCTGATTTCCAATCCTTAGTCTGGGATGTGCTTGCATAGCACACGTCTGCACCCATCGACATAGGTGGGCGCACAAACTGCTTCGTCCTTGTTAAGTTCGCATGATCTTATCTTCTGATGCCTCTAGTTTGCGCACTAATTCCGGAGTCCACACAATTGGTTGGTCGAGCTTACACCTTCCCTGGCTATTGGCTAACCTCAAAATCCACTCGTACAGTTAGAAGGAAAAGATGTGAAGAAGATCTCGTATATTTCTGCATACACGTAGTGATCCAACCACCTTTTCTCTGATACCTGCGGAGTTTTGTTTTCCTGTGTCACGAAATCGTGAATCTTCTTGTCCAACCACTCTTCAATTTCCTTCTTTGTTGGGTTCCAGTGGCACGACATCAGACATCCCTTAGGCAAATCCCGGTCCTGGCAATGAAACCATTTGTTGGCTTAGTGGGGCCTGACCCAAGTTCAGCAGTGAGTTTAGCCAAGAAAATCCCGGTACTACTGGCCCTTTCAGCAACAGTCCGCGGAGCGTGGACTGAGGTCTCACCCGAAGTAGTATGGGAGGGTGCTGGAACCAGGTTTCCGCACCCTAGGGATGTCTTGATGAGGGTTCTGGAGGTTCGCGACCCTATCCTGCGCATTGCGCTACTTCGCGCAACTTTCTGTTCTTCGTAACCCGTGCGCACCCTCACGAATACCATATTATTCTGATCCGATCCTTACTGTGCTATTATATTAGTGCTTAACTTAGTTTGTGCGAACCTAATATTCTTATTAGTTGTTTCAACTTTCAGATTAGCGCGTGTATTTAAAATAATATAAATGCATAAAAAATAACCAGAACATAGAAATACAGATCTACAAGCAATATGCACAATATTCTAAATCAATCTTATCTGTATTAATACTCAAGTTCAGTTACAGACCTGATTTTTCCCTATACACTCAGCTGTAGGGGTCCGCGCACTTAGCTTCAGACTCTACTAGGCCTCTGCACACTAATTTGCAGAGCCTCTACCTACTACTTCGACCCAATACACTTCAGATTCACTTCTTCTACCTTCTAACCATGCCTTCGCATCTATCTATTACTTGTCAAACTAAGACTGACTTTACACTTAGAGCCTCACTCTATTTATACAATCTCATGGTCCGCCAGACCTGGGTAGGCTGACACACTTTACATTAAATTACATTATTTTAGGGTGGACAACCCTAGACTCTCGTGCTCTTTGCTCGCATTTCGTGGGGTCTTTACATTACACTTGACCAAAATTTGGGCTTCAAGCCCCAAAAACATAAATGGGGGTATCTGCTACCCAACAAATAATAATGCACAATAAAACATAAAGACAAATTTTTATCTTGGGAAAAACCCAAACTCCAGGGAAAACCCAACTCAATGAGATCTCATTAGCATTGGCCACAACCCTAGCCAATATGGCCAACTGAGCCTTCACCGCTCACCTCGAGGCCTACATTACAATGAAGTCTGTTAGAGTCAGTCTGGTCATCCCTCCGTCAGAGATCATTTCTCTTATTGCATTTCATTTTTAGGTGTCTCATTCAGCTCGATCAACTGCATTCCGCTAGGGGCATGCCATAATCTGACGGGAGGGTCTTGTTATTCATTACCCCTCATGCCTTATACCTGCTGGCTCAGGTCTTTTAATCAAGCTTTTAAAGTCACTTACAGTCCTGTTTTAGTCTTTTGATCAGCAGAGTCATTTCAGTCACTAGGTCTAGGGTTTCACAAATTGTGTCTTCAAAGTGTCCAATAATGCCAGCAGGCTAGAGGGAGGTTTTATTTCACAAAATTTTATCGTCATATGGATGGATTATGACTTTTCTTCAAAACTCTGTTTTGAAGAAAATTCGTCATTTCATTTTGTAATAAATTGCCATGTAATTTTAAAAAAAATTTCAGTTGTTGAAATCTCCAGGCGCAGCCCTGGTCTTCCTTTGTCAAGACATGCCACTATCCCTGCAAAAATAGCCAAAAGATTCATTATTCAAGTCAGATAATCAAAGAAGAAACAGAAGAACAGGGTTTGTATTAAAGTGAAAAAGTGCCAAAAGCTAAAACATTACAAAGATGGGTTTTTGAGAACCAAAAATCAAAGCCATGTCTTTATAAAGATATTTCTGTGTGTATAATGTCATTTGCATCCAAGAAGATCAAGGAAAGTCGAAGTTAGTGGTGAGAAGGCGATTTTCAAAGCCAAGACTGTGTTTATTGGCTGCGCGGCGCACATAGGCTGCGCGACGCATTGGGCCTCCTGCCACAATGCTTTTCTCCACTGGCGCGGCGCATCCACGAGGCGCGGCGCACTGGGCTTGCGCGCGGCGCACAGAACCTCCAAGACAAAAAATCATTGTGGCTTCAATAAAAATCAAACCCATCATTCCATTAGACATGTTCATTGCTTGAAACATCCATTGCTATGCCAAGAGGTCAAAGGATATCGACTTGAGGGTTAGAGGAGCGAATTTTGTGTTTGAAGGGCTGAGACTGTGCGTTGAAGGGCCGCGCGGCGCATTGGAGGAGGTCGCGGCGCACACAGGCCACGCGGCGCATTGGGCGCAAATTCTCAGTGTAAAATTCCACTGTCGCGGCGCATCCAGGAGGCGCAGTGCACTGGGTTTGTGTGTGGCGCACAGAGCCTACAGGCCAGTTTTATGCCGCTTCTGTCATCAAAACTCACAAAAACGCCATTTTTTCTGCTCCAAGTAAGTTCAAGCGTGCTTCTATTGAATTTAACTTGTGTTGGGTGTTGTTTGGAGGGAGAATTCAAAGGTTTGAAAGTTTGAAAATATAAACCCTATGTGTATATCAAAATCTGCTCCTTTGGGGTTTTAAATTTGGTGTTTTGAAATTATGATGGTGGTGCCAACTCTCTTTTCCCATGCCCTAACCGCCCAAACCACTCATATCCCAGCTTCCCATTTTCCCTATTCTACAATCATATCAGTCCCTATCATCATTCTCCCTCTCCTATATCATTTATCACTATATCATTCCCATATCATTCCCCAAATCCCTACATCCCTAAAAGTGACTGTTTGCACATTTCTTCACTTGACAAACTCCATCATCCGCTTTTCCCACTGTCCCATATTCCTCACAGTCCCATTTCCCTTTGGCACATTCGGCATTGAAAACACATCACCTATTTCTCTTTGTCAAACCAATCAAACATACACATTGCAGCACCATGACAGAGACAGATTCATCATATGAGCAAGAATATGAGCAAGGCAGTGACTCAACCACTGAGCTTAATGTGCCGAGAAGGCCTCGAAAAGGTGGCAGACATGTCAGAGAAGAGCCTACTTCCTTAACTCAATTGCAGGCCTGCCCGCTTGCAATGACATGCTTTCAGCAACTGTCATGCTTTCAGTATTGTGAGATGATTGCTCAGATCCAACATCATCAGGAGTTAGTTCGGTTGTTTGTTTTACATTTGCATGATAGTCATGTTACTCTTGCTGGAGTAAACTTCACCTTGACACCAGAAACCATCTCTCAGGCCACCAGGATACCGAATATAGGGGAAGAGTGGAACAAGAGGCAGCAGCTGGATAGATCATATTATGAACCTTACATTAGGCCTAGCTATTTGAGGCAGCTCAGGAGAGTATTCCCATTTCAGTTTCTGAAGGAATCTTATGCACCATTGATGAGACTCATTATCAGATACTTCAGTTGTGAAGGTCGCTTCTCACGCCTCTATGCATACCATATCAGGTTATTGATGCATTTCACGAGAGTGAGGTTGATGAACATTCCATATTTCATGTGCCGAAACATCGAGAGGATGACTACTCTTGTGCAGAAGAAGACTCCTGAACAACAGTACAACAACATTTACCACTATGCGCTCATCAAAATTTTGGTGGTTCATCAGCTTGGATTACAGGGCATCACTTGGGATGATTTCATCTCCCGTGAGTTTTTCAGAGCTTCACAGGGACCTTCAGAGGCTGGGCATGAGACAGGTGGACCTTCTCATCAGCTTGAAGGCCATGATCCACACATTGCTACTATCCCGGTTTGCATTACTTATCAGAAGGGCGCCAGGCAGTTGTTCGCGGCAGCAAAGCGAGTGTTATCTCCACCTAGTGTGGAAGGGGCCTCACTTCCAACATCAGCATCACAGGTACAGGACAAAGGCAAGAGGCCAATGTAGGATGAGGGGCCTTCAGGTGAACGAGAGACCGACTTCATTCTCATTCATGACGATGATACAGATATGGGCCCGGAAAGTGCCAAGCTTAGAGATATCATCCAGGAGTAGCAGACAGAGATCAAAGCCTTATCCCTCAACTTGGAGAGGGCTAAGTGGAATATTAAATACTTGGAGCAAAGGAATAAGCAGCTTGAAGATTAACAGGTGATTATGGAATTACAAAACATCAGGGAGAATCATCAAGCTACTAAAAGGAGGAGGATTGAACTCTCTTCATTGGAGCACGAGATTAATGATGATCGGGAGTCTTGGCTCGAAAGAGTCAAAATCCACTTAGAGGGACTATTGGACAAGGCCGACAGAGACAAAGCATTGTTGAGACACATGGCTTTCCACTACATGGCGCGGAATAAGGTTTGCAAGGCACGAATAAGGAATCTTAAGGCAAAATTAAGGAAGGCAATAAGGAAGCAAAAGAGGAAAAAGGAGCATGATCGCCTTCAGATATTGGTTGAAGCCTCTTTAGCCCAGCATGACACTTGATATAGAAGGTCCAGCCCAAATTTCAAGAAATTTGGAGAAAATTTGGTAAATTTTGTTTCAAAACAGGTTTTCCTGCCCAACGCGTAGCGCCACTTGGCGCGCGCTTATAATTGGGAGATCTCTAGGAGGAAAACTTTACATTTTTGGATTTTTCATCAAAAGTTATGTATGCTCATGGATTACCTAAGGATTTCATCAAGTTCTGGGTTGCCTAAAGGGTCAAAAACACCCTAAAAATGACCTTTCTGCCACCTTTTGCACCCACAGGAAGCAGTCTTGGGAGATTGAAGTTTTGGAGGGGCAAATGACATCCAAATTCAGAAATTCCACTTGGGTTGGAAAGTGGACAGGCAGGGATTTCCAACGAGCTATCTTGGGCTCAATTTGGACTTTGGGAAGTGCCTCAAACTCAGCTCCAAATTTGTGCTACGCATACAGGTTTCAGGCGCGGCGCATAGAGGATTTTTGCCTATTTTTCACTCAGCAGCTCAGAAATTCGCCCAGTTTTGACTAGTTTTACTTTTTGATGTAATTATTGATCTATCTTGATGTAACTTGATGACTATGATGTAATTTTGGCACATATTTACTTGTTCTAGAAGATTCATTCACTAAAAAGTGAAAATTTAATGAATGAATCAGTTTCCTATCATATAGAGGCAAGTTGTTTGATTGCCTAGATTTCAGTGCTTTGTTTAGAATTGGTTGAAACAGCTCCTAGAATGATGAGCTCGACCCCTAGAGGCAAGGGAATGGGTTGGGCTAGTCTATATCATGTATTTTCTGAGTCATTTTCAGGGTTGGATACTTGGGATTGCTTGGCACTTCATTGTACATTTCATTTCTGCAATTTTGGCAAAGGAAAGACCAGGGTTTTGCAGCACTTGTTGGGATCCATGTGGCTCTGTGTTTTGATGGTGTTTTTCTCTAAGTAATTGTAAGTTTACTAATGTTTATGTGTATCATTTTCCCTTCTCTTTTCTTATGAAATTAAACAAATGAGTGATTGAGGTAGAATTCATTGGACTGCTGTGCTCTGCCTTGAAATTTTGTTTAATTTTACATGTTTTCATCTGTTTGAGGAGGACTCTTGAGACATTCTTGCCCTCCTTAGCCCCTCACCGGTCTGATCCATCCATTCATTCAATCTAAAGCATCAAAACTACTGCCTACCTTGCCCCAGCCAGAACTCTGCAAAAATTTGGCCTCATCCCCGGACCCAAAATTTGCTAGTTCCTTTTTTCCAACAAAACCCATAAAAACTCAAATCAAATCCTTGCACTTCATACCTAGCCTAAAATTAGCTTTTATTTCAGTCATCTCAAGCCCCATTGATTATCTGTTGCTGAGATCGACTCGAAGAGAGCCTTGCTAAGCGTGGTTTGATGTGGACCTAGAACCTTGCCTTTTCAGCCTGAGGCGAATCTAGGCTCTAACAAATTCCTCCCAACCTTTTATAGGCTTCATTACATGTAATACCATGGGCGGAGAACCATGTGTACACTATACCATGTACCCAAAACCATCACTATTTAACTCAGTCAAACTTGACTCTAACCCGAGTCAAATTTACATAACATTGACATGGATGTAGATAGAAGACTGATCCAAGTTGGATCTAAAGGAAAATCACATAATACAATTGTGCATCTAAGATTCAATATTACTAAATATTATAGTACAAGCTACAATGAAGGAATTGTGGAACATTTTAGGGACTTTGTATCTATCTATGTCCCTAGTGAACAAATTGTTCCTATAGGAAAAAAATTTATAACCTGAGGATGAAGGATGGAGACTTGGTGAAAAAGTGTTTAAACACCTTCAATATTGTGGTATATCATATATTATCTATATATATTAAAATTTCATATGAGGATAAGTGTATTGGTTTGTTGTGTTCTTTACTAGACTCATGGGATAGTACGGTTGTTTCAATAGGTAGTAATGCAAATGCAAGTTTCAATGATAGAGTCTCATTCTTGTTATTGGAGGAGATGAGATAGAAAAAAATTGAAAGTTAGAACATAGATGCATTGTTATAAGAGAATGATCTCATAATAGAAATAAAAATAAGTGAACGAGTTGGGAGATCTAAATCTAGAGGAAGATCTAAATCTCTAGTAAAATTTGAAAAGGTATGTTGGAGATGTGGAAAATAAGGGCATTACAAGAGTTTTTAGATCCAAACTTGTAGATAAATAGAAGGGATCTAATGATGCTCCTTGTAGAGAAGAAAAACCTTCCTTAGATGAAGGAGGGGATGTTTACTTGGCTTCTTCAAGTACAGATACATATCATGAGGCATGGTTATTCAAATTAAGGGCATCCTTACATATAACTCCTCATCAGGAGTAATTTTTCAAGTATGAAAGATATGATAATGTTGATGTTTTCCTAGGAGATGAATTGACAACAAAAAACATAGGATGAGGAAAATTCAAGTTGAAGCTCATGGGTGGCAGGATTAGAATACACCCTAGTGTTTTGAACATCTCAGGATTGGACAAAAAAATAATTTCTACAATTAAGATGATAGATGAAGATGTAAAAATAATGTTTGAAAATGATACTTTCAGGATGGTTCAAGGAGCAATGGTATTTCTAAGAGGGGTTGAAATCAAAACTCTGTATAACCTTCTAGGAAGAACTATTACTGATGGGTGCAACAATTTCATTGTTCCTAAAAGTGAAGCTAAAGAAAGGAAAAATCCTACAGTCTCTGGAGAAAAGATATGTTGTGGCATCAAGATATGGGGAATATCAAAGATAAGGGACTTTGAGTACTACATGGTAATGGTCTAGTAGAATGAATGTCTAATTTATCTCTAGAATTTTGACTTCTATGAACATTATTTATATGGGAAGTAGAATCAGGTAAGGTTATCCTTTCATGCTATGAGGGCATAGGGACTATTAGAGTTGGTGTACATTAATTTGTTTGGACATATTTTAGTTACATCACTAGGTAAATCTATGTATTATGTTTGACTTATAGATGAGTTCTAAAGGAATACATCCATTATTTTCCTCAAGAAGAAGTTTGAAGTATTTAACTAGTTCAAAGAGTTTAAGGCTCTTATGAAAAAATAAAAAGGCAAGAAAATTAAATCTCAAGGATAGATGATAGTGGATAATTATGTGGGAATGAATTCAAATAATTTTGTAAGAAGTGTGGTATAGAAAGGTAGAAGACTTCTCATACACATCTCAATAGAAAGGAGTTGAAAAAAGGATGAATGGGACACAAATGGAAAAATAAAGGATCTTTCTCAGTTGTGCCAGGCTAGGACATGAATTATGTATCAAGGAATTTTATATTACATGTTACCTATTAAATAAATCACTCTCATTAGTGTTGGAAGATAAGACTCCACATTAGGTATGGATTGATAAGAAACCTTCCTTTAAAAATATCTAGGTATTTGATTGTGATGCTTATGTACATGTTCAAAAGGAGAATATGGGTAAACTAGACATGAAAGTTAAAAACATGTATCTTTATTAGATACAAATATGGTGTGAAAGGTTATAAGCTTTAGAATCTAGAAACTAAGAAGGTTTTATATAATTGAGATATAATATTTAGAGAAATCAAAGACGTTGACAAATAAGAATTCCTACCAAGGGAGAAAGAACTAGAGAAGAGAGTTTGAATTGAAATATGGTGAATCAACCTCTACATAAGAACAAGAATAAGAATAATAAGAACCAAATACTCTAGTATTAAGGAGATCATTTTAGGAAAGAAGACAACTAAAGGTATACTCCATCTAATTTCCATTCAAATTTTTCTTTGTCTATTAAAGATGATGATCCTAGAACTCTAGGGAGGAAATGGATTTATAGGATGGAAGACTATAGAAAAATAGATGGTTGAAGAAATAGTAACCTTAGATAAAAATGAGGTTTGGGATCTAGAGGAGTTTTCGACTGGAAAAATCCCCATTGGAAACAAATGGGTGTTCATGAAGAAGTTAAATGCAAAAGGAAACTGGAGAAACACAAAGCTCAATTAATCTCACCCTGAAGTCTCCTAAATCTCATGCATTTTACTACTACACTCGTAATCACCTTATCTTCTCTTACCATGCTTACCAAATCACCTAGGGTCTTTAGTCCTAGGTATCCTCTTTGTGCCTTGCTCAAACTTTTTCATTTAAATTTTGGGCTAGTTTCAATCACCAATATTGGGTGAACAGAAACATGGATTTCTCTCCCAAAAACCCTAGTATCACCATCTACAATGTAGAGAATCATGCTTGGGTTGCGATATGGATCCATCTTGGTCAAGATTGTGATTTCATGAGCTGCAGTGCATTCAGAATGTTGTCCCTAGTCACTCTTACAAGCCTTGCTTTTTCCTTCTCCACATACACCTAGATCCTTTGGCTTGGTTAAAAAATATAAAGAATAGGTCAATAGGAGAACACAAGTAGGCTCAAGCCTAAACCTTATATTTCCTAGGATTTAATATTTGTGAACTAATATATTTAATGAGTGTTGTTGTTTTAATGGGTTGTTTAGGGAAATTATGTATGTGTTAAGGAAAACGGCCTACAAATACCCCATGGTTGAGACCTTAGATGAGAAACCACCCACTAACTCCATTACTCCTGAGTTTATGGACACTCCATGCTTTACTTACATATATACAACATATGTGTGGCAAAAAGTGTACATGTTGTTCTAGAGAGACAACATATCTAGTTGAACTGGACAAAAAAATAAATAGGGTTGTTAGAAGGTATTGGCTACATAAGTTGGCTACCTATCCCCTTATATTTCCATATGCAGAGACCTTTGAGTGGATTTTGAAACATGTTATTGCTAAGGAAACCATGGTTAGGGATAGTCATAAAGATCCTATTTCTTGATTTAGTGCCTCCAAAATTGAGATGTATTACAATCTCCCAAAGGAAGAAATATAATTGGATGAGGACTGACTATCAAATTTGAACATCTTTCCCATAAAGATACGAAAGACATGGTGGACCAACAAAGGAACCTTCAATTCCCAACCCAATAAGGAGCATCCTACTAATCTATTGAAGATTTCATTTTAGCTAATGGCTTCCATGTTATGTAGGTTGTTATGTTATCCCAATATAGATATTGTATATGAAGAATTGGTTCTATTTTTGTACTTTGTAGCAGTTGAAGGAATAACTTTTAAGTGGGCTAACATCCTCTCTCTCTTCCCAAAATACAACACTAGACAAGCTCAGAATTTGAAGGAAGGACAACAATCTCAATTTTTGATGGCCTCCTACCTCTTGGATATCATTTGTGTCAAGTATGCATTCTTAGCAATGGTTTGGAAGTAGAAAATTTATGAGGATCTATTCTACCTCTACTAAAGTCCTCTAGGAGTATCAATACATGTAATAATACACAAAAATCTAATAGGTATTCTTGAAACCACTCTATGAAATCTTGTTCAATGTACTTGCTTTGTGCATATATGAAAGAGCCAAGTAGGTGATGTCCATAATTGATGATTAGTTTTCTTGATTAGGATGGAACATATCTAACAATATTTGGAGCAACCAAACCTCCTCACATGCTGCCCAAATTTGTAACTAATAAAGTGACATTACATGAAATAACATATTAGACATGCACAAGGGTAGGTGGAGCACTCTCATGGGACAAGAAGGTTCCCTAGCCACACATGCCATTACACCTAGGCTTCTATTAGTTGAAAGACATGAAATAAGCCAAAGTGGAATCTGAGGCCTTGGAACTCTTATATTTTGGGTATCTAACATTCCATAGTTATAATCTTAGTTCTATGGTAAAAAATCATTGCAAGGCATGCCATAAAAAGCAGGGTTACCAACCAAAGACATGAGAAAAGGAAGAGAAATAGAAAAATGCCTTAAATATCTGAGAGGTCATTTTTAGGATAGGATATAAATCTTCTCAAGAAAATAAGGATAAAGTTCAAGCTAAGAGAGAAGCCCTTGCCTAGAATCAAGCTTCTTAGCATGAAACAACTAGATTTGTTCAAGAGGAGAAGCTAAAAAATGAGCAAGAATTGTCTAGGTTAGCTTAATAATTTGAGCTCAAGGATAAGGAAGGTGAAAACATAAGGAGGGAGAAAGAATGAAAGAGAAAAGTAGAGGAATAATGGAGAAAAACACAATAAAAAGATAAGATACAACAACAAGAAGTTGAGGCCAAAGTAAAGGGAAAATATCTCAAGGCCTAATAAGAATCACAAGAATAGGATATCCACTAGAGCATAGCTTCAATGGACATTGATCTAGTTCAATGGATGGCTCCTCTCATCATAGGTGGTCACTTTCCAGTTATACAAATGGTCATCCTACCAAATAGGAAGAAGAAAGTGGTCAACTTGTGTAGTTTAAGATATGATCATATTCTCAACAAGATAGTGGATCACATGGATGAGACCCTATCAAATCCTTATTTGCCTCTAATGTTATTCACCACAGAAAGGCCCATCATTCCAAAATCTAGAAAACATCCACTTTCTATGGCCTTGTCGGACACAAAATTTTCTCAATACATCAAGAGAAATGTGAAATACCTTCTTGAATAGTTGAAGTAGAAAGATGGCCACATAGCAGAACTTGAGGAACAAGTTAAGTTGTTAAAGGCTAACAACAAAGCTCTAATGCAGGAGGGAAATAACATGGAGGATTATAGGTCTCGTGCTTCTAAAGTGCATAATATTACAAGATAATGGTTAAACAATTTTACCCATGGCTACAACAAATTTAGAATATATCCACCAAGTTATTGTCACTCTAGGAATTGGTTAAGGAAAGAGGCACTCAACTCCAAGGAGTAATGAATGTTATGAACCAACTCAATAAATGACCCAAGGAATATCCATAGGCCCCACTAGAGATACATAGGATCAATGAAAAAGAATTGAAATATGACTCCATTGATGTCAATAGATCCTTGAAGATTCAAGAAAATATGGAAAATGAAATTTGTAGTTCTGTAACTTAGTACCGATAGAATTGTTCCTTTAGATGAGAGTTTAATCAAGATGAAAAAGTTGCTAGCTATTGGATCCCAAGGAGAATCCATGCCATATGAAGATATGGATAAGGAAATGGAAGATATGTTCAACGTTAGAGAATTTATTTTTAGTGTCTTCACTAATAAACTTACCAACAACAATTTCAAGAAACATATCGTGGAACCTCCAAGAAAAAATAATTATGAATTCCTTCATAGTCTCATTGAAGAAGTATGCACAAGCCCTCTCCAAGACACATCAGAATACCATTTCATCATGGAAGGTCTGTTACCTAGTAGGATTAATATGATTTTGTCCTATTACAAGATCTGGGTAGCTTATCTTCATGAAATCCTCAAGGTCACAATGGAGGATCCAATCACATTGTAATTTGTAATAATGGTTAGTTTTAGTTTCTATGAGTTTATTTTGTTTCTTTCTTAATTATATTTGAAAATAATGAAAATGTCAAGAGATTACAATTTCTTAGGGGAAGTACAAAAGTCCCCGAAGAAAATTATTGATGCATATTATAAATGTTGTAGAGCTCCTAGTGATATGTACCTTTTTTCAGATCTTTAGTAGAATTTTGTATTTTTAAAAGGTTAAGGTGGTCGAGGCATGTCAAGAGGCATGCTTGTCAAAACTATCCCGATGATGTTTGTTGAGAACATAATTGACACAAACACCATATCTACAAGAAACAAGAGGAAGACTAATCACCATATTTTGATTATATAGTTGTTGCAATTAGTAGTTTATATGATCACGCCATTCATGTTGAAGTATTATTAAGCCATCACTATGAGAAATAATCAATTATGCAAAAGATTATGGCCCAAATTTGTACAACCTAGAAATATCATCAACAATTCCAGTTGTTAAGACATGCTTAGGATATTTTAAATATTTTCTTATAGCTTGGTGAGGTGAAAACTATATTGTTTTACATTACCTAAATAAGTGATTTGATATACTGATAAAAGGCTAGAAGAGAGACTTGGAACATATAATACATCATTAAAATGATCATCATCTAACTGAATTGTTCCAGGCCCTTCAACATTAAGAGATCTATCATAATTGGAAAATATTTGTTTAGTATTACATTAATTAAGAGTAGTAAAAATGTATTTATCCTTTTCCATATGCTATGATGTTATAAAATCGATAAGTCACTCATTAAAAGTAGTAGTAGATATTGCATTGAATGAAAAAAATATAAGCATAAAGTGCATGTCCATGAGAAGAAAATATGGAAGAAGAAGAATCAAGATTAATGTTTTTCTTCTTCGCTATTACCTCTAAGACCCTTATATTTTTAAATCATTTAGACTATACTTGACCATCTCACCCAAAAAAATGGAAATTTTTGTCAGTCTTATTACATTTTGATTTTGGTCCTTTGTCACCATTGGGAATAGAAGCTATCTAAGAGGGTTTTTACTAGGATGTTATTTCTTTGGGGGATTGGATTAATCCTTCTGTGGAGACACTAAGTGTTTGTTAGATATAACTATAGTGATTATCACTTCAAAATGTAAGAGCATATACTGCTCCCTAATCAAAGAATCACATAAATATTCAAAAGAGGATGGTGTGTAAGGAACTCCTACAACTTCTTTGGTGGACTGAAAAGTAAATAAAAAAATAGAATATATACTACCAATCTTAGCAAGAATAACATATATACATTGGTCATCCTTAATTTCTATTTTACAACCTTAAGTTAATTTCAAGTGTTTTTAACTAAGATAAATAATATTTAATGAAAATAAATCATTAGGATTTAAAGAAATTAATTGGTTTTCGAAATAGTGGGTTTGAACCACATCACATTTACTAAATATGGCTTTCAACTTATCTCAAGTTTCATCTCAGTTACCAATTCTTTGAAGGCGAAATCATAAAAAATTAGGGACAAAATTCTCATTAATCCACAAGATTTTCCATTTTTAATATCCTATTTAGCTTTCTTCGCATCATCAATGATGGATTATTCTTTTCCTAAAATAATATAATAAAGTCCCTTTGTTCATAGTATATCCTCCATATGAGATTCGAGTGAGAACTAGTGACTATTGGTAAACAAATGAGCACTTGGACTATCCACACTAAAATATGTAGGTAATGTGGATTCAAATGCAAAAACCAATTCTCTAGATGGAAAGCTTTTGAACATGTAGATAACTTAAAAAATTGGTGGTAAAAATGGACTTCAAATGTCAAAGTTATAATCTTTTTAAGAAATACATAAAAGGAAACCAAATGGCATGTGGCAAGTAGGGGGTGGCCTAAGTGGTGAGGGATGTATAATGAAGTTGTTGAGTAAAACAAAATTGTATTCTTTATTTAAATTTTACTTTAAGTTACTTATGAAGTGATCCACTTTTATAAAATAAATCAGAATCATTTTTTTACAATGAATTTACTTTTAAAAATTAAAATTGCATGAAAAAAATAAAAAAATAAAAATAAAAATTCTTTATATTGATTCACTTTTATAATTTAAATATAATGCATATTACAATAAAGTAATATGATATTGAAAGTTGCATGAACTTTTTCAAAAAGTAATATAGTGAAAAGAATGACTTGAAGTCAAAATCTCCTATGTGATAAAATAACTTTAAGCTGAGTTAACACAAAAGATAAAATGAATGGATTTTTTTATTTTCTTTTTCACTCTTTTACTTTCAAATTGTATATTACATTCTTGAATATTCAAGCTCACTCCATGGAATATGATTCCCCATAGTTAGACAAAGCTTGATAACTATGGTTGGTCCATTAACACACAAAGATATATTACATATATCATCCCTACAATTAAAGAATACATGGATAAAAAAAACCTTGAAAACTTTTCTTTACAGAATAATAAATCTTTAGGGTCTAAGATATCATTAAGACTAACACCAAAAAATAGAAAATTTAGACCTCACTCAAAGACTTAAAACAATTAGATGTAGGAATGATTACTATTCATAGGTATGTCCAAATCCTATCCCCTAAAGTGAAAATGAAAAAAAAACACACACACACACACACACACAGGCATTTAGTTCAACGCAAGGTCCACGTGAATGACTAGTTATACTTTTTGTCTCAATAATGCTTTACCCTAGGTGGATTATATTTTTATCTCCCATTACAACTTTATTCTTGTCTATATTGATGATATTCATGTATATTCTAGATCAATTGAATATCATAGGCCACATCTTGGGAATTCAAAAAAATGATGATAAAGCACGACATTGTTTTTTTCTTTCATAACTCGAATTAGAATCTCTAGAGAATAGGTAACTATGAAAGATTGACTGCCACTATTACACTAGATACAATTATTTCATAAATTCCTTAAATGGGCCAACTACACCATGTATCTGGAGACTTGAACCCATGTATTGTGGGAAACAAAATGTTTTCGAGACCACTCAAGCTAAGATCCTTTGATAAAACACATCATTGTTTTGACCAAAAACTAAAATTAAATTATTTAAGATTGAGATAGAGTATTTCATACGCATCACCTCCAAGGTAAGGTGAAAATGAAACCACATATCACATACCATATTCTCCAATATCTAGATGAAATGGAAAATCCAAAGGGTTTTTAATATTTCCTGGATGTATAAATTATATCTCGCCATTCATATAAAAATGTCTTTGTTGAGAGATCTATCCTACATTAAATACTTCGCAAAGGGTAACGAAAATGGGAAAATCTATAGAAATAAGTAGTAAATATCAATAAAATACAATCCTAAATACCTTCCTTCACTATGGTCCCTACATAAGTCAAAAATATTATTTTACAACAAGACAGGAAGAAACCCTAATGAAGAAGGAGAATTGTGTCAATATGCATTGGGAGAAAGGATAGGCACAAAGGATAGACATCATAATACAAAATTATAAATATATGTTGTTTTCAAAGGAATTAAATATTTTCAATTATTTATATTGCTTCACAAATTCATTATCTAGTCTTATTATAAAGGTATTTGAGGATTTATTGAAAGGAAACTTGATCTCACCTTAAACAAGCATGGAAGATTGACAAGGTATCATTGAGGGTGTGAATATTTGGTTCCTATTTGAGGTATTGGTATTCACTTAACATTTAATTTTTGAAATAGGGTCTAAAAACTCGTGAGGCTTTTGGCGTTGTATGCACTAGCATTAGAATTCATACCCCTTCTACATGTGGAAAATTAAATTCAAGGAAACCTACTATTGATATGAGGCCTAAGCCTTAACAAGGCCTAACTTAGTAATTTGGTTCAACTATGTGGAGCACCACGTATTGAGATAACAACTCAACACTTAGCTCAGTGTCACTATTCCTACTACGGTTAAACAGATACAGACATATGGTTTCATAACAGTTGTTATTAATTTCACAATAGCGGAATTTCACAGCATAGCTAAGAGATCATCACCTTACAAACTTGAAATCAAGTCATGGCCCAAATACAAACCAACTAATGCATGAAAGGAAATTCAATAAATCATTTATAATGAAATCCAACACACTCTAAGAAAAGAAACTAACAAAAACAACTTAATAAATTGAACAAGGTCATTACCAACTAACTTCACAGGTAAAACAAAGTATAAACTATGTTATGCTAGAAAGAACATAAAATATATGCATTGCAAGGATTTACCTCAACTAGACCCAAATTGGGGTTTGACCTGTACCTTATTAACTTATTAATTCACTAGTGTGAACTTTACTGGGTAATATAAAACATCCACTGGAAGGAAGATTTTATATTAGATAAAATCAAATTACAACACTAAACACTTCTCACATTGCATATTGTCTATTATCTATATCATCATTCAAAGTCAGAGTATATATTTATACAAAAAAGGGAAATTTAAGTCCAAAAAATGGTTCAAGAGATCATTTGTTGTTTGGGATGACTAACTAAATTATTTGAAATAGTTTTATTACATGTAACGTTTGGACCTTGGTGTATAAATAAAGAGTCAGATTAACAAATTGATTATATTCAACAATAACTACTTGACCCTTATGAAATAAAGAGTGTTGCACACTGAGGCATCTCGTGTGTACTTTGGTTAGTTGCATAACGATCCATGTGGTAATTAGACAATACAACATCCAACTCGGGATCATACTAAGTCTATCCATAATGAGTCGGTTGGAAAATAAAATTGTACTCAACATCTTCAAAAAAGTTATGCAAGTGTTTGCGACAATGCATACCAAACTTCTTTCCATATGCTAAATATAACATTGCTCCACTTCATCTGACATACCCATGATTTCTCCAAATCCGGACATCATGCCACTTGTTTCCTTCTTCGGCTACCACTGGAGCTATTGATCCCTTGATAAAAATATGACACCTGGTAATAATGGGTGGTTGTATCTCTACAATCACTTAAGTTAACACCAATTATTCAACACATATGCAAAATATATTACATTGAATCTCAAAACATCCTTTAATACTAATCTAAAAATAATAACAAGATAACTAGAAACAAGAAATCGAACCTTGAGTTTCTTGGGGTATATACAAGTTTTTATAAAAATTAAAGGGTGGAAAATTGGCATTTTGATCAAAACATAGTAGGGTGAATTTGTAGGAAAAAGGAATAATATCATACCCCATCATCTCCTCTTTGCTAAGTTTGTTGCATGTCTTCATCCAACATCATCATCATGCTCGAGAAGTCTAACATGTATGTCGCTCTATGCATACGATGGGTGATCAAATTCCCCTGCATAGTAATAACTGTTACATCGCTTGAACTCCTACCAACATGTCATCTCTTCTTGTTCATCCCACCAGAAAGGTTCCTAATAAAATATGGTGGGACACCATATGAGGGGAAAGTGGAATTGAAGGCCAACCCACCTTTCCCCATACCTTAATATAGAGTTGGCATAAAAGGAGGCTTGGTTAAGAGCCAAATTAAAATAAGGGTACCCAAGTGGATGCGTCTAATGAAGAAAGCAGGGTAATCTGTCCCAAATATCCTATGCAATCAGAAGGGCCTTGAATGAATAAATCCTGACTAGCTCTATGAATTCTATAATTGGGCACCTTTGATTCTACTGGATGGTCCATGTCTTATACAGGGTTTTATAAAAATTAAATGGTGGAAAAGGGTATTTTGATTAAAAACACAGTGGGGCGATTTTGTAGAAAAAGGCATAATTTTGCAGCCCATCATCTCTCCCTTTCTAAGTGTGTTGCATTTCCTCATGCAACATCATCATCCTACTCGATAACTCCAACATGTATGTTGTTTTAGGCATACGACGAGTGACCAAATTCCCCTACATAGTAATAACACATACATCGCTCTGACTCCTATCAACATGGCATATCTTTCTGTTCATCCCCCTAGAAAGGTGCTTGATAAAATATGGGGGGACACTAGATGAGGGAAGTGTGGAATCAAATACTGATCCACCTTTCCCCATACCTTAATACATATTGGCATAGAAGGAGGATCGGTTAAGAGCCAAATTAAAATAAGGGTACCTAAGTGGATGCCTCTATTGAAGAAAGTGGTAATCCATCCCAAATATCCTATGAAATCATAAGGGCCTTGAATGACTCGGTCCTGACTAGCTCTCTGCATTCTATAAGCGTGTACCTTTGAGTCTATTGGATGGTGCATGTCTTCACATAAAATCCTAGTCAACAAGTATTCTTCTCTAACCACTAATTTTGCCGCAATATCCATTTTCCCATAGAATTTAGAGCATTTGTTCCACAGTATCAAGCTATATATATAAGAAATCAAAGCTCGAAGTTATACATCCCTTGCATAAGGATTAGGGTTCCATCATAAATTCTCTATCAGGATTAAAAATTAAAAGATAGAGTTCGAACGACATGTTATGATCTGCATTTTTGGCATTGAAATAGAGATCAATAAATTCTTGTGGTTGATTCACCAAATGAGGCTAACCCACCATAGTTTGTTTGAGTTGAAAGGCCATCATTTTTCATGGAGGAGTATCAGATAGAATTGGGAGGGTAGTCGACAGGGGACAGCCTGTAGTCAAAATTCACACCAATTTTCTTAAGGCCCTCTTCCTATGTGGAGTTCTCTTTCCATTTCTGAATTTATGCTCCCCATTTCAACTCCTAGGATAAATACATGTTAAAACAACATTTACTTATCTTCTCAATGACATGTTATGCATCTCCTTATAAAAAATTACAAGGTTGTACAATTCATCCTTTGTTCGCCACAAAGGTAAATCTGACTTAAGCTAGAAAAATACATATGTGTTTAGGACAACGTCATCCAAAAAAATATTAATGAGGTGTTGTGCCTCGATAGTGCACTCTTGTGAGTATTGTTTCACCTTGAATTTCGGTCCCTCATCTTATTCAATGGCTTCAAGGAGGGTGTTTAAGTTATGAAGCCTTGGTTTTGCCTTTCGTAGTCGTGCTTTCAAATTTTGGTTTTGCAATAAGAGGCATTTTTTTCGTTCAATAAAGTCTAGTAAGCCGGACTACAAAAACAAAATGGCTGAGGCATAATAGACTTACCTTTAGTCTTGTTCCTCCTTGGCATGTCATCTAATGCCCTTATATTGAATTTCATGGCCTTGCCTTGAAATGGAGGGTCAACTTCTATAGTGTCATCAAAATCCTCATCCATAGGTTCAAACCCATTGTCTCTAGTGATATCTACATATTCCTCTATGACTTATTTGCATTTTTCTTGCCATGTATCTCTCATAGGATATGGACAATGAGGTTTATCTGCTAGTGTTGACTCCTCTCCTTCCTTGGTATTTAATTTCTTTGTTACTGGTAAAAAATTCACCCGGGTCTTAGTCCTTAGCGTTTACGAGAATGGACCCCAAGGGATGCCAATTTTCTTTAACTCATCAATGATAATAATTTTGATTAAGCCCCGGTGAAATAGTGTGGTCTAGGGATTTTTCTTCTTGCAGACTTCTACTACCATCTGCGTTAAACTCTTCGAGAGATAATAAGGAATGTTCATAGTTTTTATAGTTGCCAGATGCATAAGGATTCAGATGTGATAGTGATAAACCTTTATTAAATGCCTTTCACATATAATGAATTTATGAAAAAATAAATGAAATCACTCCACAATGGCTACAATGCCCCTCATTGAATCCCCTATTTCAAAATAGATAATGGCGAGGGTTCTTCAAGAAACAAAGTCCAACTTTCACCAGATATTTTATGGTTCTTGTACCACATCTTGCCATCCTATGGAAGCCTCGTCATTGTTGTAAAGGTTTCCTTGTTCACGATGGTCGTGAGATCGCATACCAAGGATTGGGATCCTTTGAAGGTATTGGCGAATTCCAGGGCTATTTGTTTACCATACCCTTGGAATTTTCCAAGGAATATAACCCATTCTACTCTAACAAAAAAAATATTTGATTGTTAGTTTTGCGCAAATGGCCTTAATATCAGATGGTTCAACTCGGACCATTGTACCTCCCATAGTTCCTTATGTAATTTTGTCATCCATATGTTGGAAATTTCCTGTCACTTTGGCATCTTTAATCTCCCTTGTTCACCTTCCTACACTATATATTTCTTATACAAATGGTGGTTTCTTCTATTGCATCGATCTTTGGCTCAATCCATGTTGGAATCATGCCAAATTTCTTTGAAACTGCCCTGTTCACTTCCATAAATGCTCTGAAATCATAGCCTAATTGACTGGCTGTGAAATGGTTGTGAATTGATACCCATCAATGTTTATGCCATAATTATCCCATAACCAATGGTACCACCCAATCATGTGAAATGATGTTGTGAAATGTCCTTTTGAGATGCAAAATATGACACGGGCTACGAAGTACTATATTGGCTATGAAACATGATAATGGGGCATTACTTTGCTATATGGTGATTATAAAATGACACAAGGTAATCATTATTTTATGAAATAATTACCATATAATAACCACAAAATGGGATATACCATTATAGACCAACCAATGGTCCTTGGCTTAATTACAAAGGGTAGGGAGAAGAGGATTTTGAGAAGGGACTTAAGTGGAATAGTATTAATATGCAAGCTCATGATATTCTTAACATATTACTAGTTTCCTAAAACCATTTTAGAAAAAACATCAAAGAAATGTTTAAAGAGCACCTAACCCATGATGAGGAACATGTAGTATATATTTACACCATCCATTTGTTTTCCTCATGAAGTTTTCTTGAGAGATGGTTTGATAGTACTATTGTTATCCTTAACATTCCCATAAAATCATTACCCATGAGACTGATGATGTGTCTAGCCCATATGGTGTTATAAATGTCATGTTGAAGAAGCAATATATATATATATATATATTGAACTTTTTCGGTCGGGTCCCTAGTTTTTTAGCATAAGTCTGACCAACTATGCCTCGAAAGGTTTTCACAGCCATAGGTCTTTTTTTCTTAGTGATATTAGCCAATACTTGGTTTTCTAACTTCATTAAGTGTTGGTAGTGCTTGAAAAACTAGGTTTTCACTGTTATATATTTTTTCCTTTTTTTTACTGGACTGGAAATTAAGAGGTCGTAGAAGTGGGTGGATCAATCATCCTTTCTAAAACTTCTAGATATGATTTATTTACTGTTACAGGTCTATTTGGGCACATCACTCCCAACATTCAGATCAGTACTTTTAGGGGTCATCAAACCCTAATTTAGTTGGTACATGCCCTAGACAAGTCATCACAATGAATGCCATCATTCTTGAGAGTTTCCTGGCCTGAAGGCATCCTGAAATGACTCCTTGAGGGACCAACGCAGCCTTGGTAAGGGGTAAATGCACTGCAGAGCACTTAGGCCCATTCAAGCTTGCTCTGCAGAGCACCTAGGCCCACTTTGACCTACGCTGGGTGAGATTGAGCGAAATCTTCATAGGGTTCTGGGAATATTCCTACATTCTAGACCATTATAGAAGATTCCCACCTCTTATCCTCTCCTATGAGCTCGAAATTGGATAGGGAATGAATCAAATAAACTCCTATCCTCTCATCCCTTCCTCAATGGAAACTAACTTCCAAATTGGAAATCCATTCAATGCCCAATTTATGACAAAACCACCTCCATTTCCCTATAAATTGAGCACTCATCATAGTGATCAGGGGTTGGAATTTGAAGAATATAAGGAGATACTGTTGGTTTGAGGTTTGAGATCATAATAAAGTATTGTTATGCTGCCAGAGTGTTGTGATTTTGGTGTGATGAAGGATGGAACTCAAGCTGGATGAGTGACATGGGATCAGACTTCTTTGTTTGTAACTCTTCCTTCTACTTAATAAAGTTGTTTACATCTTTTCCCATATTGTTGTCTCTATGTATGATGATTATATGTGTAAATGCTTTTGATTCCATTTGCTTATAGTAGATAGATCTCTTGCTTTGATTGGTTTTTGTCTTTTGTTTATGATTGTAGGTATTTATCGAGTGGATTCAATTCGAGGAGGAGCGACCGAAGATATTCAAAGGAGACAAAGAGAAGCGAAAGATAACAAGTAGGTCCCTTGTCTTATTTATCTTCTATAGGAAAAGGTTAAACTCTTTAATTTTATTGTTATAAGTGTAGCTACCCACTTAGGGAAGTTGTGTTTATTCGTAGATGAAAAATTCCACATAACAAATTGGTGACCATACTAGGGATCGAACCCAGAATCTCTGGTTTTGCAAACCTGACCAATCACAGGTCGAGGAAACAATTGACCCGATTTCACCTCCAGTCAATCGTACCTTTCTCGTAGAGAGTGAGTATGATACCACTCAGGTTCTTTTTGTTTCTTCAGATTCCAATGAGCTTGGAGGCAACCCTCATGTTCCATCAAGACATGAGGAAAATCGTCTCTTTCTCGTAGCTCAAGGGGGTAATTCTCTCGTTCTTACAGTACCTCCTCCAAGTAGTATGGTCACTTCCTTCAATTGGAATCGACTGGCAGGATGGCGTCTTCCTTCTTATGTGCCTTTCTAGATCATAATACATGTTTGTAATATGATTTTACCTAGCACTATCATAGATGAAGGTGCATCTATGAGTATCATTTCATCCACTACTTGGCAAGTGCTCAGTTCGCCGCCACTTGTGCTTGTTACTTAGAATTTGTTGGCTTTTAACAGAGGAACCAGTCAACCATTAGGGATCCTGCCTCAGTTGCCTACTACTTTGGGAGGAAAAATTGTTTATCTTAATGTGATGGTGGTCCCAAGCCCTTTAGATTACAATTTACTTCTTGGGCGCGACTATGTTTATGACATGGGAGCTATTGTTTCAACACTCTTTCGAGTGATGTGTTTCCTGCATGAAGGCAAAATTGTCACCGTTGACCAACTTTCATTTCCCGGTCCAAATATGGCTTCCAATCAACCATCTTCCCTAAATGGTCCTTTTGTCCCAATGGTATCTTCCTCGCCACAGGTTAATTATGTGGCAACCCATTCCATGCCTACATCAACTGACGATCAATTCCGTGATGTTGTACATTATGTACTGGGGGCATTGGAACCAGATCTATCTAATGGATTCCTTGCTACAGATCCCTTCTAGAGCATTGTTCTCCCATATGATGAGAACCTCTTGGAAGTCATGACCTCTTATGGGTCATGAACAAGGAATATGAGGATAGTTATTTTACTGTGTCAACCTCAATAAAAAATAAAATAGGTCTTATGAGCATAGTTCTTTGTCTTGTGTCAAGCTCGTTAAAAATTGAAACAAGGAATCTGAGGATAGTTCCTGGTCTTGTGTCAACCTCGTTAAAAAATGAAACAAGGAATATGAGCATAGTTCCTTGTCTTGTGTCAAGCTCATTAAAAAATAAAACAAGGAATATGAGGATAGTTCTTTTATTGTGTCAACCTCATTAAAAAAATGAAATAGGTCCCAGAGCATAGTTCCTTGTCTTGTGTCAAGCTCGTTAAAAAATGAAATAAGGAATCTAAGCATAGTTCCTTGTCTTGTGTCAAGCTCATTAAAAAATGAAACAAGGTCCCTTGGAGCAAAGTTTTAATTCGAGTCTTTGAGTAGATCTCATAAAATCCTAGTCGATTCTTTCACTTGATCTCATAAATGAACCTTCATTCCATTCACCTGATAGCCATGAGTAGTCTACTTAGGTGAATGTAATGAAGCTTGGGGGGCATGCACCTAGAATCGAGTCATCATGCTGGGGGCATGTAAATCAATCTCAAGCATAGTTTTTTGGTTCAAGCTTGTGTAAAAATGAAACTGAATCCAAGCATAGTTTTTCATTTCAAACTTGTGTAAACATGAAACTGAATCCAAGCATAGTTCCCTATGGTTCAAGTTTGTGTAAAAATGAACCCATCTCCATTTTAACCCTCGTGATTTCCATTCTACCAGCCTCTTCCATCAGCTAAGCCTTGGTTTTTCTCCTTCCATCGTCACTATCTACTTGGTCAATCATACGCTTTCACTTGGTTGTTTTACCCTTTTTGAGGAACAATTGTAATGAGTGGTATTATTATTAAACTAGCCTCTTCACATTCCTCTAAGTGGAGTCCTCTTTAAGCTCTTTTCAGACTCTTGAAATATGAAAAGATTGCCGAGCGCTTGTCCTTTTCAGCTCATTAACAAATTGGAAACAACATCTACTCAGTATAAGTTTAACCCTTTTCCGGACTGAGATAGATTATTTACGAAAAATGAATACATTGATTGAACATGGTCAATAGGTTCTCTCTTGTATTATTTTACACTTTTTGGACTTGAGAGACAAACTTATGAAAAAGAACTTGTGGAGTTTTCTTTTTGTCCCCTTTCAAACTTTATAAACATGAAAAGGACCGAGTTCTCATTGTCGTTAAACTCGTTAAAACATCAAATAGCGACAAACTTTTCCATCATGAAAAGACCGAGTTTCACCTTCGCTAGACTCGTTAAAACATCACATAGTGATGGATTCACCCGAAGGGTGGAATTATAAAACAAGCATATGTTATCCTCCTCAAGCTTGATAAAAAATAAAGAGGTACTGGTCAGCAATGACTGGGAAAAATGGGAAAAGGGGTAAAACACTTTATGGTAGCAGGTCGCTCTTGAAAATGACACTTTCACTTAATCTATGTGACTACTTGGGTTGGGTTATCTGCTTGATGGTTATCATACCTATGGTCTATCACACCATCCATCACTTTTGTTTTGGGTCAATGCTGCCAATTCATTCAGACTATTTGGGTTGGGTTATCTGCTTGATGGTTATCATACCTATGGTCTATCACACCATATATTACTTTGGTTTTGGGTCAATGCTGCCAATTCATTCAGTGTCGCCGACATGTTCAAGAGAACTCACTCAGTTAAATTTTGTTAGGCCTCTATAATACTAGTTATTCCCCCATTACTATTGTCATTGTATCCATTATTGTTATTATTGTGCCACTATTGTCCCCATATTGTTATTGGTATGCCCCATAGAAACCCACTATTGTTATTTTTGTGTCCTTATGTTATTACTGTTATGTTGGCTTGATTATATTGTGACCCCTTAGACTCCTATATATAGAAGGGAGGTTTAGTCATTTATCATCATCCAAGAATTGTTCATTTGTGTAATGTAAAGGAGGTTTCCCCCTCGAAGATGCTGAATTCTAAGGCATTGATCTATCTTTTCTATCTTTTTGTGAACTGGTTTCCTAACATTTGGTATCAGAGCTTTGGATTCTAGCATTTCGCTGCTCCAAATAGGTCATTGTGGAATTTTCGCTATAAAGTTTTTTCCGCAATGTTTCAGAAGCTAAAAAAAAACCCATTTGAGCTAAAATCATTATGAACTTCGGGGCCGAATTTTAGAGCTTGTCTCACTCTATTTGTGGAGATATGATATGAGAAATTTAGGGTTTTTGAAGACTCCCGAATTACATTCCAAATAGGTGACCTAGGAAAAATCGCCATAAATTTTGTTTTGAGCATTAGATTAAAATTTAGTAATAAGTTTCAGAAAGAGGATGGCCTGTAGTTTTCTGTGTATCAGTTTCAGGTACTAAGGTTGAAACAGTGACACATGGCACGTCTTACAAGTTCGCTCTACTGTACTAGTCTATAATCATGTCACTGTGGGAGATTTGACCTAACTCTTCCTTGGAGAATCCAATCTTGATCAGACTTGCGGGGTTAGAAAGAGGACTCAAAGGGCTACTGTAGGACGAGATTTCAGATATTCGAGATCCGCAGTTATAGAGATACAATAGATTCAATATCAAGCTCTTATACATTGAAAAAAAGGTGTGTAGTTTTTTTAAAATTTTGCATAAGATTGGTTTGAAAAATTAGTTTGAAGGAATTCAAAGGGAATAGTGAAGAATTATTAGCATTAATTAATTCCAGGAAGAAAGAAAATGGAAACACCTAGTAAGCAACCTGAAAGCTCTAGCATGACTCGTGAAGAAGAGGAAGAAATGCAACATGATATATCAAAATTACAAGGCCAAGTACAACAAATTTCACTCTCACTAAAGGTAAATGAAGCCAAGATGAATGGCGTGGAAGCTAACATGAATGGCATGCAATTTAATATGGATGACGTGGAAGCTAAGATGGATGGCATGGATGCTAAGATGATTGGCATGGATGATAAAATGGAATAATTGAAGATAAATTTGAATAAGTTGCTACAAGAAATGGTCACTAATGGTGAAAGGGTAGTAAAGGAAACTCATGATGAGAACAAAAGAGATTTTAATCATGATTCATAGACTCTAATGTTGGATTGAAGACCCACTATGTTCCAAAAATTGATATGAGGAAGTTTGATGGCAAGGATTCCAGAACATGGATACTACATATGGAGCAATTTTTTGATCTCCATAATGTGCAAAACACACAAAAGTACGTATTACAACTTTATATTTGGAACCAAATCAGTTTCTATGGTATCGATGGCTTTGCTCTTGTAAACAAATTGTCACTTGGGCAATTTTTACGGAAGAAATGATAGCACATAATGAGGATACAAAAAACAACACCTTTTTTAGCCAATTAATAAATCTCAAACAAAAGGGTTCAATGATGGAGCACATTGAGGACTTCCAAAAAATGAACATAAGGGTAAAAGATATTCCAGAGGAGCATAGGATTGATGTGTTCATAGGGACTTTAAAGGATAATATCCAACATGAGGTTCGCCTTTGGGAACCTGATTCATTGGAGAAGGCATTCAGGTTAGCAAGAAAAATGGAAAGCAAAATTATGGCAACCAAGAAGCCTACCACTCACAACTATAAAGATGGAAGTGTTGTTGCCCCTAGCCTTCCACAACCTACAAGGTTGACACCACAACAATTGGAAGAAAAAAGAGCAAAAGGGCTTTGTTACAGTTGTGATAGCAAATACACTAAAGGTCATAAGTGTGCTGAGAAGAAATTATTCTACATAGATTGTGAAGAGGAGGAAGAAAAGGAACAAGAAATGTCAAAAGAAGAGGATATACTCCAGGAACAAACCCTAGATAAAGAAGAAATGAATCCGACCATATCATGTAATGCATTGGCTGGAATTACCACTCCTCAAACTATCAAGATAGAAGGACATATCAAGAAGAAAAAGGTAATAGTGTTGATTGATTTGGGAAGTACCCATAATTTTATTCATTGTAAGATATCAAAGGAATTGAATTGCTTCATATATCCAGCACCACAATGTCAAGTGATGATTGCAAGTGGAGGAACCATAAATTGCTCCGGAAAGTGCCATAATATCAAGCTATCCATGGGAGAATATGTATTGAATTGCCCAATGCTTTCCATTCCAATGGGTGGTGCTGATGTTGTACTAGGAGTCCAATGCTACAATCCTTGGGTATAATAGCTTTTAATTTTCAAGAACTTTTCATGAAATTTTGCGCGGAAGGAAAGGAAGTTGAATTAAGGAGTATTGCAGGGAAACCAGGAAAGATAATCAGCTCTAACGGTATGACAAAGCTTCTAAAGAAGGAACAATGAGGTGTAATTGCACAATTATGTTCGCTAGAGGTTCCCACATCGAAATCATCTATTTCTCCAGATCTCCAAAAAATCTTGGACAATCATTCCAAGGTATTTGAGACTCCCAAAGGTCTCCCACCTATTTGTGATCATGATCATGCTATTCATTTGATTCCAGGAAGTGTTCCTCCAAACATCAGGCCATACAGATATCCCTATGCCCAAAAGAGTGAAATTGAACATATGGTTGCAAAAATTCTAGAAGGTGGTATAATTCAACCTAGTCAAAGTTCTTTCTCTGCTCCAGTAGTATTGGTGCACAAGAAAGATGGATCATGGCACATGTGTCTAGATTGTAGAGAGCTCAAAAAGATCACTATTAAAGATAAATTTCCCATTCCTGTCATTAATGAATTATTGGATGAATTTCATGGATCAATTTACTTCACCAAGTTGGATCTTTGTTCAGGATATCACCAAATCAGAATGAAGACTGAAGACATTCCTAAAACAACATTTAGAACTCATGAGGGTCATTATGAATTTTTGGTCATGCCTTTTGGCCTTACCATTGCACCTTCTACATTTCAAGGTTTGATGAATTCCATTTTCAAACCCTTCCTTAGAAAATTTGTGTTACTATTTTTTCATGATATACTAATCTACAACAAGTATTGGAAGGATCATGTTGAACATGTTGACAGGGTGCTCAAACAATTGGAGGAGAAACAATTATATGTGAAAAGCTCCAAATGTTTCTTTGGAGTACAAGAGGTGGAATATATGGGTCATATTGTATCTCATGAAGGTGTTAAGGTAGACCCTAGCAAAATTAAATCCATTAAGGAATGGAAAATCCCCACATCCATAAAGCATCTGTGAGGATTTCTTGAGTTGATAGGGCATTATCACAAGTTTGTTAAGAAATATGGGAGAATAGCAGCACCTCTAATGACATTATTGAAGAAAGATGCATTTTCATGGACTCCAAAAGCAACAAAGGCCTTCAAACATCTTAAAGAGACAATGTGCCAAGCACTGGTCTTAGCTACGTCGGACTTCACAAAAACCTTTATTGTTGAATGTGATGCTTCAGGAAATGGAATTTGTGTTGTTTTAATGCAAGATGAAAGACCCATTGCTTTCAAAAGTCATCCAATCAAGGAAAAGTATTTTCACAAAGCTATTTATGAGAAGGAAATGTTGGCAATACTACATGCACTTAAGAAATGGTGACCCTACCTAATGGGAAGACACTTCAAGGTAAAAATGAATCATGATAGTCTTAAATACTTTTTAGAACAAATATTATCCTCTGAAGAGCAACAAAAATGGGTCACAAAGATGTTGGGTTATGACTTTGAAATCATCTACAAAAAAGGGAAGCAAAATGTTGTGGCAGATGCACTCTCAAGAAAGGATGAGGATGTGGAAGCATTGTTGTGCACCATTTCTATTATCCAACCAGATTGGATAAATGAAGCAAGGGAGGAATGGAAGAATGAAGAAGAAGTGTGGGCACTCATTCGAAAGTTACAACAAGATCCTAGTACATTTGATACATTTAGCTGGAAAAATGATTCGTTATGGTATAAAGATCGCTTATACCTATGTAAGAATTCCCAACTCAAACAAAAGATTCTTATGGAATTGCACACTTCTCCCTTAGGAGGGCACTCAGGATTTTTAAAAACTTACCATAGGGTTAAGAAGGAATTTTTTTGGGATGGCCTTAAATCAGATATTCAAAAGTTTGTGGTGGAATGTTTGGTTTTCCAATAAAATAAAGTTGAAACAATTAAGACCCCAGGTCTATTACAACCTTTATCCATTCCAAGCCAATGTTGGGAGGAAGTTTCAATGGATTTTATCACAGGTTTACCCAAGTCCGAAGGAAAGAGTGTCATCATGGTGGTAGTTGACAGACTTACCAAGTATGCACACTTTTGTGCATTATCACATCCATTTAAAGCCAATACAATTGCTACTGCATTTATGGAAACAATTAAAAAGATACATGGAAACCCAAATATTATTGTAGGCGATAGAGATGCCATTTTCACTGGAAATTTTTGGAAAAATTTATTTTCTTGTCTTGGTACTCAGTTAGCTCATAACTCATCTTATCATCCTTAATCTAATGGGAAAACTGAGATAGTAAACAATTTTTTGGAAGGATACCTTCGTTGCTTTGTATCTGATAAATAGACACAATGGGTCAAATGGTTGCCTCTGGTTGAATGGTGGTATAACACTTCCTTCCATACTGTAGCAAAAATGGCCCCATTTATGGCACTATATGGATATCATCCACCATCCATCACATCATATTTAAGAGAAAATTCTAAGGTTCAAGTAGTGGAACATCACATCGAGCATAAACAACAAGTTCTCCAACTCTTAAAGGATAACCTCACGTTGGCGCAGAATAGAATGAAACAATAGGCAGATCAACATCGTAGTGAAAGAAGTTTTGATGTAGGTGATTGGGTATTCTTACAGCTACAACCATATAAACAAATGTCCCTCAAGCAAGATAAGAAGGATAATAAATTATCACCAAAGTATTATGGTTCGTACAAGGTGTTGCAAAAGATTGGTACTATGGCATACAAATTGGAGCTTCCTGCAACTTCCCGAGTACACCCAGTTTTCCATGTTTCATGTTTAAAGAAGGTTATAGGTGACAAGCTCCCAGTTCAAACAATATTGCCAGAACTTGACGAGGAAGGAAAAATCATATTGGAACCGGAAGCAGTCACAGAAACAAGAACTCGACAGCTATGAAATTGATCAATTTCAGAGTATCTCATCAAGTGGAAGAACTTATCCGCTGAAGATTCCACATGGGAGGATGAGAATTTTATACAGAAGCATCCAGAACTACTCAAGCATTGAGGACAATGCTTTTCGGAAGGAGAGGGGCATGTTAGGCCCCTATAATACTAGTGATTCCCCCATTACTATTGTCATTACATCCCTTATTGTTATTATTGTGCCCCTATTGTCCCCATATTGTTATTAGTATTCCCCATAGAAACCCACTATTATTATTTTTGTGCCCTTATGTTATTATTGTTATGTCGGCTTGATTATATTGTGACCCCTTAGACTCCTATATATAGAAGGGAGGTTTAGTCATTTATCATCATCCAAGAATTGTTCATTTGTGTTATGTAAAGGAGGTTGCCCCTTCGAAGAGGTTGAATTCTAAGGCATTGATCTATCTTTTCTATCTTTTTGTGAGCTGGTTTCCTAACAAACTTCATCCTTTGCAATACTCATAAACCTTCATTTTCATGACTGCCATTCCTGAACCTTGTGTTGTCAGTTACATTCTGTCTCCAAAATCATTATACTCGTTTCGTGTTGTTGATGTGGGATACATCAAGGCCCTCCTGTGACGAGTCACTTCTTGTCGACGTCAGCACATTATCCAAGAAGTTGACTTAGAAACACCCTTCCATCACCTTGAGGATTGCATACATCAATGGAAAGTTTGTCAATTCTGGCGATAGGTTGACATCACTAGCCTTCGACCGAAAGAATTTGTATGGTGTTCGACATCAAAACATCTATTCACACCATGCAGAATGTACTGTAGTAACTTGAGAATCATTATCATTATCAACGATTTCTCTCGCGTCTGTTAATGACTTACATCATTGGCTAGTAATTAGACGGTGTCTTCCCATGTTCTACTTCAGATCATATATTCACATGGCTAGACTCCTACTTGAGAGAACGATTGGACGAGATAAAAGACCCCAGATCTAGTTTCATCCATCCGGGCTGCGATTTCAAGAGAGTACTAAATCATCTGTACGATGGCTTTACACTGATGGTCATCCCATCATGGGTCTATATCTGTAGACGACTATCTGATTTATGTACATGTAATGAAAAGTTTATATGCTGAGCATGGGTATGCCTTCCCTCAGTGATTCATGAAAAATCCAAAATATCATGATATTATGTATTGTAATTGATGCAGGTCACCATCTTCTTCGGAACCTCCTCATCACATCGTAAAGCATATCACTTGACATTATCATTTTCGACTTCATGCTTTAGGGGGTAGCTATTACAGGTCTATTTGGGCACATCACTCCCAACATTCAGATCAGTACTTTTAGGGCTCATCAAACCCTAATTCAGTTGCTACATGCCCTAGAAAAGTCATCACATTGAATGCCTTCATTCCTGAGAGTTTCCTGGCCTGAAGCCTTCCTAAAATGACTCCTTGAGGGACCAGTGCAGCCTTGGTCAGGGGTAACTATGCTGCAGAGCACTTAGGCCCATTCAAGCCTGCTCTGCAGAGCACCTAGGCCCACTTTGACCTGTGCTGGGCGAGATTGAGCGAAATATTCATAGGGTTCTGGGAATATTCCTACATTCTAGACCATTCTAGAAGATTCCCACCTCTTATCCTCTCCTATGAGCTCAAAATTGGATAGGGAATGAATCAAATAACCTCCTATCCTCTCATCCCTTCCTCCATGAAAACTAACTCCCAAATTGGAAAGCCATTCAATGCCCCATTTATGACAAGACCACCTCCATTTCCCTATAAATTGAGCACTCATCATAGTGATCAAGGGGCTAGACTTTGAAGAATTGTAAGGAGATACTGTTGGTTTGAGGTTTGAGATCATAAGAAAGTATTGTTATGCTGTCGGAGTGTTGTGCTTTTGGTGTGATGAAGGATGGAACTCAAGCTGGATGAGTGACATGGGATCAGACTTCTTTGTTTGTAACTCTTCCTTCTACTTAATAAAGTTGTTTACACCTTTTCCCATATTGTTGTCTCTATTTATGATGATTATATGTTTAAATTATTTTGATTCCATTTGCTTATAGTACATAGATCTCTTGCTTTGATTGGTTTTTGTCTTGTTTTTATCATTGCAGGTACTGATCGAGCGGATTCAGTTGGAGAAGGAGCGACGGGAGCAATTCAAAGGAGACAAAGGGAAGTGAAAGATAACAAGTAGGTCCATTGTCTTATTTATCTTCTATAGGAAAAGGTTAAACTATTTAATTTTGTTGTTCTAAGTGTAGCTACCCACTTAGGGAAGTTGTGTTTATCCGTAGATGCAAAATTCCACATAACATTTACCAACTCCTTAATTAATTATTCTTTGGGCTTAGGCCTTTGATATAACATTAATCGATGCTCGTTGACCATTAATGATGTCCATGCTTCATCAATAGTGCAGAGTTTTATGGACCCATTGCTAAATATAGTTTCAATTTCATACGGTCCTAACCATATTGTATAGAATTTCCCTTTGAAATCCTTTTATCTTGAGTAAAAAAAAAAGAGCCTAGTCACCTTCTTTAAATTTTCTCTTCTTGATGAATTTGTTGTACCAATTTTCTTGTTACTGCTAGACAACAATTTTTTGTTGTATGCATCCTGGCGTATTTCATCGAGTTCATTGAGGTGACCCAATCGATGCTATTGAGCCTCAGAGAGGTCCATTCCCACTTGCAGATCTATCCTTATTGCTTTGATTTTGAACTCGATAAGAAGGACAACTTGCTTCCTGTATATGAGCTCATAAGGAGTAAAAATAAGCGGCATTTTTCCAAGTGATTTTGTAGGCCCACAAGGCCTCTGAGAGTTTCTCAGCCCAATTCTTATGATGATGTTATACTGTCTTGGTCAAGATAGTCTCTAGAACCTTTCTAGTAACTTCTACTTGTCCATTTTCTTGAGGGTGATACAAAGTGGAGATCCAGAGCTAAATTTTGAACTTCTTATTAATAGACTGGATGAGCTTAGAAGTGGAATGAGTCCCTTGATCTATAATAATTTCTCATGGGATGCCAAAATCAACAAATATTTCTTCATACAAGGAATTATCTGCTACTTCTTACATTTCCTTAGGTAGGGCCTTGGCCTCAACCCACTCAGTTACATAGTTAGTACACACCAAAATGTATGGATTTTATTTTGATGGTGGGTTAATAAGCCATATAAAGTTGAGAGCCCACTTTTCAAAAGGCTCTGTCATAACTTGTGGTTGTAATGGAATTTTTTTAGATTGTGCTAGTTTTACCATTCTTTGACATTTATCATAACTTCTGACATATTTCTTAGCATCCCTGAAGATAGTTGGTCATTAATATCCTTGTCGCGAGACTTTATTTATAGTTCTTTTATCCATAAAGTTCCCTCCACAAGGCTAATTATGAGACACTTTTATTATTTCATAAATTTCATCTTCTCGAACACATCACCTGATCACATGATTAGGCCTAGTTTGAAATAGGTACCTTTGGATCTAAGAGTACATAACACTATCTGTGACAACCTTTTGTCGTTCTTTGGGAAAAAAATGTTGTGGGAGTTTCCCTACAACCAATTAGTTAGAAATATCTATAAACTAGGGTGAATTAATAGATAAAGAAAACAAATGCTCATCTAGAAAAAAATCTTATATAGGATTAGATCCATCTTTTTGTGCAGTTGTGATAAAAAATAAGTAATGACATTTTCCTTTCCTAACTTATCAAGGATAGTAATATCAAATTCTTGCAGAAGAAGAAGCCACTTGGTCACTCTACCATGAGTAATAGTTTTATTCATAAGATACTGAATGGAAGAGTGATCAATGTGTATCAATACAGGATACTAATTAATATAATGACAAAATTTATTTATGGTCTGAACCACGACAAGGAATTTGTTTTTGGTTATAGTGTATCAGCCGAGGTTGGTTTCTTATTGACATAATAAATGGCATAAGGTTTTTTAATTCATTTTTTCCTAATATAGCCCCAATGGTTGCATTTGAGGCATCAATATGAATGTGAAAAGGCAAGGACTAGTTAGGGCCTCATATAATATGAGCAGTGGATAATTTTTCTTTAAGGGTATCAAATGCCTATTGACATTGATCATTCCAACATAAGTCTACAACTTACATTAGGAGATGGAATAATGGGGAAGCTATATTGGTAAAATTATATATGAATATTCGATAGGAACCTGCATATCCCAAAAAGTTGTGGACATCCTTTTGTGTAGGTGGGGTCGATAATTTGAGAATTACTTCTATTTTAATGGGATACACCCTAATCCCTTTAGGAGAGATATGGTGTCATAACACAATTCCCTCAATGAGGAGAATTTGACATGTTTTATTAATGAGAGAAAGGTTTGTCTCTTGATATAAAACTAATACTTATTCAAAATTCCTCAATGCCTCTTCAAAAGTTTCCTTGTATATTGTAAATTCATCCATATATATTTCAACACAGTGATTGGTAAAGTCATAAAATATCTCAAGAAAATCTGCATGAAAGGTTGCTAGATAATTTCATAACCCAAATGGGAGTACTCCATATACATAAGTTCCCCATGGATAGGTAAAGGTTGTCTTTTGTTGATCTTCAGGGGCTACTTGAATCTAATTGTAGCCACTGAATCCATCAAGAAAAGAAAATAATTTCTTCCCTGCTAGGGTGTCTAAGACTTGATCAATGAAAGGAAAGGGGAAATAATATTTTAAAGTAGCCTTATTTAGTTCCCGCTAATCGACACACACTCACCATTTTCCATTATTTTTAGGTACAATGACCAAGAGTGAGCCCCATTTTCTATCAAAGATAGGGTAAATAAAGTTTTCATTCAAAAAATTTCGTAGTTCCTCCTTAAATATGTCATTCAGCGCTAGATTCATCCTCCTTTAGGGTTTCCTAATAGATTGGGAATCCTCATTTATGTAAATATGATGGGTAAATAAATTGGGAGGAATCCCCTTCATGTCAATATAATCCAAGGAAAAAGAACTGCTATTTTTTCTAAGCATCTCTATAAGTTGCTTTTGCTACAAGGTTCTAGTTGGGCATTAATGTTTAGAGATTTTCCAAGGAAAATTTCAATATCCTTAGATTGATTTTCTATAACAGTATTAGGTGTAGCTATTGAGTCTAGTTGTTGTGCTAGTTCAATAGGTGAACGTGTTTCTCAGGATTGTTTCCCTAAAACTTGACTAGGCGGTGAATTGTAGTTGATGTGGGGATGTGCTATAAAGGTAAAAATTAGATCATCCTTAGTATTTTTCTTAAAAGTCGAGGCTTGGTTGAGGGTCAAGAGAGGTTGAGTAGATTCTTCATCATTGTATTCAAACCAAAAATATTTTTCATCATCTAAGGAAGGTTTAACAGGAGGATAAAGAATAAGCTTCTTGGTGGAATTTCCATGGGAGATAGTCATATCCCCAGACCTAAAATTGATATATTCATCTATTGTGGCTAGCTAGGGTCTTCCTATGATTAACAGGTAACCGCTAAAATTAGCTTTATGTTGAAAAATCATGAAGTCAACTGGATATTCCTATGAATCTATGGAAACAACAATATCCTCCACCATTCCCTATGGTTTTATGGTAGACCTATTAGTCAATTGAAGGATAGTGGGGGTTGGTTGTAGACAAGATAGTTTAAGTGTCAACATGGTTTCTTTTGTCATAATGTTTATGGCTACCCCCAAATATGTTAATGTATTGGATATGGGGATATTATTAATGTTAACAATAATGATGGGGTTTTTATGATCCCCATACTTTCCCATAAACAATTTTCTTGACATTAGATTTGTTAATTTCCCAATCACGCGAATTGTATTGGGATCTTTATTTTTTCTTCCTAGTTTCTTTAAACAAAGTTCCCAAACTTCTTTTTCGTAGATAGTAACATCCTTAATGGCTTGAAACAATGGAATATTCACACATACATTTCTTAATTTTCCCAATAAATCAAACTCAGGTTGCATAGGGGGTTTTTCAAGACACAACCTCTCTGGATAAGGAGGAAAATCTAACTCATTTTCATGAGATTGTTCCACTAGAGTGCCTTGTGCTTTTGAGGAAAGCAATTCTAGTTATGGAGAGTTATCTTCATAATCTTGTTCTTGGATGATAGGAGGAGTTTTATTTTGGATTAATTTTCTAGAAAGCAGATGGATAGTTTTTCATTCCATTGATGAAAGAGTATAATTAGGAAAATGAGGTAGTTCAATGTTGTAGGTAGGTTATACTAATTTATTGTTCGGGTTGGGGATAATATGGGTAGGTAATTTGGGTCTCTGTAGAGTTTGAGAAGGTTGGTTAGAAGGTAGTTGAAGCTATTACAAATGTGCTTGAAGAGGACCTTGTCATGCCATATTTCCAAATGGGAATGATCCTCTCCAACCTGTGGTCCAAACTTGATTTTGCATTTGAGGGGGCCATTGTGGCCATGACATAGGAGGGTACCATCCAAAAGTCAGAGTGAAATATTGGAAAGGGTCAGAGGATGTAAGTCCATATGATTGATGGGGCCATGTTTTATTTTTAGCCACAAAGAAAATTTTCATGGTCTCCTCATTGGCTTCTTGAAACATTTCCTTAAGCCCTAGTAGAGAAGGACAATCTCTAGTGGAATGTTTCTGCTTGCAAATATTACATGTATCAACATTGTTTAAATGGCATTATTGAAGAGGATTTTTATTTCAACAATTGGAGAAAAATATGGCCAAGGCCAAATCAACCTCCTCCTTCTTCTTTTTAGCTTACAGTTTGTCTATTTGGGAGCTAAGTGTGTTGATGGTATCAATTTTAAAATTATTTAATAAATTTCCCAACTCAACTTTAGTCACCTTTGGCCCACTTGACCTACTAATTCTAAAGACCACATCCCAATAACTCTTTCCATATTTTGAGCTCCCTCTAGAATATTTATTACACAAGTCATACATCTCCTCATATGATAATAGAGAAGAATCTCATGCTTTTATGAGGTTTAATGTTTCAAGACAATCCTCTCATATTCCATTAATAAAAAATATGTGCAGGGTTTCAAGGTCTAAAGTATTTTATTTTTTTCTTTGTAAATTGTACTAGAACTTCTCCACGTAACTCCAAACTTTCATCATCTACTTGGGACATTTTGAATATTTATTCTTTCGTATCCTAGACCTTACAATAGTCCTAATATTTCTTCAAAAATGTCTTACTCATATAAACCAATGGAGGGTTGCATCTTTCAAAGTAGCGAGAAATAATTTCAACTTTTTGGAATCCATAGAATAATCTTAACTACGACAAATAACATCAAACTCAAAATAAAAATAAAAATTGGATCCTCCTTTGAAAGGCCATGAAAATTCATAAGGGAAGACAGGGGGAAAAAACGAAAAATAAAACAATTAGACTTAATATATATTTATATTTATATTTTTTTCCCATGAAAAAATGATATACTTGTTATTTCCTTGAAATCAAAGTATACAAATTACTATTCAATTACATCCTCCCGGATATGTCTGTTAAGAGCTAAGTTACTAACAGTCCATAACATAAAACAATCATAACTAAAAACAAGCAAGGTCCCAAATATTATAACAACTACAAATCAGAATAAGTTGTTGGATTTTACCTTATAAAACAATCATAACTAAAAACAAGCAATGTCCCAAAGGTTATAACAAATACAGATCAGAATAAGTTATTGGCTTTCACCTTAAGGATATGGATGGCATTTTTTGTAATCACTAATTTTCTTACAAGCTAGAGCAATGCTTCCTTAGATATTCTATCTTCTTTAATGATGTATTCTCTCTGGATATGTGATACATCAATATTTATTATAATAATTAATATAGATATAAATCATTATTAAAGACCATTTTGTCACATTCAATCAAATGACCTCGACCTTGGATCAATCATCATCCGTTCACACTTTGTAATCATCCCCTACAAAGGAAAAAGTATCCCCTTTCCAAAATTTCCAAGAAATTCTGCTTTGTATTAGTTAAAACCCTAATTTAAGTCCCTATCACACTTTCCTAGTTAAATAAGCTTGTTTTTGCAAGTTGCATAAAAAGGAAAATAAATTTTCAATGAAGGTTTCTTTCACTATAAGTGTGATGACCCTTGAAATGAGGAAAAAAATAAAAATAATTTCGAAGCTTCTGCTTCTAAAGGCTTCTATCATGGAAGTTTCCATTCTCTATTAAGGATGTCCTCAAATTCCTACAAATGAGGTCTTATCACTTATCCCATGGAGCTTATCCCCTTCTAATGTGGATATTACCCATTTTAATGGATCTATAACCTCCTCATTTCTCCTATAAATGCACTACTTTCTATTAGGATTGGGTTTTCTTTTGGAGACTCTTAGTTATGCCCTCATGCTGCCCATTTGTGTCTAGAGGTTCATAATCCATCCATGTACTTGAAGTGTTTAGAGTTGTTTGTATATGTTATTTTTATGTTTTGGTTCTCTTGCTTGTTTTGGATAATTTGCAAGTTCCACTTATAGCATTCAGAGTTGGAGTTAAATCTTGCAAGCGAGAACAAGAAGAGAGTTTACATTAGTTTCCAAGTAAGTCTTTCTTCCATATTTCAAACTTCTCTAAGGAAAGAAAAGAAATTTTTTCTTTGTTGTTTCTAGGTCAGACAACTAGGTCTAGGGAGATTGCTTCTGTCCACATAAGGAATTCATCCATTAAACAACTTGGAAAATATGCTAGGGAACGAGATCGTCTTTAGTGGTTTCCTTTGTCTAGCATTTTAGGACATCTAAAAACGACTCTATTTGGTTTTCATATAGTTAATGGACTTAGGGAAGTATAATTTCGAGATTGATTAGGGTTAGTTTTGCATGTTTTAAGAAAATTTTACCCATTGCACTGGTTACCATATATTGCCTAGGATGACCCCTATAAGTGAAAAAAAATTGCATTTCCCTGTCTTTCTTTGAATTGTGTTTTGCTTGCAATGCCTTCCTGAGTCTATGGTCTATCCAAGGTCTCTGTAAATCCATAAACTTGTTTGGAATTGAGTTTGATTTCCTTTTGGTAAGAGTTTTCTTTATTTTTGTTTCTTCTTGTAAATTAGGGTTTCCAATCATTTGGTTTGGTTATTGATTTGTTAAAAAAAATCATGTCACTTTTTTTATATGTGTGAATGATTTTGATTCAATAATCTAGTCATGTTTACTTTTTCATTGCATTAAAACTTTGAAAAAGAAAGAAAAGTAAAAGTTTCATTTCTTTATGCATTAGGGCTTTGAATTGGAATAACGAGTTTGGAAATATTTTTTGGAAGTTCTTATTTTCTGCATCATTGTTTGAAACTCCTTCCCTTCTTTAGATAGATCTTCATCGAATGAAAATAGTTCTTTCTCATTCTAGTTTAATTCTAGGAGTTTGGGTGAATTCGTTTCGAGCAGTGAAACTGAAACTTTAATCAAGATCAACATTAAAATTTATTGGTTAACCAAAGGAGAATTTGGAACATTAAGGAAACATTTAGTGGTCTAGGCTAGAAGACATGTTCTAGTGTCTCTAAATGTAGGAGTTGTCATTACTTGTAAGTGTTACATCCCGGGGATGGTTGGTTTTCCACATACATCGGAGTATATCAGAACGTTCTTCCACATATCTTTTGGTATATAAGATGACGCTCCACATACAACGAGTATATCAGAATGCCCCCATTGTAAGGTTACACATTAAACAACACTACTACGAACTACGCTTCCACGTACCTTCGAGTATATTTTGAAAGTCCCCAATAGATTGAAAACCTACCATAGGTAACCAAGTTGTCCACCTTGTTAACTATGATATGTCAAACACAACATTTGGGGAGATTTCCTACACGCACTTAACCGTGTATTGCAATTCACAGTGACTTGGTAATCCTTATATGCCTAGTTACCCCTCTGTGTTTTTTTATTTTATTTTTACTTTTAAAACTCAATTAATTAACTCACTTTCTACTCATTCGAATACCTTAGGTTGAATCTCATGGTAACAGTTCTCGAGTCTACCAGTTAAGGAAACCCCTCCGATGGGAATCCTAGTCATTTTCTTTCTTTTGGGAATATTGGTGCTCCTTATATGGCTACGTTGTCCCTGCTTGGATTTTCCATAGGTTTACTATTTTGGTTGTTTTCAACCTCTTTGGTTTTGAGTGTCCAAACTGTTTCACAACTGAGTCCTCCTCCTGAACAACATCAACCTCAAGTTTACCCTTTTCCTTTTTCGCCCAATGTCTCTTCCTCCCTTTCTTCTTCCTTCCTGGTAAAAGTATTGATGTTAGTAACCAAGAAGCTAAGAAGAAGAAGAAACAAAAAAATAATCAAGGGGTAACCAATCAACCATTGCTACGAATACAACTAATGTTGATAAACATTCCAACAAGCCCCGTAAAGTTAAATTCCCTTGCAAGCTTTGTAAGGGTGATCACCTTCTAAGAAATTGTCCTGGTATTCCACTAGTATTAGAAGTGTGGTCCAAAGGTTCAAATCATATCTTGTCATCAGCCTCTGGAGATCACGCTAGTGACAAACCATCAACTAGTGATAATAAGGTTCCTGGGAAGAAGGGAAAAGTTAAGTTTCCTTGTAGGTTATGTGAAGGGAATCATAAAATTCACCTTTACCCTTATATGGATGAAACATACAAAGTGTTGGAAAGCTTTACTACTTCTCAACAACAAATTTTAGCTAGTTACCATAATCTTTCCCCCAATCCTCCATTAGTTAATGAAGTGATTAACTCCATTACTGTCAATCCCACTCTCTCTTAATGCAAATCCCATGCGTTTGTTCCCAACCAACCATTGGTTGAGAAAATGGTTAAATAGATTCCATATTTAGTCGAGAATAAAGTTCATACCACTTAGGTTATTCTTGTTACTTTAGATCATACTGAACAAGGAGGTTCTTCTCTCGTTATCACGGAACCCCCTCCAAGTAATCAGGTGATTTCCTTTTATTGGAATCAATTGACAAAACCTCGTCTCCCTTATTACATGCCATTTCAAGTCACGGTGACGTATTTCGATAAGAATTTATATCACATTGTTATAGATGAGGGTGCTTCTGTTAACGTTCTATCCTTGACTACTTGGCAAGCTATAGGTTCAACCCCTCTTCTTGTGTTTATTACTCAGAGTTTGTTGGCTTTTAACAGAAGGACCAGTGAACCTTTATGGATCCTTCCTCAGCTGCCTGTTACCTTGGAAGGAAAAATTGTTTGTATTAATGTTATGGTAGTCCAAGGGCCCTTGAATTTCAATTTTCTCTTTAGGTGAGACTACGTTTATGCTATGAATGTTGTTATATCCACTCTTTCGAGTGATGTGTTTCTTGCATGATGGAAAAATTGTGACTATTGATAAGCTTTCATTTGTTGGTCCTGATTTGACTGCCAATCATCCAAATTCCTTAAATGTTCCAAATATGAAAATGGTATCTCAACCGCCACAGGTCAATTATGTGGCAACCTGTCCCATTCCCGCACCTATCAATGAAGAAGGTCCTTTCACAACTTTCTCAACTTCTTTTGACCTGGATCTAGTAGGTGATATAGTGAATCATTTACTAGGGGTGTTAGAGCTTGATCTTTCCATTGGATCCCTTGATATGTATCCCTTCCGAAGCATTTTTCTCCCATCTAATGAGAACCTCTTCAAAGCCATGGCCTCGTGGGGGCCATGATCAAGGTAAATACCTATCAACACAGTTCATTTTCTTATGTCAATCATTAAAAAATGAAACAGATCACCCTAATAATAGTTCTTTTACTGTGTGAAGCTCGTTAAAAAATGAAATAGGTCACTGGGAGTTTCTTCTATGCTTCAAGTTTGCATAAAAATGAAACAAATCTATGAATATAGTCACCTTCATTTCTTCCTTCCTTCTTGGTGAACATATTTCTATTAGTAACCAACATTCTATCTAGGTCCATGAGAAGATTTGGCGGATTAAATGAAGTTGTGGGGGGCATACCTCTACCGTTATGTTGGGAACAATATATTCATCGCAAGCACAATTTTTCCATGTTTCAAGCTTGTGTAAAAATGAAACCACTCTCAAGCATAGTTTTTCCCTGTTTCAATCTTGTGTAAAAATGAAACCACTTTCAAGCATAGTTTTTTTCCTTTATTTCATTCTGGCATAAAAATGAAACCTATTCTTGTCATTTCCATTCTTACCAGCCTATTTTTTCTAGATGAGCCTTGGTTTTATCATTCCATCGTCACCATCTATTTGGCCGATCATCTGCTTTCACTTGGTGTTTTACCCTTTCTTGGAGGAATCCTTGTGATGAGTGGTCTTATTAGCTTGCCTCTTGACTTGTACATGTTTTTAGTAGTTCCATCATGACTGGAACCAATTGCTACCCTTTATACCACTTGTTCCTCCAGTAGGAATCCACTTTAAGCTCTTTTCAGACTCCCAAAACATGAAAATATTGCCAAGCACTTATCTTTTCGCACTCGTTAAATTAAATGAAAGAACATTTGCCTAGTATAAGTTTAACCCTTTTCTAGACTAGACGGAAACTTTACAAAAAAATAATACTTTAGTCAAACATGGCTAAAAGGTTCTCTTCGATGTTTTTTATGCCTTTTCGGGCCCAAGAGACTAAAATTACGAGAAGGAACCTCTTGGAATTTTATTTTTTGCCTCTTCTTCGAACTCTCTAAAAATGAATAAGAATTCAAGTTATACCAAACCACTCCTTCTCAAGGATTGTTAAAAGTACTCATAAGGATGCATCTGAAAGATGAACTTATAAATCAATCATATGTTATCCTCCTTAAGCTTGTAAAAAAATAAAGAGGTACTGGCCAGAAATGGTTGGGAAAATGGGAAAGCAAGGTGTAAAAACTATTTATGGTAGAAATTTTCTCTTAAACAGACACTCTCTCACCTTTGTGATTGCTTTGGGTTAGGGAATCTACTTGCCTCTTTTTTTATCACTTCTCATTGAAAACCTTCTTAATGGGTCTTTGAGTCAATGATACGAACTCCATAACATGTCATCGATATGTTTAAGAGATGTCTACCCTCAGTTGACATCTACTACGATACCTTTAAGCCTCTTTCATGTTTTCCTCCCCTGAACCAACTATGAATAATCACATTTTCTCTCAAACCTTGATACCTGTTTCATGTTGTTGATTGGGGATACGTTAAGGCCCTCCTATGATGGGTTTCTTCTTGTCAACATCAACACATTATCTAGGAATTTAACTTAGAAACTCCCTTTAGTGCCTTGGATCTTGCATACCTCAATGGTAAGTTTCCTCACTTTCAATGATAGGTTTTCACCATTAGCCTTCAACCAAAATATTCTATGTGGTGTTCGACTCCAAGTCAATTCATACCTCATAGATTGTGCTTAGTACCTTGAGGGCCATTATCATTATCCATGGTTCCTCTCGCGCCTGTTAACGACTTTCATCGTTGACTGGTAATCAGATCGTGTATACCATGTTTGACTCCAACACATCTATTCACATGGTTAGACTTGTACTATCGAGTGACGAGGTAGAAGACCCTAGATCTAGTTTCGCCCATCCGGATGCGATTTTAGGATTCATACGAGATTACAAAGTATGATGGCTATATTCATGCAAAAGGTTATCTAAGAATGGGTCCACAATATGTCATAAATGAAAATGACTTTGATTATTGTACATGTAAAATGGTTTATACACTGAGTATGGGTATGCCTACCTCAACAATGATATCATGATGATAATGTATTGTAACAAACAATTGATGATCTCAACCATATTATTCTTGATCCAAACTTTTGACATGGTAAAGCACTTAAGTCCTCATCCACTGCTTCTGACTGTGTACTTTAGGGGGAAATCTGTTACAGGCATTTTTTTCAATTTCAACCAAATGACTTTGAACCTAGATCAATCATCATTCATTCACATTTTGCAATCATCCCCTACAGAGAAAAAATAATCCCCTTTCCAAAAATTCCACAAAATTATGCTTTATATAGGCTAAAACCCTAATTTAATTCCCCATCACACTTTCCTAGTTCAGTAAGTGCGTTGTTGCAGGTTTCATAAAAGGGAAAAACATTGGTTAGTGTGTGTTGCTTTCACTATAAGTGTGATGACCCTTAAAATGAGGAAAAAATTAAATATAATTTCGAGGCTTCCTCTTTTAGAGGATTCTATCATGGAAGTTTCCATTCTATATTAAGGATGTCCTCAAATTCTTACAAATGAGGTCTTATCACTTATCCCATGGAGTTTATCGCTTTCTAAAGTGGATCTTATCCTGGTTTAATGGATCTACAACCTCTTTATTTCCTCTATAAATGCACTACTTGGTATTAGGACTGGGTTAGATCTTGGAGACTCTTAGTTATGCCCTCATGCTACCCATTTGTGTCTATAGATCCATAATCCATCCATGTACTTGAGGTCTAACTGAAGGCTTACTATTGTGACAAAGGAAGGAAAAGATAGATGGGAGATATATACAAGGTCAAGGCCTGCAAGGGTTGTAATGTTCTCCTACTTTTATTAATACAAAAATTCCTTGTTTTCCTATACATTATGTCTCATTTATGCATATGTAGAACAATGAATACTTGGATTATTGTTTAGAGTTGATTATATATGCTATTTGTATGTTTTGGTTCTCTTGTTTGTTTTGGATGATTTTCAATTTCCACTTATATCATTTGGAGTTGGAGCTAAAGCTTACAAGTGACAAGAAGAAGAGAGTTTACATTGGTTTCCAAGTAAGTCTTTCTTCCATTTTTCAAACCTCTCTAAGGAAAGAAAAGAAATTTTGTCTTGGTTGTTTCTAGATCGGGCCACTAGGTCTAAGGAGATTGATTTTATCCACAGAAGGAATTATCCATAAAAAAATCATAAACATTTTTCACTATATAAATACTTTTAACTTATGTTATTGTGTCAATATGTGCATTCTACATCCCAATATGAGGGAGATGCGTAATTCATTTCCTACCCAACTTGACTTGACACATGCCCCTTTTAAAATTAAAATAAAATATTCTCTAATTAATAAAAACCTAATGTCTACTATAATAAAATATAAAAATGAATATACATGTTTGGTATTAAGGAGACGTGGTAAAAATATTTCAATCTCATTCTCAACAAAAATTAAATATTTTGATATCCATGTGAAGTATTATACTTTTTTATATTAGCTTTAGAGAGAGATAAAGTAAATAAAAGTAACAATATATATATAATTTTTCACTTTTGACTCTGAGTAAGATTTATAATTCTTATACCTTTTAAAAATATTTCATTACAAAACAATTATTTGAATATCTATACTAACTAATTTATTTGAAGATGAATTTCATATATATGTATGTATGGATAAATCCTTGATGGGGTTGGGAACAATATGCGAAGGGAGGTCTCAAGGTTCGAACCCACCACCCTATTGATGTGATGGATATTAATGAGAAAGGGATGCGCCTTTCCCCCGGCACAAAGTGGCATGTAATAGAACAATTGTATTATAAATGCTCTCTGAGGGTGGTGGGGAGAGAATTAATCTTGGAGATAAGGGAAGATGGAGGGGCATGTCGTGAGGTCAAGGAGCCAACCGCCCTATGGCTGATGTGTAAGCTTGGTTCCTAGGATGGGTAATTTGTGTTTTACTCTGATATTTATAAGTGGTGGAGGGTAGCGAAGGCTGGTTGTGTAGGATGGAATCTGCTCGATTCACTGGAAATGGTTGAAGGAAGATGGGTGTCCTTCTCCCTTTCCAGTCATGGTTCAAATACATAGGTCTTATTCTATTTGGCTTATGTTAATTTGTTTATCTCTTCTCTTGATGTTGTGAGCCTTGGTCAAGTTGATATGTTAATGATTCATGGTTTGTTGGGTTCTAGGGTAGTTATGGAAGGTTTTAGTATTGGTTCTAGTTATGCATGGTATGATCATTTTATCTCATTGAATAAGTGACAAGTTTATAAAATATTGTTTGGTCTATTCATTCCTAGTAGTGTTTGCCTTAGCATTGGCTACTTGTTAGGGATTTCTAGTGTGCGAGGTTTTGGGATAGATTTGGTGGAATTCATACCTTGCTCTATTTACGTCTGGCTTGAGATTTTAATGGTTGTGTATGGTTGATGGCTCTAGAAAGTGGTGCTTGGTTTGTTCATGTTGGCTCCTGGTGCTTCATTTACCTAGCTCAAAAAAGGGAGGGGTGCAATTGTGGCATGTCTTTAGTTTGGGTTTGTTTGTGGCTATGTATCTTCACTTCGAGAATGGGGGGTTTTAAGGGAGGGGGTGAATATTGTCTCTATGTACATGGTAGGTGTGGTCCGTCCTCTATTCTAAATTATAGTCAATTGCAAGGGGTTGTTTTTATTATAATATTAGTCACTTCTTTATAAATGTTCATGCTATAGGTTGGATCAGTAGTCTAACTGTAGGTTTTAACTCCATACAGAAATTACCTGCATACGAATTTTAAAACACAGAAAATAAACAATGCAAGAGAATAACACATAAAACACATATACACAGAGATTTTCCCCTAGATCCCAAAACCGGGACTACCAGATTGATTTTTCATTATTTTCCTTTCAATGTTATAATACATATTTATACATGCCGAAGCATCCAATACCATGGACCGAAAACCATCGCGTCCAATACCATGGACTGAAAACCATCGCGTCCAAAAACATGTGCGAAAATCATGCACAAAACCATAGGTGGGTCCACCCAACCTAACATAGGGTCCAAAACTAAAATTTTCCGGGGCACTGCCCCAAACCCCATAAAGTGGGGTTATGGGTACCCCTCAAACCCCCTATGACCCCCCCCTCCTGCACAAAATCGACGCAACGAAGGGGGGCTCTGCCCCCCTCTAACCCCCCGGTTAACTACATGGGCTAGTCGTGGAAAGAATATAACACAACCCAACATTCTCTCGCTTCTTGTTTTCTTTCCACAGGGGGCCACAAGAGAGCTTAGTCATTTTTCCAGCCTTGAAACGCCCATTGTCTCTTTACACCAAGAGGACTTCTCAGAGCTCACATATTTTGTCAATGCATTTGCAGTATTCTTCAAAGTGTCCACCTTTACCAGCAACACCTTTTAGTCTTCTATCATATCCTTCACAAAGTGATACTGAACATCAATGTGCTTTGTATTTGAATGATATGCAAGGTTCTTTGCCAAGAAAATTGCACTTTGGCTGTCACAGTATATCCTTATAGCTCCTTGTACTAACCCCATACTTGAACACAATCTTTACAACCAAACTGCTTCCTTGCTTGCATGAGTAGCTGCCATGTATTCTGCCTCTATAGTTGATAGTGCCACTACAGATTATTTCTTACTCATCCAACTGACTGCACCTCCAAATAGGTTAAACACATACACACTTGTAGATCTTCTCTAATCCAAATCTCCAGCCCAGTCTGCATCAACAAAGCCACAGATATCCAAAACTCTGTTCAATCCTCGTCTTCCTTAGTAGCACAGACCATAATCACTAGTGCCACGCAAATACCTGAAAACCCGCTTCACTGTTGTCCAATGCTCCTTCCCTGGTTTTGACATAAACCTGCTCAATACTCCCACTGCATGTGCAATGTCTGGTCTAGTACATACCATTACATACATCAGGCTACCAACTGCACTTGCATATGGAACACGGGACATACCCTCTTCCTCTTCTTGTGTCTTGGGACACTGTTCAACAAATAACTTTATACCTACAGGAATAGGAACTTTCACCGGTTTACTATCCTGCATATTAAACCCCTGCAGTATTGTCTTGACATACTTCCTATGGTTTAACCAGAGCTTCCTCTTTGCCTGATCTCTTTTAATTTCCATGCCCAAAATATAGTTTATAGCACCAAGATTTTTCATGTCGAATTTGGAGGACAATTGGGTCTTCAAATCCTGGATAATTTCTTTGTCATTTCCAACCAGCAACATATCATTCACATACAAGACCAGATAAACAACACGGTCGCCAATTAATTAAAAATACACACAGTGATCTGCTTTGCTTTTGGTGAAGCCAAGTCCCCGTATAAATGTATCAAATTTCTGATACCACATCCTTGGTGACTATTTTAACTCATACAGAGACTTCTTTAACTTGCATACTAGTTCTTTCTTACCCTTCACCACAAAGCCTTTAAGTTGCTTCATGTAGATTTCCTCTTCTAGATCCCCGTGAAGAAATGTTGTCTTCACATCCATCTGTTCTACCTCAAAATCAAAAGTAGCAACAATAGATAAAAGTAATCTAATAGAAGTTACCTTGGCAACAGGAGAAAAAATATCACCAAAATCATTTCCCGGCACCTGGGAATAACCTTTTGCTACCAACCGAGCTTTGTATTTCTCCACCTTTCCTTCTGCATTTGTCTTCTTCTTGAACACCCATTTGCTGCCAATGGGTTTCCTTCCAGCCGACAACTCCACCAAATCCCAAGCATCATTTTTGTGCAAAGATGCCATTTCATCAACCATGGCCTCTTTCTGGAGTTTGCCATCCTCTGAATCTACTGCTTCCTTCACAGTTCTGGGATCATCGTTAGTAATAGATAAAGAAAAATTTGAACAGAAAGCAGATGGACTATACCTTTCTGGTTGCCTTCTTTCTCGAACTGATCTTCTCACACCCGGAGTTTGTGGCTCTTCATCTTCTGATTCCTCCTCTGTTATAGAGTCTGATTCTTCCTCCTTAAGCTCAAACTCTATCTTCTCAGGTTCCTTTGGTTGGACTTCATGTTTAATAACATCTTTTACCTCTCTGAACACCACATCTCGACTATACACAACCTTCCATGTGACTGGGTTCCAAAGCTTATAACCCTTTAAACCATCCTTATACCCAATAAAGATGCACTTTTTAGATTTGCTATCCAACTTGGTTCTTTTCTCCTTTGGAACATGTACATATGCATCACATCCAAATATCCTCAGTTGTGAAAGAGAGGGTTTCTTACCAGTCCATACCTCTTGTGGAGTCTTATCCTCCAACGCTGATGAAGGTGACCTGCTGACCAGGTAACATGCAATATCCACTGCCTCTGCCCAAAATTCTTGTCCTAACCCGACACGATTGAACATGTTTCTTGCCCTTTCCATCAACGTCTTATTCATTCTTTCTGCAACTCCATTTTGTTGAGGTGTATATGGAGTAGTCTTCTGTTGTGCTATACCACACTTCTTATAGAATTCTTCAAATTCCTTGCTGCAAAACTCTCCACCATTATCTATCCTCATCACCTTTATCTTCTTCTTTGTTTGATTTTCCACGAGAGCTTTAAATTCTTTAAACCTGTTAAAGACTTCAGATTTCTTCTTAAGGAAATATATCCATGTATTCCTTGAGAAGTCATCTATAAATGATACATAGTACACAGACTTACCCAGTGATGGAACCTTCACAGGTCCAAACACTTAATTGTGCACAAGTTCTAACATTTGTTTCACCCTCTTACTACCAAAGGGGAAACTCACCCGATTCTGCTTCCCATATACACAATTTTCACAGAAATCAAAATCCAGAGAGCTATTACTCATACCTCCTACCATACCTTTACCATGAAGTATTCGAAGGCCCCTCTCTCCAATATGTCCAAGCCTTTGATGCCACAACGTGGTCTTCTCTCCAGAAACCACTAGATTTTCTGCTCCACTTTCAGGAACCACAGAATTGTTGCAACCATCAATAATAGTGCTACCTTGCAACTTGTACAGAGTTCCAATTCGAACTCCCCGCATCAATACCAGTGCTCCCCGAACCATTTTGTAGGTATCCTTCTCGAACACTATTTTTACACCTGCATCATCCAGCTTTCTTACAGAAATCAGATTTCTGGCCAATGCAGGAATATGCAGAACACCCGGAAGTGTTCTAACCCTTCCACCTTGCAACTTCAACTTTACTTTTCCGCGACCAATGATTCTAGCCTTCCTATCATCCCCTAAGAAGACATCACCACCATCGTATTTCTCATACTTGTAGAACCACTCTCTATGGGGAGTGAAGTGAAAGGATGCACCTGAGTCAATCAACCATGCCTCATGATCTACATGTGTACTTGAAGAAGCCAAGTACACATCCCCACCTTCATTTGAGGTGGTTTTCGCCTCTGCAGAAGGAGCATCATCAGATCCCTTTCCTTTATCAAGAGCTTTATATTTACAGTCGCTTTTGTAGTGCCCTTCCTTTCCGCATTTCGAGCACACCATCTTTATAGGTTTTCTTGGAGATTTAGATCTCCCACTCGGTGAGTTATTATTGTTTTTGTTCTGGGACCGTCCTCGTACAAACAAGGCATCACCATTCTAGCTCTCCATATTTTTCCGTCTCATCTCCTCTGTCAGCAAGGATGAGACTATTTCATCAAACTGCAAGGCAGTTGCATTGCTACCTATTGCAATAACTAGACTATCCCACGAATCTGGTAGAGAACACAACAAACTGATGCACTTATCTTCATCTGAAATTTTAATATCAACAGATGCTAACTGACTTACCACAGTATTAAATGCATTCAGATGCTCTGTCGCCGAGTCTTCATCTTTCATCCTCAAGTTATATAGCTTTTTTCGCAGGAACAGTTTATTCACCAGAGACTTAGATTGGTACAAAGTCCCTAACTTGTCCCACAAAGCCTTTGTTGTAGCTTCCCCTGATACATTCAGCAATACTGAATCTGAGACACACAATCGTATTGTGCTCTTTGCCTTCCGATCCAACTTCTTCCATTCTTCATCGGACACTCCCGTTGGTTTAGTACCCGGATCTACCGTGATCCACTGATCTTTATCCACCAACAGATCCTCCATCTTGAGTTTCCACAACTCAAAACTCTGACCATTAAATTTCTCGATCTCTATCTTTCCACTGCTCGCCATCTTCTTTCACCACCAGAATCGATCTCGCAGATCTCCCACTGAACAGGGTCTACCATAGGCCTGAGTGAAACCCCTCAGCAACAAAGGCGTCCCCTTGAAGCCAAAACTGCTCTAATACCAAATGTAGGTTTTAACCCCATACATAAATTACCTGCATACGAATTCTAAAACACAGAAAATAAACAATGCGAGATAATAGCACATAAAACACATATACACAGAGATTTTCCCCTGGATTCCAAAATTGGGTCTACCATCTTGATTTTTCATAATTTTCCTTTCAATGTTATAATAAATATTTATACATGCTGAAGCATCCAATACCATGGACCGAAAACCATCGCGTCCAATACCATGGACTGAAAACCATCGCGTCCAAAAACATGTGCGAAAATCATGCACAAAACCATAGGTGGGTCCACCCAACCTAACATAGGGTCCAAAACCAAAATTTTCCGGGCACTGCCCCGCACCCCATAAAGTGGGGTTACAGGTACCCCTCAAACCCCCTGTGACCCCCCCCCCCCCCTCCCGCTACACAATCGGTGCAACGAAGGGGGGCTCCACCCCCCCTCTAACCCCTCGGTTAACTACGTGGGCTAGTCATGGAAAGAATATAACACAACCCAACACTAACAACTGGTTGTGGGTATTCTGATGGTAAATTAAGGTCTAAGCCCCTCCCACGAGCCATGTCTCCTAGGAAATTCATGCGTTGTAGGAGGGGTGGTGGAAGCAACAACTCTTTATGCCATCACAAGGCCAGTACATTCACTAAGGACTTATTCGAGGTGTATTTAAATGTAGTTCCGCCACCGACTCGACGTGAAATTAGGAATCTGGAAACCATTGTGGGTGCAGAGAGGAAACCTTATTTTGACTCATAAATTCAGGAGGAGGTTTCATGCTGGATTCCTGAACCTAGTCATACCAGGGGAAGGAGAAAGTCATACCTTAATTCAATTGCATTACATTGGAAGATGAAGACCCTGCTTGGCATGGAGCTAAAGGATAAACAAGTTGAGAGATACAATCTGTTTTCTTCTTTAGAGGATATTAAGAGAATGCTATGAAATCAACATTTTTCATGGAAAGGCTCAATGCAAGGTTGGTCCATGTAGAAGGGCATCTTCAATATGAATCTGATACACCTTCTACTCCTTATTCAAGTGCAAGGGACCCAACCCTATCTCCTTTTATGATTCCTAATGGTTTGCAAGATTGTTAGCATATCTGGTCTTTTCTTATGTTTTGTATTGTCTGGTCTTTACCAGAATGTTTGCTTTTGGGTTTTGGGATCACTTTTTGGGTTTCTTTGAGGAAGATAGTGGGATGATTATGCTCGGTTCCCTTAAGATCATGAAAATATCACCATATGTAATAAAGAAACAACATTGTACTCCGGTTTTGAAGACATTTTGAGCAATAAAGTGTTTTAATTTAAAATATATATATATACATAGATAAATAAAATAAAAAATAAAATAAAAATAAAATAAATAAATAAAATAAAAATAAAATAAATAAATAAATAAATAAAATAAAATAAAAATAAAAATTATTTGCTATAATAAAATATTTCAATGTCAACAAAAAGGTAATTGAAAGTAAAAATAATTCAATGTATAATTCATTCAATTCTTATTATAAAATTAATATTTCCCATTTAAAAAATATCATTATTGATAATAAAAAAATCAATGGGTCATAGATAACATATTTCAATGACCATGTTAAGTAAAATATTTCAATGTCAACTCTGTATATATGTGTATGTATATAGCTAAATAAAAAACTAACTATGTATATATTATATAAAGCAATTGAAGAAAATAAAAATTTATGGTTAAAACATTTTAATTAGTCTTGCTACTCTACATTTTAACCCCTTTTCATGTATATTTTTTTGTCAATTTTATACGAAATCCAACAAAATTTTGTCTAAATTACAAGTTTTATGTTGTATGGTCTATACAAACCAAGTGACCAAAAATATTTTCAAAAACTTGAATTATGCATAAAAAAATCCGATTCAAACAAATATATATATATATATATTACTTGAAAAAAATTGTACTTCAAAAACTTTGATCTTTTTAGCTAAATTTATAATTAAATAAAATCTATACTAATTTTAATTAAAATAATATGAATTACATTAACCATAAGTAAAATACACTATAAACCAAATAAAAACCAATCCCAAAACAAATTGTCGTTATTCAAACTTCGTTGATTCAAAATCGATTTCGAAATATAAAGTTCATATAAAAAGCATCTCACTAAGTACCAAGTGAAAATGTACTTACGAAGGCAAGGAATTAGAAATAAAGAGCATATGATGGTAATGATTGTCCATAGGTAGTCAGAGATGTCAGTAATTTAAAGAATATAAATGTCTTAAAAAATTCTTGCAGTAGCATATAGTCATTCTCTCTATATTCCCTCACAACTAGCTTGCTTGCCATGTGATTTTTGTTACCCAGTGAGTGGACACCATGACTTTGTGAATAGTCCTCCAATAATCAAAGGCATATATGGTTGGTGGATACATATATGGAGAATATCATCCTAGGTATCAATATAATATATTTCTTATAAATGTGGCTCGACCATTTAAAAAGATTGAGCGGTGGTGCTTTCATTAAATTTGACTTTTCATGTCTCCAAAGTGGTCAAATAAATATAATCTAATACCATAGAAGAAAATGTTATCACGGAGAGTATTATATATGCAGAAGGAAAATGTTGTCATATGGAGAGTATTATATATGCGAAAGCTAAAACACTAATCATATATGCAAAAGCGAAAACACTAATCATATCCTATCATGAAAACTTTATATTATATATATCATTGTATGTATATAGTTTTTTTTTATGATTTATTTACTATTAATTGTTTTTAATGGTAAGTATATATTGATAATAATATATTTAAGTTTTTATATTGATTTCTATTTAAGTTTTTGCCATGATTCATTTTTCCATCATCTAGTCTTAACTATGAACCACACTTGTTGATTAAAAATACATCGACTAAAAAATTATCTTATGTAATTTTTACCTATATTTTTTTCTTAATATATTTTGTATTACAATATTACATTGTAAATTATGTTTAAAATAATTATAAATATTAATTTAATTTCTTAAAACACTAATCAAATCATAAAAACTTTATATCATATATTATTACGTGTATATATCATTTATTCACTATTAATCATCAATATATTTTGTATTACAATATTGCATGTTAAATTGTGTTGATATAATTGTAAGTATTAATTTAATTGCTTAAGACACTAAACATATCATGAAAACTTTATATCATTGCATGTATATAGATTCTTATTCACTATTAATAGTCTTCAATGCTAAATATATGTTGATAATATATTTTGTATTGCATTGTAAATTGTGTTTAAGATAATTGCAAGTATTAATTTAATTGCTTAAAATACTAATCATACCATGAAAACTTTATATCATATATATCATTACATGTATATAGATTATTTTTACTATTTATTCACTATTCATCGTTTTCCATGGTAAATATAATATATTTTGTGTTACACTATTGCATTGTAAGTTGTGTTTAAGATAATTGCAAGTATTAATTTAATTAGTTAAGTTATTTGATCTAGCCATATTTTTAATTCAGGTTATAAAGTTAAATTTTGTTAAGTTTTTCAAGATTAAAGTATTATTGTATTTGGAAAATGGTGTTTTTGTTTTTTGTTTTGTTTTGTTTTGTTTTTTTTTTTTTTTTTTTAATTAAATAAAAAAGATTTTATAAATATTTTTATAAAAAATTGTTCCATTTATATATAAATTTGGACTGGTTTTGTGGCATTTTAGTATATCGCATTCTAAACTTTGCTACGGTTCTGAGGCGCATTCAAATAATAAGGGTCTCTTCAAGAATCACGCATAAATACTTGGATCGGTCTGCCAGTGATCTACGTGATCTACACATAAATACTTGGATCGGTCTACTGGTGATCTACGCATTCTCACACATAAATACTTGGCTCGGTTCTGTGGCATTCTAACGCATAAATACTTGGATCAGTCTACCAATGATCTACGCATTCTAACTATATACATCGGTCTGCGGCAAACATAAATACTTGGATCTACGCATTCTCAATTTTAATATACCCGATTCTTAGGCTCGCATTTGGTCTGCGACAAACATAAATACATTCTACTATATCGCATTCTAAACTTCGTTACGGTTCTGAGGCACATTCAAATAATAAGGGTCTCTTCGGTGATCTTGGGTCTGTCGACGGTGTATACAACTTTTGAACTCGATCCAATCAGGTCTGTGGTTGCGGTGGGCATGTGCGATCTACAGACAGGGTTGATATTAGGTGCACACTTTCCTTATCTTTTTCTAATACATATTTTCTCATATATTTTCAAGTATGAATATTTCACCACAACTACTAAAAATTACCAAAGGCATACCTAACACAGTTACTCTACAAGGCCTCTATGAGTATATAGAATCTTTAGAGAAACGTAGAGAAGAAAGAGAAGTCAAGCTACAAACAGAGTTAGAAGCCATGCTGGAAAATAAATTTGCATCTCTTGAAGACACAATCCAAAAATAAATAGAAAATAAAATAGAACTATTGGAGAATAAAATGGGGGCAATAGAGACTAGGTTTCAAGTTCTAGAAAAACAAAACCAAGATACTAACCAAACATCCCAGCAAGGAGATGCTTTAGAGAGCCTTAAAATGAAGGACATGATTAAAGAACTAGAAGAAAAAGTTAATAGCCACCTCACCCTAAATAATGTGGTAGATAAATTAGATATCAAACCAATTAAAGATGAAATGAACAAATTAATAGAATTAGACCATGAGCGTAACAAAAGGGCCTTGAACCTTATAATCTTCGGTTTAAAAGAGGAGGTAGATGAGGATACTTTAGCCATAGCCCAGACAGAATTACATAATAGATTACAAATTGAAACAATGTGTCTCACAGAAGCAACAAGGTTGGGGAAATTAACTGAAAATAAAGGAAGACTGATCTGAATAAAGGTGAGCTCTACTGATCATAAGTATGACATACTTAGTAAAACCTCAAGTCTAAAAGGAACAAGAATATTTATAAATGAAGATCTCATCCCAAAAGATCAAGCAGAATTAAGAAAGGAGGTTCAAAAGGTAAAAGAAGCTAGAAAGGAAGGAAAATGGGCAATAATAAAAAATAGAAAAGCCTTTATTTGAGATAGAAACCAAAAAGATAGTACTAAATAGCAATTCAACATGCTCTGGATTCTTTCTTGGAACTGCCGGGGCTTTCCATGGAACAAAGGCCCCAAGCTAAGCTGGATCTCAAATGATGTTGATATTATTTTGCTTGTTGAAACTTGGGAGCATGAAGAATCTAAGGTCCCTAACATAAATGGCTTTACGCTATGGTCTACCTGGAACAAGCGATCCTCCTGTAGAGGCATTGGGGGAATAGCTTGTTACATTAAGAAGAACATCTCCCCCCATGCTAGGATTTATAAAAATGACCCTTACAACCAATATAGTTGGATAGAGATCACTGACATTAATAATAAAAAGACCTACATGGCAATATGTTATTTTCCCCCCATCAATTCTAACTTCTATAAGAAGAAGAATCTAGATAAAAATAGCCCTTACAATGGTTTGGAGAATGATATTTCTAGCCTAAGGAATGAAGGTAATATCCTTTTAATAGGTGACTTTAATGCTCGAACTTCAAACAAACAAGCTATTATTCTAAGAAATCATTCCAACCCTAATCCTCTTTGGTTGGATGAAGACCCTACTCTAGCTAGTAGGTACAAAAGGAGCTCTGAAGACCTCAAGGAAAATCTGTTTAGGTCGGAGCTAGTCAAGCTCTATAGTGCTCAAGATCTCATAATTTGCAACAGTTTAAAGAAGTGGCCCAATTCTAGCCAGATGACCTGCATCCATGGACTTGGTAGCAGCGTGGTAGACTATCTTACTTCCAATCTCCCTTTATACAATGAAATAATAAATCTTGACATCTTAAACAACCACGAGCCTGACTCTAATCATAGGCCTTTACTTATCACTCTCAACTTTGTCATGCATAGAGATCCCATAGAAAATAATCGTTATAGCCAAAAGAACTTAATATTTGATAGAAATAAAAATGATCTCTTTCTAAAAGAGTTAAAAACTAATTTGCTTCCTTTATCTAGTATAGACAACATAGAAGACCTCTACCATAATTTTACTACAACCCTCTCATATTCTATTAACAAGTTCTTAATTGAAGTTTCAAATAATAAAATAAATAGCAAAACCAACCCATGGTATGACAAAGATTGTAAAAATGCGAGGAGAGCTATTAAGGAAGTTGTTGATGAATCTCTTAAAATGGACAAGATAAAAATATACAAAGCTCTAACTAAAAGAAAAAAGAGGCAGTACATTCATAAAAGACAAGAGAATCTCTTACACCTCTCTAAGGTAGCTCCTAAGAAATTTTGGAGGCAGATTCTGACTAGGAAAACTAAAGATAATAATAAAATTGCTTTACACGATTGGAATTCCTATCTTAAAAAGCTCTATGAATCTCTAAATGTCATGGATAACTTTGAAACCCTGCCCACAACGAAATAAGTTTTCTCTCTAGAAGACATTGATTTTGGGGTTAAACGCCTGGCTAATGGGAAAGCTAAGGACATTGAAGGTTACCAGGTGGAAATCTTAAAAATTGGAGGCCCTGTCCTCATCCCCCACATCCACAAGCTTTTTGATCAAGCACTCAAGCAAGGGTTCCCTAAGCTATGGACTGAGAGCCTCATTATTCCTATTTTTAAAAATGGGGATACAAATAACCCCTCTAATTATCGGAAAATTATGATCAACCCTCTCTTAGCTAAGTTATATGGTAGTATTTTGGAAAAGAAGTTGAGCATATGGCTTGAAAGTGAAGGTAAGTGGGCTAAATCCCAAGCGAGTTTTAGAAGGCATCACTCAACAACAGACCACCTCGTTATGCTTAGGATCATTGTGGAGGAATGTCGTAATGATAAATCCAATCTCTTTTGTTGCTTTGTGGATTTTAGAAAGGCTTTCGATATGGTTCCTAGAAACAACCTTTGGAATAGATTAAAAGAGCTAAAGGTTCCTTACGAGTTGAGAGCTGCTGCTATTAGGTTATACGAGAATGTAATTGCTAAGCTAAAGAGCGATGAGAGGTGGTCGAAAGATATTAAGTGTAATATTGGAGTTAAACAAGGTTGCCCTCTCTCCCCTACCTTATTTGGAATTTACATTGACAAGCTCAAAGGTTATTTAGAGGAAGCAAGATGCGCTGGCACGATCTTAGCTGGGATAGTCGTCATCCTTCTTCTCTATGCTGACGATATTGTTCTCCTTGCAAGGTGTCGATCTGATCTTGATAAGCAACTTAGGCTTCTTAAGGATTTCTGCTCTACCATGGGTATGACTGTTAACACTGACAAAACAAAAGTTATGATTATCAAATCCAAGAAGGACACCCACGCTAATTTTATGTATGACAATAATAACATGGAGGAAGTGTATTCTTACAAGTACCTAGGTATTGGTATTCTTCACAAGTTCAACTGGAACTATAGCATTGAGAAAAGGATTAATGGGGGGTGGAAAGCTTACTTTGGTCTTGAGAATAATTGTAAAATGACAAACCTCATAATGTGGGATTAAAAGAAGTTCCTCTTTGAAACTTTAGTCACTCCTATTAGCTTATATGGATGTGAGGTTTGGGGTTGCAACATCTCTAGAGAATCCTAGAGAAAGATTGAGCAAATCCAGAAGCGCTTTATAATGTATAACCTGAAAATTAAAAGCAATACACCCTACCCCATTCTCCTTATAGAAGCAGGTATTTCCCCTATTGAAAGCCTAGCTATGACTAGGCTTCTATTGTACAAGCATAATCTCAATAACGTAGGAGATCATAGACTTCCTAAGCTAGATTTAAATTCCAGCTAAAACCAACTAAGGCTCAAACGGGGGTGGTATAAAGACACAAGGGCCTAGTTAAACCATTGGGAGATCAACGAGAATGATGGATTGCAAAACATTAATAACATTAAAAATATTGTTACTTCTAAGTTCAAAGAAAATGTGGTGTGAGAAATATTTAGCAGCTAAAAGAAAATTAAGTTATTATAAGAAGGTCATCAACCCCACCCTAGAAGATCAAAAATATCTCTCTGTTTTAGCTAGCTCAAAGAAGAAAATTAATATAGCGAAGATTAGAACGAACTCTCATGAGCTCCATAGTGAAACAGGTCATTGGGTAGTTCCTAAAACACCATGGATGGAAAGGATCTGCCATCTATGTGAGAATAGGAACATTGAGGATGAAAACCACTTCCTCTTAGAGTGCCCCGCGTACAACCACATTAGATCTCAGTTTCATAATCTTTGTCACAATACTGACCTTCCTAGCCTTTTACAATGTCAAAATTATAGTGAGCTTGGGAGGCTTCTCTCCAAGCTTTTTGAGCATAGAAATAAAATCTTAAATCAATCTAAATAATTTGTTTCTTTAGGTCCGATAGACCAAAGTTTGGTCTTAGTGGACGTTAACCATCATCATCATCATCATCATATATATATATATATATATATATAATTTTTTACTAAAATCTTGGTATGGTAATGAAATTGAATCTTTGACATTCAATGGTTTATTATTCAAAATAACAATTAGTTTTGAAAACTTAGTAATAAAGTACATACCATTTCGAGTGACATTTTAGAGTAAAAAAAAAAAAGTACCTCGACCCTATTATAAGAAAGGTGAAAGGGGGATAATGGATTTCACCTTCTAGGAGGATAAGATCAATAACCTCCCCAGAAAGAAAACCTTTCATTTCAAGTGTTATAAATGTATTTAGTAAATTTTTTTAATTATATATATAAAAAAATTTAATTAATTAATTAATTATATATATATATATATATATATATATATATATATATATAGATATATATATATATATATATATATATAGATATGGAACAAAATTCTATAAAAATATTTACAAAATCTATTTTAATTAAATAAAATATATTTTGTAAATATTTTTATAGAAAATTGTGTTAGAAAATTATATATTACAGAGCAATGGAACACATAAAAAATATTGCAGAAATATAAACACAGAAAATGCATAAAACAAGAGAGACATAGATATACGTGGTTCACCCAGTTTGGGCTACGTCCATGGAGAAACAACCAGTCCTTTTATTATATTATCCAGCAAACTGAAGAGATACAACCTATAGCAGAACCGATGTAACTCCCTCTTCTCTCTCAATCTCCTCTCTCTTCCTCACTCATAATACATATCTACATAGACGTAATACAATTCCCTCATATATAGCGAGGGGTTGCCTTCTAGGGAAAAAAACCCTAAATTAAACATAACTTCTACTGTCAGATCATCCGCCTAATGATCCGCCTTTGACTATAGAAGATAATTAGGCTCCACACCCAACAATCTCCCACTTGGAGACTGATTATAGCAACTCCATCGCTGCTTCATTTGCTAGAAAATGACTCCACTTTGGACCTGGCCGTTTCTCATCTTCTTCATCATACTTGAAGACCAATTGAAACTGAGCAGATTCTCAGTTTCTCCCTGGTTACAACTTTTGTTAACATATCTGCAGGATTCTGGCTAGTGTGCATCTTTTCCAGCTTCAACTGTCCATCTTCCAATGCTGACCGTATGAAATGGTACTTGAGCTGTATATGTTTAGTCTTGGAATGAAATGCAAAGTTCTTTGCAAGATGTATGACACTCTGGCTATCACTGTATAACTTGCCCAACTCCTGCTTCTTACCCAATTCATCCAGAAACCTTTGTAACCAAATCATTTCTTTACTAGCCTCTGTAGCAGCAACATACTCCACTTCTGTTGTTGAGAGTGAAAGAACACTTTGCAGTTTTGAGACCCAAATGACAGTTGTTACACTTACAGTAAACACATATCCTGTAGTGCTCCTCCTGTTATCTCTGTCACCTGCCATATCTACATCAACATATCCCTGTAGAGCAATGTTTGAACCACCAAAGCATAATGCTTGATTTGTGGTACTTCTCAAATACCTGAGAATCCACTTCACCGCCATCCAATGTTCTTTTCCTGGATTGTTCATGTACCTGCTTACAACTCCCACTGCATGTGCAATATCAGGCCTTGTGCAGACCATTACATACATTAAACTTCCAACTACTGATGCATATGGAACTTTAGACATATGAGCCATTTCTTCCTAAGTCTTGGGACATGCCTCCTTACTTAATTTGAAATGGCTAGCCAAAGGTATACTAACTGGTTTTGCATTCTGCATATTAAACCTTTTCAACACCTTTTCTATGTACTCACTTTGAGACAATGTTAATTTGTGATTCTTCCTGTCTCTAGTTATTCTCATACCAAGGATTTGTTTTGCAACACCCAAATCCTTCATTGCAAATGAATTTGCCAATTTTCTTTTGAGCACATTTATTTCCTGCATGTTATAACTTGCAACAAGCATGTCATCTACATACAATAACAATATAATATAGCTGCCATCATTTTTCCTTTTGAGATAAACACAATGATCAAAGTGACATCTAGTATAACCTTGTTCAAACATAAACCTGTCAAATTTTAGATACCACTTCCTTGGAGCCTGTTTTAAGCCATACAAGCTCTTCTTCAACTTGCACACTAGTTTCTCCTTCCCTTTTACCTCATATCCTTGTGGCTGATGCATGTATATCTCTTCCTCCAAATCGCCATGGAGAAAGGTTGTCTTTACGTCTAACTGCTCAAGATGCAAACCTTCAACTGCTACTAGACTTAAAATCTGATTGAAGTCATTTTAACAACAGGAGAAAATATTTCATCAAAATCAATAACTTTCTTTTGTGCAAACCCTTTCACCACAAGTTTAGCTTTATACCTTTTTCTACCTCCATATTCTTCCTTCAATTTGTAAACCCATTTATTCTGCAATGTTGTTTTACCTGCAGGCAACCTGATTAAGTCCCAAGTCTGGTTATGTGCTAAGGAGTCCATCTCTTCTTTCATGGCTTGCTCCCACTTCTTCCTGGTTTCTACCTGCACTGCTTCTTCATAACATTCCGGTTCACCAAAATCAGTCAACAATACATAATATAATGAAGGAGAGTATCGTTTAGGGGGTCTACTTATCCTAGTAGATATTCTAACACCACTTTTAGGTGTTTGAAGTGCTTGTTGTTGTTGTGGTTGTTGTTTTGGCTGTTGATCATTATGATTTTCAGGCACCATCACTTTTCTTGTGATATCGTCAAGCACTGTGTATTCTCTGTTTTCTTTTTCCTGTTCCTTTTCCTGCAGCTGATCCTTATACAAAACCTTTTCATTGAATATTATATCTCTGCTCCTAATAATTTTTTGATTTTCATAATCATATAAGCGATAACCAAAATCATTAACACCATATCCAATAAAGGTACATTTCTTTGATTTTGCCTCAAACTTTGTTCTATTTTCTTTATTAATGTGGACAAAGGCTTCACAACCAAAAGTCTTTAAAAAAGAGTAGTTTACTTTTTTACCTGTCCATGCCTCCTCTAGAATACCACCATCCAAGGAACTTGAAGGCCCTCTGTTTATTAGATAAACAGTAGTATCTACAGCATTTGCCCAAAATTGTAAAGGCAATCCTGCATGCAATCTCATGCACCTTGCACGCTCCATGATTGTCCTGTTCATCCTTTCTAACACACCATTTTCTTGTGGTGTTCCTGGAACTGTCTTCTCTCTATGAATTCCATTCTCAGAATAGTACCTATCAAAATATTTGCTGCAATATTCACCTCCATTGTCTAATCTGAGACACTTCAACCTTTTTCCTGTCTCATTTTCAACCAAAGCTTTCCATTTCTTGAAAGTATCAAATACATCAGATTTATTTCTAATACAATAAATCCAGGTTTTTCTGGTTGCATCATCAATAAAAGTAACATAATAACGAGAGCCACTAAGAGAAGATACCTGAGCAGGTCCCCATACATCTGTATGCACAAGCTCTAATTTTTCACTCTTCTTTTCTTTCCCAACTCTAAGGAATCCGACTCTCTTCTGTTTTCCATAAACACAATTCTCACAGAATTTTAAATCAACATGCTTCAAACCTGGCAACAAATTTCTTGAGTTAAGAATCTGCATCCCCTTCTCACTCATGTGCCGGAGCCTATGATGCCACAATGCCGTATCTTCTCCTGTAGAGGTTAAAGCATTAACAGAATTAGAAATACCATTGCATAAATACAATGTACCAACCTTTCCTCCTTTCGCTATTACCAGGGACCTTCAGTGACCTTCCAGGTTTTATCTGTGAAAGTAGTTATGCAACCTTCACCTCCCAACTGCCCTGTTGAAATCAGATTTTTCTTTAGATTTGGAACATGCCTTACCTCCTTCAATAACCACTGATTTCCATTTTGTTGTTTTATGAAATTGTACCCATTCCAACGACTTTACAGGGTTTAAAATCTCCTTGAACAAAATCATGAAAATGTTTCCTATCAGGTGTGGCATGGAATGAGGCCCTTGAATCTACCACCCAGGCATCAATAATATTTTCTAATGAAAGAATCAAAGCATCTTGCAACATATCACCTGTCACATTCGCTTCATGATTGTTTTCTTGTTGCGCGTCTCCTTCTTTTCCCTTCCGAGACTTGTAGTCTTTCTTCAGGTGTTCTTTCTTCCCGCATTTCCAGCACACTATCCCCGATCTGGACTTGGATCTTCCTTTTCTTGACTTACTGCGATATCCTGGGCTCTTTCCTATTTCCATTTTTCTTCCCCTAGTCTCTGCAGTCAAAGCATTACCTAATGTCTCACCGAACCTTTTCGGTCGCATTTCCTTGCTAAGGATTGCACCGACAACATCATAAAACTTTAAAGTACTAGATCCAGAGACAGAGTTACTAATGGCCATAACTAAACCATTCCAACTTTCTGGCAATGAGCACAGAAATAACAGAGCCCTAACTTCATCATCAAAATTTACCCCTACAGAACTTAACTGACTTGTAACTGTATTAAAATCATTTAAATGGTCTGCAATAGATCCACCTTCTGACATCTTCATATTAAATAAACACTTCATAAGAAATACCTGATTTCAGGCCAAGGGATTTTCATATAATTTGGCCAATGTTGACATTAAACCCACTGTTGTCGTTTCCTTTGAAATATTAAACGCTACCGACGCTGCTAGGCACAACCATATTGTTCCAAGTGCCTTTCTGTTGAGAATATTCCATTCTGTGTCTGTCATACTCGTCGACTTCTTTTTCTTTCCGCTCAATGGTAGGTACATATCTCTCTGATACAAATAATCTTCCATCTGCATCTTCCACAGCTAGTAGTTTTGGCCAGTGAATTTTTTGACCCTAAACCTACCATCTTTCGCCATTGCTCCCACTCGACAATGAACCCTTCTCTCTTGCGAGTTAATAAGCCAAATAGACCTTCGGCTCTGATACCAGCTGTTAGAAAATTATATATTATAGAGCAAATAAAAAATATTCCAGAAATATAAACACAGAAAACACATAAAACAAGAGAGACACAAATATACATGGTTCACCCAGTTTGGGCTACGTCCACGGAGAAATAGCCAGTCCTTCTTTTATTATCTTATCCACCAAACTGAAGAGATACAACCTGCAGCAGATCCGCTCTAACAGCCTCTTCTCTCTCAATCTCCTCTCTCTTCCTCACTCAGAATATAGATCTACATAGACATAATACAATTCCCTCATATATAGTGAGGGGTTTCCTTCTAGGGCAAAAAACCCTAAATTAAACATAACTTCTACCGTCAGATCATCCGCCTAATGAACAACCCAGATTGACTATGAAATTACAACATTTTACAAGGCAATTTTACATCTATTCTTAGCTTCGGGGGTGCTACCCCCGAACCCTCACCGAGGGACCGCTGGCCCCCAGACCCCCCAGCTAGGGGGGGGGGGGGGATTAGCCGGCCCCCCCGCATGGAAGGGTGTACAGTCTTCTTAGGGTATACATCCGTTTGAAACCTTTGAATACAGAAGATAATCAAGCTCCACACCCAACAAATTGTTCCATTTAAAATATATATATATATATATATATATATATATATATATATATCTATATATTACTGAAATCTTGGTATGGTAATGAAATTGAATCTTTGACATTTAATGGTTTATTATTTAAAATAACAATTAGTTTTGAAAACTTAGTAATGGGTATTTTACTATTGTAAATGAAATTCAATCTTTGACATTCAATGGTTTATTATTCAAAATAACAATTAGTTTTGAAGACTTAGTAATTGGTATTTTATTATTGCATTTTGTTATATTATATATATTTTTAAAAAACATATTATTTTAAGTGGATCTGGTTTATGGCTCTTTATGGTTAAATGTGTTATTGAAAAGATAATCTTTAGTGCATATTTCATGAATATGAAATGTGTTTGGTTTAATGTTTGTATAGAAAGGAGAATATCAATTATGTATCTTGTGGTTGTAGTGTTTGTATTTTTACTTTTCATAATTTTAGGGTTGTAAGAATGAGAGTTTGTGTTTTTTACTTCTTCTTTTTTTCTAACATTGGCTACATAAGTGAATGCATGAAGATAGGTTACCTTTTTAGGTCAAATTTGGTGATGAAATTTCAATTTTTTTTTGTCTTTTATAGAATTGAAGTCCTAAACAATTCATATAAGCATTGTGAATTTTGATTCGGAGTAAATAAACAATTTGTGGAGAATCAAGTTGTTGTCCTAGTGATATTTTTTGTAAAAAAAATTAGTGCTAATATGTCAATTTTCCATTAAATGAAATGCTTGTCCTTGCAAATTTTCGCACATCTTAAGAGGTATGTGTGTTCATGTAGCATAAATTAGTCGAAAATGTGTAACTATTCTATATATATATATATATATATATATATATATATATAAGCATGATCTACACAAAGAGAACTAAGTTTTTCATATTAAAAAATTATTTTTTTATGCAAAATTATATATTTTTTTGTTAGTTTTCAAAGTTGGTGAAGTAATATTTCAATTGCATTTTATAGACACATGTGTTCACTTAATATTTTTTTCAACAGTTTAGATAAATTGAAAAACCAAGAGTACCCTTTCGAAGAGGACTCGTAAATGAAGGTATTTGTATTTTTTGAAAAAAAAATCATTTTTTATATTTTATGTTATTGATTTTTTATTCAGCCCTTTTGAAATTGTCCAAAAATATTTCAAAAAATATGTTTAAAAGAAATTAGATGAAAAATATCATATAAATTCAAAAATTTCAAACTCATATGCCATTGGATAGAGGATTTCTTCATGAATCCAACCTGATCAACTCTTCCACATAAGGGCAATTTTTTCCTGAAGTCTACTAGGGTACAAAATGGTGTTACAAAGAAACGTGGAGAAGGGGAGCTACAACTTCATTTTTTAGGCCTTCAACAGCTCGATCAAGCACTTAAAAAGCTCAGTGGAGTGCTTAAGGTAAAATTTGAAATAGCTCGATCAATCAAGGGTTTAACAAACCCTTGATCGAGCTCTTGACATGGTTAAAAAAGGGCTCGATGGAGCCCTTTGAACCATAAATTCCATGTTGTAATTTCAGTGGGAAGTTAAAAAACATTAGCTCAATCAAGATCCTCTGTAATTGTGGGTTGCATAGGAGCTCAATTGAGGGCTAAAATATAGCTCGGTCAAGCTATTTTTTTCTCCCTCCCAACTAATGTGCTTGCCAAAAAGTGTAACCTATCTTCATGCATTCATCAACATTGGGAATAAGGAAGTGGTTGTGAAGCTAATGAGAGGAGTCGATGAAGAAAAATGAGAGGAGATTTGTGCATTGTGAGGAATTAAGGGTTTGAAGGTTTGATTTAGGATTTGTATATTGTGGTGTGTGTGTGTGTCTGTTTGTGAGGGGTAGGGTAATCCATGAAGATGATAGTGAGGGGAAACTTAATTGGTAAAGATGGAATTGAGGGGTAGCATAACTGGTGGAGATTGTGTCTTGGTTTTATAAACAACTACAGAGATATTGTTAAAAATTGATCACAAGTAAGACAAGAAAAATATTGTGGAAAAGACTTAAACCCACTCTCAATGCATTGTATTGATCTCATTATATGAATTTATAGAGCATCAATTTGATAATTTTAGATCTAGATTTCACTAAAACTCATTAGTGGATCACAATAACACCTAATAAAGGGTTATAATTCATATTAATGTGGTCTCAGACTTTGTGATTGCCTAAACTTACTACTAACATTTTAACACCCCCCCCCCCCCCCCCCCCCAAACACAAGTATGAATAGTTGTACCAATAAATTGTATCATCTTCAATCTAAAACTATTAAACTAAGCTTTGATGGAAATATGCATGAAAAGCCACCATTATGTGGAAGTGAACAACTATCATGTCTCAACATTCTCATTTTTTTTACTATCTTTGATTTTGAGGGGACCAGTGGCTATGCTAGAATTCACAAATAATGATTGAATTCTTGATTTACTAATAGGAATTCTATTATTGAAGCTTGACTATCTTATTCGTCATTTCCCCATTATCAGGTGTAAGGTGATCAAAATTTTGTTGAAAGGATCTAAGATGGAGCTTTAGACTTTTTTCTTTTTCAAAGCATAAGATTTGGATTTTTTAGGTGGTGGTTTTGTTGGTTAACCATTAACCATCTTCACTTCATTTGGTTTCCTTCTTGGTTTACCACTAACCATCTTTACTCCATCAATTTATTCCTCCCCTAAAGGTGTAGTGGAGTTTATTTTTATCATTATGCTCCCCCTCCATGAGACGTGGAAAGTACCAATTTTTGAATTTGGAGAAACTATAGAATTGGATTTGGGTCATGCCAAAAGTCATCTAAAATAAATGTTTGGTAACATTTTTAATTTTCTATTTTTCTCTTTTCTATGTATTTACCTCTATCTTGACTAGGAAATGAGACTTATTGGCATCTTCTTTACTTCTTGATCCCATCTCCTAGAATGTATGTATCCATAGTGGATTTTTTTATTAACTTGTTTTTGTTTTTTAGATTTTTCAGAAAAGATGATTTTTTCTTCCCACAATGAAGACAAGGATGAAGATCAAAACATTAACTTTGCATATAACCAACTCTTTGACAATGTTGTCACTTATTACCAAGATTCTGAACATATTCAAAAAAATATTGCACTCACAAATTGAACTGGTTTTGAGTAATATGAAATATGCAAGTTGTTTCCTTTGTCATCCCAATCCATGCCAACTTTTTTTGAATGATAAATCTTCCCAAGTTTAGAGAAACATCCTAGAAAGACTATTTGGTTTTTCTTTTGCTTCATCACATTGTATTTTGTTATTGTTGTTGTTATCATTTTTTGCTTGTGGCTCATCTTCAATCATTGTTCATTCCTTAATTAACTACATGATTCCATATTCATTAGGTTTTATGTATCACAATGAACATTTCCTTTTTGCATGATCTCATATGTGTTACAATTCACGTCACACTTTTGAATGGGCTCCTATGTATTATATGTTGCTTCAAACTTCTCTATTAGCTCTTCTATGTCACAAATTACATCAACCTTTTATATGAGTTCATCTATATCAAAAGAATTAGTCTTTTGTATGATACTTTGTGTCACAAATTGCATTAACCTTAGTGTGTATGTTACATCAAACATGTCATCAATTTGATCTTACCTTTATCTTAATTTTATTTGAAGTGCATCAATTAATTGATCCTTTTTTATTTGATCTTGAAGATAAAGAAGCAAATTATGCAATTCATTTATATAATATGTTAATTCCTTGATTTCTTGAGATGCATTCTACAAACAATTTCTTGCTTTACCCATTTTTCACTTGGCATGTTCACTTGATCATATGTTTATTTGTCTTGGTCACTTGCACTTGCTTCTTGTATATCACAATGATTGATTTTATGTCACCTTAGGGTGTTGGGTACTACTGATCATTCACCCTAAATTGTGATTAGAATCACTGAACTATTGATTTTGATGACTCAATTGACCAGGCCTTATTTAATTTCAGGTTGGTCTAGCTATAATTCAATTTTGTCTTAAAAATACCTTTTGACTTAAAATGATTTGATATTTTTCCTTTTGTAATTCTTAAATTCAATAGTTTATCCTTTAGATTTTACAATTCAATGCTTTAAAACACTATTGTCTGTGTAATTTTGACAATTCTTATCAAGCAACTTTTTTTGTCCTCTTGTTGTGAATGATGATTTTAATATATTACTTCTTCATGTGCATTGTCATAAATTGCAAGTAAACGTCAAAACTAAATACAAAAGAAAGTGTCACACATCCAAAAAGCATACACAACCAGAAATGTCCTTGAACCCTCTTATTTAATTTCAAGACATGTCTAATACAGAAGAAAAAAATATTAGTTTATTATGATATCTATTTTATAATGTCCACATATAAAAAGAAATTCATTAAATCTCAATGTGAACCATTATGCATCTATTAAAAAACAAAAATTTTGTCATTAAAAAATATCAGTAAAGATCCATCTTAACCATGGATCTATCAAGCACTTAGAGGGATCAAATCTCTTGATATGTATACCACTTTTAGAGTCAGAACTTAGGAAAATGTTTGCACCTCAATAGATTTAATCCCTCTAGTCACTTGATATAGCCATGATTAAGATGGATTTCATCTATAATTTTTCATTGGTTAAATTACATTTTTTAATGCTTAAATGGATACAATACCTTGAAAGTCCCCTTGGGCACTTGGATTGACTAGCCTACACAACTTAAAATTTGCAATCCCAACAAACTAACTAAAAATATATATTAAAAAGGACCACAAACTGACTAAAAAAATACTTAAAAAAGACCAAAACTTAAAATAGTAAAACTATTTGAAACCTTTTAAAATGTTTTAACGGTAATAATTTGTTTTATTTATATAATATATGCATATATGCCTAGTTGACATTGAATTTTTTATTTAATATGGCATGAATATTTTATTTGTGAACCACATTTTCCATATTAAAATGTTTTATATTATTAATATATTTCTAATACCTTATATTTTATTATATTTAACATTTTTTGAGTGCCAATTTTACTTTTAATTACTCCTTCCTCTTGGACATTGAAATATTTTACTATGATAAACACACACATGTATATGTATATATTAAAATAGTTTATTCAAGTCTTATATTGAAATATTTATAATGCAAATATAAGTGTTTTTTAATTACTTTATCTCTCTTATAAAATTATATTACTTAATATACACATTGACATATTTTATTTATGGCTAAAGGTGAAATATTTTTACCACATCTCGTTCATATTGGGTTTTAATATTAAGCAACATAGATTCATCTTAATTCTAGATCTATAAAGTGCCTCGAGGATCAAATCTCTCAATATGCAAACTTCTTTTTGAGTGCAAAATTTGAGGAAATGTAAGATTTGATTCCTCTCATAGCTTGATAGATCCCTAGTTATGATGGGCCTATGATGATTCTCAATAATATTATTTATATTATATAAATTTAACATTTGCATATCAAAATATTTTATTAAAACCTTGATTTGATCTCTATGTACTCTCTATTGAAAATATTTTCAGTAGTAATGATGATAGAGGGTTTAGATATATCTAAAAAAATAATTATAATATTTTTCTTTTAAATTTAATTTAATTTTTCTATAAAATTAAATTAAATTAAAATATTTATAAAATATTTTGATTGTGAAATGAGTTATGGCTTTTGGGCATGTGGTATTAATAAGCCATGGCATTGGCCATGACATTGTAACAAATCCTATTTACAAGTTAATAATATCCATTATAAAGTACGGCCCATGGTTAAGAATCTCATTATATTGTAAGTTTATAGTAAGTATGAAGTTTTTAGGTGCTTATTAATTAATTTAAATATACTTAAATGGATATGTTGTATATTTTAATGTGTTATGTATATTATCATTTTTTTTTATTTAATAAAAACAAAATTACAATATAACAAATTGAATTTCATTATTTTTATTACTTTTAAACTTTTATTATTAATTAAGTTAACATTTAAATGTTTACACTCATTTACAAACACTACAAAATTTCTCACGCTCTCATTTACAATCACAACACCAACCATTTCTCAATGTCATCAAATTAACAAATCCATGTAGCACGGGCAGTCGCTGATAAATTGGTGTGAAGGAAAAAATCATATATCGCACAAGTAGATCATTTTGATGAATGCACAATTATTGAAGATCAAAAGAATGGATCGATGGGCGGATCGCATGCCTCGATATTCAGATCACGAGAAAGAGAGAACGATTTAACACTGTGATGCCAATTTGAACTAGACCTGAAACTCGTAGAGATTCGGTGGTGTTTAAATTAGCAAAGTTTTATAATATGAGAGTGGAGATTTTTATAGTTATTTATATTGTAATTTTCATAGTTATTTATATTGTCTAAATTTTTCGGATATAAGCTATGTAGAAGTTTTCATGTATGATATTTTGGTTGGACACCATTCATCATAAGGAATCAAAAAACAAACAAATGTTTGGGGGGACACTCCACTTATCACTAGGACCAGAAAACAAACATATCTGGTCCCTGATGATGAGTGGAGTGTCCACCCTAAACGTTAGAAAAAATTCTACACAATTCTTATTCCAAAGATTCAAACAAAATCTTGTAATGTTTTCATTCTCAGTCATGTGCGTTAGGTTAACGACTATGTATGCATCCTCAATTATTAAGAAAACAAATATCACATATTGTATGTAGGCACTTAAAAATTTCAATTATAATATCATAGTATAGATTTTGAGGAGGGTATTTTTGTTTAAAATTTATAATTAAGTGCACAATTCCATTCAAAATAAAACAAGGCCTTATAGCTAGTATTTCTTGCCGCTTAGTTTAATTAGTGAACTTTGAAAGGTATAAAGCAACACCCACATTTGAACAAGGGCTACTCTCACTTAGTTTAAATATAGTTAAATTAGAGAGAAAAAAAAAGAGAAGGAAATATAACTTTATATTAATAAAAGTTACAATTAAAATAACAATGAGAACTCTATTTGTAGGTGGTTTTGTTTATAAACTTTAATATCATATTTGTTCATTTTAATCTATTATTTCTATAGATTTGTATGGAAAATTTATATTTTTTTTTTACAAAAGGTACATCTAGCTTCTAGAAACGCTCTTATGGAAAAGATGGATATGTGATGTTAAATTAAATTAATTTAAATATAGTTAAATTAAAATATATGTTAAGAGAGTGATGAAAAATTGAGTCTACCTAGCCAAATGTGAGACAAATACCACCTATTTCGTGAGTAAGGGAGCTTGAAGTACTCCAACAAATACATGGTTTTGAATTAACCTTTTCAACTTCAAGTGCATGTGTATAAATGATTTTATTATATTAAAGGATTAGATAAATGTTGATTGGATAATGGTTAAATAAAATTTAAATGTTAAATAATTGAATGCATTGGATTTAAAAACTATTCTATAATGTTATTCCACACTAGTCGTTGATCAAGACTATGTCATGATGTACTAGATTATAATGCAAATCAATGGAATAAGGCTCTCCTTTCAAATTCTAACTTATCATATATATATATATATATATATATATATATATATATATATATATATATATATATATATAGTTTATCTATTCTATAAAATGACTATTTTTTAATTGGATAAGTTATTGCACCTATTGGTTAGAATGATATTATTAGAGATAATGGTTATCAATTAACACTTTATGTGGTGATTTTGGTATGACGGTCAATCATTTATAATATTGATTGTTTGCTAAGGATGAGTTTTAGGATGGACATTGATCATGTTAATTATATTAATTAAATGCATAGACAACCATTTATGGTTGGGCATAATACAAGTGAAACATCTCCCATCAAGGGGATTGAAGATGTTAGCACCTATATTACAATGAACCTCTTGTTGGACATATATTTGTACCTAGGTCTCAAATTGATAGAAAAAATGATTTCAACATGGGATATTATCATGAAGTTTGTATGATTTTGGACGTACGTTTTTCGTGTTAACCTAGTGTTATGTGGAACACCATTAGTTTAGAAAAATAAGCCTTTTTTTGAGTAAATATGCCAAGGTTGTCAATGTGCATTATTGCATGATAACCATGGCAACTATGATGCCATATCACTATAATCTCTAGTGGTTTTTTTTACTAGATGAGTAGAGTAGGGAAGCATCCTTGGCTAGCCTAGAAAGTGAGGAGAGGGATTTAGTGGAATGTTTAGAACCTAATTGTATTGTATATATTTTATATTGAAGTTGTAAGAGTTGTTGGTTTTCATGTTAGAATCATAATAGAAGTATACATCACCGATTTTGCAACTAAATTTAGCCAATATTTTTCATAAGTAGAGGACGAGTTCAAGAAGGGAGTTTTTGGAAGGATAGAAAAAGAAATTGTAATCTAGGGGAAGATGGTTTTGGTGAAACATGATTATATTCTTTTTAACCCATCAATCATGATAGCCTAAGAACTTGTGCTTGGTGGTAATCTACAATTAATCCAAAAGAATGAATAGTTAAATTCAAATGGTACTATGGAGGAGGCATAAGATCAAGGGAGAGAAGAGCAATATAATAAGTGAGGTGTAATACTTGAAAAGTGGTGGAAGGACAAGGTAAGGGAGATTCTTTTAGCAAGACGAAGTGGTGAATGGAGTTCATGAAGTGAAGGGAAGGACTAAAGCATGAATGGGCAAGTTGAATATGTGGAAAAGGGGAAAGAAATCTAACCAATGGTTGAGAGAAGTTTTCTTGGTAGTGGAAGGAAGGTTGTGAAGGATAACAATAGAAAGAGTGTTTAAGGAATTGGAGGAAGTGATAGAGGAACCACACTAGGAGCATGAATGTGATACAAATAATTTATAAAATATTTTGTATCAAGAAGATGCCTCTAAAACATGTTTCGACTAGCCAATAGAAGAAGTCGTGGGCATGGTCATGCATATATTTTAATTTTCTTCATTTGTTTTGCTCTTTTTTGGTAAAAGAGAACAAAAATGTGAAAACTAAGAAAAATAACATAACAAATGGAAGTGAAATAAATTTCAACCTCAAATGTCATGTAATAAATACCCACCTCTAGTCCATTGAACTATGTCACAAGAATAAGTTGCAATAATTTCTACTATTTTGCTTTATTGTCAGAAATAGTAAGCTCTCAAAAGCACATGCATGTATTATTCCATAACAATAACTATAAGTTTCTAGGCAAGATGGTTAATGGTTTTAAAATACACTATTATTTTATTATGTAAAGAAAAACCTATTATATTTATACAATGATATTAATCACTATCTCTTTTCATTTCACTTCCACTAGTATAATTTCACTAGTGAGTGATTGTTGCTAGAGCATTACAATTATATTCTAAATAATTATTTTGAACTTAATTCTAACATTACATCCCAACATCTTGTATTTTATTTCCAAAACCATTTGAATAATAAAAATTAAACACTAAATTGTATATCAATAATTGCTTATAAAAAATAAACTTAAATAATAATAAATAATTTAGAATTATAAATAATTTATTTATTCATGAATTTACCATACCCATTTATGATTCTAATCAATTTGGTATTTACGATTCTAATGAATATATATATATATATAAGGTAATTAAAATACTTATTTATAATTTTCTTAAAAAATTTCCTCCTATAATAATAGTGAGAGTGAAAGACAAATTAACTCAAAAAAGTAAAAAAGACAAATTCACTTAAGCTAACACTTGCATTATTGAGTTGAAAAGTTTCTCATGATAAAAGTGAATGAGAGATTGATTTAAAACAAGTCTATGTTCATTAGCAACAAATTAGACAATTATACTAATTATCTTATTATAATTATACTACTTATATTTTTATAATCTATCTTGAACCTAGGGCATAAAAAGATGACATTAGGTTAGGGACATTGAATAAATGTAACCTAGAGCATAAAAAAATGATCGTTGAACAAATGTGGTCACCATGCTCGTTTTCCACTTTTTTTTAATGGTGTTCATTTAAAAGGGAGATGAACTTAGAGAAAGCATGTCGTAAAAGTGTTAAATGATGCAACCTTTGGGTGAAGCATATGGGAGCTACGAGGTTGTGTGGCATCGAACAGAGCAAAGTGAAAAGTGAACATCAAGTCAAATCAATTGTTTTTGCAAATTCCAATGCACGTTGTCAGACTTGTTTCATTAGGCTTCAATGTAATGGAAAATTTCCGAATTAGGTCATGCTTCAAGGTGAACAATATATATGGAGCTATCCGTCCATTAATGGGAGAGGGCAATATATGTCACCTATCAGATAATGTATATGGTTAAATGTGATGGGTGACATATACCACCCAACACATTAATGGACAAATAACTCCATATATATTAGTTGTCGTGCAGTGAGATAAATATTAACAAGTACACATACTAACACGCTTGACGATACATTAATATAATTACATAATAAAAATGAAAAAAATAAACTAATCACAATTCAAATATATATATATAAAATAAAAAAAATTATGGTTAAGTAATGTAAACTTTATATAATATGATTTATTTATTTTTGGTCAAAGCAGAAATTAAGACGTATATCTCTATGCCTGCAACAGGATAATAATATGTTAAAACAAAATAATTATTATTAATTTTTTATATCAAGTATATTATTAATATTTATATATAATCCGTTGTTTTAATTGACTTTTCATGTCATAATTTTTTATTAGTTTTAATATTAATATATATGCTAGCTCTAAAATGTATTATCTTGTTTTCATGATTATAGTTCTCATGTTTATATGATCGTTAAAATTAATTTATCTATTATATTTTCTTCTTAGGTATCGTGATTGGTTGTCTAGAATGTTAGTAATGATATAAGAAGATTAATCGAGGTCATGTCATTGCTGTTAAATTGTATTTACATTTATAAATATTAAATTAAATATAAATGACGTTTCATCAACTATGCATAAATAAGTAAATTAAATATTAACTTAAATTAAAACAAAGTTTATAACAAATCATAACAAAGAATTAATTTGGCCTTGACTCTCTCTTCTTTAATACTATTAATACTATTTGTATATACCTAGAACCTAGGATGGTGGTTTAACTTAAGATGAGGACTTAAATGCACTCCAACAAAGAAAGATTCGGTTGCCACAAATAGGGACATGTCTAAACACATATGGGGTAGATGTTTATAAACATAGGGTATATAAAGCTTAGGAATATGTTTATAAATTTTTATATTTAGAAAATGTAAGAATTTAAATGTACACGTAAAAGAAATAATGTTAATATGTTTTGCTGTGGTTTATATATTCTAAACACATATGGGGTAGATGTTTATAAACATAGGGTATATAAAGCTTAGGAATATGTTTATAAATTTTTATATTTAGAAAATGTAAGAATTTAAATGTACACGTAAAAGAAATAATGTTAATATGTTTTGCTGTGGTTTATATATTTTAGAGATGGATGACTATTATGTTTACAGAATATGACATGAAGATTTATATGAATGAATCATTTATTTTTGGCTTAATTATATAGCTTGATCCCAAGAGTGTTTAGTGAATTGAATCGATGATCTCTCAATAGTAAAGGTGCTTTAACGATGAGGACAAAACCAACTGAGCTAACCCTCGAGGATAAGAAACAATGATAACTTGTTACACACCCACACATAAGTATACAAAAAGCATGAAAACACTAGTTGATAAAGAGAAACCAAAAATCTTATAATCTTAATTTCATAATTGTTGATATATAAGCTTTCACGTAAGTATTTTATTATTATTATTATTTAATTTAAAATGAATATATGAAATTATATATTGTTTATTTATTTAGCAACTTATTATTACATTGATATAAATGTCTATTTTAGAATAGGCTTTTTAGAATTTTAATTTGATTATCAATGATTATTAGGTGGATAGTAGGGATTTAATTTCAATAGAATATTTTAAGTATGCAAATAAGCATGTTTATTTTAGACTAAGGCTTCCAAATTTTAATTTAATTATCAATTATTATTATATGGATGGTAGGGATTTAATCACCATGGAATATTCTAGAATATTATTAGTAGTAATCATAAATCAAAGGTTGAGATTTATTTCAAAAGTAAATATGTTGTTTCCATCTTATTAATTAAATTGATTAATTAAAAATAATTCCATATGAACATGAGTTATGATTTCTTTGCATGTGGTATTAGCAAGCCATAGTATTGTAACAAGTCATATTTGTGAGTTAAGAATCTCCATGATAAAGTGGAGTGAGTCTAAATTTGTTACATGTTTTTTAAATGTACATATGCTTAACTCATTCTTATATTATTTTTATAATATATAATAATTTAAATAAATTTATAATTTAGTTAATTTTTGTGTTTTATTTTAATCTTCCCAATGTGAGATGTATCATGAGGTAATTCTTTTGATTCCAATCGGTGTTTACCAATAATTTAATTATATGGTTGCACTAGTTGTATTTATTATTCTAAAGTGCCTATTGCACATGTCCTTGTCCTTCACTCTTATCTGTGTCTCACACCTAATCATGTAATTAGATGAAGATAGAAATTTCCCTTCTCTTAGACATGTCTTGCCTTTCCATGAGATTTTCCAAGTATCCTTGTTTGAAGTTTCGTATGTTAGATTTTCCTTCCCTATAGTCTTAGTCGCTTTGAGGTTGTTTTATTGTGTTTGAGTTCTAATATCTTTACCTTCTCAATCTTGACTTGACTTACCACAATGTGTAATATCCCAATATCAATTCATGGGACATGTTAGGCTTCATTATCTTCATATGGTAATAAAATAGTTGATTGGATCGGTGTCAAGTTAGGTAGAATGAGATTTAATGACACTTTATTGTAAAAAAAAAATACAATAATGAAAATTTTAATATTAGCAAAATTTTGTTCCTAGATCGCAACATGTACATTGAAGAAGTATAATGGAGCACCCATCGATGTCAGATGCAACTGATACCTCATCAAGGTTGTCATTCAATGTATACTGTTTCCCACTAACACGCGTAATATTTACCAAGTCTTTGGAGGCATATACTCTCCAAAAGACCCACAAAATCATATAAAATTTGCAATAATAACTAAACTGATGTAATGTCACTTTTGACTGAGTTATGAATTTCCCCCTGCTACCAAAGGAACTTTCATGTTAGTTTGTGTTTCATTTCCATTTCTTTCCTCACCTAGATTGTTGGGTATTTGGAGAGACTATATTGTTTCCCACAAATCATCAATTTGTTATTGAAGACAATACACCTCTTCCTTTAAAAATCACCACTAATTTTATCCTCCTCTATTTTCTTCATGGAAAATAAAATTGTGTTAGACATCTAATTAATCCTTATACACAACTACTCGAAATTTACCTCCACCCCCTTCAATATTCCTTTGATAAATTCCATTTTAATGGTTATAGAGAGATTTCCTCATCTATTACGAGCTTTCACCATGGGTATACTCCTAATATTTGACAAAGATTGAGAGGGAAGATGAGACTATATACCCCTACGTTCATTTTTTACTTAAAAACCAAAAAGTATGTGACACAACTACAACACCAAGGACACACTAAGGGAACATGACCAAAACAATACCAAGAGCACACTAGAATTATCTCTCAACACGAAATTCATGCACCATACTGGAATACCTTAACAAAAATTTGAAGACCAAGGAGGCAGCCACGAAGTGATATTTCTCAACAAGGGAGAAAGGCATGAACACCCCTATGAAGCGTGGAAATAAAGAACAAATAAGCTATGAAACAATACCACAACACCAAAAGCACCCCGAGAGTACACAACCAAAACTGTGTTAAGGGCACACCACCATAGTTTCCTCTCAACACCAAAGGAACACAACCATACAAGTAACCTATATCACAAATTTTAAAAAAGAGGAGGTGATTGAATCGTATGGACTAAATGGATATCCTTTGACAACTCTAGTCTATCTCAACATTCCAAATTAGCTCCACAATAATTGCAATATTAAAATTAACTTTCTAAAGAACTAGAAATTACAAAATTGCCTCGTTGATGCTTTCCCAAGCCAAATCCCAAGGGGTGTGCAGAACCCACGCTTAACATTAATCCTGCTATGAGAGAGAAATATCAAATGCATTGAAGTGAAGGGACTAATGGAATGACACACGACTTGATGGTGTAGGGAACCTCATAGCCAATCAAGTTGGCAACATGAAGAAATTTTTTCCATTCCCTCCTCCATTTTTCCCAAAGCAGCTTCAATATACCTCTTACACCATAGGATTCATTGCTTATCCCTATATGAGAGCCCCTTATTTCCACCATGAATGCAATAGATTTTAGTGACAACCTAATACCTGCTCTAAGAATTATTTTTAATCCTTTCAGGTCCATTTCAATGGGCCTGGAGTGCGCAAAGTACATTGTAAATGGTGGCGTAAAACTTAACTCGGACATCTTTTGTCCTTCACCAACGAACAATAATTTAATATGAGTATACCTACTAATGTTAATGCACTCCTTTGGAAGTGAAATAATGGGAGGGGAGGCCATGATGAACAATGTGATCTTAACCCCACTCCCCACACCTATTTTTTATTTGAATAATACGATGATTAAGGTATAATTATAGTTGTTGGGCGACTATTGTGGATAAGGACCCCTACTTCTAGTTTGATACAATCATTTGAGAGACATGGTAAAACCTAATTTTAAAGAAGGATATTTTCAGAGCCTGGATGCTTTCTACTATACTTCTGAGTTTGCATTCTTTAGGAAAAGTGCTACATGACAATCAAATAATCTCTCGCCCCCACTAAGTTTTCAATCTAATAATTTTTTGGACAATATTAAACCTTACAATAATCCATAGACTTAAACGAGGTTGTTTTCTGACTGGCCAATGCCCCAAGAATAATCGATTAGTTATATTTGTTTGTGTTTAGAGATAACCCATCCTGCTCCTGCCATCCCTGAAAATTTGTTGTAATTATGTAAAATAAATTGCAAATATTCCTAGTGTAGTGCCCAAATAAATGGCCCAACCAATGAATTCTTATAATCGCAACTTGTAGAATTGGATTCAAGTGTTGATGTTATGTTATTGGTGCCACCGAGTGTATATTAACATGACACGCCTAAGTTATGGAAAATATTTATCAAAAGTAAATATAATAATATAATATCCACCAAAAGGTTGTTAAGTGGTAACAATGGGTTATGATGCCACATGAGGGGAAGAAAGTTGGAATCCAAGGTAGAAGAGTTTAGATTAGGATCTTATTGTTGATGGCCTTCTTTAAGCAAGAAAAATGGAAGAATAGATGTACACGTGAAGATGGAGGCAACTCCAATTTGTAGGCCATACTTCCAATCCTCTACAATAGCTTATAGGAGACATAATATCTCAGAGCTAATGTATTTCCGTTCTTTTTTTGTTTGAGGGACATATTTTTATATGGCTGTATTTTCACAAATCTGCAATCCCCCATTTCAAATCCCCTTTCACTGCGATGTCGATTTTCTTGTCGTTTGATCCTATTTTGTGCCATAACCAAGTTGTCCTTCAATAGTTTGGAAACCGAGTCTTATTCGTGTTGGATGTGGTCTTCTATTGCTTAAGCCTTCGTAGTCCCTTTCAAGGGTGATGTGATGGATGGAGGATGATATCCATAAAGTGCCATAAATAGTGACATTTTTTTATGAAGTATGGAAAGATGTGTTGTACCACCATTTTTCCAAGGGAAACCATTTGAACCATTTTATCTATTTATCATATGGAAAGCAACATAGATATCCTTCTAAACATTTATTCACAATATCAGTTTTCCCATGAAATTGAGGATGGTAAGATGATTAGCGAGCCAATTGAGTACCCAAACAGGAAAATAATTTAGTCCAAAAAATTCTAGTGAAAATTGGATCTCTATCGCTTACAATAATATTTGGTATTCCATGTAGCTTTTGAAAAATTTCCATGAATTCTTCTGCCACAATACTTGCTTTAAGAGAATGAGAAAGAGAGAAAAATTGGGCATACTTTTCCATTCAATATACCACTACCATATTGACACTCTTTCCTTCATATTTGGGTAAACCTATAATAAATCCATTGAAACTTCTTCTTGACGCTGACTTAGTATGAATAATGGGTAAAGGAGCCCTGGGGTCTTTAGAGTCTCTCCTTTATTTTGTTGGCATACCATACATTCTACCACAATTTTTTGCAGATATATTTTAAAACCTTCCCAAAAGAAATATTTCTTAATCCTATGGTATGTCTTCAAGAGCACTGAATGTCCTCCTATAGGAGAAGTGTGAAAATTCAATAGGAGCTTTTTCTTGAGTTGAGAATTATTACATAAGTATAAGATATATTAATACCATAACAAACCATTTTTCCATGTAAAGTCCTGCTATAGTAGTTAAATAATATTGCATATCTTTTCATATTGTTGTCATGTTGTCCTTGCTTCTTCCACCCAATAATATTGTAGAATGGAAATAGCACATTGTAAACCATTTGTGTCTTTCCCTTAGAGTGGATCTACCAAAATATTTTATTTCCCCTTTTTGTAGATAATTTCAAAGTCAATATTTTATTTCCCCTTTTGTAGATAATTTCAAAGTCATAGCCCAACATCTTTGTGACCCATTTTTGTTTCTCTTTTGAAGATATTATTTTCTCCAAGAAGTACTTTAGACTATCGTGATCATTTTTTACTTTGAAGTGTCTTCCTATTAGGTATGGATATCATTTTTTAATTGCATGTAGTATCGAACAAATTTATTTTTAACATATGGTTATGAGTAAGTTATTTCCTTTAAGTTCACTATGTTAGTGTTAGTATTTGCATACTTCCATTAGGGATCAAATTTGCTCTTTGCATTGTCATTTTAGGGGTCCCATACTGAAAATTTTGCATCATTCCATTAGGTCATGTCAAATTGATCCTTTAATGGTAGTCGTCTCTTCAAAAATTCCAATTTTTCCCTTATAGAGTATACTTGCCGACCCTTCTTCAGGTTGTCTTCAGTTATGGTTTCATGGTCAATTTGTCATCATGGTCCATTAGGTCATAAGGAATGTTTTCATTAGGTCTTAGGGTTTCATCACCAAGGTCAAGAGCCTGATTTTAAAGTGTAAATAAAGGTCAGCAAGGGTATGAGGATGATCAATAAATCAAGCATGATGGCTTGTAAGTCATGGTTACTGAATAGTTATCTTTTAACCTAATGTAAATTTCACCTCAAAAACATGTTTTTGAGGTGAAAAACATAGTATTTTGAGTTTATTTGTATTTCATATGTAATTTTAAGTCACTATATGTAATAAATGATCCCATCTACACCAGAGCATCTCTCCTTACTGCATGACAAAGAAACATTGCAAAAATCAAGTCAAATTGAGCATTTATCCACCTGCAAAGACACAACGAAGAAAAAGTTATTAAAACAGAGTTTTGAAAAAGGACAAGAAACATTAGAAAGTGGGGTTTCAAGTCAAAAATCAATTTCTACTCCTATTTAAGCCCTCACATTTCATTTTCAAATTCATTATCTTCATTTTCTAAGCAAGGAGTCAAAAGGTGAGAAAAAAAGGGCAAGCTTGAGTGAGTTTGAGTGAAGGAAGCTTGGTGTTGCACTTCTGGATAAGTTAAGCCCAGTGTTGCGCTTTTGGTAGAGTGGCGCTGCGCTTCTGGGTGAGACAGGTCAGCGCTGCACTTTTGGAGACTGGCACTACGCTTTTGGCAATTTTCCTAGTGCAAATTTACACAGGCGCTGTGCTTTTGGCAGGAAGGCCTAAAAACCCCCAAACCCTCAACAAAACTCCAAAATTTCTCTTTTCGTCCATCATACAAGTAAGTGGACCTCCCTAACTTTGGTTTTGATTTGCAAATCTAAATTATAAGCATCGTTTTCCATGTTTAATAATAAACCCTAAAATCTCCATAATGATGCCTAAAACCTAAATCTTCACTTTTCATCCTAGCTTATATCCCTATAGCTCTACATTCCCCTATCCCTATTCCCCTATCACTTTATCCCTTTTTCCCTTTACCCCTGTTCCCTATCATTCCCATTCCCTTTGTTCCTCTTCCCCAAAAGAAAATTCTCAAGCAAATAAGCCCTCCCTCTCATTTCCTACCCCTCCATTCATTTCATAGTCACAAACTCATCTCACATCCCCTCATTCCTAAAAACACTTTCACTCATTCCCTTCACACACCTCAACCTTGCAAACATGGACCAAGAAGACCGAGACTATGAGGAGGAGAACACAGGCAGTGATACTTCAGCAAATAGAGCCAGACAACCAAGAAAACCACACAAGGGGGGCAAGATTATCAGAGAAGAGCCATCAAACCTTAGGGAGTTGCTGGCCTCTGAGTTGGCTGTCACATGTTTCAGATACCTTGGCTGTTATGAATTTTGTGAATAGGTAGAGAGAGTTCAATATTACCCGGAGCTCACTAGACTCTTTGCAGCTAATCTTCAGGACAACAGGGTGACTCTTTCTGGGGTAACTTTCAACATCTCACCTTCAATCATTTCATATGGCACCAGGATTCCTAATGTAGGGGAGAAATGGTTCAAGGGCCAAGACCTGGATGAGTACTATTATGAGCCTTATATCAAACCCCGGTACAGAAATGAGAGGAAGAGACTGTTCCCTTTCAAATTTCTTGAAAACGAATATGTCCCCATGATGAAAATCATCATGAAGTATTTCACTTGTGAGGGCAGATTCTCTAGGTTGTACACTTATTATATCAAGCTCCTCATGCATTTTACCAGGGTGAGGATGTTAAACCTCCCTTACTACTTGTTCAGGAGTATTGAGAAGATGGCTTATATTGTCCAAAGGAAGCCATACCCTCAGCACATGAGTAGTCTTTATCATTACTCCCTGATCAAGGTCATTGTGCTACATCATCTCAGTCTCCTTAACATCTCTTGGGAGACCTTTATTTCTCATGATATCTTCAGGGGTCCTCAAATCCCTCCGCCAGTGTCTCAAGAAGCAGGAGGACCTTCTAGCCAAGTAAAAACAGATGAGGAGGCCAAGGAGACAAGAACTACTGGGGTGCTTGTTTACATGACATATCAGAGGGGCACTAGGAGATTATTTGTAGCAGATAGGCAAGTGTTTTCTCCACGGGATGTGGAAGGGGCCTTTCCTTCTTCATCAACTCATAGGAAAATGCTAGCTCCACAAGATGTGGAAGGGGCTTTGCCTTCTTCATCGACACAGTAGGTACAGGTGCAACAACTGCACAAAGGCAAGGAAAATATGCCAGAGTAGAGTCTTGATGATGAGGAGGAAAGGGACTTTGACTTGACTAAGCATGATAAGTTGAAGCAACATTATACTCGTCATGGAGTTGAAATCATTGACTTAGAGGCTCAGGACGAAGAAACCATCAAAGACATCATCATACGGGAAAGGGAAGCTCAAGTGCAAGCTTTTGCGGACAATTTGGAGAGGGCCAAATATGTCATTACATACTTGAAGCAAGAAAACAAACAATTGAGTGACAAACAAGTCCTCATGGAGTTAGAAATGCTCAAGTTGAAACGACAAAGTGGCAAAGAGACACAAGTCACTTTGACTCCTATTGAGCAAGGGATTGAAGATGATAGGGATACTTGGCTTGAAAGAGTCAACCTACACCTTGAGAACCTGCTACAGAAGGTCAATAGAGATAATCAGATGATCAGACACATGTCCTATCATTATAGGACCCGAAACAAGATTTGCAATATGAAGGTCAAGAGAATGATAGCTAGCTAAAGCTTCCTTGGATCCTCAGAGCACATGATGTTGGTGCTTCTCACCAATTTTGGGAAAATTTGGAGAAAATTTTATCATTTGCAAATTTTGGTTTTCAAGACACAGAAAAACTGCCTAGAAGCGCAACGCCACTGGCACTGCACTTTTTCTAGGGGAACCCAATGAAGAAATGGTTTACATTTTTGGATTTAGAGCGATGAGGACATGAACCCTAGCAAGTTTCAAAGTTTTTGGGGCAGAACTGGTCCACCAAAGGTCAAAAAAACAACCTAAAAATGACCTTTCTGCCACTTTTTGGACACACAAAAGCAGTCTTGGGAGAATCAAGTGTTGAGGGGTCAAATGAGCTTAAAATTCAGAAATTCTAGGTCTTTTGGAAATTAGGATTGAATACCTTTCCAATGCGCTATCATGGACTCAATTTGGAGGTCAGGAAGGCCTCCAAAAGGGCCCTGAAAGTGGTGCTGTGCTTTTGGCAGTTTTGCTCAGGGTTGCTATTTTTCCAGTTTTTTGACTGTAATCATGGATTCTCTCTCATGGTGGATGATTTACTATTGTAAATTATGACTTGGCATGTAATTATGAAAGATAAATAGTGATATAGGGTAGATTCATTGCTTTAGAATTTAGTTTGAGCTCAAATGAATCAGTTTTTCACTTTTAGAGGCAAGTTGTTGATGATGCCTATATTCATGTTTCTTGTTCAGTATTAGTTAGATTAGCTCCTCATATTAGGGATTCAACCCCTGAGGATGGGAGGAGGTTTAAATCATGTCTATATGTTCTTCTTCTTTCCCATGGTAAAGGGTTGGACTCAGCTGGATGCTCAGACATTGATTGTACACCTTTTGTAAGCAGTTTGGCAGGAGATTAATAAGAATTGCAGCAATTTTTATGGGATCCATGTGGTATGAGTTTTAGTATATTTTCTCCTTCTGTAATCATATGTTAATGTTTTTTGTATGCTTCTTTAATCATTTCATTGCTTCTAGTTGAATGTTTTCAAGTTGATAGGTTGAATTCATTGTATCAGTGCTCTGCCTTGGGAAACCATTCACCATTTCATGTTTTCTGCAGTCTAGGAAGGATTCATGGTTTTCACATGCCCTTCTTAGCTTCTGACCAATCTAAAACACCTCACCCCATCAAGCTCTTGAGTGCTAAAGCCTATGCCTACCTTGCCCCATTGAACACACTGCAATTCTGACCTAGTTCCCTAGACCTAAACTTTCTGACTCCTCTTAATCCGGCAAAACCCCTTCAAAATCCAATAAAAACCTTTGTGCTACTATACCTAGCCTAATATCCTTTACTCGATCCAATCATTTTAGCTGATATCCTTATGGAGAGAGCCCTCTCCCAACTTAGTAAGACTAGCTACTTGGCTAAGTGTGGTTTGTGGTTACCCTGGCTTGCCTCCCTTCAGCCTGAGGTTCAATCCAGGTGATGACATAGTGGTGACCATACTGGGGAATGAAAGACTAATCACCCCGGTAATATCTTTCATTTGAATTCTTAAGCTTATGGATGATGAGTTTTAGAATTTACTAGGCTGAATTGGAGAGTTGTAAAGCAATATAGAAACTTTGAAATTTGAGCACACTGGCTTCAAGAAAGTACACGAGGGCTAATCCCGACCCAAATCCTGCCCCAGTAGTGGATAATCCTAATCTGATTTCAAGAAGACTCAAAAGACAAGAAAGTTCAATCAGCTTAACACCTTCAATAAAAGTAGATTCTTTCCCTGACGAGTGGTTGTTTTTAGAAGACCACCCATTTGATCTATCGTTTGACCTTTCCCTATTCAGAACCAGGTTTGAAAGTGCACTTAACGATATCGTTTTAGACCCAGATTTTATTGCAGATCTCGAAGTCCAAAAGGCAAACCGGTCAATTGATGAGTATATCCTAAATTCCCCTCAATCATCCCTCACTACTGCTAAGATCCCTGAGCTTTCTGAACTGGTGCCCACTACCCTCAGTTCATCATTATTCCCTTCAACCTCTGAAATTCATTCCCAACCTCCATTCATACCTTCACTTCCCCATCAACCTATCATTCCCCATCAATCGTCCACTCCTCCCAGTTCTCCATCAACTACTCCATCAACTCCTAATAGCCCAATCCTTGTTTTAAATCCACCTCGAATTATGGCTGCTCGGTATGCGCCCCTTGTTTTGCCTCAGAATCTTGGTGGCATGCCCACTGATTATCAAACCAAGATACCTTTCTTTGATGCTACTCAAACCATTTCAGCTCAGCAACATGTTGATAGAATGAATGATTTCTTTGACCTCCATGAAGTAGAAATTGAATATGTGTCGATGAGATTGTTTGTACAAAGCTTTGGAGGTGAAGTGCGAAAATTGTTCAAAGCTTTACCAGCTGCTTCTATCACCACTTTACCAATCCTCCATAGGCAATTTCTGGATCGGTGGGAGGTGAAGATGAATCCACTTTAGATTTTGTCCGAGTATGAAAATAGCAAAAGAAATACTGGTGAAAGTGTGCAAGATTATTGTGTGAGGTTTAGTGTAGTATAAAATGTTATTCCGGCCAACATTAAACCACCGGAAGCATTGGCTTTGGTCAAGTTTCTAGACAGTTTCGATGTCAATATGGCATATTAGTTGCAAGAACGTGATCCCACCACACTAGAAGACATGCAAAGGAATGTCGTGAGTGTAGAAGCAAACTTGTTGGCCAAAAGAGCAAGAATGAGATCTGAAAAGAGAGTGACCATAAAGGAAGAAGCATCTCCCTCAAATGCAAAGATGGATACATTGATTCGAATAGTAGAAAGGATGGTTGACCGGTTAACCATCACAAATAGACCTGAAGCTCCAATCTGGAATCCAAATTTTAGAGGATAGCAGCAACCCCAATTCTAAATCAAGTAGAGAGAACAGAAAACACCCGGGCAACTAGCACAACATCAGTAAATTAGAACTCCCTTACAACAGAATTATGTTCAAGGTATGGAAGAAGAAGATGACGAAGATCCGGTAATTGAAACAAATCACTTTTTTACTGTTGATGGTATGCCTATATTTCTGACCGAAGATGAAGAATATGCAGAAGTTCCAGACATACAAAGGGATGAAGATTACATCTTAGCGAATGATGTGGTTTCGAAGGCCGAATATGATGATCATCAACGCAGTTATATGAATGCTTTATCTTCACAACAGAGGCATTAATCTTTAAGGAGCAAAGATGTACCGGTCAATCCCATTCAGAAAAGAAAGGATGTGCAATCAAAGAATGATTCCTCAAACACTCAGAAGAAAGGGAAAGAACTTGTTGATCCGAGTCCCAACAAAGTACCATCAACAAGTGTCACTGCAAATGAGAAGAAAAATCAGCAAAAAGATAGTGCAGCGAAAGAGCAAGCAAAAAAGAAGGACATTGGTGTCAAAGAGGTAGAAAAAGTTTCATACTCTAATTTAGAAAGTGAAATTTCTAAGTTAAAAGTGTCCATTCCTTTGACTGAGCTGGATAAGAATAGCAGTTATAAACACCATGTATCTAGAATATTGCAAATTGATCCTTTGTCAGATATGGTGAATGTCGAGGATGATCATCCTGAACTCATTTTTGGTCCATCTATAGAAGGTCAGCCTAAAGATAGTGAAGTCCCTCCCTTTTATCTAAGACTTAGACTGCATGAGTACATTCTCCATAATGCTCTGTTAGATTCCGGAGCTTCTCATAATCTAATGCCTAAAGCCATTATGGAAAAATTGGGCCTAGATATCACCCAGAAATATCATGACTTGTACTCCTTTGACTCTGGTAGAGTTCGTTGCATCAGTCTCATCAAAGATCTAGTGGTTTCTTGAGATCAAATTCCAGCCAAAAATGTCTTGATGGATGTGGTAGTTGTTGATATACCACCTCATTTCAGTATGATCTTATCTAGATCATGGGGTGCTAAGCTCAAAGGCACTTTACAACTTGACTTCTCTTATGTTACCATTCCTGTTTTCGGTCAATTGCAGAAGTTGTACCAGGAAAAGAAAATGAAGTACATGATTACTAGCAAAGAGAAGCCTGTGAATCATCCAATAAATGATGTACATATTGATTTAGAGTCCTTTTTTTTGTACTCTAATAGTGGATTGAATGATGTAGATATTCAGCTTGTAGAAGTAGATGATGTACCAGAAATTTCCGAGAATTTTAGAGCAGTCCTTAACCAAGAAAAAGAGAAAATAGCAAGTTCTTTTGAGCAGCCTACATAGTAGCAAAAGGACAATGAAGATCAGAAAAATGAAGTGATCAGCCAAGGTAAGTTAGAGAAGGAAACAAAATTTCAGCATCTAGAAGATGAAGCTGGCCTTTGGAGCATGGACTTTGATGGTGTTGTGGGTAAGGATGGTGCTGGTATTGGTATTTGGATTCGAAGCCCTGCTTTCCAGCCTGCCAAAGTTCCAAGTAATGTTAGAGTATGTTCCTACAAGCTAGCTTTTGATTGCTCTAATAATGAAGCGGAGTATGAGGCTTTGATTACAGGTCTTAAAATTTTGAAGAAGCTCAATGCGAAAAGGATTTCAGTTTATGGAGATTCAGAGTTGGTCATTAAACATGTAAAAGGAGAATATGAAGCAAATCATCTGTGGACGAGGGCCTATAGAAATGCAGTTCTGGATATTTTGAGGATGTTTCCTACATATACCTTGACAGCAGTACCCCATACTCAAAACATCATTGAAAATTCAATTGCCACTACAGCAAGCAATTTGATGATCCCGATGAACTCTAGCAACAAATTTGAAATTCATGTCAAACATCGGCCTGTTGTCCCTGACAATTTGAGGTATTGGCAAGTGTTTTGGGATGATAATGAAATTAATGCCTTTTTGCAGAATGAAGGAAAGTTCAAGAATGCTTCCATTGATGATGATTGTGATTCTGATGACCAAGAGATTGAGGTGAATTAGATGAAGGTTTTACAGCTGAAGGATAACATTATTCCTAGAGGTCTCATACCTTTAGAGGAGCTTTTTGATCAAGATGATGTGGCAAGAAAACCAAGCTTGGTTCCTACTGATAAAGGAGTTGAAGATGTCAATCTTGGAACAACTGATAAGCCCAAGCTTGTAAAGTTATCAAGGTAAAGGCTAAGTATATTAAATTACTTTCTGAATTTTCTGATGTCTTTGCTTGGGATTATTTAGATTTGAAGGTGTCTGACAAGGATATCATTCAGCATACTATTCCTATCAAGCCGTATCAAACGCATTTTAGACAGAAGTTGAGAAGGATCAATCCAAAGTTGTTTCCATCCATCAAGAAAGAGGTAAATAGATTGTTTAAAGCTGGCATCATTATTCCAATTAGATTTTCTGATTGGATTTCAAATTTGGTCCCGGTACGAAAGAAGACCAGAGAGATAATATTGTGCATAGATTTCTGGAACCTTAACAAGGTGTCCTTAAAGGATAATTACCCACTTCCTAACATGGACCATATTCTGCAAAGAGTAGTTGGAGCATCACGAATGTCACTACTTGATGGTTACTTAGGCTATAATCAGATCTTGGTGCATGAAAAAGACCAAGACAAAACTGCTTTCACAACACCTTGGGGAACTTTTAAGTATGCCAAAATTCCATTTGGATTGAAGAATGTTGGAGCCACTTTTCAGCAGGCGATGGACATAGCTTTTGCTAATGAGAAGGATGTTTTCTTGGTTGTTTATTTAGATGATTTGATGGTATTTTTTGGTTCTGATGATGAGCACTTGCATGACTTGAGGATTGTCTTTCAGAAATGTAGAAAGTTCGGGATTTCTCTCAACCCGAAGAAAAGTCTTTTTGCCATGGACGAGGGTAAGCTCCTTGGTCATACCATTTCTAAAGATGGTATGCACATTGATCCTTCAAGGGTGGAGGTCATTCAGCATATAGATTTTCTACGCAGTAAAAATGAGATCCAAGCTTCCAATGGTAAGATGAATTTCTTACACAGATTTGTACCAAATTTGGCAGAACATTTATGTGAAATAACTAGTATGTTGAAGAAGGACAGCGCTGTAAAATGGACTGAGGATGCCATGAAGTCATTTAATTTGGTAAAATTTTCTTTGACCACAGCCCCAGTCTTGATTATACTCTTGATTTCATTATATTTTCATTTGCATCCGAACACACCATGGCTGCGGTATTGATGCAAAAGAGGGATCAAGTGGAGCAACCTATTGCTTTCTTCAGTAAGACTATTTGAGATGCTACCTTGTGGTATAATATCATTGAAAAACAAGCATTGGCTCTCATAAAAGCATTGAAATATTTTAGAGTATACATTTTTCATTCACATACCATAGCATATGTTCCTAATGCAGCAGTCAAGGATGTTCTGATGCAAACTGATCCGAAGGGAAGAAGAGGTAAGTGGATTGCAGCTATGTTGGAATATGATTTAGAGATTAAGCCTACCAAACTGATCAAAGGACAAGGCTTGGAAAAACTGATGGCTGAATCAAATCTGCATGCTCTAGACATAAATCTCATTGCAGCAATGTCAGAGGATGAAGATGGTGGCTCGCTCATTCAGGTATCGGAAATGTTTCTCAAATCACCTTGGTATTTTGATATAGTTTATGTTCTTCAACATCTTTCGCCTCCACCTGGAATGTCAAGAAGTAAAGGTAGATCACTTAAACTCAAGTCTGCAAAATTCTGCATTTTAAACAGTGCTCTTTATTGGAAAGATCCAGGAGGAGTTCTTCTTAATTGTTTGGTTGAAGACGAAGCTCAGCAGGTAATGAATGATTTTCATAGAGGTGATTGTGGCAGTCATTTGTTTTGGAAAACAATAGCTAACAAAGTGTTGAGAGCAGGATATTATTGGCTGACTTTGTTTTCAGATTTGTATAAGACAGTGATGAGCTGCCATGAATGCCAAGTTTTTCAAGGAAAAAGGAAGTTGCTTCCTCTTCCTTTGAAACCAGTTGAAGTAAATGCACCTTTCCAGCAGTGGGGACTTGATTTCATAGGGGAAATCCATCCTACATCATCAGCACAACACAAATGGATCTTGACAGCTACCAATTACTTCACCAAGTGGATTGAGGCCATTCCGACAAGGCAAGCCACGGATATGGTAATTATCCAATTTTTAGAATCTAATATCTTGTCTCGTTTTGGGTGCCCTCACAAGATTATAATAGATAATGCAGCAGCATTTAAGTCCAAGAAGATGGTGGAATTTTTCCACAAGTACAATATTACATTGGGTCATTCCATGGCATACTACCCGCAAGGCAATGGGCTGGCTGAATCATCAAATAAATCATTGGTGAATATTATCAAGAAAATGTTGGAGGCAAACAAGAAGAATTGGCATCGGAAGCTTGTTAATGCCTTGTGGGCCGACAAAGTGAGCAGCAAGAAATCCATAGGTATGTCACCTTTTGAGTTGGTTTATGGTACTGATACAATATCCCCTACATCACTTGCAGTCTCGGTCATGATATTATTACAAGAAGCTGGCAGCGAAGAGGATGATATTAAGCGCAAAATTAATCAAATGATTCACCTTCAGCAAACATAGGAAGAGGTTTCCCAAAACACTTTCTGGTTGCAAGAGAAAATAAAGAATATTTATGACTGCAAAATCAAAGCAAAAAAGTTTCAGCTGGAGGATGCAGTGCTGCGGTAGGATGCACGGAATGAGGAAAAGGGAAAGCATGGTAGGTTTGATAATCTATGGAAAGGACCATACAAAATCTTAGGTTTTCGGGGGCAGAATGCATTTTTGTTAAAGGAAATGGATGGTCAGGATTGTTCAGGAGGGCCAGTGAATGGTAGGCTCCTGAAGCACTACTACTTTTGAGATTGTTCCCTGAAGTTACTTCACCTTCATTGTATATACCAGTTTGATTTTCATTGCAAGGTTTCAAGTACACTGTCATCTGAGCTTGGGGCCCGAAGTGAAGGCTATAAAGTTTGAATGATTAGTGTCAAGTTTGGTTGATTTGATTTATAGTCAAGTTTCGAGTCAGTTTGGTTGTGAGTCAGTTTTCAGTTTATATTGAGTCATTTTTTCACTTTTTTTTGTTTTGACCATATTGCCCAATGGATGAGGCACTTGGTCTACAGTGTTCTTGACACCTCCAAGGAGCTGCCATCCCTAATAAGGCCAATGTTAGTGTCAGTATTTGCATACTTCCATTAGGGATCAAATTTGCTCTTTGCAATGTCATTTTAGGGGTCCCATACTGAAGATTTTGCATCATTCCATTAGGTCATGTCAAACTGATCCTTTGATGGTTCTCTTCTCCTCAAAAATTCCAATTTTTCCCTCATAGAGTATACTTGCTGACCCTTCTTCAGGTTGTCTTCAGTTATGGTTTCATGGTCAATTTGTAATCATGGTCCATTAGGTCATAAGGAATGTTTTTATTTGGTCTTAAGGTTTCATCACCAAGGTCAAGAGCCTGATTTTAAAGTGTAAATAAAGGTTAACAAGGGTATGAGGATGATCAATAAATCAAGCATGATGGCTTGTAAGTCATGGTTACTAAATAGTTATCTTTTAACCTAATGTAAATTTCACCTCAAAAACATGTTTTTGAGGTGAAAAACATGGTATTTTGAGTTTATTTGTATTTCATATGTAATTTTAAGTCACTATATGTAATAACTAATCACAGCTGCACCAGAGCATCTCTCCTTACTGCATGACAAAGAAACATTGCAAAAATGAAGTCAAATTGAGCATTTATCCACCTGTAAAGACACAAAGAAGAAAAAGGCATTAAAACAAAGTTTTGAAAAAGGACAAGAAACATTAGAAAGTGGGTTTTTCAAGTCAAAAATCAATTTCTACTCCTATTTAAGCCCTCACATTTCATTTTCAAATTCATTATCTTCATTTGCTAAGCAAGGAGTCAAAAGGTGAGAAAAAAAGGGCAAGATTGAGTGAGTTTGAGTGAAGGAAGCTTGGCATTGCGCTTCTGGCAGAGTGGTGATGCACTTCTAGAGAAGTTAAAACCGACGCTGTGCTTCTGGGTGAGACAGGTCGGCGCTGCACTTTTGGAGACCAGAATTGTGCTTTTGGCCTGGCGTTGTGCTTTTGGCCAATTTTCCCAGTGCAAATTTACACATGCGCTATGCTTCTAAGCGTTGGCACTACGCTTTTGGCAGGAAAGCCTAAAAACCCCTAGACCCTCAACAAAACTCCAAAATTACCCTTGCCCTCCATCATACAAGTAAGTGGACCTCCCTAACTTTGGTTTTGATTTGAAAATCTAAATTATAAGCATCATTTTCCATGTTTAATAATAAACCCTAAAATCTCCCTAATGATGCCTAAACCCTAAATCTTCACTGTTCATCCTAGCTTCTATCCCTACAGCTCTACATTCCCCTATCCCTATTCCCCTATCACTTTATCCCTTTTTCCCTTTACCCCTGTTCCCTATCATTCCCATTCCCTTTGTTCCTCTTCCCCAAAAGCAAATTCTCAAGCAAATAAGCCCTCCCTCTCATTTCCTACCCCTCCCTTCATTTCACAATCACAAACTCATCTCACATCCCCTCATTCCTAGAAACACTTTCACTCATTCCCTTCACACACCTCAACCTTGCAAACATGGACCAAGAAGACTGAGACTATGAGGAGGAGAACACAGGCAATGATACTTCAGCAGATAGAGCCAGGAAACCAAGAAAACCACACAAGGGGGGCAGGATTATCAAAGAAGAGCCATCAAACCTTAGGGAGTTGTTGGCCTCTGAGTTGGCTATCACATGTTTCAGATACCTTGGCTGCTATGAATTCTGTGAATAGGTAGAGAGAGTTCAATATCACCCGGAGCTCACTAGACTCTTTGCAGCTCATCTTCAAGACAACAGGGTGACTCTTACTGGGGTAACTCTCACCATCTCACCTTCCATCATTTCAGATGGCACCAGGATTCCTAATGTAGGGGATAAATGGTTCAAGGACCAGGACCTGGATGAGTACTATTATGAGCCTTATATCAAACCCCGGTACATAAATGAGAGGAAGAGATTGTTTCCTTTCATATTTCTTAAAACAAATGTGTCCCCATGATGAAAATCATCATGAAGTATTTCATTTGTGAGGGCATATTCCCCAGGTTGTACACTTATCATATCAGTCTCCTCATGTATTTTACCAGGGTGAGGATGTTAAACCTCCCTTACTACTTTTTCAGGAGTATTGAGAAGATGGCTTATATTCTCCAAAGGAAGCCATACCCTAAGCACATGAGCAGTCTTTATCATTACTCCCTGATCAAGGTCATTGTGCTACATCACCTAAGTCTCCTTAACATCTCTTGGGAGACCTTTATTTCTCATGATATCATCAGGGGTCCTCAAACCCCTTTGCCAGTGTCTCAAGAAGTAGGAGGACCTTCTAGCCAAGTAAAAACAGATGAGGAGGCCAAGGAGATAAGAAATAATGGGGTGCCTATTTACATGACATATCAGAGGGGCACTAGGAGATTATTTGCAGAAGATAGGCAAGTGTTTTCTCCACGAGATGTGGAAGGGGCCTTACCTTCTTCATCAGCTCATAGGCAAATGCTAGCTCCACAAGATGTGGAAGGGGCTTTGCCTTCTTCATCGACACAGCAGGTACAGGTGCACCAGCTACACAAAGGCAAGGAAAAGATGTTAGAGCAAAGTCTTGATGATGAGGAGGAAAGGGACTTTGACTTGACTGAGCATGATGAGCCGAAGCAACATTATACTCATCATGGAGTTGAAATCATTGACTTAGAGGCTTAGGACAAAGAAACCATCAAAGACATCATCATATGGGAAAGGGAAGCTCAATTGCAAGCTTTGGCGAACAATTTGGAGAGGGCCAAATATGTCATTACATACTTGGAGCAAGAAAACAAACAATTGAGTGACAAACAAGTTCTCATGGAGCTAGAAATGCTCAAGTTCAAACAACAAAGTGGCAAAGAGACACAAGTCACTTTAACTCCTATTGAGCAGGAGATTGAAGATGAAGGGAGACTTGGGTTGAAAGAGTCAACCTACACCTTGAGAAGCTGCTACAGAAGGCTAATAGAGATAATCAGATGATCAGACACATGGCATATCATTATAGGACTCGAAACAAGATTTGCAATATGAGGGTCAAGAGAATGAAAACTAGGTTAAGGCGAGCCTTGAAAGGCAAAAAGGAGGAGGATAGACTTAGGATGTTGGTTGAAGCTTCCTTGTCTCATCAGAGTACATGATGCTGGTGCTTCTCACCAATTTTGCGCAAATTTTGTCATTTGCAAATTTTGGTTTTCAATACACAGAAAAACTGCCTAGAAGCATAGTGCCACTGGCGCTGCGCTTTTTTAGCGGCACCCAATGAAGAAATGGCTTACATTTTTGGATTCAGAGTGATGAGGACATGCAACCTAGAAAGTTTCAAAAATTTTGGGGCAAAACTGGTCCACCAAAAGGTCAAAAAACACCCTAAAAATGACCTTTCAGCCACTTTTTGGACACACAGAAGCAGTCTTGGGAGAATCAAGCTTTGAGGGGTCAAATGAGCTTGAAATTCAGAAATTATAGGTGTTTTGGAAATTAGGCTCAAAGAAATTTCCAATGAGCTATCATGGGCTCAATTTGGATGCCGGGAAGGCCTCCAAAAGGGACCTGAAAGTGGCGCTACGCTTTTGGCCAGTGGCGCTGCGCTTTTGGCAGTTTTGCTTAGGGTTGCTATTTTTCCAGTTTTTTGACTGTAATCATGGATTCTCTCTCATGGTGGATGATTTAATATTGTAAATGATGACTTGGCATGTAATTATGATAGATAAATAGTGATAGAGGGTAGATTCATTGCTTTAGAAGTTAGTTTGAGCTCAAATGAATTAGTTTTTCACTTTTAGACGCAAGTTGTTGATGATGTCTATATTAATGTTTCTTGTTCAGTATTAGTTAGATTAACTACTTATCTTAGGGATTCAACCCTTGAGAATGGGAGGAGGTTGAAATCATGTCTATATCTTCTTCTTCTTTCTCATGGTAAAGGGTTGGACTTAGCTGGATGCTCAGACATTGATTGTACACCTTTTGTAAGTAGTTTAGCATGAGATTAATAAGAATTGCAGCAATTTTTATGGGATCCATGTGGTATGAGTTTTAGTATAGTTTCTCCTTCTGTAATCATATGTTAATGTGTTTTTTATGCTTCTTTAATCATTTCATTGCTTCTAGTTGAATGTTTTCAAGTTGATAGGGTGAATTCATTGTATTAGTGCTCTGCCTTGGGAAAGCATTCACCATTTCATGTTTTCTGCAGTCTAGGAAGGATTCATGGTTTTCACATGCCCTTCTTAGCTTCTCACCAATTTAAAACACCTCACCCCATCAAGCTCTTGAGTGCTAAAGCCTATGCCTACCTTGCCCCATTGATCATGCTGCAATTCTGACCTAGTTCCCTAGACCTAAACTTTCCAACTCCTCCTAATCCAGCAAAACCCCTTCAAAATCCAATAAAAATCTTTGTGCTACTATACCTAGCCTAATATCCTTTACTCGATCCAATCATTTTGGCTGAGATCCTTACGGAGAGAGCCTTCTCCTGGCTAGTAGGGCTAGCTACTTGGCTAAGCGTGGTTTGTGGTTACCCTGGCTTGCCTCCCTTCAGCCTGAGGTTCAATCCAGGTGATGACACACTACTTTCAAAGGAAAGGGGTATTCCTTCTTACATAAAAACTACACAAATGCCATGGCCTCAGGCACCATAATCCACAATAAATATTTTTGTGAAGTTAGGTGTCACCAAGTTTGGAGTTGTACGCATAGCCTCTTTAAGTTCTTCAAATGATTTGGTTGCTTCTTTAGTCCAAGAAAACGCTTCCTTCTTCAATAATTTGTTAGAGGTGTTTCTATTTGATCATAATTCTTGACATGTTTGTAGTAATATCCCATCATTCCTAAGAATCCTTTGAGTTTATTTAGGGGATTTTCCATTTCCTTATAGCTTTGATTTTGTTAGGATCCACCTTGACACCATCATATCATACAATATGACCCAAATATTCCACTTCTTGAACCCCAAAGGGACACTTGGAAGGCTTTGGATATAGTCTTTTCTATTCCAGTAGTGTCAAGGCCTTGTCAACATGGTGTACATGCTCTTCCCAAGATTTGTTGTAAATTACTATTTCATCTAAAAATACTAGCACAACTTTTCAAAGGAAGGGTTTGAAAATAGAATTCATCAAACTTTGAAATGTTGAAGGTGCATTTGTAAGTCCATATGACATAACCAAAAACTAATATTGAATTTCATGTGTTCTAGAGGCTACTTTGGGAATGTCTTCTTGCCTCATTCTAATTTGATGATATCCAAAATGAAGATCCAACTTAGTAAACAAAATTTCTCCATGCAATTCATATAACAATTCATCATGACAAGAATAAAAAACTTATCTTTGATTGTCATTTTGTTGAGTTGTTTGTATTCTAGTCATATATGTCATGAACCGTCCTTTTGATAACCATCACCACTGGTGAAGAGAAAGTACTCTAGCTAGGTTGAATGATGCCCACATCTAACATTTCTTGAACCATATGCTTAATCTCAATCTTTTGTGCATGTGGATATATGTATAGCCTAATGTTAGGTGGTATAATTCTAGGTTGCAAATGAATAGCATGGTCATGTTCTCAGATAGGTGGAAGACCCTTAGGCATTTCTCTAAATACCTGAGCATGATTTTTGATAACTTTTTGAAGATCCACTAGAGTAGAGGATAGAGATGATTGAACATATAATGGACATAATTATACAACTACGCCTCGGTGCCCATATTTTAAATTTTTTTCATGCTATTAGAGATTATCACTTTACTTGGTTTCCCTTGGATACCTCTAAGCTTAATTTCATTTCCTTCTAAAAAAATTAATATTATGGAAAGTTCTTGGAAATTACGGGCCATTCTTCCCAATGATTGTAATCATCGGACCCTTAATACAACATTAACACCACCCATTTAGATTCCAATCATGGTACTAACCAATAAATACCCCCCCCCATATTTAGGTTAATCTTGTTGCACTTCCCTGAACAATTTATGGCACCAACATTTGCAATAATCACTTGAAATTCTGGTGCTAGATATACAATGCAATTAATAAGTTTTTCCAATGTGTAATTAATGAAGTTATGGGTATGTTTTCATTGTAACAACGACCCTCCAAAATTTTATCCTATGTCGATTTTGGAGTGTATGCTAACTTTCGTTTCAAGCCCCCATGTGTTGTCATGTGGTTTGATTTGTTATTTGAACTTTTTCTCCTAGTGTCGCATATTCCTAAGTCAATGTGTCTCAAGTGACGTCACTTAACCATTAGAATCATTTGAGTTAGTAAGTTGTGGTTAAGTGAACTCACAGTATTTGTTGACTTTGAAACTTGCCTTCTAGCCATGCACACACTCACAAAAGCACACAAAAGCGAAAAAATAAAGAAAAGAGTAAGAAAATATCTCACAAAAGAAAAAGTGCACTTTGAGTTGACGAAGGCTTGCACTTGAGGTGAGTGGACTCTCTTCGTGCTTCGAAAGTGTGCCCTACTTGGGCGCACTCCTTCAGGCTGAAAAAGTGTGCCCTACCTAGGTGCACTCCTTCATGACGAAGACTTGCGCCCTATCCAATTGCATGCATGATCCAAATTGTTACATGAGGGCGCACTCCTAGAAAATAGGAACGCCTTAACTCCTTCTTAATTGATCCTTTCATCTAACAACCATGTGGCACTCATGCATCAGTTATTTTTACATGTTGGTATCTTTAAATAAACTTAGCTAATCATTCTATCATCATCATTTCATCTAAGCACACAACTGGAAAATCATCAAGCCCTTCATTAACTAGTGCAACAAGAAAATTTGCATGCTCAAATCTTTACTGCTTCTTATCAGTTCACTATCAAATTTTGCTTTTTTGTTATCAATTTCTTGTTTTTCAATATGTTTTCTGGCATTTTAGCTGGATCGTGATCTTGCAAGTGTTAATTTACTATCACTTGCAAGAAACCTTTCACATTCCTGAAACTCTTCATCTTCCACCATGCATGCGAAAACAACTTATATAGCCTTGTAGATCATTCCTCTCCTATCTTAGCACCGATTTCTGATTTTTGTACATATTTTGGGATTTTTTCATGTAGAGTGCACTCCCATATCTTGAAGCTCCTTTAGTCTCGAAAGTTATTCCTTGTTCAACCAAGTTTTCTTCTTAGGTGCATGGGCGCATCACGAAGGCCCGAAGATTTTCCCTTCAGACTTTGAAGTGCTACAGTGCAGCCTCTTTGCCTTAGGGCACATGGTTGCATCACAAAGGCACAAAGCCTCATGATTCATCCCTTCAACATGTGACAATGCGCCCTCCTTTTCCTTGAGCGCATAGGCACACTTGGAAGACCCGAAGCTCCCTTTTCTTCATCCTTCGTCAGTTCAAAGTGCGACAATGCACCCTCCTTATATCCCTGGATGCATAGAGAAGAACCAAAGCCATATTTTTTTATTCCTTTGACTCTTCAAGGTGCTATAGTGTGCCCTGGATATTGTTTCTCTCTTTCTTGAATGCACTAGTGCACCACCAAGCCGCGAATGGCCATGCACTTCTCTTCATGCTTCAAGAGTGTGCCCTCCTAGTTTGCATGTGTATTTTTTATGGCATGCAAGTTATTTTTCATTGTTGTTCATATTTGTGTATGCTCTATCATTCGTGGTGACTCTTTGAACGTGCTTTACAAATATTGCTGCAAAGTTAGTTGTTTTAATTTGATATTGTCACTATGAGTGTGATTCCACAAACAGATGTATGTGCTACAAGTGTTACCATTATGTCGTCTTTTTTTGGAGACATGATATTGCTCAAAGAACCCTCTAAAGAAATCTTAGGAGCAAGTGTTGATGAGCTACTTAAAGTTACAAAGTCCAATATTCCTATATATGCATACACTTGGTGTTTTTTTAAAAGACAACAGAGGTTACCTAGAGTAAGATCTACAACACATTCATGCAGGAGACATTTCCTGAGGACTTAGAAGATGTGCATGCATATATAAACACTAAGAAGTTCAGGATACATAGGATTGCATGAAGATACTCAGTCCCTCCATGTTTTGAAGCTATTGAATGGATAATTGCACATATGGATGACTCACACCTTGTGTTACTGTTGTGTCCACAACCACATTCGAGTGTTTTTGTTGTTCCCTCCAGGGAACAATAAAAGGAACAACACCTTTTTGGAGTGTTTTTGTTGTTCCCTCCAGGGAACAACTCTTTTTTGAGTCTTTTTTTTATTTTTCGCTGTTCTAGGGGAAAATTTGAATGGGTCCCTTGAGAAGTTTGATCTTTCATCTCTCCGAATGATAACCGTAGTTGTCACATGGAATTATGTCCTCAAAGATTAACAGTTCAATGGTTTATTAATTATGGTTTCAATATGTTTTTAATCATCAGTCGCCAAAAAATCATCGCGCCCTCTTGAAATTTAGAGCCGGAATGAGTCATATAACCCCCAGTTGTAGACTCTGTCTCTTTATGAAAGTTTTTATGAAGGTAAGGTTTGTTTTTGGGAATTTCTTTCATATCTCTCATAATTATAGCTAATGTTAATTATTTATGCAGGCGAGGACCAAGAGAAGAAAAGCGAGGTCGATGAGCTGATGCATAAGCATTAGGAATGGATGAGGGGAAAAGATGCAAGTGAGACCTAGCCGAAACAGAGGAATTTATGACAAGAAACAGGGAAGGCATACATAGTGGGGAGCTACACAACAGACTACGGTGATTTCTTGTTGCTTATCCTCCCTCCAGCCCTTCCACTCTTGTAACAGAGCTTTCAATTGCAACTGCTGACTTGCAAAAGGATCTTACATCTTGAAATACCTGTCTAAGAAAAGGAGGTATGGGCTCAGAGATTTGTTTCATATGTACAGTGTTCTGTGGATACTATAAAAACACCTTCGTCTGCTGGATCTGTGCTAGTTGGATAAGTCTCGATGGACGGAAACAACTGCACATCACTCTACCTCGCAATCTATTGAAGAAATGTATGAACACATCGAGGAAACTCTGAATGAGTACGAAGTCATTGTTGATCGCTAGCCTGAATGCTTGGTTGATTTGAAAAATGCAATCACAGTCATAGAGAGGTAAATACACATGGACAACATATAGCTAAACTCTAAAGAATTCTTCGAGATGCAAAGGGATCGGAAGGTGGTAGTGAAATTCAAGAAAGCAACGCAGCCTTTAAATGAACACAGCATGAACAGTATGCCTAGTCCACATGATACCTCTACCAGTTGGATTTATTGCCATGCGTTATGGTTTTAGGACAGAATGGGGTAGGACGTCCTAAAATTCTATGAAGACAGGAAGCAGAACAGATGCTGGTATAAGAGTTCTTATGTTGCTCTGAGGACTCTAGATGACACCTGTGCACCACCGATGTCGATATTGCAAAGACATACTTTGCAAGAAAGGGATATGGAACCACCACAGTGCATGACGGACGCATACTCTATGTTAACTGGAGGTACTCCTAATAGTGCAGATCTGTCAAAAAAACATTTCCTCCAGATACGCCTTAAATCGTGCCAGATGTTCGATGATGAGCACAGTGTCTTCATTTTCCTACAGGAAATTATAGGGAATAACGTTCAGTCGATACAGGTGCGAAGAGATGGCTTACAATCATTCTTCTTTCCGTCGGCATCCATTCATTTCCTCCAAGAAATAAAATTCTCCAGCAAATGTGGCCTTGACGTGTCAGCGATTTCATTGATTGTTCTATGTTTGTATATTGAAAAGAACAGGAAGGTGGAAAGTCATGGAAGACCGAGGGTCAGTTGTCTTACTGCATAAGTATTACCTCTAGATATGGTTAATGGACCTTTTTTTGGCAAAAGAGGGTTGATTTTATTATGCTAATAAAGAAGACTGTTTCGGTAAAGAAGAACCCTTTTTTAGATTCATTTTCCTTTTTCTTTTATGTTTGGAATCAGGGTGTTGTGACTGGCATGAGGATATATATGTTTTGTTTTTGTGCACAGTGATAACAAACAGCTTATGACTAGTCTTGGTTATTCGAATATAATTCGTTATCATGGTTAACTCATGAGTAGCCTCCGATTTGAAGCTATATTAAACATCAGTTGTAATTTTTATTTGTAGGAACAGGAATGTGTATTCTTGTATGAATAATTAGATTGCAATCAAGCTTAAATACAACCTTGTTCATCGGTGAATTCAGTAATTGATTCATTTGGACTTGGAATCTATATATGATGTTTAATCTCTTTTATTACACTCCTGCAGGATAGATTAGAATAGTTAGTACTAACAAAAGTGGGTAGAATCGGTATAGAAAGGACCTTATACATATAGGTTAGTTGTTTCTTTTGTTGATTTAATTGAAGTCTTCCTCCAAGAAGTAATCTTTCAACACCTATAACGGTTTACAGGATCCTTTAAAACCCGTTCGAACTAGCCACTCCAAACGAAAGCGGATCTAATTGGGGTCTGCGATCGGGTTGGTTCCCTTTGTTGGCACCGTGAAAATTCACCGTGTCAACAAATTAGCGCTCGAAGGAGGGCCTGAACCGTTGTCCACAACTTTCAGGATTTCATCTATAAATGTCGCGCATGGATTCGAAAAGATTGATGTATGGATCGTAAAGGTTGAAAAGATACTTCCACCCATTTGGAGGAGCCTCATTTCGAAGAAGCAGAGGTCCCTCTAAGTCCCGTGTTTGGGTCACCCAAGGAAGAGAAACTATGGGAGTATCCTGTCACTCAGGAACAACCAGTCAGAGTACTTACTCATGCTTATGCTCGTTCCCTATCTCAGCTCCCCATCTTTCATTCTTTACCTCTGACAACTAAAATAAAGCCAAGGATTTGTCCCATAAATGACGAGACATCTATAGCCCCTTCTCTTGAAGATATTGTGCTAGAGTCCTTGCAAAGTATCGACACTCCTTGGGAAGAAATTCCTGAGGATCCCCTCTCTAAAGATAATCCCTGGCTCGATTTGGGAAATCCTAACAAAGAACACCCGGGGGAAACCTTCAACTAGAACCTCCCCAACCATAATAAGGCTAACTCTCCTCCTCCAGGTGGGAATCAACCTCCACCACCTCCTCCAGGTGGGAATCAACCTCCACCACCTCCTCCAGGTGGGAATCAACCCCCACCTCCTCTGGGAGCACTCCCTCCCTGGCTTGCACAAGATGTCGTAGCAGTACGTGGGTAGCAACATGCCTTACCCAAGAACGCAGAAAGAGTATTTCCTAAATTCAACCCTGAGCGGGCAGACACTACTAATAACCATATTCACTCTTTCTTCTTAACCGTGCGCATGTTGTGGGTAGCCGATGAAGATGTGGTATGTCGCTTGATCCCTTTTACTCTGATTGGTATGACTTCCACATGGTACTTTAGCTTGAGAATAGGATCAATCACCTCATGGGGTGCCTTTCAAAAGGACTTCTTAGACAAGTTTAGCGATGACAAAACACCTGCGGCCTCAGTTTTAGAACTATCCTATTTAAAAATGGAAACCAAAGAAAAGGTCAAGGATTTTAACATTCGGTTCAACACTTTGTTCAACAGAATCCCGACTAACGCTAGAGCTACTGATGAGGTACTCATGGAATTCTACATCACTGCTCTCCATGTCCCTACTGCGATGTGGGTCAAAAGGAGTAATACACAAACCTTACATGGTGCCATTAATGAAGCAGTAAAAGTTGAGGATGAAATGATCAGTCTCACAGCGTGTCATCATGCAATCAAAGAAAAGAAAGCCTCTCAATCATCAAAGAATAATAATGGGAGTGATAATAAAGTGACTGAGATCAAAGAAAAGGACACCACAGATGTGGAGGGTTTGCATCGGATCATTAAGAAATTGATGAACATAGTCATCGATATGAAGAGGAATTCTGGAGAGAGTACAAATGGGAATGGAGGAAATAATAACAACAGAAAGTCCTTCAAACCTTTCTATCGTAAAAAGACAGAAGGTGGTCATGGTCAACCTGCATTGCTTGCTCCACCTAATGAAGGGATTTTAAATATGGAAGACCTGGCTCTTATCGGATCACTTCTTACCAAAGAGGAACCTATAGCAAATCTAGAGCAAGAACAGGAAGATGAGGAAGATTACGAGGTAGAAGAGCCCAAGGACAAGGTATCTCAAGTCAATGTATTGTGGGATTTCTATGCAAATGGGAATGATGACGATGAAGAAGATAGTATAGAAGAAATTCACACTAATGAAATCCACACACGAAGTAAAGGGCCACTTGCGGATGTGATGAAGCTTGTAGACAAAACAAAGATATATGTTCGCCCTTCGAAGACATCCACTCCCAAGGCTCCTATTGAGAAGAATAAACCTAGTGGTAATTCCAAGAGTACTCCAGTCATGAGTTATCCAGAGAAGGATAATACATCGCAAAATGCAATTAAGGCAACTCAAAATGGTAAATTCCCACCTAAGAGCGGCAAGACCAGTATGTTTACTCTGCCCTACTCTATTCATAGCATTGATTACAACATTGTGGATGATCTTAAGAAATCTCGGGCTAATATCACGTACTTTGATTTGTTAAAGTTAACGCAGCAAAGAGATTTTCTTTTGAAAGCTATGAATGAACGAAATTTCAAATCTCCCACCAATCCGAATAGTCAAACCAAAACTTCTATGTCTAGACCCGTTAGTACCTCTAGTACATCCCAAACACCATCAGCCATGGAAGCCACTCTGTCAAAAATGAATTGAACGCCCCAAGATGTCAGTGCAACCATGATAGGAAGGAAATCAAAATCCATGACTCCACCTTTCCTTATCACATTTGAAATCTTCAACATGAACGTACACAATTGCCTGGTAGATTCTGGTGCCTCATCCACTGTTATGCCTTACATTGTTGCTAAAAGACTTCATGCAATGCCTGAGAAAACTGGAACTCGAATTATGCAACTGGATAGAATGAATGTAAAAGTAATTGGAGAATTGAAAGATGTGCTGATTCGGATGACTACCAAACCACAATACACGCAAGTCATTGACATAGTGGTAGTCGACATACCTGAGGCATATGGAATGCTTCTTAGTAGGGATTGGTCAGCAAATTTGAATGGATATTTCTCAACTGATTGGTCCCATCTCTTGTTGCCTCAGAAAGGAAAAGGTGATATGTTGAGAGTTGATCGAGAAAGATATATGAAGTATGTAGTGACAGAATTAAACGACCCCAATGAACCTGTAATGTTTACCAACTCTATCCTTGGGAATTATAGTTTCGACATTTGTGCCATGGAAACCTATTTTGGAGAATTCCATGCAGAGACAGTTAAAGAAACTACAACGAACACACAATTGGAAGATCTCCCCTGTAGTCCAACTGATGAACTACCCTGTATTATAGTAGATGATAGGACTAATTTCGTAGAAAGAAGTTCATTGATGTAACATTAGATGCTATATTTTGGACACTCTACTTTGATGGCTCTAACTACATAGAGGGCACAGGTTCTAGGAGCATTCTCATTGACCCACAAGGGAACCAACATTTGATGGCCAACCAGTTAAAGTTCGTGTGCACGAACAACATGACAGAGTATAAAGGCTTACTGCAGGGCCTGAAGAAAGCCATTGATATGAAGGTAAAAAATCTTAAAGTTTTTGGTGAGTCACAGATGATTTTTGACCAAGTAAGGAAAAGGATACATTGCAATTCGCCACATCTGGTAAGATACCAACATGAGGTATGAAGCTTAATTGACAGTTTTGATTCTTTTAATATCACATGCATACCTCGAGGGAAAAACCAAGATGTCGATCTGATGACTGGTATGGCTTCAAAACTTTTGCCTGATCTTAGATTAAACAAGAATAAATATTATGTTGAATTGATTTTCAAACCATCCGTACCTGATAACATCTCAAATTGGCAGGTATTCGAAGGTGATGATCGAATCCTTGAGTTCCTGCATTGCGAAAAGACATTCAAAAATGCATTCATTGATGAAAAAGAGCATGACAGGCTTATGAACGAGAGTGAAGATGAGGAAAAAGATCAGCCCAATATAATTCCCAAGTCAGTTGTCAAGATGGAGCACCTTTATGACCTGCATGATAAATTTAAGAAGCCGACTAACTGCAAAAAGCATAGCTCATCCATGAAGTATGAGTCAGTCAACCTTGGAACCAGAAAAGACCCAAAAAATGTTAATTTGGGCTTAGGATGCTCTCCACAAGAAAAGGCTACGTTTGTTAAGCTGTTTAAAGAGTGCAAGGACGTCTTTGCATGGACATATGGTGACTTAAAAACCTTCAATACCGGCATCATCCAGCATGTAATTCCTTTGGAAAAGGATGTTATTAATCCCTACCAACAAAAGCTTCGTAAGATGCATCCAAGCCTAGCACTTTTCGTAAAGGAAGAATTAAACAAAATGTTGGACGCTAAATTCTTTTTTCTGGTCAGGAACACCCGCTGGATAGCCAATCTTGTGCCAATAAGAAAAAAAATGGAGACATCATATTATGGATAACTATCCTGTCCCTTCTATGGAATACATTCTTCAATGTGTTTCTGGGTCTGAAATGCTGTCCCTATTGGATGGGTTTTTGGGATATAATCAAGTGTTGGTGTCAAACAGAGATCAACTTAAGACAAACTTCAACACTAAATGAGTCATCTATGCATATCGTAAAATGCCGTTTGGAATTATTAATGCAGGTGCCACATTTCAGAGAGCTATGGACATAGCTTTCCGAGGATTGATTAACAGATCAGTCGTGGTTTACATGGACGACATTACTGTGTATTCGTACTACAAAAGGGATCATATTTATCACCTGAAACAAATTTTTGAAAGATGCCAAAGGTACAGAATATTGTTGAATCCTAAGAAGAGCGTTTTCGCAGTTACAGAATGGAGGCTACTGGGTCATATCCTCTCTAAGGAAGGGATTATTATCGATCCAGAAAGAATAGAGACCATCATGAGAATACAACCCCCTGCAAATAAAAGGGCAATGCAATATTTTTTCGGGAAGACTAATTTCTTTAGGAAAATTTTTTTAGGCTTCATAGAAATAGTGTGTCCCATTCAGCTAATGATGAAGAAATACGTCGTGTATAGGTGAAGCAATGAATCTAAGAGATCGTTTCAACGAATTAAGGAGGCCATCGCAGAAGCTCCTGCGTTGGTTAGCCCCAATTTTGACAAGGAATTCCTCCTGTACACTTTCACTTCTGATGTTTCATATGCCATAATCCTCACCCAAAAAAATGATAAAGGCAACGAAGTCCCCATTTCTTATATGAGCTCTAATCTTCAGGGAACCTACATTTTGAAAACTTTACAGGGAGAAACAAAAAATCTCCATGTTAATGGTCAACATCTTAAGAAATATTTCCAGTAGCCACCACATGGTGGTTACCTCCTAAGTAGGTTAGGATTTATTTTATTTTTTGCTATTAGCATAGTTATATTTTTCGTTTATTTTCTCATTTTTGTTTTTATGCAAAGTATATCTTCCTTTTGTTTTTGAACTTCAGTCCTTTTCAGCCATTTGATTTCGGTCTTTCAGTTTTGTTTTCACCTTTTGCAACTTTCTTTCGATTGCCCTCATTCGTTACCTTCAGCATTTTTGCTTCCCTCATTAACTTGCTGATGAGTTTGCAGATCCTAAATTCATTATTACCTTGCAAGTTGAACGAACCTTCGATGAGCCCATGAGAACTGGAAAATCAGCGGTAAAATTCAAATTGAAGCCACTCATTGGCATCTGTTGGGAACTAGGTAGGCTCTGTTGATAATCTGGATACCTGAAGCATGTAGGGACATCTTTATAAAACGAAAAAATGTGTAACCACGGTTGGACTGGCATGGCAGAATGCTGCATTTTTTTTTTTAAATCCCACCTAGACCTAGCCTATACTTGCCTATGAGATTTGTAGTTATTCTCCATTGGTTCCGTCCACCACACTAAATTTCCAATATCTGTCATCTACAAGGAAGCCTCATTTTATGTGCAAAGCTTGACGTCATATATCTTGTGGCAAATTTAATTGTGCTCTAGTCCTTGTGCTCAAAACTAGAAGGAATTATTTAAAATAAAATGAAATGTCGAGCCCTTGTGCCAATCTGGAAGGACAGGTTGTTTGGGAAGTTGGTTGGAGTAGGGACTGTTGCTAGACTCGGAGTACCAGTTGACACAACGAGCCCAACCTTGCTTAAGTGGTTTAAAAATATGGCATGATCCATGATTGTGCCCCATTCAATCATACAAAATTATAGCACTAAAAATTCTTACATAAAGTGCGGATAAACATATCTACATATATTCGTCAAGCTTGATGTGTGATAAAGAGTTGAGGTACACACCTAAATAGGTATTGACAAACCAGTGATGGCCCTGGAAGGATTTTGAAAGTAGAAAACAGGTAAAGGAGGGTCAATAAATCCCATAATATGACCATTGGAGAATGCCTGTCAAAACCCTATCAGTAAGTAGAAGCTATTTGTCTTTATCCCACCTAAAGCGATTAATGTTGAAGTGGAACCCATGCCTGTCCATCTATATAGTTTGCATTTCGAGTTTATCTTAACACCCTGATGTTCTACAGATCAAAGTTTATTTGGTAACAAAGATAACTAGTTCGCACAACAATTCACCATTTTGTTGTGGCCACAACCACTTTCGAGTGTTTTTGTTGTTCCCTCTAGGGAACAATTGTTGTTCCATAAAAGGAACAACACCTTTTTGGAGTGTTTTTGTTGTTCCCTCCAGGGAACAACTGCTCTTCCCTAAAGGGAACAACTCTTTTTTGAGTCATTTTTTTTTAGTTTTCACTATTCCCTCCAGGGAACAACACTTTTAGAGTTTGTTGTGGCCACAACCACCACCCTATTAAAACCTGCTCTAGGGGAAAATTTGAATGGATCCCTTGAGAAGTTTGATCTTTCATCTCTCTGAATGATAACCGTAGTTTTCAGATGGAACTATGTCCTCAGCTGAACGGTTCAATGGTTTATTAATTATGGTTGCAATCCGTTTTTAAGCATCAGTCCCCAAAAAATCATCCCGCCCTCTTGAGATTTAGAGCTGGAATGACTCATATAACCCCCAGTTGCAGAGTCTATCTCTTTATAAAAATTTTTATGAAGGTAAGGTTTGTTTTTGGGCGTTTCTGTCATATCTCTCATAATTATAGCTAATGTTAATTATTTCTGTAGACGAGGACCAAGAGAAGAAAAGCAAGGTCGATGAGATGATGCATAAGCATCAGGAATGGTTGGGGGAAAAGATGCAAGCGAGACCTAGACGAAATAGAGGAATTTATGACAAGCAACAGGGAAGGCATACACAGTGGGGAGCTACGCAACAGGTTACGGTGATTTCTTGTTGCTTATCCTCCCTCTAGCCCTTCCACTCTTGTAATTGTGCTTTCAATTGCAACTACTGACTTGCAAAAGGATCTTACATCCTGAAATACCTGTCCAAGAAAAGGAGGTACGGGCTCAGAGATTTGTTTCATATGTACAGTGTTCTGTGGATCCTAGAAAAATGCCTTCGTCTGTTAGATCTGTGCTAGTTTGATAAGGCTCGATGGACGGAAACAACTGCACAGCACTCTACCTCGCAATTTGTTGAAGAAACGTATGAGCACATCGAGGAAACTTTGAATGAGTATGAAGTCATTGTTGATCGTTGGCCTAAATGCTCGGTTGATTTCAAAAATGCAATCACAGTCATAGAGAGGTAAATACACATGAACAACATATAGCTAAACTCTAAAGAATTCTTCGAGATGCAAAGGGATCGAAAGGTGGTAATGAAATTCGAGAAAGCAACACAGCCTTTAAATGATCATAGCATGAACAGTACACCTAGTCCACATGATACCTCTACCAGCTGGATTTATTGCCATGTGCCATGGTTTTGGGACAGAATGGGGTACGACGTCCTAAAATTCTGAGAAGACAGGAAGCAGAACAGATGTTGGTATAAGAGTTCTTATGTCGCTCTGAGGACTCTAGATGACACCTCTGCACCATCGATGTCGATATTGCAAAGACATACTCCAGAAGAAAGGGATATGGAACCACCACAGTGCATAACGGAGGCATACTCTTTGTTAAGTGGAGGTACTCCTGACAGCGCAGATCCGTCAAGCTGTTGTTTCCTCCAAATATGCCTTAAATCATGCCAGATGTTTGATGATGAGCACAGTGTCTTCATTTTCCTATAGGAAATAATAGGGAATAACGTTCAGTCAATATAGGTGCAAAGAGATGGATTATAGTCATTCTTCTTTCTGTCGGCATCCATTCATTTCCTCCAGGAAATAAAACGCTCCAACAAATGTGGCCTCGACATGTCAGCGGTTTCATTGACCGTTCTATGTTTGTATATTTTAATTTGTATATTGAAAAGAACAGGAAGGTGGAAAGTCATGGAAGACCGAGGGTCAGTTGTCTTGCTACATAAGTATTACCTCTGGATATGGGTAATGGACTTTTTTTTGGCAGAAGAGGGGTCGATTTTATTATGCTAATAAAGAAGACTATTTCAATCAAGAAGAATCCTTTTTTTAGATTCATTTTCCTTTTTCTTTTATGTTTGGAATCAGGGTGTTGTGACTAGCATGAGGATATATATGTTTTTTTTTTGTGCACAGTGATAACAGACAACTTATGACTAGTCTTGGTTATTCGAATATAATTCGTTATCATGGTTAACTCATGAGCGGCCTCCAATTCGAAGCTATATTAAACATCAGTTGTAATTTTTATTTGTAGGAATAGGAATGTGTATTCTTGTATGAATAATTAGATTGCAATCAAGCTTAAATATAGTCTTGTTCATCGGTGAATTCAGTAATTGATTAATTTGGACTTGGAATCTATATATGATGTTTAATATCTTTTATTACGCTCCTGCAGGATAGATTAGAATAGTTAGGACTAGAAAAAGTGGGTAGAATCGATATAGATAGGACTTGATACATATAGGTTAGTTGTTTCTTTTGTTGATTTAATTGAAGTCTTCCTCCAAGATGCAATATTTCAACACCTATAACAGTTTACGGGATCTTTTAAAACCCATTGGAACTAGCCACTCCAAATGAAAGCGAATCTAATTAGGGTCTGCGATGGGGTTGGTTCCCTTTGTTGGCACCACAAAAATTAGTCGTGTCAATAGTTACATAATGAAAGTGGTAGACACCTCATCACCTATTATGGTGAGGATATGCAGATATATTATAAGATTCTCAAGCCCAATGAATATGCAAACAATTCCTTTTACACAAGATGGGCTAACCTTGACATGACCGATGTTATCAAGCAATGGTTTCGAGAACCTGCCAAGTTTCGCCATTACCCAACAATAGTTTATCCAACAAAGATCCTGAGAGACGTATATTAGTATTTTATAGCTATGTATTATTGGATGTTTGGGCATGCGAATGTTGAGGTATTTCAAGAGAATTGTTTATATATATTCAATCTGGTGGTGAACCATGGAAGAGCTTTTAACTAGGCATATATATTATCATTTGAGTTGGAAGGACAGGTGGGGTAGGTCAAAGCATCTTTGCAAGCAAATCAAGCTCCATAATTTTACATGTTTTCATATCTCTTGGATGGTATCTGTGCACGATATGCATTCTTGAAGTTGTATTGGAACTGAACTCCTAAAGAGAAGTTCCCAGTTTATGTCCATTGCAGGGTGTTATCAGAAGGAAGCTTGAGAGGGACGTACAAAAAATTCTTCGAAGATTTCTTTGCAGCCATCTTTCGCCTGATATTTGAGACCAATCCGGCATGCATGACTGATCAAGTGGAGTCTCTTCAAAATATTGCAGAATGGTTTGCAACTCTCGAGGGAACTTACATTAGATGCTTCAGATGTAAAACAACCCCTCATCTTATGCCACAATATGTGACAAACAAGGTGGTCATGCAGGAGGTGGAAAATCAACTGGACAAGGGACTATCAGGAAACCTTCATAGGAGGAAGAAATACCCTTGGCCCATATTTCCATTAAGAATTGGATTATATGAATTAAAGAGTCATAATACATTGGCATCCGCAACTAAAAATTTGAACCACCAAATATTTCCATGCATATGATCCTAAGCGAATTGTCAGGAAACATTGTGAAAGAATCGGGCATAATACAAGGTATTCATCGATATGTTTACCAGAGAATGGAAAGATAAAGAACTGGTACAATGTTAGAATGAAGACACATCTAGCCATGAACACCAGTTCACCTCACAATGCACCAACTCAATACTTGCAAGAGCAGGAACAGGAGGAGGAGGAGGAAACAATGCCTCAAGTAAAGAAGTTAGCTCCCAGGAAAAGGATCAGGTACTCATTAGGCGAGAGCAGCAGAAAATAGAAGTCGGTCCTCTAAACACAGGAGCTACACAAAAATATACAGAGAGGGGATAAGGAGAATAAGAGGAGAGTAGGAAGCAATATGAGTTTCACGAGAAGTAACTGATAGAAGAAGAAGAAAGGAGACAGATAGAGGAAGAACAACAAAGGCAGTATCAGGAGGAGGAAGCATTGCAAAGGCTGAAAGAAGAACAATTGACTCATGAACTAGAGGAGGAGAAATATGAGGAAGAAGACAGCATACATCCCATGGATGATGATTCCAATAATACAGGTGAAAAACCAAGCACAGGAGGACATCTTCCACTCGGAGAGATGGGAATTACACCTCCACCAGCAGACAAAATCACAGATGTTTGTAGTGTAACATTTGATTAGCTAAAAAAGAGGATCGTGCAGCAAAGACATAGGTACTTTCCTATGATCCTCAAAACCCAGTCTCAGTAGCGACAGAAAAGGTGACCACCTCCAACATTAGAAGAAATCTAAGGATAGTTATGGCAACGAATGTTGCATTCTCTACAATGGCACATGATAACTCAAATAATTTACTAAATGAGAATGCCAGGATAAGAAGAGAATTTGTTGTGATGAAGAAATAGGTAGAGCATCTTGCAATGAAGAACTAATGGTTGTTATCATAGAACTTCAATACCACATGATGGAAGTCATCCATGCTAGATGAATTGGGACCAATGGAGGATACCTTGGCACAACTATACAATGAGATGATACGTATACAGTGTTATGCAACTATCTCACAAAAAGATAGATCAACGAATTAAAAATTATCCTCTTCGAGGGGGGAACTTCCTTTTACATTAATGAATAGTTATTAGATGATACAAATGACAAGAGATCCTTTGTATATATAGGATTCTAAGTGGTCACAATATAATAAGATCCTTCATAACAATAATAATGTAAGGGCACAACATTAAAAATAATGGGCTTCTATGGGGCACAATAATATCAATATGGGGGCTACATGGGCACAATGATAACAATAAAGGGAAAACACTAGTTTTACAGGGACCTAACATGCCCCTCTCCCTCAAAAAAGTGTTGTCCTTAATGCTTGAGTAGTTTTGGATGCTTCTGTATAAAAATTCTCATCCTCCCATGTGGAATCTTCACTAGGTAAGTTCTTCCACTTAATGAGATACTCTGAAATTGATTGATTCCGTAGTTGTCAGGTTCTTGTTTCTGTGACTGCTTCAGTCTGAAATATGATTTTTCCTTCTTCGTCAGGTTTTGGCAACACTATTTGAACTGGAAGTTTGTCACTGATAACCTTCTTTAAGCATGCAACATGGAAAACTAGGTGTACTCAAGAATATGTGGGCAACTCCAATTTGTATGACATAGTACCAATCTTTTGCAACACCTTGTAAGGATTGTACTACTTGGGTGATAATTTATTATCATTCTTAACTTGCTTGAGAGACATTTTTTTATGGTTGTAGCCGGAAAAATACCTAGTCACCTACATCAAAACACCTTTCACTACGATGTTGATCTACATGTTATTTCATTCCATTATGTGCCAGAGTGAGGTTATCCTTTAAGAGTTGGAGAACTTGTTGTTGATGCTCTATATGACCTTCCACTACTTGAATGTTAGAATTTTCTCTTAAAGATGATGTGATGGATGGTGGATGATATCCATAAATTGCCATAAATGGAGTCATTTTTGCTACAGTATGGAAGGAAGTGTTATAACACCATTTAGCTAGAGGTAACCACTTAACCCATTATTTTTGTTTATCAGATACAAAGAAACGAAGATATCCTTCCAAAAATTTGTTCACTATCTTAGTTTTCTCGTTGGATTGAAGATGATAAGATGAGTTATGAGCTAACTAAGTACCAAGACAAGAAAATAATTTCGTCCAAAAATTTCCAATGAAAATGGGATCTCTGTCACTTACTATAATCTTGGGATTTCCATGAATCTTTTGAAATTTTTCCATAAATGCAGTAGCAATTGTATTGGCTTTAAAAGGATGATATAATTGACAAAAGTGTGCATACTTGTAAGTCTATCAACTACCACCATGATGACACTCTTTCCTTTAGACTTGGGTAAACATCTGATAAAATCCATTGAGAACTCCTCCCAATGCTAACTTGGAATGGCTTAAGGTTGTAACAAACCCAGGGTCTTAATTGTCTCAACTTTATTTTGTTGGAAAACCAAACATTCTTCCACAAACTTCTGAATATCAGATTTAAGGCCATCCCCAAAAAATTACTTCTTGACCCTATGGTAAGCTTTTAAAAATCTTGAGTGCCCTCCTAAGGGAGAGGTGTGAAATTCCAAAAGAATATTTTGTTTGAGTTGGGAATTCTTACAAAGATATAAGAAATCTGTGTACCATAATGAATCATATTTCCAACTAAATGTATCGAATGTAATGGCATCTTGTTGCAACTTTTGAATGAGTGACCACACCTCTTCATCATTCTGCCATTCATCCCTTGCTTCGATTATCCACTGAGGTTGGATAATAAAAATGGCACAAAGAAATACTTCCACATCCTCATCCTTTCTTGAGAGTGCATCTGCAACAACATTCTTCTTCCCCTTTGTGTAGATTATTTCAAATTCATAACCCAACATCTTTGTCACCCAATTTTGTTTCTCTTCTAAAGATAATATTTGTTCCAAAAAGTATTTAAGGCTATCATGATTTGTTTTTACCTTGAATTATCTTCCCATTAGGTAAGGTTGTCATTGCTTTAGTGTATGTAGTATTGCCAATATTTCCTTTTCATAAATAAGTTTGTGTAAATAATTTATTTTGATTGGATGACTTTCAAAAGCAATGGGTATTTGTTCTTGCATTAAAAAAACACCAATTCCATTTCTTTAAGAATCACATTCCACAATAAAAAAAAATTGTGAATTATGGCATAGCTAAGGTCGGTGCTTGAAACATTGCCTCTTTAAGATTTTCAAAGGCCTTCGTTGCTTTTGGAGTCCAAGAAAATGCATCTTTCCTCAGTAATGATGTTAGAGGTGCCACTATTCTCCCATAATTCTTAACAATCTTGCGATAATACCCTGTCAATCTGATAAATCCTCAAAGATACTTTATGGTTGTGGGGATTTTTCATTCCTTAATGGATTTATTTTTGTTAGGGTCTACATTAACACCTTCGTGAGATACAATATGACCCAAATATTCCACCTCCTATACTCCAAAGAAACATTTGGATGTTTTTTCATATAATAGTTTCTCCTCTAATAGTTTGAGCACCCTGTGAACATGTTGAACATGATCCTTCCAAGACTTGTTGTAGATTAGTATATCATCAAAAAATATTAACACAAATTTTCTAGGGAAGGCTTGTAGGTTTTAACCACGTACAGAAATTACCTACATACGAATTCTAAAAACACAGAAAATAAACAATGCGAGAGCATAACACATAAAACACATATACACAGAGATTTCCCCTGGATCCCAAAACTGAGACTACCAGCTTGATTTTTCATTATGTTCCTTTCAATGTTATAATACATATTTATACATGCTAAAGCATCCAACACCATGGACCGAAAACCATCGCGTCCAATACCATGGACCGAAAACCATCGCGTCCAAAAACATGTGCGAAAATCATGCACAAAACCATAGGTGGGTCTGCCCAACCTAACATAGGGTCCAAAACCAAAATTTTCCAGGGCGTTGCCCCGAACCCCATAAAGTGGGGTTACAATTACGCCTCAAATCCCTTATGACCCCCCCCGCCCCCCCCACTACACAATTGGCACAACAAAGGGGGGCTCTGTCCCCTCTCTAACCCCCGGTTAACTACGTGGGCTAGTCGTGGAAAGAATATAACACAACCCAACATTCTCCCACTTGTTGTTTTCTTTCCACAAGGGGCCACAAGAGAGCTTAGTCATTTTTCCAGTCCTTAAACGCCCATTGTCTCTCTCTACACCAAGAGAAATTCTCAGAGCTCACAGATTTTTCAATGCATCTGCAATATTCTTCAAAGTGTCCACCTTTACCAGCAACACCTTTTTGTCTTCTATCATATCCCTCACAAGGTGATATTGAACATCAATGTGCTTTGTCTTTGAATGATATGTAGGGTTCTTTGCCAAGAAAATTGCACTTTGGTTGTCACAGTCTATCCTTACAGCTCCTTGTACTAACCCCATACTTGAACACAATCTCTGCAACCAAACTGCTTCCTTGCTTGCATGAGTGGCTGCCATGTATTCTGCCTCTGTAGTTGATAGTGCCACTACAGATTGTTTCTTACTCATCCAACTGACTGCACCTCCAAATAGGTTAAGCACATACCCACTTGTAAATCTTCTCTGATCCGGATCTCTATCCTAGTCTGCATCAACAAAGCCACGAATATCCAACATTCTGTCCAATCCTGGTCTTCCTTGGTAGCACAAACCATAATCACTAGTGCCAGGCAAATATCTGAAAACCCGCTTCACTGTTGTCCAGTGCTCCTTCCCTGGTTTTGACATAAACCTTCTCAATACTCCCACTGCATGTGCAATGTCTGGTCTAGTATAGACCATTGCATACATCAGCCTACTGACTGCACTTTCATATGGAACATGGGACATGTCATCTTCCTCTTCTTGTGTCTTGGGACACTGTTCACACTGTTCAGCAGATAACCTCACACCTACAGGAATAGGAACCTTCACCGATTTACTATCCTGCATATTAAACCTCTGCAGTATTGTCTCGACATACTTCCTCTGGTTTAACCCTAGCTTCCTCTTTGCCTGATCTCTTTTAATTTCCATGCCCAAAATATAGTTTGCAGCACCAAGATATTTCATGTCGAATTTGGAGGACACTTGGGTCTTCAAATCTTGGATAATTTCCTTGTCATTTCCAACCAGCAACATATCATCCACATGCAAGACCAAATAAATAACATGGTCACCAATTAATTTAAAATACACGCAGTGATCTGCTTTGCTTCTGTTGAAGCCAAGTCCCCGTATAAATGTATCAAATTTCTGATACCACATCCTTGGTGAGTATTTTAACCCATACAAAGACTTCTTTAACTTGCATATTATTTCTTTCTTACCCTGCATCGCAAAGCCTTTAGGTTGCTTCATGTATATTTCCTCTTCCAGATCCCATGATCCGGATTTAAACAGGAACGCAACATATTACAGAGATAACCATATACAAAAAGATGCAGCGGAAATAATACTTCATTTCATTAATGGAAAATACTGAAATATGCTTACAACCAGAAATGGAAATAAACCAGCTAGGGCGATGGTAGCTTATCTCTGAGAAGAGATGTGGTGGCTACATGCCTCTGAACTGTGTTACAATGAGGCTCGAAGGCCTATTTATTATTGAGAAACAATGGAAAACCCTTAACATTCCAAAACCTAACCCTAGAAGATGAAACACCAAACTGTGGGCCCCGTTTGGGTAAATTGGTACACCAACTTCCCAGGGTCGTAACTTTGGCATACGATCTCCGTTTGACGCGTACAATAGCTCGTTAGAAAGATCTATCCGAGCACTGCCACTTTGGGAGGCAACATCGGTCCATGGACCCATGTTGCCCCAGATTTCCCAAAAAACGTCGTTTAGGGCCTCAAAACGGCTCCGGAAGTTCAGGACCCGAAAAACTGCTAAAAATAGTAAGTTGTGCTACAATTAAGGAAACTGAAAATGCTAAGAGAAACAATGGTGGGGGTCCAGGTGGACTTGGCAGGTGGCCACCAATATCCACCTGGATCATCCCCATGAAGAAATGTTGTCTTCACATCCATCTGTTCTACCTCAAAATCAAAAGCAGCAGCAACAGATAAAAGTAATCTAATAGAAGTTACCTTGGCAACAGGAGAAGAAATATCACCAAAATCAATTCCCAACACCTAGGAATAACCTTTTTCTACCAACCGAGCTTTGTATTTCTCCACCTTTCCTTCTGCATTTGTCTTCTTCTTGAACACCCATTTGCTACCAATGGGTTTCCTTCCAACTGGCAACTCCACCAGATCCCAAGCCTCATTTTTGTGCAAAGATGCCATTTCACCAACCATGGTCTCTTTCCAGAGTTTGCCATCCTCTGAATCTACTGCTTCCTTCATAGTTCTGGGATCATCGTTAGTAATAGATAAAGAAAAATTTGAACAAAAAGCAGATGGACTATACCTTTCTGGCTGCCTTCTTTCTTGAACTGATCTTCTCACACCTGAAGTTTGTGGCTCTTCATATTTTGATTCCTCTTCTGTTGTAGAGTCTAATTCTTCCTCCTTAAGCTCAAACTCTATCTTCTCAGGTTCCTTTGGTTGGAATTCATGTTTAATAACATCTTTTACCTCTCTGAACACCACATCTCAGTTGTACACAACCTTCCGTGTGACTAGTTTCCAAAGCCTATAACCCTTTAAACCATCCTTATACCCAATAAAGATGCACTTTTCAGATTTACTATCCAACTTGGTTCGTTTCTCCTTTGGAACATGTACATATGCATCACATCCAAATACCCTCAGATTTGAAAGAGAGGGTTTCTTACCAATCCATACCTCTTGTGGAGTCTTATCCTCCAAAGCTAATGAAGGTGACCTATTGACCAAGTAATATGTAGTATCCACCGCCTCTGCCCAGAATTCTTGTCCTAACCTAGCACCACTGAGCATGCTTCTTGCGCTTTCCATCAACGTCTTATTCATTTTTTCTGCAACTCCATTTTGCTGAGGTGTATATGGAGTAGTCTTCTGTTGTGCTATACCACTCTTCTTACAAAATTCTTCAAATTACTTGCTGCAAAACTCTCCACCATTATCTGTCCTCAGCACCTTTATCTTCTTCTACGTCTGATTTTCCACAAGAGCCTTAAATTCTTTAAACCTATCAAAGGCTTCAGATTTCTTCTTAAGGAAATATATCCATGTATTCCTTGAGAATTCATCTATAAATGATACATAGTACATAGACTTAGCCAGTGAAGGAACCTTCATAGGTCCAAACACATCACTGTGCACAAGTTCTAATATCTGTTTCGCCCTCTTACTACCAGAGGGGAAACTCACCCGATTCTGCTTCCCATATACACAATTTTCATAGAAATCAAAATCCAGAGAGCTATTACTCATACCTTCTACCATACCTTTACCATGAAGTATTCGAAGGCCCTTCTCTCCAATATGTCCAAGCCTTTGATGCCACAACATGGTCTTCTCTCCAGAGACCACTAGATTTTCTGCTCCACTTTCAGGAACCACAAAACTGTTGCAACCATCAATAATAGTGCTACCTTGTAGCTTGTACAGAGTTCCAATTTGAACTCCCCGCATCAATACCAGTCCTCCCCGAACCATTTTTCAAGTATCCTTCTTGAACATTGTTTTTACACCTGCATCATCCAACTTGCTTACAGAAATCAGATTTCTGGCTAATGCAGGAATATGTAGAACACCCAGAAGTGTTCTAACCCTTCCACCTTGCAAGTTCAACTTTACTTTTCCACAACCAATGATTCTAGCCTTCCTATCATCCCCTAAGAAGACATCACCACCATCATATTTCTCATACTCGCAGAACCATTCTCTATGGGGAATGAAGTGAAAGGATGCACCTGAGTCAATCAACCATGCCTCATGATCTACATGTGTACTTGAAAAACCCAAGTACACATCCCCACCTTCATCTGAGGTGGTTTTTGCCTCTGTAGAAGGAGCATCATCAGATCCCTTTCCTTTATCAGGAGCTTTAGATTTACAGTCCCTTTTGTAGTGCCCTTCCTTTCCGCATTTCCAGCACACCACCTTTACAGGTTTTCCTAGAGATTTAGATCTCCCACTCGATGACTTATTTTTGTTTCTATTCTGGGACCGTACTTGTATAGACAAGGCATCACCATTATGGCTCTCCATATTTTTCCATCTCATCTCCTCTGTCGGCAAGGATGAGACTGTTTCATCAAACTGCAAGGCAGTTGCATTGCTACCTATTGCAATAACCAAACTATCCCATGCATGTGGTAGAGAACACAACAAACTGATGCACTTATCTTCATCTGAAATTTTAATATCAATAGATGCTAACTGACTTACCAAAGTATTAAATGCGTTCAGATGCTCTGTCACAGAGTCTCCACCTTTCATCCTCAAGTTATACATATTTTTCTATAGGAACAGTTTATTCACTAGAGACTTAAATTGGTACAAAGTCCTTAACTTGTCCCACAAAGCCTTCGCCGTAGCTTCCCGTGATACATTCAGTAATACTGAATCTGAGACACACAATCGTATTGTGCTCTTTGCCTTCCGATCTGACTTCTTCCATTCTTCATCGGACACTCCCGTTGGTTTAGTAGCCAGATCTATCGCGATCCATTGATCTTTATCCACCAATAGATCCTCCATCTTGAGTTTCCACAACTCAAAACTCTGACCATTAAATTTCTCGATCTCTATCTTTCCACTGCTCGCCATCTTCTTTCACTACCAGAATCAATCTCACAGATCTCCCACTGAACAGGGTCTACCATAGGCCCAAGCGAAGCCCCTCAGCAACAAAGGCGTCCCCTTGAAGCCAAAACTGCTCTGATACCAAATGTAGGTTTTAACCCCGTACAGAAATTACTTGCATACGAATTCTAAAAATAGATAAAATAAACAATGCAAGAGCATAACACATATACACAGAGATTTTCCCCTGGATCCCAAAACTAGGACTACCGGCTTGATTTTTCATTATGTTCCTTTCAATGTTATAATACATATTTATACATGTCGAAGCATCCTATACCATGGGCCGAAAACCATCGTGTCCAAAAACATGTTCGAAAATCATGCACAAAACCATAGGTGGGTCCGCCCAACCTAACATAGGGCCAAAACCAAAAATTTTCGGGGCGCTGCCCCGGACCCCATAAAGTGGGGTTACGGGTACGCCTCAAATCCCCTATGACCCCCCCCCCCCTTGCTACACAATCAACGCAACGAAGGGGGGCTCTGTCCCCTCTCTAACCCCCTAGTTAACTATGTGGGCTAGTTATGGAAAGAATATAACACAACCCAACAAGGCTTTGAAAATGGAATTCATCAAACCTTGAAATGTGGGAGGTGCATTTGTAAAGCCAAAAAGCATGACCAAAAATTCATAATGACCCTCATGAGTTCTAAATGTTGTTTTCATAATGTCTTCAATATTCATTGTAATTTGATGATATCCTGAACAAAGATCCAACTTGGTGAAGTAAATTTCTCCATGTAATTCATACAACACTTAATCAATGATAGGAATGGGAAATTTATCTTTAATAGTGAGCTTCTTGAGCTCCCTATAATTTGGAAACATATGCCATGATCCATCTTTCTTGTGCAACAATACCACTGGAGCAGAGAGAGAACTTTGACTAGGTTGAATTATACCATCCTCTAGCATTTCTGCAACCATACATTCGATTTCACTATTTTGGGCATAAGGGTATCTGTAAGGCCTAATGTTTGGAGGAACACTTCCTAGAATCAAGTAAATAGCATGATCATGATCACAAATAAGTGGGAGGACTTAGGGAGTCTTAAACACCTTGGAATGATTGTCCAAGACTTTTTCGAGATCTGGAGAAATATATTATTTCAAAGTTTGAACCTCTAGTGAGCATAATTGTGCAATTACACCCCGTTGTTATTTCTTCAGAAGATTTGTCATTCCAGTAGAGCTAATTTTCTTTCCCAGTTTCCCTATGATACCCTTTAATTCAACTTCCATTCATTCCCAAAAATATTTCAAGAAAAGTTCTTGAAAATTGAAAGCTATTGTCCCCAAAGATTGTAACCATTGGACTCCTAGTACAATGTCAACAACACCCATTGGAATGGAAAGAATTGGACTATTCAATACATATTCCCCCATGGTTAGGTTGATCTTATGGAACTTTCCGGAGAAATTTATAGTTCCTCCATTTGCAAACATCACTTGACACTCTGGTGCTGGATATAGGAAGAAATTCAATTCCTTGGCTATCTTAGAATGAATAAAATTATGAGTACTACCAGAATCAATCAACGCTATTACCTTTTTCTTATTGGTATATCCTTCTATCTTGAGAATTTTAGGAGTGGTAATTCTTGTCAATGCATTACAAGATATGGTCAGATGCATCTATTCTTTCTCTGGGGTTGGTTCCTAGAATATATCCTCCTCTTTTGATGTTTCTTGTTCCTTTTCTTCCTCCTCTTCACAATACATGTAGAAAAATTTATTCTCGGCACACTTATGTCCTTTAGTGTATTTTCTATGACAACTGTAACAAAACCCTTTTTCTCTTTTTTCATCCAATTGTTGTGGTGTCAACCTTGTAGGTTGTGGAAGACTAGGAGCAACAACACTTCCATGTTTATAGTTGTGAGTGGTAGACTTCTTTGTTGCCATAATTTTTCTTTCAACTTTTCTTGCCACCATGAATGTCTTCTCTAATGAATCAGGTTCTGAAAGGTGAACCTCATGTTAGATGTTATCTTTTAATTTCCTTAAGAAGACATCAATCCTATGCTCCTCTAGAATAGTGGTTAGTCTAATATTCAATTTTTGGAAGTCTTCAATGTGCTCCGCCATTGAACCCTTTTGTTTGAAAGTTATCAATTGGCTAAAGAAGGTGTTTATCTTTGTATATTCATAATGTGTTATCATTTCCTTCGTAAAAATGGACTAGGTTACAAGTAGTTTACGAGAACAAAGTCATATATACCATACAAATTGATTTTGTTCTAAATATAAAGACGCAATACGTACCTTTTGCGAGGGTTGCACATCCTATAGGTCAAAATATTTCTCCGTCTATTGTATCCATGTTACTAGATCGTTGCCATCAAACTTCCTCATCCCTATATTTGGAATGTGGTGGTTCTTAAACCCCACATTGGAGTCTCTAAAATTTTAATTCATATTCCTTTTGTCTTCATCATGATTTTCATGGATTACCTTGTCACCACCGGGAATCCTTTTTTACAACAACTTTGTCAAACCTTCCTTCAAACCTTCCATGTTTGCTTTTAAACCCTTCATGTCACCTTTTAAACCATCCATGTACCTTTTATTTCTTCTTTTAAACCATCCATGTACCCTTTTATTTCATCTTTGGTTCCTCTTTGTGAGAGCGAAATTTGTTGCAGTTCGTCCCATAATTTTGATATATCATGCTACAATTATTCCTCTGAATGCATCATAGTAGAGATTTATGAGGGCTTAATGGGTGTTGAATACTTTTTCTTAGGAGGAATTTTAGAACCCAATACTGATATATATGCTTCAATATGTTGTTGGAATCACTTCAAAATTATTTTTCATATAAATGTTATGAAATTTAAAATAAAAATACACAATTTTTTCTTTCTTTTAGGATCACTATCTTGAAACTGTTGTAACTCTATAATTTCATATCTCTAAGCTCTAAACTTTCGTCCTGTCGTATCCATTTGAGTCTTATTTCCAACCTCACAAATATGACCGAGATTGGATTCTTCAAGAAAGAGTTATGTCAAATCTCCCACGATGACCTAATTATGGACTAGTTCAGCAGAGTGAAGTTGTATTGGATGCCATGTGTCACTGTTTCAACCTTTGGCCCTGAAATTGATACACTAAAAACAGCAATATGTGAAATTTCAGTAACTTTTTACAGAATTCAAATCCAATGCCTGAAACCAAAGTTATGATGATTTTCCCTAGGTGACCTATTTGAGAGTGAATTCTGGAGCCTACAAAAACACTATCTTCCTCTGATCATATCTTTGAAAATATACGGAACCAAGCTTTGAAATTTTTTAACAAAGTTCATCACGATTTTGTATCCACGTGGTAAAAATTTCAGCTTCTTAATCCTCGTATAAAAAATGTTATAGCAAAAACTCGAAGATGAATTGTTTGAAGAAGTGAAACCCTAGAATCCAAAGCTCTCATACCAAATGTTACGCAACCATCTCACAAAAAGATAGATCAACAACATAAAAATTATCATCTTTGAGGGAGAACCTCCTTTACATTACATAAATGAATAATTCTTAGATGATACAAATAACAAGGGCTCCTTTGTATATATAAGAGTCTAAGTGGTCACAATATAATCAGAGCCTACATAACAATAATAATGTAAGGGCACGATATTGACAATAGTGGGCTTCTATGGGGCACCACAATAACAATATGGAGGATACAAGGGCACAACAATAAAAATAAGGGGGATACACTGGTTTTATAGGAAGAATAAGAGGAGAGTAGGAAGCAAGATGAGTTGCTTGAGAAGCAACTAGCAGAAGAAGAACAAAGGAGGCAGATAGAGGAAGAACAATAAAGGCAGTCTTAAGAGGAGGAAGCAACGAAGAGGCTGTAAGAAGAACAACTGACTCATGAGCTAGAGGAAGAGCTGAATGAGGAATAAGAAACCATCCATCCCATGGATGATGAGCACTATACTCCAGGTGAACAACAACTCACGGGAGGGCATCTTCCACTTGGGGAGATGGGAATTACACCTCCACCAACAAACATAGTCACAAATGTTTTCAACGTAACATTTGATCAACTAAAGAAGAGGATCATGCAATAAAGACATAGGTCCTTTCCCAATGGTCCTCATAACCCAATCTCAATAGTGATAGAAAAGGAGATCACCTCCAACACTAGAAGAAATCCAAGGACAATTACGGTAGCGAATGTTGCATTCGCTACAACAGTACGGATAACTCAGATCATTTGCGAAATGAGAATGGTAGGATGGGAAGATAACTTGTTGTGATGAAGCAACAAGTAGATCATCTTGTGGCAAAGAACTAGTGGTTGTTATCACAGTACATCAATAGCACAGTATGGAATTTAGTCATGCTAGATGAATTGGGAACAAATGGAGGATACCTTGGCATGACTATACGATGAGATGGTACTTACACAGCATGTCATGTCTCCTCTCATTATAATTCAATAGAATTCATAGGAAGTGGTGAAACTCTTGAAGATAACAACCAGAGCAGTGGATCAGATGCAGGAGTGGACTGCCAAATATCCAAATTCCTCGGAGAATTTGGAAAAGAAGGATAAGCTCTACGTGGAAATAAATAGAGTGCAATTAATACTCCACCTACATAATTTCTCACATATGGGAGTACAATCGGTTAACGTTATGGCTACATAATGGGTTTGAGTCTCTTATATAGAAGCACGGGATGCCTACCATCAAATCCCTTGAATAAATTAGAGATTACACAGAACAAATCAAGCAAGTAACAAAACGAGAAGGCCTGGAAGTGACCAAAGATGTTATTCAACAATATGCCTTTGCACTAGTCAAAGCACAAATGAAGCTTTCATGGATATAGAATAATGTCCAATCGAGCTCCAAGAACATATTGTTTGAGGAATTGGAGTTAAGGGCACATTACAAAGGAGACTTTCCAGACCAGATCGAAGCCAAAACAAAGGAGTTCAGAGCATGGCACACTTATATCACAAATGAACTCCATGAAGAAACACATGATCTATCCATTTGATGAGTTTTGTCTTATTAGGACATTTTCTCGTGTGTAGATTGTCTTATGTAATAAATGATATGTAATGAAGTTCAAGGGACATAAGTGGAATATGAAAAGCCACACATTGGAATGTAATGAGTCATATTAGAATATGAATAGTCATAGGAACTCAAGAGTCATGTGGAAGCTCAAAATTCATTGTGTTTATTATAAGTAGCTCCTCATAACTTAAACAAAGGGCTTTCGTTTGGGATTTGTGGGGAGGCTTAGCCTTGGATTCTCTTGTACTACATAGGAGATAGATTATTCTTTAGAGAAGCAAGTTGTGGCTTTGTGTTCCACTATTTTATACAGTGATTCACTTATGTAATAGAATACTTCGGATCTCTCACTTATTATCAAAAGCTCAATGAGTTAGCATTCCTTGATTATATAATCAAGGAGAACCCTTGGATGACCATGACCTCGATGCTTTTCTTCTTTCTAAATTATATGGTAATGGTCGTTCAAGTAAGTTGGATGAACCTTTGTTCCTACATGAAGATTTGGATTTATTGAAGTTTCAAAAGGAGTCTGATGTGATCATCGAAGATTTTCTTTCAGGTATAACTCCTTTTGATCAAGAAGATGATATTCTTATCATTGAAGATTTTTGTAGTAATCTTGAAAATATATATTTTTTTTATTCTCACAATGTAAACATTGAATGTTGTCTCAATAAGCAGTTGACCAAGTCTCCTAATAATTCAAAGACAAGTTGGGTGATTAAGGAACTTCAACCAAGGATGATGGTTATGTCAGGTCCTAGTCACCATGATGATGTTGATAATTTCGGTCATTCTTTTATTTATCTGCATAACTTTTTCATCCATGTCATCACATGGGATGACGATGCCTTCCTGAGGGATGCTTATTTTATTCATATAAAAAATTTCAACCCATAGGGAAGGAAATTTAATTTGATTATTGAACTTCCACCTCTTCATCTCATGTCAAGAAAATGTCTAATCTATAATGAATAAACAAAGAAGAATATCAATGAATCTTTTCCATCATTCATCCAAGAATCCTACACGCACAACAACTTGGATCGTGGTCAACCTAAGAATATCATGTATGACATGGATCTGTCTCTCTATAATCTTTCTTGAATATCTTTCCGTAAAGGTTGTGTTGGGTCCCTATAATACTAGTGATTACCCCATTACTATTGTAGTTATACCCCTTATTAATATTGTTGTGCCCCTATTGCGCCCATATTGTTATTACTGTGCCCCATAGAATCCCTCTATTGTTATTTTTGTGGCTTTATATTATTATTGTTAGGTCGGCTGGATTACATTGTAACTCCTTAGACTCCTATATATAGAAAGGAGGTTTTGTCATTTGAATCATCCAAGAATTGTTCATTTATGTAATGTAAAGGAGGTTGCCCCCTCGAAGAGGCTGAATTCTAAGGCGTTGATCTATATTTTCTATCTTTTCTTGAGCTGGTTTCATAACAGGTTGTTCCCATTATCCTTTGCATATTTATTAGAAATCACCTTTTAGTCTGAGCCCATGTCTCGTGGCTTGTATTTGCACATGATTTTTTGAGTATTGTATGGTCATAAGCCCAGTGATTATTTTTTTTGTGGGGTTCCTCTTTTGCTAGAGAATATAAGTGTAATGAATTATTGTGTGTGTGCTTCCTGTTTTCACATGTCTGTGCAGATGCTTGGACAATTCCTCATGTTCACTACACTACCTTTTGTTGAGGTTTTGCACGATCACACCTTAGGGTCTAAAGGTCAAGAGTAGCTTATATGTCTGCACTGGAAGTTCCACTTTACATGATCCAACCTTGTATTGTTTAGTTTAGGATAGGTTAGGTGGCATGTAGTTAGATTCACTTCATTATCCTTTTGTTCTTCAAATTGAAATTTTATTTTAATTTCGATTGTTTTGAGATTTGAAATGGATAGGCTAATATTTTGTGAAAGTAAAATTGAAGAAGCTTGCAACTATTGGATTATATATCTCCCTCTTCCTTGATTTATTTTACATCTTTCAAGTCAGTGATTTTCTGAAGGAAAATACAATCCTTCAGTTGGGAAACTGTAAGAAAATCAAGAAACCCACATCTATTTAGCTTTCTCATTCACACACTTGATCTTGTTAATAATGGTGTGTTCTTACTTATCTATATGTGTAGAATAAGATAAGGTGAAAACTTTTAGCGATTAAAGCATTAGAGGTCTAAAACCTGTCTCTAAAGGAACAACCTCCTCAACTCTCAATAAGTCGAGATCCCTCTTCCACTCGTTCAAATAATAATAAGTGTTGATGCACAATCCTATGAAATAAATAAATTAAATATATATATATATATATAATAAAAGGGTGAAAGAAGATAAAGGCTTCCTGCATAGGGAGGTGAAACAAGCAACTTTGTCGAGGTACCGTCCATACCTCTTGGCAGTGGAGTAATGCCAGGAATGTAAAAATCACGCTTTGATTGTTTTATTTCATTATACTAAATTACCCTTACTTACATTGACATGATATTGATTTGGCTTGCTTTATGATTATGTCACATCGAGTAGTGGAATAAAGGAGACTATATCTTTAACCGGGAAAAGTGGAGAGCTGAAGGTAACTCATTGATCAAATCAACACTCCCTAGAGAAATGAGACTTTGTGCTTACAATGAAACCATTTAAGAGAAGCTGGGGTTCTCCTAGTGTGTCGCCAATGTTGTCGCTATGACAACAACCCTCCAAAAAAATTTCCTATGTCAATTTTGGAGCCTATGCTAACTATTGTTTCAATCCCCTGCGCGTTGTCATCTGGTTTGATTTGTTATTTGAGTTTTTTATACATCCTCCTAAGTCAATGTGTCTCAAGAGTCGTCACTTAACCATTAGAATCATTTGAGTTAGTAAGTTTTGGTTAAGTGAACTCACATTCTTTCTTGACTTAGAATCTTTCCTTCTAGTCATGTGCACACTCACAAAAGCATACAAAAGTGGAAAAAATAAGCAAAAAGCAAGAAAATCTCTCACAAAAGAAAAATCACACTTTGACTTTATGAAGGCTTTCACTTGAGGTGAGTGCACTCTCTTTGTGCTTCGAAAGTGAGCCCTACTTGGGAAAATTCCTTCAGGTTGAACAAGCCTGCACCTACCTGGGCACACTCCTTTGTGATGAAGACTTGTGCCATATCTCGTTGCATGCATGATCCAAATTGTTACATGAGGGCGCACTCCTAGAAAATATTAACCGCATTAACTCCTTCTTAATTGATCCTTTCATCTGACAACAAGTGGAACTCATGAATGAGTTAGTTTTTCATGTTGATATCTTTAAACAAACTCAGCTAATCATTCCTTCATCATCATTTCATCTAAGTGCACAGCTGGAAAGTCATCAAGCGCTTCATCAACTAGTCTAGCAAGTAAGTTTGCATGCTCAAATTTTACTGCTTTTTATGAGTTCACTGTCAAATATTGCTTTGTTTGCTATCAATTTCTTGTTTTGTAGTGTGTTTATTGGAATTCTAGTTTGATCTTCATCTTGAAAGTGTTCATTTACTGTCGCATGCAAGAAACCTTTCACATTCTTGAAACTCTTCATCTTCCACCATGCATGCAACAACAACTTATATAGCCTTGCAAATCATTCCTCTCCTATCTTAGCATTAATTTTTGCTTTATGTACTTGTTTCTAGGCTCTTTTTACGTAGAGTGCACTCCCATAGCTTGAATCTTCTCCAGTCTCGAAAACTACGCCCTGTTCAACCCATTTTTATTCCTAGGAAAATGGGTGCATCACAAAGTCCCAAAGCTTTTCCCTTTAGCACTTCAGAGTGCTACAATTTTCCCTTCTTTCCTTAGGGCACATGGGTTCATCACAAAGGAATGAAGCCTCATCATTCAGCCTTTCAACATGAGATAGTGCACCCTCTTTTTCCTTGAGCACATAGGCGCACTTTGAAGACTTGAAGCTCCCTTTTCCTTATCCTTCATTAGTTCATAGTGTGACAATGTGCCCTCCTTGTCTCCTGGAGTGCATGGGCACATAGGGAATACCTGAAGATATATTTTCTCATTCTTTCTACTCTTTAGTGTGCTACAATGTGCCCTGGCTGATTTTTTCCTCTTTCTTGAGTGCACTAGTGGACCATGGAGCCATGAATGACCATGCATGTATCTTCGTACTTCGAGAGGTGCCCTCCTAGTTCTCATGTTTATTTATTCTTGCATGGAAGTTGGTGAGGTGTATTTTTTCTTGGATGGTCTAACCTCGACATGACCAATGTTATCAAGCAATGGTGTCGAGAACCCACCAAGCTTTGCCATCACCCAACATCAGTTTTTCCAACAAAGATCCTAAGAGGCATATATAAATATTTGATATCTATGTATTGTTAGATGTTTGGGCACAAGAATGTTGAGGTGTTCCAGAATTGGATATATACACTCAATCTGGTGGTGAACCATGGAAGATATTTTAATTGGATGGATATATTATTGTTTAAGTTGCAGCAACAGGTGGGGTGGGTCAAATCATCTTTGCAAGAAAATCAAGCTCCAGAATTTTACATGTCTGTATATCTCTTGGATGGTATCCATGCACGATATGAATTCCTAAATTTGTATTGGAATTGGACTCCTAAAGAGAAGTTCCTAGTTTATGTCCACTACAAGGTATTATGAGAATGAAGCTTCAGAGGTGCGTACAACAGATTGAATGAACACTTCTTTGCAGCCATATTTCGCTTGATATTTGAGACCAATCCACGATGCATGATAGATCAAGTGAAGAGTCTCTTCAAGATATTTTAGACTAGTTTGTAGCTCTCAAGGGAACTTACATTAGATGCTTCGGATGTCAAGCAGCCCCTCATCTTATTCTGCAATATGTGACAAACAAGATGGTCATGCAGGAGGTGAAAAATTAGCTGGACAAGGGATTGTTAGGAACCCTTCATAGGAGGAATAAATCCCCTTGGCCCATATTTCCATTAGGGATCGAATTACATGAATTAAAGAGTCATAGGAGATTGGCATCTGAAACTAAAGAGCTGAGTTGCCTACACTTTGCCACCAAATATTTCCATGCATATGATCCTAGGTGAATTGTCAGGCAACATTGTGAAAGGATCAAGCATAATACAAGGTATTCATCGATATGCCAACTAGAGGATGAAAAGATAAGGAATTGGTATAATGCTAGAATGAAGACACTTCCAACCATGAATAGAAATTCACCTCATGATGCACCATCTCAGGACTTGCAGGAGCAAGAATAGGAGGAGGAGGAAACAATGCCTCAAGTAAAAAGTAAAGAAGTTGGATCCTAAGAAAAGGATCAGGTACTCATTAGGCGAGAGCATCATAAAATGGAAAGTTGATCCTCTAAACATAGGAGCTACAAAAATAGGCTAGAGAGGAGAGAAGGAGAAGAAGAAGAGGAGAGCAGGAAGTAGGATGAGTTTATCGAGAAGAAACTAGTAGTAGAAGAAGAAAGGAGACAGATAGAGGAAGAACAACAGAGGTGGTCTCAAGATGAGGAAGCACCATAGAGGCTAGAAGAAGAACAATTAACTCATGAACTGGAGGAGGAGCAATATGTGGAAGAAGACACCATCCAGCCTAGTGATGATGATCCTAGTACTTCAGGTAAACACCCACTCACAGGAGGACATCTTCCATTCAGAGAGATGGGTATTACACCTCCACCAGCAGATAGAGTCATAGATGTTTGAAGTGTAACATTTGATCAACTAAATAAGAGGATTGTGCAATAAAGACATAGGTACTTTTCCAATGATCCTCAGAACCCAGTCTCGGTAGTGCGGACAGAAAAGGTGATCACCTCAAACACTAGAAGAAATTTTAGGGTAGTTATGGAAGTGAATGTTTCATTCGCTACAATGGTTCAAGATAACTCAGAGCATTTTCTAAATGATAATTCCAGGCTGAGAAGAAAACTTGCTATGATGAAACAATAGGTAGAGCATCCTGCAGCAGAGAACCAATGACTATTATCATAGAACTTCAATACCGCAAAATGGAAATCAACCATGCTAGATGAATTGGGACCAATGGAGGATACCATGGCATGACTATACAATGAGATGATACTTATACAACAGTTCATGGCTCTTCTCATTGGAATTCAAAAGAATGAACAAGAATTGATGAAACTCCTTAAGGTAGAAACGAGCACTGTTGATGAGATGTAGGAGTGGACTACCAAATATCCAAATGCCTCGGAGCATTTGGAAAAGAAGGATAACCTCTCCACGGAAATAGATAAAGTTCAATTGAGACTCCACTTACAAAATTACTCACATTTGGGAGTATAGTCAGTTAACATTGTGGCTGCATATAACCGACTGCATAATGGGTTTGAGTCTCTTACATAGAAGCACAAGATGCACACCATCAGATCCCTTGAAGCAATCAGAGGCAGGGAGGTCATCTTTCAGGAGATCAGAGATTACATTGAAAAAATCAAGCAAGTAATAGAACAAGAAGGCTTGGAAGTGACGAAAGATGTTATTCAACAGTATGCCTTTGCACCAGTCAAATTAGCGCACATGAAGATTTCATGGTTGTTGAATAATGTCCAATCGAGCTCTAAAAACATATTTTCAGAGGAAGTGGAGGTAAGGGCGGACTACAAAGGATACTTTCTAGACTATATCGAAGCCATCGAAAAGGAGTTCATGTCATGGCACACTTATATCACAAATGAAATCCTTGAGGAAGCACATGACCTATCCATTTGATGAGTTTTGTCTTTTAGCATTTTTCTCTTATTAGGCCACCGTCTCATGTGTAGATTGTCTTATGTAATAAATGTTATGTAATGAAGTCCAAGAGACACAAGTGGAATATGAAAAGCCACACATTGGAATGTAATGAGCCATATTAGAATATGAATAGTCATAGGAACTCAAGAGTCATGAGGAAGCTCAAAATTCATTGTGTTTATTATAAATAGCTCCTCATAACTCAAACAAAAGGCTTTTGGTAGGGATTTTTGGGGAGGCTTAGCCTTGGCTTCTCTTGTACTACATAGGAGATAGATTATTCTTTGGAGAAGCAAGTTCTAGCTTCGTGTTCCACTATTGGATACAGTGATTCACTCATGTAATAGTGTACTTGGGATCTCTCACTTATTATCAGAAGCTCAATGAGCTGACATTCCTTCATACATGTATCGTGTATATAGTTCAACTATTATGGTTATGTATACGATATATGTTGCTTAATTTACATTCTAGGTTAATGAACTATTTCGTTGCTTAGCTATGGTTTTTATTGAATGAATGTTTTTATGCTTTAATGATTGTTGTCTATCATGTGGAATAATTTGCAGGTAACCAATAAGTCCCTGTTTTATCCCTGGGTCCCCCTTTAGGATAATACTATTACTTTTCTAACTGTTGTCTCATTTCCCTCACCATTCGTGGAAGTTTTCCCATACTCCTTACATCAAGCATCTCGCAAATCTCACATTCTTGTTGCCCCAAAGAGGCATTGTATTCTCTTATGTCATATTGTAACCAAGGAACTTCTTAGAAAACCATTTTAATGGTGGTCAGGTCGTATGACCATATGGGACTCCTACACCAATGGTGTGTGGTCTAATTGGAACTTCACATCGAGGAGATCCCCTTTCAATGTTGGCGGAATCCAACACCGTCAACAGGGTACTACCTAAATCAAACAATACCATTACCCTTTTTCTTTCAATATATCCTTCTATATTCAAGGTTTTTGGAGCATTGATGCCAACCAATGTGTGACAAGAGATTGTTGGAGTAGTTTCTTCTAGCTCTAGATGTTTTGAAGTTTCCACTTCTTGATCTTCTTTGTCTTTACAGTCTATGTAGAATAATTTCTTCTCATTGCATTTATGCCCTTTAATATACTTGTTTTCATAGTTGAAACATAGTCCCTTTTCTCTTCTTTCATCCATTTGTTGAGGAGTCAACATTGTCAATTTAGGAAAGGGAGCTTGATTTTCTTTATAGTTATTAGTGATCAATTTTCTGGTGGCCATATTTTTAATTTCAAATTTCTTTTCTATATTAAAAGAATTCTCTAGAGATTTAGGTTCAAAGAGACACACCTCATGTTGTATCTTTTCTTTTAAAGTACCTATAAATAGGTCTCTGGAACATTATTTACTCTAAGACTCAACTTTTGGATTGTTGAATGTCCTTTGTAACAAGACCTTTTTGTCAAATATTTGCCAATTTACTAAAGAATGTGTTTCTCTTAATATCCCCATAATGTGTTATCATCTCCCCTATAAAAATGGAACAAGATATAATAGAATTTTTTTTCTTTCACAAAGCCATTGATACCATAATTGTTGGTCTTGTTCTAAAAACATGGATTCAATATTTAACTTTTGTAAGGATGCCACTTGGTGTAGATAAAAGTATTACTCCATCTAAAATATGCATCTTACAGGATCATTACCATCAAATTTCCTCATATCAATATTTGTAATGTAGTAGTTCCTTGGTGTTGATTGAAGCCCTGATGATATGGATCTTGGATTCAAAATTCATGATTATAGTTTTGCAGTCAAATTTTTTTCTCTCCTATTGTGCTCTAGCATATTGTTGAGGCCTCAAAAATCGTTGCGTCAACACAAGGGGAAAACCACCCGGTCCGGACCTTAAGACAACTCCTTTTTCGTTTAGATAGTGGCTCTGACTGGGAATAATGGGACCAATTTCCCAATAAAAGGTTATTGAATGAATGTGTAATGCTTATAGTGAAGTGAAATAGATGGATTTGTAGTAATGAATTAAATGGAAAACATATGCATTAATCTACTCTATAACCCGAGATTGTTTAACGTTTATCTAGATGTGATCTATAATGATTTTCTTTAGTAAATGACAATATAGATTGCTAAAACAATAATGGAAATGAAAATATTTCAAGATGATTACGTTGATTAAATAATTAATCAAAATAATGTATATAACTCATATCACATTCAGAATATCAAAGCAAATTTCTTAACATGTATTTAAAAATATCAATGACAGCATGATCAGAAACGAATACATGTAACATTGTTCTTTAAATAACATATAATAGGCAATCTAAAAATATAAATTCTCTATTTATTTATGAACAAAACAGAGGTACAAAGATAGAAATACCAGATGTACATTGCTAAGCTTATAAAAGGAGTAGCAATAATTTATTCCTTCCCACAAAGATGATTCCAAGAGTACAGTAATGCAACTTCTCATAATTCTTTATCAAAATTCCTAAACATTGTTTCAGTCATTCTATTGAGAAAAATATGGAAGTACAATGGTGAGTGCTTTCATAAGCCTTTCTTCATAAAATTCAGGACCTTTATTTCATACAAAAGGTAAGCTTAAATAGCAAAAAACAAAATGAAAATATTGTGTAGAGCGTTGAGGGCATTTAAATAGATCCCTTCAACAATGCTTAAACGAAAACAATTTTGTGGTAGTAATCGTTGAAAATTATTTGTTGTCATCATCAGCTTCATTTGTTCCAACGAATTCTCAGGAACTCTGTCTACCTATTTTAACTGATATGCCACTTATCAACACAGTTGTCTTCCTCTGTCATGAACTTGAACACAAAAAGGAATCGATAATATAAATGTAAATGAGATGATAAGCGAATTTTATTTTAAACAAATCACGTTTTATAGGAAATCAAGAAAAACATAGAGCGGAATAAGTCCTGACACATACATCATGGAGAGGAATGTGGAGTGAGGAGGTGGACTTTACGACTTATCGCAATAAAAAATAAGATGTTGGGGCAGATCATAAAACAATTGCAATCAGATTAGAATCAAGGGTGGAACTTAGAAAAATCGCAATCGGTTTAGACCAGGAGTATTTCATATAAGATCCCAGAGGGAGTCTTTTCAAATAAAATCTCAATCGCAATCAGAATTGGAATGGGTAGGAGACAGTGAAATGGTGATACTTTGTTATTTGCAATAGATGCGGACCCGAGGTTTTATAAATTACAGTGTATAATCCTATCGGGTCCGAGGCTTATCACATATTGCAATACATAGGATTTATCACAATCGCAAATCGGAGATGCAGATTATAAGAAGTGGCCAAAATATTTGTGATATGCGGGATGACATCAAGAATGATGTCATGGTGACATGGTAGATGATGTGGCAGGTGGAACGTGATGTGGAAGGTGACATGGCAGATGACGTGGTAAGTGACATTATATCGCAATTGACGTTGGGATGAGGCATGACTTTTTAGAACTTTGCGAATGCGATATAGGCCCCAGACATGATATTAATATAAATCGTAGTGTGTAATCCAGGTGGGTCTGGGTCTTATCACATATCGCAATCAGCAGTTGGGAGAGGGGTCAGAATTAAGTTTTTTTTTTGATAGCCTGTAGATGCGATATTAATATGGATTGGATTTAATTTTCCTGTCGGGTCTGAGCTTAGTCACAATCGATGATGCGAAGGGGTCTTTGCCTTTAGATAAGTCAGAGTTTGCGAGGAATTCTTTGCCTTTAGAAACTTTCGATTATTTTTATTTTTCTTTTAAGTAACCCATGTTTTAATACTTAAGGCTTTAATTAAAAAAAAACTTAAGTATAAGTCTTGGTTTTAGGGGCTATTTAATTTGGTTTTTTGGGATAATCAACGTTTAATACTTGGGTTTTAATTAAAAAGCCTAGGTATTAAACTTTGATTATAAGATTTTTCTAAATTTGTAGGGTCCCTATTTTAATATAATAAATTTCATAGGAAATTTATAATATATTAAAATGGGGGGATGTTGAACAGTACAACAATTGGTGATTCACTAGAAGAACCAATTATTTCTGATAAATGAAAATTTTTAAAAATTCAGTAAAAAACTTAAGTGTAAGTCTTGGTTTCGGAGGCTATTTAATTTGGTTTTTTGGGATAATCAACGTTTAATACTTGGGTTTTAATTAAAAAGCATAGGTATTAAACTTTGATTATAAAAATTTTATAAATTTGTAGGGTCCCTATTTTAATATAATAAATTTCATAGGAAATTTATAATATATTAAAATGGGGGGATGTTAAACAGTACAACAATTGGGGATTCACTAGAAGAACCAATTATCTCTGATAAATGAAAATTTTCAAAAATTCAGTAAAAATAATCTAAGAAGTGGAAACTACTTTTCGAAACATTTAGATAAATAAAATTACTCTAACTATAAAATTTATTAAATTGAAATTTCTGATAAAAACCTTTTGTGAATGAAAAACACTTATTTACTTGTATCAGCCATTAATCAGTTTATAAAAATAAAGTAGGGGGAATTGTATGACTTAGCTTAAAATGTACCTGTTTGTCACAGGTAGAGACATTGCTGCCAACAGGCGTTCATAGCCTTGACAGGGATACCTTTTAACCAACAACAATTTGGTATCCCATCCATTTAATAGTGCAATAATTAGAGATAATTATTTTTTTAATTCTAAAAAGCCATTGTCTCGGTTTGATGACCAGATAACGACAATGTCATTCACCGGTAATAATTAAAACTGAACAAGCTGGCTCATGATGAGACCCCTTGTCTTACAATTAAAAATCATAAGCCATTACTCTGATTTGGTGTTCAGTGTGGTAATGTCAGTTTAATTGGTTCCCTATGAACATGGTAAGTAGGCTCGTGATGAGACCTCTTATCTTTTTAGATTTATTATATTTTATAATTACACTCTAAAAATTCCCTTTTTAATGGATGGGGAGGACTATTGACTCCTTAAGAGTTTTGGATGACAAATCCGAGTTGAAAGTTTTTAGTCGTAAGATGGTTTTTACTTTTTAAGGATAACCTTTTTGACTGAAACTAGAGTAAAAGGATATAATTTTTGAGGTTTTTTTTTAAGATTTTACAACTTAATGGAAAATATTTTCAAAGTTCTATAATTTTATCTAATTTTTCAATTTTGGTAATCACTACTTAAAAATTCTACCTTCAAAATGACAAATAAAAATAATGTGACCAGATAACGACAATGTCATTCACCAGTAATAATTAAAACTGAACAAGTTGGCTCGTGATGAGACCCCTTGTCTTCAGTTAAAAAGAATAAGCCATTACCCTAATTTGGTGTTCAGTGTGGTAATGTTAGTTTAATTGGTTCCCTATGAACATGGTAAGTAGGCTTGTGATGAGACCTCTTATATTTTTAGATTTATTATATTTTAGAATTACACTCTAAAAATTTCATTTTTAATGGGGGGGGGGGGGGGACTATTGACTCCTTAAGAGTTTTGGATGACAAATTCGAGTTGAAATTTTTTAGTCATAAGACGGTCTTTACTTTTTAAGGATAACCTTTTTTATTGGAACTAGAGTAAAGGATATAATTTTTGAGGTTTTCTTTAAAGATTGTACAACTTAATGGAAAATATTTTTAGAGTTCCATAATTTTATCTAATTTTTCAATTTTGGTAACCACTACTTAAAAATTCTACCTTCAAAATGAAAAATAAAAATAACTTTGAGAGATGTTTGAAAAGTCAATAGAGTACTATTTAACATTTTTATTAACAAAATCTGTAAAAATAAAAAATACAAAGCAGCGAGATGTACAATGGAAGTGATTTTCTACAGATTATATATATATATATATATATATATATATGAAGAAAATAATTTTTTTAATATGAGCCCATTTACAGGGAGATAATCTCTCTTTCCTGATAAATCTTGAAGTATAAATGTAGATGGGCTTATATGTTCAACAATCTGAAATGGACCAAGCCATAATTTCTGAAATTTGGTATGTTTCCCTTTTTCTTCGTGTGCTTTGTCCCACTTGAGAACTAGATCTCCAACTTGGAAGGATCTTTGTGTGACTACACTTGCATCAAAAGAATCTTTCACCATCTATTGATGTTTGGTGTGTGTGAATTTTGCCTTTTCCCTTTCTTCTTCTAGTTTTAGGATTTTTGAATTTCTTAATTTCAATGAAGAAGAAGGCGTTTCTTCAATAAATTGAACTAGGGATAATGAAGGAAGAGCTAAATGTGATGGAATAATGGCTTCCTTCCCATAGACTAGGTTAAATGGAGAAGTGCATATAGAGGCCTTCTGAGTTATCCTATCAGCCCATAGAGAAAATATTAAAGCTTTATGCCAATTTCTTTGATTTTGATCTACAATTCTTTTGATTATTCTAAGGATATTTTTATTAGTGGATTCTACCAAACTATTTCCCTGGGGATAGTAATTAGCATAATATTTGAGTTTAAAACCTCTCCTAATTGCAAATTCAATCATACTGGTACCCAAAAAATAAGATGCATTATCAAATATAAGTGCAGAAGGAAAACCAAATCTTGTAATGATAAATTGATCAATAAATTCAATAACATATTCAGAATTGACTACCTTTAGTGAAATTGCTTCCACCCATTTAGTGAAGTAATTTGTAGCAGTGAGAATATATATGTGTTGTTTAGAAAAATGACGAACGATATCACATATGATATCCAATCCCCATTGTTCGAAAGGTTGTTCAATGTTGGCTGGTTGTAGAGGAAAAGTTGGTTTCCTTTGTCTTCCAGGAGCAGTTTGGCATGTTTTGCATTTCCTCACATATGCATGAGTATCTTTGAAGAGAGTGGGCCAGTAGTATCCAACATGTAAGATTTTGTGTGCAGTAGTATCTTCTCCAAAGTGTCCACCTGTTGGTCCATCGTGAAGTTCCTGAAAAACTGTTTGTGCTTCAGACTCTTCTAAGCATCTTAACAATATGGAATCATAGTTTCTCCTAAATAACACATTATTAACAATCTCATAATGAATTTCTTTTAATCTGTTATAGCTCTGATACCACTTGGTATAGATCTAACCCAAAAATATATGATAATAGAAATAAACCCAAGAGATGATAAGATCTGAATATAGAAATGCTTCACTATTAATATCAAAACCCTTAAGGTGGGGCAACACCATACATTCACTCCTTAAGGAAGGAGAACACTCCACAGGCCATATGTCTGTTCATACAATATTCCTTGACATCTCTCCATGTTGAGTCTCTAGCCTCTATATAGGCCTCATACATACAATACCATGGGTCATTACCATGGTTCCCTCATACCATCGAACTAATGCCATGGGCCCATTACATTATTACTAACTACTTGTGGTCCCTTACATGATACAGGTTAACCACCTTATTTATTACTATGGCCCATCCCATTATTACATTATTCCCTCGGGTACCTCCCTTTGTACCCCATATTATCCCCCCTAGGTATATAACATAATTGTAAAGCTCTTTTTCTTTTATAATTGAGTTTAGGAAGAGCATGTCCATTTTTCAAATAAAAAATGAAATCATCGTATTGAGAATCAACATCAATTACACTTACCTCATAAATGTGTTCATTATTACCTATGTCCCCTTCGGATGGTATGTTGGATTCTCCTGTAAGCAGTTTGCAGAAACCTTGCCCTTTGATAATTTTGGCTGGTTTTGTTTCAATATTGTATTCCTATAGACCTGTTACCTAATTTGCTCTCTTTTCTCTTAATTCTTTCTGCATTAGTAATTGCCTCACTACTGGGAATGAGACTATTACTTTTGTGTGTGATTTTAAAAGAAAAGGTCAAAAATGCTTTACAGATTTATATACAGCATATGCTTGTTTTTATACTTCTGAATAATTCAATTCAGCACCCTAGAAATTTGAACTGAAAAATGATATGTGTGCTTTGATTTTATGATTATCAATTTGTGTCAAAACAACGACATAAGCCGTTGAAGAAGCAAAGGTATATAAGATGAAATGATTGGAAAAAATTGGAGTATTTAAAGAGGGAGTGTTGATAATTGCATGTTTAATTAAATCAGATGATTGCTTTTCATGCTGGCCCCATTTAAAAACTGTGTTTTTCTTAATCATTTGTTGTAACGGCAAAATAATTTGTGAGAAATCAGGGACAAACCTTTTAACAAAATTGATTTGTCTAAAGAATGATTGCATGATTTTTTTGTTGTATGGTGGAGAAATTTCTGAAATTTATTTTATTCTATGAGGGTCAATGTAAATTCCATTTTTTGACACAATGAATCCTAAAAGTTTCCCTTCAGTATAAGTAAAAAAGGACTTTTTTGGATTTAATGAAATGCCATATTTTCTACAACGTTCAAAAATTTGTTTTAAGTTCTGCAAATGATTATTTTTGTTCCTTGAATAAATAGTAATGTCATCCAGAGAAACAACAACTGTTTTTTTTAACAGGCCTTTGAAAGCTATATCCATGGCTCGCTGTAAAGTGGCCCTGCGTTTATTAATCCGAATGACATTTTTTGGTAGGCATAAGTTCCCCATTTGGTTCTAAAAGTAGTATTTAGCCTATCATCTGGGTGGACCATGATTTGATTATATCCAGAGAAATCATCAAGGAAAGACATAAGTTTGGAACCAGCAACTGATTGTAAAATCTATTCCATAGTGGGTAGAGGAAAATTATCCTTTTGACTGGCCTTATTAAGATTCCTAAAATCTATACAAATGTGGATATCATTGTTTTTCTTCCTAACAGGTACCAAGTTAGAAACCCATATTCAATGCCTAACAGGAAAAATGATTTTAGCCTTAAGGAGTTTATTCAATTCCGTTTTGATTTGATTTTCTAAGTTTGGATGAATTTACCTTAATTTGTGTTGGACAGGTTTATCATTAGATGTCATCAGAATTGTATGTTGAATGATGGAGGTGTCAAATGTTTTGAGATCTTCATAACTCCAAGCAAAGATATCCTTATATTTCTTTAACAAATGGATGAAGGATAATCTTTCTTCAGATGAGAGACTAAGTCCCAAATTGATGTTCTGATGTTTAAGATCTGTCCAAAGGTTTATTAATTCAAATCTCAAATTTGAACTCTGTAGTTTTGAATTAGTAACTCTTTTAAATTTGTCTTTTAAGTCATAGAGATCCTCAAGTTTAACTACAGATTTGGGTATGGGATTATCTTCAATTTTATTTTTTAATTGATTGTCGTGTTCATCTTCATCAATTATTTGATCATCGTATGATTTTTCAGAAGTTAAAAAGCTTAAAATGTCTTCATCATCATTAAATACCCGCCAATTGGTGATATTATTGGGAATGGATGGCATAAACATTAACTCTACAGAAAATCTATCGGGATTGTAATCTTCAGATGGGATCAGTTTTGACGCAACATTAGCAAGAAGGTCAGCATTGGCATTTTGAATCCTAGGAATACAAGAAATGTTAAACGCTAAAAAATGTGAAGTGAGAGATTGAACCAAAGACTAATAATGCTTCAAGTGTGTATAGATACAATCCATCATGTTTCTTACTTGTTTAATTACAATTTCTGAATCCCCATAAACTTGAGGGCATTTAGCGTCAAGGCTAATAAATTTGTACATACCTTGGATTAATGCCTCATATTCTGCAATATTATTTGTGCATTAGAATTCTAATATGCAAGTCAACATTGGCTTCACACCTTCAGGATTATTCAATATGCAACCTGCTCCTATACGATCATTTGAATTTGACCCATCAAAATACAATGTCCAGAATAAAGAATTAACTAATGGTTTTTCTAGCATATTTACACATCTGGAAAAGTTTTTCTTTGAAAAAAAATCAATTTGAGAAATTACAAAATTACTCATAAATGGTGACATTTGTGCTTTAAAATTCTCAAAAATGATTTAGTAGAGTAGTTTCCAAGAATGTTGTTATTAAATGTTATTGCCTCATTTTCATCTTTGAAATCTATTACTGAATGTTTTTCTCAGTTGATTCTAATTTGATTTGGATTTCCATTAAATGGGAGCCATAAGTGAGACCAATCAGTGGCAAAATAACCGTGTAGTTTTTCTGACCAATCTCTACTAAGAATTAAATCGTATAAATCTGGGATATCAGCAACAAGTATATCAATTATTTGACAGACTTTAGGATTCAAAGATAATCTAATAAGAACTGAATTCATTTCTCCTATGACTTTGACTTTTATCCTATCGAGTTGCACAATGTGAACTAGGATTTTCTGGGTTGACATGTTTAATTTTAAACAAACCACCTATGGCATGATATTCGAAGAAGCCCCTAAATCTACCAAGCATTTATGTACATTTTTATTAAATATTTCAAAATTCAAAAGAAAAGGAGGAGTATGTGAATTAGACTTGTCACCTATCAGAATAGCATCAGAGGAATCGAATAATGAATGACGAGGAGGTTTACCCATTCCATTAGAAGCTTTAGATACCACAACAACGGAAGAGGAGAAGCAGGTACCGCATTCAATTCTTTCAGTAAAAAATTCTCTTATTGTTTGAGTTTAGTGAGTTCATGAAGGGAAATGTTTTCTTTTATTTTCTTCATATCCTCAACTATATTGTACTCAATAGTATCTAAAACTACTAAGGTTATGGGTGAAGATGGAGAATTGGATGAAGACGAAATTACTTGGGGAGAAGTAGTAGTGGATTTTTTAACAGTAGCTTTATCTTTAGCAGTGGAAGTTGAAGGTTTTTGTTTTTGAATTGGTTGTATAGGATCAACTGGACTTTTTATTCTTGTGCTAACAGGTAATGCTTCATATTCATTTTCACTATCAGAAATAGGAAGAATAAAATCCCACATTCCATTTAACTCAAATATTTGTTCATCTTGGGATTCATCAACAAAAAATGTTGCCTCCTCATCTTCATCATTAGTTTCTACATTAGAGATCGTGTTTGGAGGTTGTGGATTAGGTGGTTGATTTCTTCTAAATGGTCTAAAAGGTTTTTTGGAAGAGGATTCAACTACTTGTTTTTTTATCTCTACCATCTCGTTAGATAAAGTTTTAAGGACTTGTTGTAAGCCTTCAAGATCAAAGGGATCTTTAGGTGCTTTCTTTTTAGCTTCATCCTTAAATGTAACTCTTTTTAATTTTCTATCTTCCTGATCTTTTTTCTTTTCTAGTGCATTTATCCCCTTCTCTACAGACACAACTTATTTCATGTTTTCTACCAAGGTATTTTTATTAGCTCTATCTACAAAAATTCCTATGTTAGAAGGAAGAGATGAAATATACCATTCAATTTGTACATCGACACCAGGTCTAGAAGTAGCTGGGATTTTATTTAACAATTTGTTAAATCTGGAATTGAAATCTTTTATCTTTTCCCCTGAATTCATTTTTAAATTGGAAAGGTCATTGATAAGAGATGTGGTTGAGTGATCATCGCCAAATTTAGTCAAAAATTGTTCTTCAAAAATATCCCAACTAGTAATAGAATTGGTTGGTAATGAAAAGTACCAAGACCTTGTTGATCCTATAGGAATGTATGGGAATAACCTAACAAAAAGGTCTTCTTCATCTACCTCATTGAGATTGATGGCTAACATATAATTATGAAGGTGCTCTTCAGTAGGTAACCCATCATCAAGATTGAATTTGGGAAGCCATCTTTCAGGATTTTTTGGTAGAGGATGAAGTGGTGTTGGCATTTGAACAGTTCCCGAATTGGACCATGGTCTAGGTGCCATTGTAATAGGTAGAGCAGGAATGACCTGTTGTAGAGTTTTATGAACCCAACATTTCAGACTACCAAGTGAGTCCATCATCAGGGGAAGATGTGTCCATTGTAATAGTTGGGGAGGTGCATGTGATGAAAGAAGAACTGGTAGTTGTAATAGCATTACTTGAGGTAGCACTAGTCGTTTGTGTATAGGAAATGGAAATTGATGAAGCGATCGTTAAAGAGAAAGGAAATGAAAAAGGAAGAAATGGGGATGTTGGTGAATGAGAGAATGAGGTAATCTCACTAGTAGATATTTGGGAATTTGATGTAGTAGTTTTCATTCTGCAATATTGAATTGGAAATTCAAATGGTGAGATGCCAAGTTTTTCACTTTTGGACTGAGTTAAAACACCAAATTCCTTGAAAAATAGAAGTTATTCTTCCTTCATAATCTTCGGATGATTCAGGATTTTCTGCTGAAATGGAGACGTCTTCCAATTTCTTTATTAAATTTGTAATTTTTGGTGATTCTGGAATATAATCCACAGGGATTACCTCAGGAAGTATTTTAGGAGACTTGGGAGGTGATTGTACAACCCCTGATCTAAAAGTATGAGATTCTGGAGGGGATCTAGAAGTTGTAGGAGATTTAGAGGGAAAATGACTCTTAGAATGGCCTTTTATTTTTAGATTGGACTTACTTGCCATTCATAGTTGGTATGCCTTCCTTCTAGCTCCAAAATGTGTTGAGGCCTCGAAAATTGCTGCATTAACAGAAGGGGAAAACCACCCAGCCCGGACCTTATGACAACTCCTTTTCCGTTTAAATAGTGGTTCTGATTGGGGATAATGGGACCAATTTCCCAATGAAAGGTTATTGAATGTGTAATGCTTATAGTGAATTGAAATAGATTGATTTGTAGTAATGAATTAAATGGAAAACATATGCATTAACCTACTCTACAACCAGGGATTGTTTAATGTTTATCAAGATGCGATCTACAATGATTTTCCTTACTCAAACACTAATGGAAATGAAAATATTTCAAGATGATTACTTTGATTAAATAGTTAATCAAAATAATGTGTATAACTCATATGGCATTCACAATATCAAGGCAAATTGCTTAACATGTATTTAAAAATATCAATGGCAACATGATCAGAAATGAATACATGTAACACTATCTTTAAATAACATATAACAGACAATCTAAAAATATAAATTCACTATTTATTTTAGAACAAAACAGAGGTACAAAGATAGAAATACCAGATGTACATTGCTCAGCTTATAAAAGGAATAACAGTGGTTTATTCCTTCCCACAAAGATGATTCGAGGAGTACAGTAATGCAACTTCTCAGAATTCTTTATGAAAATTCCTAAACAATGTTCCAGTCGTTCTATTGAGAAAAGTATGAAAGTATAGTAGTGCGAGCTTTTGTAATCCTTTCTTCATAAAATGTAGGACCTTTATTTCATACAAAAAGTAAGCTTAAATAGCAGAAAACAAAATGAAAATATTGTGCAAAGCGTTGTGGGCATTTAAATAGATCCCTTCAACAATGCTTAAAGGAAAACATTTTTTTGGTAGTAATTTCTAAAAATGATTTGTTGTCATCATCAACTTCATTTGTTCCATCGAATTCTTTGGATGTATGTCTGCCTGTTTGAACTGATATGCCACTTATCAGCACAATTGTCTTCCTCTGTCATGAACCTAAACACAAAAAACAGAAATCGATAAGTTAAACCAAATGAGATGATAAGCAAATTTTATTTGAAACAAATCACGTTTTGCAGGAAATCAGGAAAAATGTAGAGCACAATAAATCCTGACACAAACATCATGGAGAGGAATGTAGAGTGAGGAGGTGGACTTTATGACTTGTTGTAATTGGATATCAAAGTTTGGGGCAGATCATAAAAAAATTGCAATCGGATTAGAATCAAGGGCGAAACTTAGAAAAATCGCAATCGATTTAAACCGTGAATATTTCATACAAGATCCCAAAGGGGGCCTTTTCAAATAAAATCGCAATCGCAATCGGAATGGGCAGGAGACAGTGAAATGGTGATATTTTGTTATTTGTGATAGTCACAGACGCGGAGTTTTATAAATTACAATGTATAATCCTATTAGGTCTGAGGCTTATTGCATATCACAATCACAAATCGGAGTTGAGGATTATAAGAAGTGGTCAAAATATTTGTGATTTGTGATATGTGGGATGACATCAGGTATGACGTCAAGGTGACGCGGCAAATCATGTGGCAGGTGGCACGTGGCGTGGTAGGTGACATTGCAGATGATGTGGTAGGTGACATTATATCGCAATCGGCATTGGGATGAGGCATGAATTTTTAGAACTTTGTGAATGTGATATAGGCCTTAGACGCGATATTAATATAAATCATAGTGTATAATCCAGGCGGGTCCAGGTCTTATCGCATATTGCAATCGGCAGTTCGGAGCAGGGTCAGACTTAAGCTTTTTTTTTATTTTTTTTTTATAGCCCACAGACACAATATTAATATGGATTGGATTTAACTTTCCTGGCAGGTCCAGGCTTTATTGCAATCGCAATTGAGGATGCGGAGGGGCCTTTTCCTTTAGATAATTCAGAGTTTGCATGAAATTCTTTGCCTTTAGAAACTTTTGATTATTTTGATTTTTCGTTTAAATAACCCATTTTTTAATATTTAAGGCTTTAAAACAAAAAACAAAAAAAAAACAAAAAAGTGCAAGTCTTGGTTCTGGGGGCTATTTAATTTGTTTTTTTAGGATAATCAAGGTTTAATACTTGGGTTTTAATTAAAAAGTCTAAGTATTAAACTTTGATTATAATATTTTTCTAAAATTGAAGTGTCCCTATTTTAATATAATAAATTTCATAGGAAATTTATAATATATTAAAATGGGGGGATGTTGAACAGTACAACACATACTCCCCATATGAGATTGATTCTCAATATCATGCTTCTACTTAGGTTCAAAATTTCCTTGGATCTCAACATCATTTTTAGGAAGCCTCTCTAAGAGAATATTTTTCATGGAAATCATAAATTTTGTATTTGGTCCTTATTTTCCTTTATCTTCTTTTCTATTCCTTCCTTATTTTTGTTCATCTTCCTTTATATTATTTCTTTAGTTTTATTCATCTTCCTTTTTATTCTTTCCTTATTTTTATTTATCTTCTTTTTTGTTCCTTCATTATTTGTATTCGTCTTCTTTTCCATTTTTATTTTAAGATTTTCTTGAGAACATGAGAAACCCACCTTTTTCAACATATTGCCATCCATTTCATTACCTTTCTTCTCTAATTGAGATAACAAAAATTCTAAGTCCTCGCTTGTTTCATGAGTCAAAGACAAGCCTTTAGTAGATCTAATTTGGTGTAATAGCTTTCTTTGGAGGCATGTTGGAAAATAATAATAACCCTCCTCTTTATTACAACCAAAAAAACAGAGGGTATCTTCTAATGAACAGTTAGGTCAATAGTAAGTTACATATCTTAGTTTGGAGAATATTAAAATGGTTGAATGTTTACTGGTATATATTCGAGATTTAAGGACTTCTGGTTTTGAAAAAAATCTCTACAATACTTTTGATATGTACTTTCTACGATTCCATAGGTGTGAACTAAATCCGATGTGCCAACTGAAAGTTATAGTAACTTTCTCAAAACTTGTTGATATTTTGGCATCTTCCCACGAGAAAACTTGTATAGAATTCCATGCATCCAATCCTTGAAATATAATTCGATCACCTGTACATGAGGTACTTCTATATGTCTCCTAAAATGCCTGAAGATTTCACAGTTTGAAAATTTCCAGACAAGAAGATATAGCAAAAATACCAAGTTGGCATGTTTAAAATTTATTTCATGATTGTTCACATCTTAAAAATAACAATAATTACAAACATGATCACAATAACAATATATTAATCTATAATCAACAATTCATAAGAATTAAGGGATAGGTCGGATGGTCGAGTTTTTGTTGCTAAGTATCTTGCCTATTGGGAGGTCATGAGGTCAAATCTCCTCAATGCCCTTGGAGTTAGGCCTGGCTAATTTGACAGGCGAATAGATCCCTTCAAATTAATCTACTTTAATTTTCCCATAAATATAACGACCACTCAATATCCATAAACCACCATAAAAAATATCAACCATTTATAAAAATAATAATAATAATAAAATATTTTAAATATATATTCTTTCTATCCTATTCTATTTCATGAAATAAACACAATAACATAAAACAAGCACAAAAATTAAACTGTCATTCCATGTTAATTATATCGCAACTACATAGATGCTTAATGTCTTTTCCTTTAGATAAGTCAAAGTAAAATGTCTTGTCCCAAAAACTTGTCCCATATCCTATTCATGTTCTATAAACAATCAAACACCCCATCCACTATCTAAGTCTACGTCAAATGGGATAATAAAATAAAAGACCATTTTCTTTATCTCTATTCCATTTTTCCTTGGATTTTCTTTATCTCTATTTTCCTTAGTTTAATTTATTTTTTTAATTAAATTAATATTGATTTGTTGAATTAATAAAAGGTAAGATGTTGTTTATATTTTTAATTAAAAAATATTTATAATATAATTTTATTTTATTTTTATTTTTTAAACATATTTTCAAAATTCAACTAACAATTATTAAAAAAACATATTAACATATTATTTAAATAGTAAGTGTATAAATTAAGTGCTTTATGAATTGTTTAGTTTTTAAAATTTATTTATATATTTATAATTATATTTTAAATAATAAAAAATAATGATTTTATAAAAATTTTATTATAATTAAAAAAACCAAAAACATAAAACAATTAAGTTTTAAATATTTTTCAACTAAATAAAACAAATTTCAATTATCAAAATTACATTTTACATTAAATAAACAAAATAAAAACCAATCCCAAAACATATTATCTTTAAATAAAACAAATTTCAATTATTAAGATTACATTTTACATTAAATAAACAAAATAAAAACCAATCCCAAAACATATTATCTTTACCAAAACTTCACTAATTCAAAATCAATTTTGAAATATAAAGTTCACTAATTCTCACAAAGTGCCCAGTTAAAGCATAGGGCAAGAAGGAAGCTAAGGTTCAATTCTAAATAAAGTGAGGATAAGATGGTGATGATTGACCACATGTAGTTAAAGTTACCTAAGGATGATGTCATTATTTTAAAGAATGTAAATGTCTTAAATTATTGTCAGAGGAGCATATCACAACATGGAGGTACCTTCCTTGTCTAGGATGGTGATTGTCCTCCATCTCTCTTTATATCCCCTCACAATTATCTGGCCACGTGATTGTTGTTATCCATTGAGTGGACATCATGACTATGTGAACAGTCCTCCAATAATGAAAGGAATATATGGTTGGTGGATACATATATGGAGAATAAGAATGAAAGGAATATATAGTTGGTGGATACAAATATATGGAGAATAAGAGAGGATAAATATATCATCCTAAGTATAAATAATTGTGTGTCATGATTGGCTTTCATGGCGTTCGTAGTGATGGTTGATTGTGGTTGTGTTTGGGATGCTTTCATTATTGATAATAAATGATTTAACTTTTCTCAAAATGGTCAAATAAATGCAACCTAATACCATGGGAGGGAGAGTACTCTATAGAAGCCCTACACAAGATAAATCACTAATCATATCATGAAAAAATTAGGAGTTGTCTATAATGCGACTTTTTGAAGATTCCGGTGACGGAATCCGGCGGAAGAATTGAGGTCAAATCTTGATTTCTTGCAGTTAAAATGGTTTTTTAACTGCATATTTGGATTCAGCACCCTGAAAAACCCCTGGGAGGCTTTCATTGTGCAAAAACTAGCTATCAAACTTGCGATTCCAATAATTCCTGCCGGATTTCGACCAGAAAAATCCGCCGGAAAAGCTTTCAAAAAGTCGCGTTATAGACTACTGCAAAAAATTATTCCATGTACATAATTGCATACATATAATACTTTAAAACATGATTCTTTTTACCATTTATTAAGTACTAGTCGTTTTCAATGGTAAAGGTATGTTGATGGTATGTTTTGTATTAGATATTTCATTTTAAGTTGTGTTTAGATCATGGTAAGGATTAATTTAATTCTTTAAATTATTCGATTAAGGCATGTTGTTAATTGAGAGGTCATAGTTTTAAAGTTAAATTTGGTTAAGTTTTTAAAGGCTAAATTAATAGTTTAATTGAGTTTTTTAAATATTTTAATTAAAATGGTAAATATTTTAAGTTTATTTTAATAGAAATTTGTAGTTTGAGAATTTTTTATTGAAATTTTGGTGTTATAATGAAATATAATTTTGAATATTTAATGTTGTTTTTTTTTATTTAGAGGAATTGGCATTTGGGTCAGCCTTACACTCATATATTACGGGGTTGATTCTAACCACTACCACTATAACTTTTAGGTGAATTACAATTCCCCCTAGCATGTAGCCATGAGTAAGAAACTGGGAATTTGAATATGAGAGCTTATACTCACAGTTACTTTACATTTTCACGAGCTTGCCAAGTGAGTTCCTTGGGGGAGGAGGCAAGTAGCAAACATTCAATGTTTTATTATTTACAATAACAGTTAGTTTTGAAGATTTAGTAATCAATATTTTACTATCGCATTTTGTAATGTCATGCTTTTGTAATATTATATGTACTATTCAAGGCCAAGTTATTTTAAATGGAGCTTGTTTAAGACTTTTCATGGTTAAAGTTGTAATTGGAAAGATAATATTTAGTGCAAATTTCATGAATGTGAAATGTGCTTGCCTTTTATGCCCTTAGAGGAAGAATAACTATTAGTTACGTACCTTGAAGTTGTAGTGTCTGTGTTTTAATTTTTTCATAATTTTGAAGTTGCGGGTTTGGAAGGTTGTGTTTCACTTTGTTTTTCTTCATATTTCTATAGCACTGACTACAATGGGAGAAAAGAATGGGCCTATGAATAAAATGAGAGGAACCAATGAAGAAAAATGAGAGGAGAGCTAAGCATTGTACGTAATTCAGGGTTTGGAGGCTTGATTTTAGGGTTTGTAGGTTGTGGTATATGCATTTTTATTTTTCCATGATTTTTGAGTTGCAAGCCTTGGAAGTCTATGTTTCATTTTGTTTTCTTATTACTTTTCTACAATATGGCAATGTTGATGTGTTTATGTTCTTCTCTTTTTTATTTTGTTTTTTGTTTCTTAAGTATTGGGATTGAGGGGTAGGGTAAGTCGTGAAGATGGAATTGAGTGGTAGCTTAGTCAATAGAGATGTAACTAAGGGGTATCTTAATTGGTGGAGATTGTGTCTCTATTTGTATGAGTAAATAAGGGGGTTTTGTTAATAATTGGGCACAAGCAAGATATGACAAATATTGGTGGAAAAGGTTTAAAGACATTCTTAACACATTGTATAGATCTAATTATATGAATTTATAGTACATCAATTAAACAATTCATAAATCTAGATATCACTGACAACTCATTAGTGGATCATGAAAACACCTCATAAAAGATAAGGTTTATCAATCATATCAATGTGGTATTAGACTTTGTGATTGTCTGAGGACTCACAATTTAACATTCCCTCCCACAATCACAAGTTTGAATAAGATTTATAAATCATATCAATGTGGTCTTAGACTTTGTGATTGACTGAGGACTCACAATTTAACATTCCCTCCCACAATCACTAGTTTGAATAATTGTACCAATAATTGTATCATCTTCAATCTAAAACTATTAAATGAAGCTTTCATGAAGATATGCATGAAAATACACCAATATCTATAAATGAACAATTTGCATGTCTGAAAATTCTCATTATTTCTAATTATCATTATGTTTTAGGAGACCAGTTGTTATGTTGAAATTCCCCAATGTTGATTGATTTTTTGCTCGACTAATAGGACTTCGATTATTGAAGCCTAACTATAATATTTGACATTTGATATTCCCCATTTTCAAGTGCAAGGTGAGAATTATGTTGAGAGGATCCAAGATGGAGTTTTTGACTTCTTTGTTTTTCAATAGTGCATAATTGAAAGGATCCAAGCAAAAGATTTGAATTATTTAAGTGGTGGTTTTTTTAGTTGACCATTAACCATATTCAATTCATTTGGTAGTTTTCTTGGTTTATCACTAACCATATTCACTTCATTTGGTGGTTTCCTTAGTTCAATACTAACCATATTTAATCATCCATTTACTCTCCCCTTAAAGGTGTAGGAGAGTTGTTTTTACCATTGTGTTCCTCCCTTGAGGTGTAAAGAGTAAAAACCTTTGACTTTAGAGAACATATAGGAACCATTGACTCCACTTGCAAGTATTTTATATCTGAACCAAGGAGGGAAAAAACCAAGGATTCCTATCTTGGCATGAATTGAGGAGTCAATTCCTTGGGGATATTTTGATGGGGGCTAGTCAAGATGTTCCACTAGTCTTTGGAACTGGATATATTTTATACCTTACATATCACCATTTTATGCACATCAGGTACACTCCTATCTGAGGTTCAAATACTAAGGTTGAATTCTTATCTCTATGGGCACTAACTTATATTTCAAGTTTTTACAATGTTAAAAAATTATAGATCTTGGAGATTCCAAATTGGTCATGGATTGGGTGTATGATCATGTTGGAATAGTGGTTCCACATCTGGAACATATACTTCAGGAGATCAAATCTGAAATAAGAAGTTTGTAGTGGTTCAACTATAGGCGCATATATAGAGAACTTAATATGATGGTCGACAACCTCTCTATGAATCATTATAGGGTTGAGTGGGCTCTCTGAAAATTTATGAATTCATGGATAATCAGACCCTAGAGGTTGTGGTTATCCAGTTACATTTTATGGTCCACTACATCATTTCTACATTTTTGTGGAGAAATTTAGATATTTTGTTGTTAATATGTTTTTATGATCCATTTTTGGGACATGGTTTTAAAAGGATTAGACATTTATGGTCATCATCACTATGTATATTTTCATTTTTGGAAATATGGGATTTTTTTCCTGAGGAAAAAAATATCAATGGAACGAACTCAAACATAATTGGATACATAATTACTTATGAAAATTCAAGGTCACTAATCGTCAAACATAAGGAAGATTTAAATTAATTAGTACATAATCCATAAGAGTGATGAGTGGTGGGAAACTTACCTATAAAATAAACAATTATCTTGTAATTTTGGAACCATTTCGTTATTATGATCCAACTAACAACAACCGACATATTGTGGATGACTCTTTACCCAACCATAGGGTCAATGTCACTATTTATTTCTACAAATAGCCACCCTCGAGCCCTCAATCAACTACATATGCCAATGGATCCCTCATATCCTAGAAATAGAATTTTCCCATGAAAATAATGATCTACATCATTTTTTTAAGTTCAATTGATGAGACATGTCTGGGGGATTGAACTTCCAATCAATTGGATTTACAAGGGCTTAGCAACATGTTTTTTTCCAATTGTGCTACCACCAACAGACAAATGCTTTACATCCTTATTCTCATCCAAAATAGAGCAACTTGTTTGAAAAACAAGGAAAATATTCATGTAATAATCCACACATGTGTCATCATGGAATTTTTCATTTTTATTTTAAGTTTTTCTTTAACTTGATTTTTCATAGATTTGCTCTTAGTCATTTTACTCTTTTATTTTTTAATAAAATAGTTGGATTTATTCATTTATTATGAACTTCACTATTATTTATTTTTCTTTTATTATTTATTTTTCATTTTTTTATTAATTATTTTTCACATTTTTTATTTATTATTATTATTCTTATTTTTATTATTGTTATTTATTAATTTAACAATGTGGAGCTTTACATACTCCCCCATCTTTAATGAATTTCATCCTGAAATTTAATCATATAACTTTTAAGTTATATATTTTTTTATGTTTTATCTTCTACACAACACCCTCTATTGTACCTAGTATAAGGGCCACCCAAGTGACCACTAACAAACATTGAAATTTATATCACAACATCAGGGGAAAGAGGGAGTGCTCGTATGCCCTTCTTTCCAAACTTTTAGAAACAGACTTAAAGTCTCATTGATCTATACCAAAGTCCCAATGCTCAAACCTCATTTTCCCCGAGGAAGGCATCCGATCAGGTACTCAAGTACCCCAAGCATCTCGAAATATTGACCCAAACTCCCCCCACAACTCCTAGCAAGTAAAACCCTGGGAAATGAAGTCCCACACATAACTCCATCCCACCATTGGACGTCAGCATCACAACTCCAATATCAAGCATTCATCATTCTCAAGATGGTCCTATATGACCCATCATGAGTTAAAAAAGAAGCATCATATCGAGTAGTTGATTGAGTTTTTCCTAGGCCCATAAGATGTTACATGTTCTCCCTCATAACCATGGGCTCCCATTAAATCATCAAATAATTAGCCCACTTGGCCCACAAGTGGATTCCCTATCTGATCTAGGTGGATAGCTAATGTCCCAAAATTCAAAGTCCTTGGATAATTGTGAAACTAGGACTAGATCAAATATATCGTCACAAGCTTTCCAATGGTGTAGATGGAACCTCAATCTGACTCAGTATGTGAAAGTTATTCCCAATCAAAGTTCTGGTCAAACTAGGCAAAATTGATAAATTTAGGAGGTAGCTAGACAAATTTGGAGCAGTGCCAAAGTTGGAAGGCTAGCCAAATATGGCAAAAGGGGGCTAAAGATGACATACCTCCAGATAAAAATAGTGGCACCTTAAAATGATAACATTTTTTTTGTTATATAAAATGGAACCGCAAACAAAGTCGAACCCGCAACCTCCTGTGGGTCACACATAAACACATCATGCAAACCAAACTATCAGTTTTTAGAACCTTGGTAGGTTCATCGGCCCATCCATATAAAAACCTCATTTGCATTCATTGACGGGAGGAGCAGAGGTCGAGCAGAATAATGTTGTGGGTATGTGGAATGCAGAGCCCTTTGGAACATTGAACTAGTGGTGCAATCGTGTGCGTTGAAACTAGGAGGCCACAATTCTAGGAAGAATATTTTGTGGGAATATTCTCAGAGAATATTCTTTTTTGATGTTGTGAGGAATCTAAAAGATTTCCTGAGGGGCCAGTATTGCAGGTGGCGGAATGTGGTCTATTTTATACTCATTTTAACCAGAATTTTGCAAGGATCACAATGGTGCAGTGATTTTTTGCATCTAAGTAGCAGATTTCACGGGTCATGGAAGAGACCCTCCTTCTTCATTAATTTCTTCACATGAAGATCGAGACAATAATGCACCTTTCAGAATTAGGTCATGTTTACAATCAAAAGTCTCAGGAGGATGAGACGGACTTCTTGGTGATGTGATTGTTGTGATTTGAGCATTCAAATTTCAAGTCACTTTTAGGAATGGAGGTAAAATGATGTATTTTTCCATGTACTTTCCTTTATTTTTTATGGGATGAATGAAGCGGCCTCCCCACTATTGAATAAGGGCCCAGATATGTAGTCCACACTGGATGAACCACGTTATCAAGAATTTTTGTGCATTGTATTTATGATCTCCTTTATGCTTCCTCTTCCTTGAGTATTTGCACATATGGTTTTTACATGCTCTTTCATGCAATTCTGCTAACATCAACCGAAGAAAAGATCTTGAATCATGCTGGTATCAGAGGAATAATAGATCAAGTTTGGCATCATAGCAATATTTTTGTTGATGTCAGTTGTGAGCGTGAATGATAACCAGGGACAAGCGCGAAAAGAGTGAAGGTAAACTTAATTCATTTGACCCATAGATTGGATGTGTGACACAAAGAAGGAAAATGGAGAATGAAAAATCTTTCCATCAAGATTTCTACAGGAAAGACATGGTAGATAAATTATTCGCAAATTATGAGGAGAGATTGGAAAAGAAGGAAAATAAGACAACAGAGAAAGCAGAGGACAATGCTTTAGTAAATCAGGGAATTGGAGGAGAACCTCCTGAACCTCCATCTCCATATTCAAGTGAATGTTCTTCTTCTTCATCATCTCATTCTCATCATTCTAACCATTGGCATGGAAATGCTTCTAGAAATCCTTTTTTTAAGTTGGATGTAAAGTTTGATTTTCCCATGTTTAACGGAGAATCTAATGCAGAAAATCTAAATAATTGGATTAGATAGATTGAAGTGTATTGTCAGATTCAACAGATCAAAGAATATGAGGCCAATATCCAATTATCATCTCTTTGAATGGGATGCACCACTCTTATATGGCGGGAGAGAAAACTTCAGAAAGGTAGTAAGCATGTGGGTAAACTCCTTTCTTCTTGGTATGAATTTGTTTCAACATTAAAAGGACAATTTTATCCATTGGGATATTGATAGAAATCCATGATAGAATGACAACATTTGAGAAAGGAAAAGGCCAATATGTTCAAAGCTTTGTAGAGGAATTTAGGAAGTAATCATTAGCATTCGGCATTCCTTTACATTCACATGATAATTTGATGAAATATATTGGTTCTTTACATAATTATATTAGACATTCATTGCTATTGTTTGAACCCAATACTCTTGATGTGGCTAGTGTGAAAGTCATTCACCTTGAAAGCACTGGAAAGTATGAACAAGACAACCACGCAAAGAAGGCAGTGACAACAACGAAAAAGAAAGCAAATCCCTCTTGCACTCATTGCGAGAAATAAGGGCATGATGAGGAACATTGTTGGAAATTGCATCCTGAATTGAAGACAAAGAGGAATGGTGGAAACAGGAAGTAGAAAATGGTTGCTACAGTGAAATAAGACCCTAGATCCAATTTAGATAATGAGTTCAAGGTCACAGCTACTGGGATTGCAGGTGTTGGAATAATTTATCTACGTTCTAATTCGAGAAATGATACAAAGATAGCATATGTTGGGATTGCAAATGTTGTGCAAAGATGAGAAGAGCACCAAAGATTGGATGGATCCACGAACTTGAGCAGGGCAATCAGAGCATTCAAGAAGAAAATTTTGAACTAAGAAGACTTTACAAGAATCAAAAGAGGAGAAGTATGGATTGAAGCTTCAACTACAAGACATAGAGGAGACCTTGGAAAAGTTGAAGTGCAATGAATACTTAGATAAGCCTTCATCACTAGCTTCATAATTAGAAAATGAGGTAAACAGTGTCAGTGATTCTTCAGTTTCATTTTCACATTATGATGATCCTTTTGGTGCATTTGAAAAGCACACTACAAGGATTGGTTCTGAGCTAATAAAGAAGATGGGATATGAAGGCAAGGGCCTATGATTTAATGGCTAGGGAATTTTGAATTCCATCCAAGCAATGGAATTACCTCGATATGCAAGATTGGGCTATGTCAGAAAGGAAGAGACAGGAAAGTCTTCAAGTGACAAGTCCGAAAAAGTGAAAGATGTTAAGAACACATCACAACATTCCAGCGATAGTGAGAATTTCAAAGGAAGAGATAAGGAAATCTCTCCTCGCTAGGCTTGCACCAAAGACAACCATTCAACGAAGAAGGTCAAAAAATTTTAGAGAAGGAAAAACCATTGCAACCATTCCAACAAGGGTGGACATCAAAGAGAAACATGTTGGAAGCTCCATCTAGAACAATGGCCAAAGAAGGACAAGGAGCATATGAAAACACATGTCAAGGAACCAACCAATGAAGTAGTTCAACAAGGGAGCTAACTACAGGAATGAGGCCCATTAACCTAGTTAGGTAATATATGGGTAGCCTTTTTAAGTAGTTGAGCATGGCCACCATTGTAAATCACATGTTGCGAAAATGTTTGTAAAAGTGATGAGGTGTATAACATAACTTGTATAAGAAACATGGTGATATTTTTCCTTTTAGTTGATAGCATGGGGGTATGGTTTATGTTGTAAACTTGACCATGAGTGTGTTATAAACTCTTGGAAAGTATGGTCTTGTTTGGAATCTTGCAAGTTGAACATGTATTGGTAGCTACAAATTTGCATATGGATACAAGTGTCGGTTTCATCACTTCTGGCTCTAAAGTACAAAGGTGAACAAGATGAAAGTGAGGCATTTCAAAGACATTTGTTATGCAGATCGAGATGCAATATTTTACACTTTTGGAGGAAAAAAATTCCTTCAATGGGGAGGAATGATCTAGGTGGATCCCTAATGTCCCAAAAATAAAAGCTATTTGATTGATGTGAAACTAAGACTAGATCGAATATATTGTGACAAGCTTTCCAACGACGTAGACAATGCCTGAATCTGGATCCGTATGTGAAAGTTACACTAAGTCAAAGTTCTAGTCAAACTGGGAAAAATTAATAAATTTAGCACGTAGCTAGAATATTTTGGAGCTCTAATAAATTTGGTAGTTCATCCAAATATGGCGGCAGGGGCCTAAAGATGGAGGACCTCTAGATAAAAATAGTGGCATCTTTAAAGTTAGCAGCACTGACGAATATGGCAGCACGCAAAACATATCAACGGTGCTTGGGCATGCAGTGGCCCAATGAGATAGGGCCACATGGCCCAATCAGTTGGTGCCACATGGCACCCACTTAGCGGCCAAATTGGCCCCTAGCCAACCAAGATTTTCCAGTGGTTTTCAAAGTTGGCAGCATTGTTATTATTTAAAATACAACCAACAGTCAACATTATTACCAACGGTTCAAATTTATTGGCAGTTGTTAATATCAAATGGAACATAGTTAGATTATCACGAGTTGGACTCCACATTTGTCAATGGGAAATATGAACAGTTATAAAAACATTTAAATATATGAGGTTGGTGGTTGGCCATAATCAGCGGCACCCCCAACCCAAAACTAAATTGGAACCATATTACCGACGGTCAACATATGTGGTTACTGTTTCAAACCATTATAACAAATATTTGCTGGTGGTTTGGCATACATTGGTTCCAGATAGGCTTGATAGTGAATTTTAAACGGAGTTCCAACAATTTGTTAAAACAACAATGTTTTTTTTGTTATATAAAATGGGACTGAAGACAGGGTCCCACGACCCCCAATGAGTCAACATCTAAACACGTTTTTCCAACCAAACTGAAGTGAGAAGAGGCTGAGTGGAACATTGTCGCAGGCCTATGAAATGCAAAGCCCTTTGAAACTTTGAACCAATCATGGAACCATGTGCACCAGAACCAAAGGGCGTAGTTCTAGGTAGAATATTCTATGGGAATATTCTCAGATAATATTCCTTTTTGATGCATTGAGGAATCTAAAAGATTCCCTAACGGGATGAAATTTCATGTGGCGGAATGTGGCCGAGTTTATACTCATGTTAACCAGAATTTCACAAGGATCGCAATGGTGCAATCAATTTTTGCATATGATCGGCAGTTTTCAGGGTTCATGGTAGAGACCCACATTATTCATTAATTGTTAGGCATGAAGTTTGAGACAACAAAGAACCTTTCAGAAGTAGGTCATGTTTACAGTAAAAAATCTCAAGAGAATGAGACAGACCTACTAGTGTTGTGATTGTTGTGATTTGAGCACTCAAATTTCAAGTCACTTCTAGTAATAAAGGTATAATGATGTATTTTTCCATGTACTTGCCTTTATTTTTATGAGATGAATGAAGTGGCCTCCCCACTATTGAATAAGGGCTTGGATACATAGTCTAAACTGGATTAAGTCTATTATAAAACTTTTGTGTGCATTGTCTTTATGGTCTCCTTTATGTTTCCTCTTCTTTAATTATTTGCACATATAGTTTTTACATGCTCTTTCATGCAATTATGCTAACATCAACCAAAGAAAAGATCTTGGATCATGCTGGTATCGGAGGAATATCATATCATTATCAGTTACCACCTCCCAACATGCAACAAATGCATTAGTTTCATAATCATAAAACATCACCTCATACACAATAATCCACATGTTAATTCTTGCATGTCATCATAAAAACACATCATTGTTATCACAACATCCTAAAAAATAAGGAACTTCATACTCATGCATGTCATCATTATACATCTCATCATAAAAATTGTATGCAATTATCACATGCCATAACATCATGAAATACCATCATAAATTATAACTTCAACATATATGTATGAAAGATATTTCATTTTATCACATAATAAATAGAATCATATGTTAATATAATACATTAACATCATAAATATGATAATCATCTCAACACATATAAAGTGTGGAGCAATAATACACCATAAGCATTCTTATCATGATTTCTTGGAAAAAAACCAAATTCATTAGCATGTATAAACAATGAATACCATTATTACATTGAATGAAATAATACTATTTAACATCCATCTAGTATTTAGGCTAGATCATCAATATTATTAGCAGTATGTTCTCATCAACGTACCAACTACTTTATAATAATAATTTCCTCTTCTGCCAACAAGGAAGTTGACAATTTATAGGATAGGCATAGTCACCCTATTAATGTGGTCAAATTTTCATATACTTTATTTATTCAAGTACATTGTTAAATGTTAAGCTTCATCATCATCATCATCATCATCATATATATATATATATATATATATATATAGAGAGAGAGAGAGAGAGAGAGAGAGAGAGAGAGCTAAAATTAGGTTATTATTGACCTTACTAACATTCTTGAAGCCTCAATATAAATTTAAACTCTCAATCTTGTATATGGTTTCTACCTCACCTTACCTCTTTTGTTGATTCACTCTATGATTGTTATACCCAATAGCACATAAGAACTAGGTCACCATTATTTAAGTTGTCACTTTTTTCTCTCGAAAACACTGGTTCAAATTACTTGTCATGGGAATATAAGCTTCTTACATGTCATGCTAGATAATAATTATGTAATACTCCATTATTAGATATGGGTTATCATTATTATTAATTCCATAACATGGGGCACTATACATAGTAGATGGTAGTTTTGTTGAAATAACCATTTCACTCAATTGGCCAATTGGATTATGGGATATAGAAACAACAAAACCAATAGCATGGGATCTTGTGTTGGATCTAACTAGATTTATTGATAGCCTAAAAGCATGAGGAAATATATCATACAATGTGCCAAACTGATTATAGATAAGATCCAAATGTTGGGGACATAGAATTATTTTCTCCTTGGTAATTACCATGATATAGCAATTTCCTTAGCAATGGGTAGAAACAAACAACCCAATTTACTAGGAGTTAATTTGTAATTTTCACCCTAATGAGTCTGCAATGCCTTCTCCATTCATGGATGTAATCAAAGATATGTGTTGTAGTTTGTCGATGTAACGATGTCAAAACTTTAGTTCTAGTTTCATACTTAATAGGTAGTTGGGGCTGTGTAAAAAAGACCTTAGCCAAGTAAGGAAATTCATTGTATGAAGTGTCAAATAACTCAATATACCATATAGCGACACTTCCTATTAGGGTCCTTTACAAAAGTGTCAAACTTATGTTATCATCCACTAGATATTGGAAGAATGCCAAAGGTGGTACATCATAATATGCATAGAAGGATATTCTCCCAATTTTCCATCAAACTTCAAAATGTTAGATGGTAATTGTGTGGTAATTTCTAGCCATTAATGTGTTGTTAGATGGGATCATTTGTCAACCATGATATAATGGGAAGGTCCGATGTCACCAAAAGGGGAAACATGGTGTTGGAAAATGGGTTATGGTAGAAAACAGACCTGTCATATGACCTACATGGACCTTGTGCTCCCCCCATATAACAATTTCCTAACACATGAGTTCCCCTAAAGGCATTACTTCCCCTATGGACACTAATGCCTTTAAAGACATTACTATCCCTGGGGACATTAGTGCTCCTAAATACATTATCGCCCCTAGGGCTAGTGAAGAAACCAGGAGAAGCACCAAACCTAAGATTGAAACTCTCACCAAAAGGAAATATATCATTATCATCACCAGATTACCTATCAGTATACAAGAAAGAGGTGTAAACCTACTTCCCATAGTGATACCAAAGATTTTCAACCTGCCAAATAAAAATCCATATATGAGAACTTATGAAAATGCAACTATTGTATTAAGACTAGGTACACTCATGGAAGGAAATGGTGTGATTAATGACATTCCCCAAATGTAAAAATTATATGTGTTTGGCATGGTAGTGGAAGCACCTAAACCACTAATAGATGGTAAGGATGAATTCAAAGGGACTTCTCATGTGGCACTAGTTGATGAGAGAACATGTCCTCCCATGTTGGATGAACCACTCATGCTTGACATAATGTGAAGATGGTTGTAATAGGGAAAAGGTTCTCCAACTGATTTATTCACTCCAATTAGTACAAGGTTGAAAGGCTTAATCGAAGGAGGGTTAAATTTTTATGGTGGAATTTTGTCTACCACCTCAACTACTATATGATCGTTGTCATTTAAATCTAATGAGGGACCTTTAAATTTTACTAAGTCAATGTCATTTGTTGTGGGAAACACCCTTCACCTAGTGAATGGTGCTTCCTCCCCCCTTAGGAGAAAGACCACATTGTCTACGTGACTAGAAAAGAGGTTGGTTAACCATGGTGAAGAATTGTGTTTTAACTAATGAGGAATATAGCTCCATGAGCAAAGGCTCCTGTCATAATGAACCCGGCAATGTATTGATGATGAAGAAAATTAACGTATGGCCAACTATACATTGAAACCACAAATCATGCTCCTAGAAAATCTAGGCTATCAATAGGAAAACCTATTAACAAAGGAGCCTTCTAAATACAACCCTTAAGGGATGCCAAGTCCCAAGGCCTATATATAAAAGGTGCAAAAGATAGTTATGATAACCCACATATAAGAGTCCTTATTGGTGCAAGTACTATTTTGAAGATAAGTACCCTCCAGGAGAGCTAAAATAGAGATTTGTTGTATGCCTCACATACAATGAGTACTTCCCACTCACAATCAATTGTGTGATGCCATAGGAAAAATCACTATGGATATCAGTTTGTAATTGGATATTAAAGGTAACAGTCGTGGGTTGTGACCACATGTAAGGGTAGAGAAACAAAGCCCAAAATTTCAAAGAGAAGTGTCACCACTTCATTCCAAAACCCTTGTACAATGAGGAGTCTAATAGACACCAAAAAAAGTGAAGAGGACATATCACTCCACTCACCATGGTGAAACCTCATTCTTTTCACCTATGTTAATGGTGCTTTCCCAAAAAATTCTCCTTGCTACTAATGGATTCAATCTCTCTCTGATGACTTCGTAGTTTTGGTTTTATGACATTGGAGACTCCAAACCTGCACCAAGGTTGTAAGTCCCAGTCTATGTTGGTCTCCTAAAAAGAAAAGATTCTAACTATTTTAGATTAAGTTATTTATTTTCTTAGTTTTTTATTATTAAAAGAGGGTATGGAATGGATGAACTAGTATTTATACTCCTTCAAACCAAAAGAAAGTCGAAACATGCCAATGCACAAGATGTAAATGTTTCCTTTCGATGAAATCTATCTAAAGGAGAGAAGAGAAGTTATGTTTTTCATAAGTTCAAGAAATGAACAGAAATCTCACATTCCAAATGTAACTACCAACAATCCCAAACTCATTTCAAATTATAAAGACAAGAATCCACACCAATGTTCATTAAAAAAGACATTGAAAAATTTTAAACCCTAGTTGATTGTGAGATGCAAGTTTTTGTTTTCTCTAATAAGATTATTGGAAATGAAACATCGCAACACAATTATAAACTAAAGATATAGGGTTGCATGATATTTTCTAGGTCATTATCCACCAACCAATATTAATGCATGAAATAATACTCAAAACTTTTGAAAAAATTAGATATGCAATGCAAAGTTCTTGATTTTCAAATGGAGCTACAAACAAAACAAGAAACACACTACACAACCAATCTTAAAGAAACACAGACAATAATTTTTCCTAGGTCACTACTCATTATGCCAAGTTTGTGTAAATCTTGTAACAAAATCAAACACATTGTAAGGCTTCTAGATTCAATTGATAAGCCAAATGGAATAATACACTCCTATATAGGCATCTACAAGGCAGTCACAGACACATGTAACTTCCCTTGGCCAAGGCACAAATAGATATGAGGACAGACTAAGAGAAATATTCAAAAACTTCACTTACAAGAACAATCACTCTTTTCCTTTAAGCAAATAGAGACTATATGTTGGCAATTGCTTAAAACCATACCCATATATGAGAGTTATGATGGTTTTAAACACCCATACAATAGCAACAAGCAGTCCTAAGATGCCAAAAAAATTAGAACAAAAAATAACCAAGGGAACTTATCAAACTAGGCTCTCCCCAATTGAGTTTCCAACATTATTGTCAAAGAATATCTCTTGCAAACAAGAGAATATTGTCACAAATTTGATTAAGATAAAAGATAAAAAATGATAGATCACTATGATTTTTTTTGCTAGATCTAGTTCATAGTTTCGATCTATAATAATAAGTGAGGAGAAGAAATCCTACCTTTAAATGGTTAGCTTATCATTTCCATGTTGATGCAAATCCCAACTTTAAATCCAAACTCATATAATTATATATTTTCACACACAAACAACAATATATGCCCCTCTTAACCTTGCTTAGCATGAAACAAAGCTAGTTTATGGACAAATCTAATCTAATTCCCTCAAGAGAAAATCAAATCTATCTATATAAAACATGAAATAGCATAGACCATTCCAATTGGAGGGAATAACACCATATATCAATATATTAATAGCAAGAAAGCACATCATAACATTACTTACCTTAAGACCATAAAGGTACCTTCTAGCTCCAAACAACTTGAACCTGCTTATTCCACTCTCCAAGTGTGGGTGGACCAACAATGGACTCTGGAAAGAATAGGAAGGATGTTTCTTTCTGGTTGTATTTTGGCAACATAATTGTATTCACTTACTAAACTCCCACAACCACGTGTTTACCCTTGTTTTATAGAATGATGAACGAGACATAGAGATAGGCTTAAAGCCTTGAATTTTGATGAACAACAATACATACACATGTTCCAAGGATTGTGATGAATCAAGGCCATCTTATCTTGTGATGGTATCCTTGCTAAATATTTGAATCAAGAAATTTTTAGGGGTAATCACTTGTTGCATTAAGGCAACAAGTGATCAGTCACACATTGAAAAGGAACAAGAAGTGACTCGATGCACCTTGCAAGAGGACAAGGAGTGACCATGCTAAAAAATATAGATTTTTATGAGAAATACCAATGATTTTTGCATGAAGACATATGTAGGTCCCTTGTGAGGCCTAGAGTGGAAAAATCAATAGAACATTGAGCTAAGCACTACTCCTTTTAGGAAGGCATGAAAATAGGAATCTATGTTTTCATATCAACATGTTTCACTTGTCAAAGAAACACGGGTGGGATAGTGAAAAATCTAAGGGCATTGTGACCACTATCAATCCTAACAACCATTTGTACTAACATATCTATGAATTTTATAGTGGCTCTTCCAAAATTTGGCAATAAATTAATCATCACGGTGGCAGTTGACTACCCTTTCAAATATTTTCAGTTTATGCCTTATCGCACCCATTCACGCCATATTCAATTGCCTAAATATGCATGGAACAATTATTTAAATTACATGGCATGGTTTCTTCCATTATGTCTAATAAGAATCCCAAATTCACCAACAAATTTTGGCAAGAGTTTTAAACTTCATGGGACTCAGTTGAAAATGAGCACCACATATCATCCTCGTACTAATTGTTAAACACAAATGGTCAGCAAGTGCTTAGAAACCTATTTGTAATGATTTTCTCCAAAAATACTACACTAATTGGCACAATATTTACCCCTCATAGAATGGTGGTACAATGCAGTTTATCATGGTGCTAATGAAATGACACCATACAAAATTGTCTATGGCCTAAAATGCTTGTCATTGGCTTCCTATTTACGAGGCACTTGCAAGGTTCATGTAGTAGATCACACACCACACACTAAAGAATTCATTCTTAGCACACTTAAGGATAATTTAGTTCTACCTCAAAATATAATGAAGCGACAAACTAACTAGCATCACTTGGAGCATTCTTTTGTATAAGGGGACCACAAATTTCTTCACCTTTGACCCTATAAAAAAATATTCCTCAAAGATATAATTCTCCATTTTTTCAATTGTGGAATTTGAACGAAGAGGATCACTCTGTCAGGGTTATTGAAACCCCTACTATCAATCCTCTACAACACGATGACTCATACATGTTATGGTTCCCCTAATTCGTGGCAGTCACGGCCTCTCTAAATGCTTACACATTGAAAGTTGTGAATGAATGACCATGGAGGGAGGGGTGTGAGATGCTCCTACTGAAATATTGTTTCAAGTGATGGATTCTTTTAACCTATTTCAGGTAACGAGAATCATGGACAAGGAAACAAGAAGGTGAAAAGTAACAATACTTCATTGGGAGAAAAATAGAAGTCCTAGTTCAAGAGAAAATACCTACTGAATGAAAACAAAGTCCCCAAATACAAGGTAAAATCCACCAAAATTGACAGTTATGTCCAATATATGAAATATCATGCTCTTATCTACAAATTTATTAGTGTTTGTCCCACTAAAAGGGCCTTAGTTAGTTGGATTCAACACAAATGGAAACCTAAAGTTCATGTAGACCTAGATTTAGGGGCTAAGGGATTCTTTACACATATATTCAATAATATAGAGGACTGAGAAAAAGTATTTGAAAATGGTCCATATTTTTTCAATAATTTTGGGCTATTCATGGAATCCTTGGAAGATCTATACAAACTAGAAAAGGAACAATTTATAGTCACCCCAATGTGGGTGTGAATGTTCTCACTACCTAAAGAGTTATGGGATATAGAAATCCCTAATGGAATGGGAAATACAATTGGTTATTTTGTGAATATTTTAGAAGTTACAATAAGAGGGTGCTACACTTCTTATTCCGAAATCTGTATCTATATGAACATCTCTCAACCATTGCCAAAACATTTTGAAATCTCATATCAAGACAAAGTCTGGAAACAAACGCTTAACTATGAGCACATGCCCTCTCGATGTCATCGTTTCCATTAATATGGCCACCTCTTTTGTGATTTCCCACTTCACCAAGAGGAGCCCAAGAGAGACACCCAACAAATAGGCTTGGAAGGCTTCAAAAGAGAAGCAACCAAGAAAAGAAATCAAACCGCAAAAAACCTACTAGCCAATTAGAAAGGGGAATTTATTCAAACCAAAAATAAATATTTAGTTATCGTGGAATAAGAGGAAGAGCCTAATTTTCTAGAAGATATTATGAATCTATATTCAAGTGAAAATGGAATACACCAAAAGGTAGCATATCATAAAATAAAAACCTTGGAAAATAATCAAGAAATCCTCGTCCAGGATGAGGAACATATGCCAAATGCACCAGTGGCAAAAGTGGAGAAGGAAATAGAGACTCTAAATAAGGATGAGCATAGTTTACCTAATTATATTGAAGAGTGAAAATACAAAGACCCAAATGAAATCCCAGAACACTAGAAACTCCAGTGCCATCAAATCTACCTTAGGGTAAAAGATCAACTTCAAGTGTTAATGAAAGAGACAGGATCAACCAGTAGGGGATTGGGGGTACATAATTTCTCTAACAAGGAACAACCCCAGTAGTTCGAAGAAGGTAAATGGTGGGGAAGGATGATTAATAAAGCATAAATAAAAATAGTGGGGGACCATTTAGTCAACACAGAACAGGTTATGATATTATCAGAGGTGTTTTTCTCCTCCAAAAACCTTTCCAAATGAAAATAATTTCATGGAAAATTATAGGACTCAATAGAAATGGAAAGAAGAGACTTCTCAAGGAAAGAATTTGGAATGAAATTCTAACATTCATTATGCTAGAGGAGAAAAAAATATCTGGTGACATAATTATTGAAATATCCCCACTATGTTGGCGAGGTTGTGATTCAATAGCGCTTAATGGCATAGGCAGTCTCAAAGGATTGGTAATGCTATGGAATCCCCAAGAAGTATCCTTCAGTGATAGGATCGACATGCCCCACATTATCTCAGGAAGATCTAATATGTAGGAGCTAAGAAGATAGGTTTCCTTAATGTATTTTACAATCCCCATATTCCTATAGAAAAAATTAGTTTCCTCATAAACATAAAAACCACTAGAGCTATCCATAAGGAGGATATCTGGATTCTATGTGGGGATTTCAATCTCATCAAATCCATAGAGGAGAAGAAAGGTGGTATCAGAATATTGGACTTGAAGGGCCAACAATTTAAGGATCTACTTCAACAACTCCAAGTGACATATTTTCCTTCAGTAAATGGCACATTCAACTAGAATAACATATGTGAAGGGAAGTATCATATTGTAAGTAGATTAGATAGATTTATTGTCTCTGAAGCAATCCTAGAGATGGACATCTTTGTGGAAGCTTCTATATTACCGAGTATAGGATTTGATCACTAACCCATATGCTTGGAACTCAATCTTAAGGTGGTGCTTCGCAATCTTCTCTTCTGATTTGAAATATTTTGGCTAAAAGACCCATCCATTCTAACTAAAGCCAAAGAATGGTGGTCATAAATATATAGCCAAGGGAGGAATAGTGTGCATACTTAAAGAAAAGTTTAAATTCTGCAATAAATTGGAGTTTGGAAATATCTTCATAGAGAAGCAATCATTAGAATCTCGCATGCAGCAAGTGAAACAAAAAAACAACATGGAAGGATGCACAAATGAATTGGTCAAGGAAGAAGGATAGTTAATGTAATACCTCCATTTTTCATCATGTAATCAAATATTATTAATAATTCCACTGGTCAGCTGGAATGAATATTATGAGGCTTGTGTTCCCATGAAGCCAAATTAAATAAATTTTGGGGCTAACATTCCCGGATAGATATACCTGTAAAGGTTGTGAGGCCTTAGAGCATGGATTTGTAATTATGTTGTGATTAAATAGTACTAATAAGTAAATAAGTTTGGCTATGGAGCGCACTCCACATAAAAAAGTATGGGGGGCGCGACTCCAGAGATAAAAATAAAAAGGCAACAGTTGGGTTTTCATATAATGGTGCGTTGTAGGACACACGTGGCTTCAGTGAAGTGCCACATGGCTAGTTGGGGCAATGTGTATAAAAAAGAGTATAGGTTCTTGTTATGCGGGAATGATTATTCATTCGTTTAGCTAGTGATGATTGGGGAAGAGGGAATTCAGTCTTGGTGACTAATGGCCAATGAGTTATGGTGTTGGACTCTAGAACTGGTCGGGGTGTGATTATCAATTTAATTGTGGTGTATGGGTGCATATGTATATTCTATGAGCCCCTATGTTGGCTCTATGATCTTGGTGCTCTAAGGGTTTGTTAGCCTTGTTTTTGGCTTGGTTCCATGGAGTTTTGGTAAGGAAATCAATTGGAGATAACTAGTGATTCCTTGTTGGTACTTTGGAACCAGCTATGGGGATTTTGGTTTGATTGTTCGACACTTGGATACCAAATAGTAGCAGAGCTCCTAGAGATGTATCCAAAGAGTATCTTTATCAGCCATAAGTCACCCTGGAAAGTGGGCACTGCCAAGGGATTTAGGTTGCGCCACTTAGGTGTCAATTTGGGGGACATGAGCTTATAGTTGGAGACTGAGAATATTAGGGTTGGTTTTGAGGTTGTGGTTTTGACTTTTATTGAACCATTGTTGCCTCTGGAGTTGTTGCCCCAGCTCAGGGGTGACTGGTGGTTGAGCTTGTGAGCCACATGGTCTACGTCTAGGAAGAATATGGAGAACTTATATCTAGCCGACATCTTTATTCAAATAAATATTCATGCTTATGTGTTGTGTTAATTTAAGCTCGTGTGCAGAGTTGTGCTTGAAACCCTAGTTTCACGGTTATGCTTCTACGGAAATACTGGTTAATTTGATTGTGTATTCTATTGGAAAAAATTGTCATAAACCCTGACTTTTGGGTTATGTAATTAGTTGTTGTTAATTCTTTTAATTATGGGTTTCTGATAATTCTGCTCGAGTACAATTACGAATTTCATATGATAAATAATGGTGTTTCGTATATAAATGCATTTTATTATTCCTTTATGATGTGAATAATTGTTGTTAATTTTACATTTAAATACATTTATGTGTTCGAATTTCTCTATGTTTTTATGTTTGTGCTAATAAAATTTTAAACTGGGTACAATCGTTAATTGTTTAAACATGAAATTATTTATTCTTCCATTATGCATGTTATTATGAGATTCAATGATAGGGTTTAATAAATAGAACCCGGAATTAGGATTTTCTACACGAGTATTTGAAAACTTAACTGATGGAATTTGGGATAGGTCACGTAGTGTTGCCTGACCGAAGCATCAGGGACATTACAGATTGGTATCAAAGCATAGTTTCAACACTCAATCTGAATTGGGCCAAAATTTTCATTTTGATGATCACCATGTGTTTAATGAATGGACATATGGTGTAAATAGTGATGGGCCTCCAAATTAGACACAAATTAAGGCTCATCTAACCTTTCTTAGGCACATAAAGGCTATATTAAATCTCTCCTTCTACACTTAATAAATGTTTTTAACTTTAATATGTTCTTAGGAAGGTTTAGAGATAATTGCATATTATGTGTCTAATATTATTTATTTTTGCACAATATTGAGTAAATTCCGCATGAGAAAATATAGGGACTTGCTCCCTACTACAAGATGGACCAAGATTGGATAATAAATGAACTAGATATCATGAAATTGTTGACAGATTATGGAGCTCCACTGATTGAGAAAATCTAGGAATGTGTTCCCTATCAATAAATGAAGATTCCTCCTGTTGGGAACCAGATCCACTTTTTAAGGGATTTTGGAGGGAAAAGTTGTCTTCTTTCAAGGAGGATTCTTCCCCATTAATTTGTATAAGTATCGATTCGAATTTTCCTCTAGGGGCTTGTATTTCTTAGTCTTCTTGTGGAGAAAACTTGTTATTTAGTAGCTCCACTTTCATTTCTAGTAGAGATGTACTTGGATTGATTCAAATAATGAATTTTGTTGTCATTTTTATCTTTTAAAGCTTGGTTTCATTCATAGGACTCTGATTATCCTTGGAGTTGGCCATCCTAGGCGTCTAAGAGCCCTGTTGTACAATTTATTTATTTCTTTTGAATGTCTTTTTCACTTGCATCTCTTATTTTTGCATTTAGTGTTCATGCTTTCATTGTTGTAGGTTATATTGGTTAAATGATTGAAGTGAATTTTTTTATAGTTTATTTTCAAAGTCACAAGCATGATGCATCCTTAGAAAATCTTTGAAAATTCATATTCATCATTGAGCTACTTGGTTTGGTTTACTATTTCACAAATCTAGAATTTTTGGAGTCTCTTGTAGCAAAATAGTAGCAATTTTCTGCTAATATTTAGAATGTGTTAATGAGCTTATTTATAGATTATTCCACTTTTATTGAGTCATAAAAACATTCAAGTTAATAACAAAATTTACCCCATATCATTTTCACTTGATTAGGTAAGGCATTTGGTAGGTTAACTACTTCATTAATTCTTGAATTTATAGTTTTTGGAGTAGTAATTTTCTTCTATTTTTAAGCATGTGTTAAAAAGGGTATTCTTGATTGATTCTAGTTTTATTGGAGTCTTATAACATCTTAATTAATAACAAAATTTACCCCATCTCATTCACATTCAATTTTCTTGGTCATTCAGTGAGATAAATTGCAGGAGATATTAGCTAGCAGATTGGGTATTTTAGTCCTTGTAAGTATAAAAAATCATAATATTTGTGTGGTGTGCCAATACTACTATTAATTTTCAAGATTATAATTTCATCCTACGTTCATCCTACCATAATCATCCTCTTTATCCTCATTACACAATTCCCTCAAAACTCTTCCACCAAAAGTACATTTCTGGGTCATTGAAGGACACCGTGTACATTTGTTTTTATGCAAGATGGGCCTCTGAGAGGTGATAAGCTTGGAAAAAGCCTCATACAACCTTCATATACCCTTTCCCACCTTTAGATCACCTTTTCCACCCTCAAAATGCTCACAGACCCAATCTTGTAGCAAAACAAGGCAATCTTGTAGCAAAACAGGGCAATCGTGTAGCATCATGTAGCATTGTGTAAACTTGGCTAGATTTTCTCCAAAAGCTTGATTTTTTCCTCTTAACCTTTAATAATGACGCTTACTCTCTGAAACAATGACTGAGGAAGACCAAATACCACTTAGGACTTGTGTTTTTACCACTGCAACACATTCCAACAATTAAGGGTTAGTAGACAGATTCATGAATTGAATGACATAGTGATGATTTTCATGATTACTTTATGAAGCACCTAATGAACTTTGTTACTAGGTCTAATCTCTTTTGAATGTAGTGATGGATATTTGTTTCATTCTCTTTACTTTATGCAATTAGAATAGGTTTGCTTTCCTTGTCTTTTGTTTCCTGCAATAGGTTAAGGTTTCCATTTCAAGCATTTCTATTTCTACAATTAGTTTAGGTTTGATTTCATGATATTCACTTCATTGCATCAGATCAATGAAAGAAGAACACATTGCATGTTGCACATATAGTGTTGGCACCTCTTAAATTTTTACAAACCCCTGGTTGATAATTTAAGTTGGTAGCCTTGGGAATTGCAACATTCTTATTGCAATACTGGGGCTCATCACTTTTTGGCACCATTGTCGGGGAGGTATAAAAACATGCATTGTTTTATTCCTTAGTTGATTCATCTCTTTTAATTTATGAAAGAAAAAAAAAACATTTACATTAGACATATTTCATTTCAAAAACATAAAATTTCATTGCATTAGCATTCTTATTCAAAAAAAATTTCTTTAAAACAAGGTAATAAAATACTTCTCCAACACCAAAACATCCCCATTTGATCACGTGGTGTAGTAAGAACCACATCACCATCCACTTTTGTAGGTAAAAGAAGAAGAGGTGGCAAATAAGGTAGAAGAAATGGATGGATATGATGACAATGGAGAAGATCCTCTTGGATTTCCCATTCAAGATATTTATATCAATGTTCATATGAAGAACATTCTTCCATCTTTCCTTCCCAACGTCCATGGTATGAGGTCAAAGGATTCACAAACCTTTCTCTTTGAATTTGAAATTATTTGTAGATATTATATTTTCTTTTTAAGCACTCAAAAATTGAGTTTGTTTTCGACAACATTGAACGATAGATCTCTTAAATGATTCACGAGTTCAAGGACTAATTCAATAAGATCATGGAATGATATGCAAAAGATATTTCTAGAAAAATATAAAGATCATGATCTTAAAGAAGAAATATTTATAATGACTCAAAAAGAATATGAGAGCCTTGAGGATCTAATACAGAGATTATTGTATAATGTTAAGAGGAAAAAATTACATCATTTAGGATTTGACACACTAAAAACCCTCTTACATAAAAAAATTAGGGATGAGTAGATTGATCTCCTTGATATCATGAGTAAAGGTGATGTATATCAATTATCATTTCAAGAAATTTGTGAAATATGCAAGCACATATCAAGAGGAAGGGAAAGAGTAAGCAAATCAGCATCGAGATCGGTAAGTCAAGTTGAACTTGTTATTTTTCTATATAACTTTGAAACGGAAATTCTTAGCAATCTAAGGGAACAAGTAAAAATGATAATAATGCAAAATGATAAAAAAAAGGATGTTGATATTTGTGTTATCATGCATAATCACATGCTATTAAATATTACCCGTCATTACCAAGGTTGAAGGAAGTTTACCAGGAGGACAGTGGGGCAAGTCAATCACCAAAGCAACTCTGTTATGTAGATCCAAGAAGACCATGGAAGCCTAGTCAACCCAGTATGATACAACAACCTAATTCACAATTTCAAGGTTATGCACATCCATCTCAAAGTAAATGGAACACACCCTTTGCTTGGCAACATTTGTCATCTCAACCCCATATCCAATCTTGGCAACAGGGTTGGCAAGGACCTTATGGGAGAAATTCACAATATCCTCAATATTTTCCTCATTATTCTCCATACCCAACTCCATGCTTTCACTACCATCCACCTCCATGAGAATCACAACCTTAACCACATCCATCTCAAATATCCACTCCCATTCCACTACCGGTACCACCATTTCCAAACCCAAACAACAAAGTAGCTCAACCCACTTATAATGATGAGGTACAATACTTCCAAACAACTCCTCTTGATTTGAATGGTATTCACCTTAGATCAGGAAGAGTATTGCAAAAAAATATTATCTTGATGTCATTAAAGGACAAAATTCAAAAAAAAAAAAAACAAATAAGGAGACCAAATAATCATGCGCTGCATTTGATGGAGAGAAAACATTAGAATCAAAGATTGAGAAAGTTCCATTATGTTTACCATCATATCATTTATGTGTTCAAAAGAATAATTAGCAAAAAGAAGAAGATATGAATTTCATGGAAGAAGAAGACATACATGATGATCTAAATAAGTAAGTGAATCAAGGATATCACAACGATATTGAAATTTGGTTCCAGACAATCATCAACTTGCAACAACATGATCTTCTTCAACAATTCCCAATCTCATCTCAATCAAAGAATTTGATCTCTCACATGTTGGTATATCTCAGAGCACATATTTCAAACTTTCATATGAGTGTATTTGCCTTCTTGGTACGTACATGGCTCCATTGGAAGTATTCCTATACTTGAATGATATTTTTTTTTTCAAGTAGGGTAGGATAGAAAAAAAATGGAAAAACAAAAAGGAAAAGAAAAGTGAAAAAATAAAATCTTAGGTAAAAACATCCTTTGAGGCGCCTGAGATTGGCTCATTAATTAAAAACCTCCATGAGGCATTCAATGAGTTGGAAAAAATACAAAAAATAATATGATCCTAGGTGAAAACCTTTTTTGAGGTGCCCAGGTAGACCTACTAGTTGAAAACCTCACTGAGGCAACTAATAGGCCTAAAGAAAAAATGAAGAAAAAAAGGAAAAAATGAAAGAATAAAATTTGTCTTGTTCCAGTTGCATCTATGTGTTTGCGTGCAGGTACTCCACCTGCATAAGGAAAAGAAACATGCCAGCACCAAAAAAAGAGAAAAACAAAGAAATGAGTAGTGAGGAAAGAAAAAAGTAAAAAACAGTCAACTGTGGGCTTCTTACCTTCTATGAAAACTACTCAAGAAGTACCAAGTCCATTTCAATAAATCACCATCATCTATTTCCAACCTTCACCCATCATTCCCAAGCCTTTTCCATTCATTTTTCTCACTGTCCTATAGTTGCTATAGGAAAGTTTTCTGTTGCTACATGATTGTAAAAAAAACATATGGCATCAATTGTTTTGCCCATATCTTGGTAACCTTGCATTTATTGACTAATCTATTTTAGGGGAGATGCATAAGGATGATGGTAACATGCTTAATAAATTTTAGCAAATTCTAGTGCACTTTTTTTTTAGAAATTGACCACCACCACCTATAGCCATTTTTATTTTTTATCACGATTAGTGCATCCATTAGCCAATATTTTTTATGGGGAGACACATAAGGATGATGGAAACATGCTCAAAAAAGTTCATATGAATCCAATCTATCGTTTGAGAGATATGGATTAAATAAGTCTGCTACAGGATTGTCCTATAGTGCTACAGGATTGACCAAAACTACGACAAGATTGTGATCAGCATAGAGAGAGGGGTTAGATATTGTGTTTTCCTTGGGGGACTGAAAAAATAAGTATACCACACCTCCATCATCCATCCTCCACACCATTGAGTCACTTCTCCATTCAAAAATTCATCCATGTCCTTAAAAAAAAACCATTTTCACCCCTTCTTCCAGAGTTTTCACCACCACCAAAGTTTTTAGTCCCTATCCATGAGCTCACCATGAATTATTAGAGCTTCTTAATTCATCTCATGAAGATTATTGTGGTCTTGGAGGGGCCTGTGTGACTGTTATAGGAAAAAATACAATCTTGTAGTAGTCTGCAGAAACCCTGCAAAACCATAGTTGGATGCACTTGAGCACACCAAAATGAATACTTAGCCATCCTAAGACACTAAAATACCATTTTTGTGGTCTTGGGAATCCACACAACTCTTGAGGATCCACCACAGGATCATTATTCATCTCCAACAACACCAGATTGATCTGCCATTTGAGGAACCTACATCAACAAAATATGCTCAATCAAGCACCTATCAGAAATATCTACAAAAATATTTTGTTTAAAAGTAGGACCAGATCATGGAGAAATGAACATAATAAGATTAAACCTCAAGAAGCCAACAACATGCAAACATTAAGTGATCGACACATCAACTTCAAAACCACCAAAGGCAGCTTCAACAGTCATATCAACAGCCTCAGTATCACCTGCAAAAACACATCAATAGTAAGGCTCAAGTATGCAATCTTCAAAACTTATCCTATAGACTTATTTTAGCTCAAAAAAATTTTGAAATTGTATGAAGGAAAAGGTCTTTTATAACAAAATTAGTAACAGAGCAACCTCGGCCTTATCTAGCAGTTAGCTTCACTTTTCCACCAAGACATCCACATGTGTGGGAGAGAAACAAGACAAAAGTGAAAAATACTTGAGAAGTTGGGTATAGAGGAAAAGGAGTGTGAAGGGGTAGGTGGGGCTAGCGCAGTTAACTCAAAGCACTCTAAGTTTATTTTGCAAGCAATGAAAAAAGAGAAAAAAAAATTGAAAAAAAAAAAAAAAAAATTAAAAATAAAAGAATAAAAAGGTGGACCCACCACCTCTTGGCATGCAAAGATTAGTTGCTACAGGATTCAAGTTGTGTGCTATAGGATCATAACAAACTACTACAAGATTGAGGCAGTTTGCTACATGATGCAGATAAAGTGCTACAAGAAGGCCAATTTAGTCTAAAACAACCATCAAAGCCTCGATATGCAAGGAAATATTCAAAGGAAATGTGAGTAAATATTCCTCCTCTCCAAAATTTGGCATAAGTCTTCCAAAAACACCTTGTTCATTAAAAAAATCACTCTGCAAATTTACAATTTGAATTTTAGTAAGAAAAACATTTGGATTGGATGAGTAGGGTGTGTTGAATAAGGAAGGGGTGCATGTTGAAATTTTTCTCTCCTCAACTTGGACACAATACTGTCCAAAAAAAAAATATTTGCTAGATGGGGTTCCTTGAAAAATGAAAGGGGTATGGCAACTTGCATTGGAATTTACAGTCAACCTAAGGAATCCAAATGACCAAGAGTTTGTGACAACAATTAGAGGATTGGAAATACATTTGAATGGAAGTGATATCAACACGATCACCATTTTACCTACAAGAGTGAATTGGGACAAAGCTTCTAGACATTAGAGGAAATGGGTGGCAAGTAGTCCTTCTGAGATGGTAGAAAGGATGTGCATATGTTAGAGAAGAATGTAGAATAATAGTTAGAGAAGCATGAGGAGCAAAAAATGGAGCAACAAGAAAAACAATAAAACAAGGAACATGAGTAGGTTGCTCAAAGGATGAGCAACAGTTTCAGTAGGAGGATGTGATGGGCCTCCAAATTAGACATAAATTAAGGCCCATCTAACCTTTCTTAGGCACATAAAGGTTATATTAAATCTCTCCCTCTAAAATTAATAAAACAATTTAGCTTTAATATGTTCTTAGGAAGGTTTAGAGATAATTGCATACTATGTGCCTAATATTATTTATTTTTGTAGAATATTGAGAGAATATTGGGTAACATTTGAATGAGATAATATTGGGGCTCTCTCCCTACTACAAGATGGACCAATGTTTCATAATAAATGAGTTGGATATCATGAAATTATTAACAGATTCTGGAGCTCCACTGATTGAGAAAATCTAGGAATGTGTTCTCTGTCGTTAAATGAAGATTCTTGATGTTGGGAACCAGGTCCACTTCTTGAGGGATTTTGGAGGGGAAAGTTGCCTTATATGAAGGTGGACGATTCCCCGTCAATTTGTATAAGTACTAATTCAAATTTACCTATAGGGGCATGTATTTCTTAGTCTTCTTATGGAGAAAATTTGTTATTTAGCAAATCCACTTTTATTTCTAGCAGAGATGTACTAGGATTGATTCAAATAATGAAGTTTGGTGTCATTTTTAGCTTCTAAAGTTTGGTTTCCTTCATAGGACTCTGAGTATCCTTGGGCTTGGTCATCCCATGATCCTGAGATCCATGTTGTACAATTTTTTTATTTCTTTTGAATGTCTTTTGCACTTGCATCTCTTATTTATGCATTTAGTGTTCATGCTTCCTTTGTTGTAGGTTGTATTAGTTAAATGATTGAAGTGAGTTGTTTTGCAATATATTTACAGAGACACAAGCATGATCCATCCTTATAACATCTTTGAAAATTCATATTCATCATTGATCTACTTGGATTGGTTAACTAGTTCACAAATCTAGAATTTCTGGAAGTCTCTTGTAGCAAAATAGTAGTAATTTTCTGCTAATTTTTAGAATGTGTTAATGAGCTTATTTTGAGTTGATTCCACTTGTATTGAGTCATAAAAAAATTCAAGTTAATAACTAAATTTACCCCATAGCATGTGCACTTGATCAGGTAAAGCATTTGGTAGGTTAACTAGCTCATTAATTCTTGAATTTCTAATTTTTGGAGTAGTATTTTGCTGTTGTCTTTTAACACATGTTAAAAAGGGTATTTTTGAGTGATTCCATTTGGATTGGAGTCTTATAAAATCTTACTTAATAAAAAAATTCACCCCATCTCATTTTGATTTGATTTACTGGTTCATTCAGTGAGATAAATTAGAGGACAGATTCACTGGCAGATTGGGTATTTTAGTCATTGTAAGTAAAAAAATCATAATATTTTTGTGGTGTGCAGGTACTACTATTGATTTGCAGGGTTATCATTGTCATCCTACTTTCCTCCTACCATAATCAACCTATTTCTCCTCATTACACAACACCCTCAAACTTATGCCACCGAAAGTACATTTCTGGGTTATAGAAGGACACCATGTGCATTTGTTTTTGTGCAAGATGGGCCTCTGAGAGGTGCTAAGCTTGGAAAAATACTCATAAAACCTTAGTATACCTTCATATACCCTTTCCCGCCTTTAGATCACCTTTTAGCATCTTGTAACATCAAGTAGCACTATGTAAACTTGGCGAGATTTGCTCCAAAAGTTTGATTTTTGCCACTTAACCTTGAATAATGACCCTTAGCCTCTAAAACCATGATTTAGGAAGGCCAAATAACACTTAGGACTTGTCTTCTTACGACTGCAACACATTCCAACAATTAAGGGCTACTAGATAGGTTAATGAATTAAATGTCATAGTAATGATTTTCATGATTATTTTATGGAGCACCTAATGAACTATGTTAATAGGTATAATCTATTTTGAATGCAGTGATGAAGATTTGGTTCATGCTCTTTACTTTATGCAATTAGAATAGGTTTTCTTTCCTTGTATTTTGTTTCCTGCAGTAGGTTAAGATTTCCATTTCAAACATTCCCATTTCTGCAATTAGTTTAGGTTTGATTTCATGATATTCACTTCATTGCATCAGACCAATGAAAGAAGGACACAGTGCATGTTGCACATATAGTGCAAACCCGTCTTAAGTTTGTATGAACCCCGGGTTAATAATTTAAGTTGGTAGCCTTAGGAGTTGCAAAATTCTTGTTGCAATACTAGGGCTCATCAAATAGCAAGAATCTCGTTATTTATCAAAGTATATGCCATCGAGGAATATTTGGTAGAATTTAAAGAAACTACCTGTCAAAGTTTGATGGTTTATGGGCTTGATTGGATCGGATATGTGGTAAAACATGTAGAAATTTTGAATAATTTAACACATATTCAACAGAGATTATCCTGATCATGTACTATTGCGGAATACATACACAATACATAAGCTCCTCTACGTTGATCATCAATATAGCAGCATCAATAACAATAAAACATCAAGAGCATTCACACATTAACATAGTATGTATCCGGGGAAAGCATCTCGCTAAAAACCCCAACTATCTATATATTAATGATTGAGTCATGTAACATTACATAGCATAATACTTCTCACAAGTATCTCCACCTCTGTTACACACAATACAGCTCAGATCTGATCTCCAAATCTCTTCCACTGCTTGCCTGCCTCCACTGCTCAATACCTGCTCAAGAACTGATGAGAATGGCTTACCAAACTCGTTTTTCACCTGCAAAATAGTCACTCACACTTCTTTGGACGTGAGCACAAGCTATAATGTGGGCAAATACGTGAGCAAACTCATTGGCATACTCAATCCCTTGATTGTGCAAGATCTGGTGCACAACTATAGTCACAACTGATAGCAATCTGATTCTCTACCACCTGTCCCTGTTGAACTGAACATGCACTGACATGCAACTGAGTTAACTGATGTATTCATTAGTTGTATTATGAGTTAATAACTTGTGAATTAATTAATAACTAATTCACCCAACTCATCTCTAGTCTATTTGCCAGTTAGACTAAATACAACTAGTTTAACAAAGCTAAACTGAACACAACTCCATCAACTCCACAATCAACTCCACCAAACTCAACTGATTGAGTTCTAACTGAAGTCATGCATGCAACAACTAAACTGACTCATAAGAAAAGCGTATTTCCTTCTGACAACTGCATGTGCCACCTCTGTAGCTCAAACTGAAGTGCTCCAAGAGAATAAGATTAAGTTTATAGTCCAAATATTATTGTGAGATAATAATATTTGACTTTTCTATTTTTGACTTTGATCACTCACACTGTGATCACTCACACTTTCATCAAAAATAGAAGTCCATCTATTTTTTCCCAACTTGATCAATCATCCATAAACAGCAACCTGCAATCCATAGACATGATCCATATGTCTAAAAATAGACTTGCGCCAAAAATAGCCTGCGGGCCCACTTAGTGAAGGCGACTCTTTTCACTAAGCTCCATCATCTTGTTGCAATCTCAACAAAACAAAAAGAATTATAGGTTTCTTATCAACCCTTTGACAAAATCCCTATGCTAAGTTTGGTAAAAATTTACTTAGAATTTGAATAAAAGTGCTCATAAAAGCCAGTAATGGATAATTAGGTTTAAATATAAGGTACATTTGTGGAAATTGATTGTTCATTTCCTCACAAGACTAAAATATGTACGCACGGAGCTGCTTCCATGAAAATGGGGGTTCTATTTTCATATATATATACCCAATTTCTATTTAAAAAAACAAAGAGAGAAAGGGAAAGAAAAGAATGACCAAAAGTATTAAGTCGATGTATGTTATGCATCCCTAATGTTTAATATATGCATATGGGATCTTATGCATTTGGAACCCCCCAACCAAGTGCAAATATTTTTTTTTTTATATCAAATGGTATATGAAATGCTTTATATATTTGAACCATCGTCAACTTCTTTATGTGTCGTCAATCAAGGGTCGAAAATTTTGTTTATAATGAATTATAAATATATAACGAGTTGTCTTTAGTGCAACTTTTTGGAAGTTTTTCTGGTGGGATTTTTCGGTCTAATTTCTCTAAAATCCTGCAGGAATTTATTGAAATCACAAGTTTGATGGGTAACCCCTACACAATCAAAGTGCCCCAGGGTTTTTCACAGTGTTGAATCCATATATATAGTCAACAAACTAGTTTAAATAACACAAATAAGGATTTCACTTCAAAATGTTCCACCAAATTCCGACACCGGGAAGTTCAAAAAATCGCACTAAAGACAACTCCAACATATAATTGTGTGTAGAATGCATCGAATGCATGACATTAAGGCCAAAGGAAATGGGGATAATTTGATTATTCTAATATACACATACGAAAAGGAGTCTAGTCAAATATCTTAGAGGTACAATGTTGAAATTGGGTCAAAGTGGGTCGATGCGAGGATCACTGAGATGATATATGTATGTGAACAAATGTTTAAAATGACGGTTAATTATTACATGTACATGATATAATTTTGTGTTACCATGAGGTGCCAGGGTATGTATGGAGTCGAAATCATATATATAGAAATTGTTTATAAGTGGTGGCTTTGCACATGTTTCTAATTTGTTCTATAAGTTTTACGATCTATATATGTCTCACAAGGCATATACTATTATAATGTATAAGATATGTTGTTTAAATGAGGTAAATATGGATCAAACTCATATGTTGTTAGAAACCTGAAGCTTATGTCAATGATTCGCATTGACGGAGATGGCATTGAAGAGAGTATTTATGTACCGGAGTTACTCAATTTCTTTTTGCATGGATCCCACAACTATTTTCGCTCAATGGGTTTATTTGTGTGATGATTTATGAGCCAGAGGCGAGATGTCAAACATAATGCAATATAATCAAGGTTTTGAACTTGTGATAGAACACTGAGGGTATTTGGACTTTTTCCTCTCTTCGAGTGCAAGTGAGCAGTGGTATACAAAAATGATATATAACAAAAAGTTGTGTTCGAGCTGATTGTGTCAAGTCTAAATAGGAATTAAAGGTTTATTGTGCATATCCAAAGTGATTTATACATGGTTGTATACATACGATATGTAACCCCCTCTCCAGAGGCATACTACAAAGTCGGTGTTGAAAGTGTTATACCAACCCAACTCTATGGCTTCTTTCTATTAAGTTACACCAAAGATAACACACAAATCATATTTATTATAAGAAGCTTTCATTCCAGCTGGGAAATTATAAAATGTGTAGGTCTCATGGTAGATAGTAACATAGCACCACAGTGGTTGAAACGTGAAAGGTAACTTTGAAGGCAAGACCAACGCAACAGAGGATTTTAGACCAAAGAAGAGTGTGAAGGAACTTCCTCCAAGTGAGGATAAGTCTCTGGATGCCTTGGGGTCAAAGGGGAGATTGTCTTATATGGATTCCCTTGACATTCGAGGTGGAGATTTGATCCTTGGATTCTTGGTAAGGGAAAGCTCTTAATTTCTCCTTTGCTTGTTCATCTGGTTTTGGTAGTGAATTATGGATTCCCTTTTTTGGGTGGAACAACTATGTTACATGTCTTTAGGGTGGAGGCAAAGTGTCTCGATTCCCTAGAATTTTTCGATTGTTGAACAATAGAAGGGTGGAGGCAACAAGCCTTGGACTCCATTTTCTTTTGTTGACTAGTAAATAGTGGGTGGGTGGAGGTGGGAGAACCTTTGGTGTCGTTGCTTCAACTAGAAGTTGGATTTTTAATCCCTTGAGCAAAAAAACCACCTCAATCTCTGGGATTTGGCTTGGGGGTGACAAATGCTAGTGAGGATTAGCTACAACTTGTCTATGGTTGGGTTGAGAGCTATTGTCCCAGTCTCAATTGTCAAACTTTAGTTTTAAATCAAGATAAGTTTCTTCATATGTATCATGTGTTATGAAATCTATGTTTGGATTGTTAAACTAGTTTTGCATTGATTTCATGAATGGTAGATGATTCTCTTGTGGTTAAAGAATGGAGTTTTGATGATCTTCAGCATAGGAATATGGACAAAGGATTCCTTGCGGCTAATGTTCTGCACCAACATCCTTTATGCAGGGCAAGGAGACATGTACATATACATAAATATTCACGTTAATGTTATATGCGTAGAATGATTCTAGTTGTGTTGTTCGTGTAAGAAAAACACTAGGCACATGTACATAAATTTGTATTAATCTAATTGATCCTTGAAATTGACTAATGAACTGAACCAATGATGGTTTAATGACACGATAGACCTGTACAAGGAAACATGTATAATCCTCACAGTGCTGGTAATTTATTGGCACAATTAATATAAAGAGGTGTATGGACCTCACAGAAAGTATTATAAGAGTGTATGGAGTTCATACCAGTGACTACATATGAGAAGGACACTTACATGTAACTTATAGTAAATATATATGCATATATGTGCAAACATTGTTGATTTAAGTGTAGAGGTTTTGGGCTTAATATCAAAAAATCATAGTCACAACTATGTGGACAATGAATTTGTTACATCAACGATGTATAGACAAAACGGTGTGTTTGGATATGGCCCTATAATGCAAAATTGGCCCAAAGGCATGTGATGAGAGGTTTGGATATATCTATATATATATATATATATATATATATATATATATATATATATATATATATATATATAGGTGAAGCAATCAATATTATGGTTGGAGATTGGGCTCGTCATTGTGTGGGCACTGTGTCAGGGCCATAGCACTGAGGGCCAAGCCTCGAACCATATAACCATACCTTCACTAGGGCAGAAGCCAACCTCAAATGGAAGGTGGGGATTGTTTTTCGAAATTGACGATTGTGGTTAATAGCACGACCCCCCATGATAAGGGGGGTAGTGCTATTGAATGGTGATTGTCGAATGTGTTAAGGGGCGTATTTAATCATGATCGCCGATTGGATGGTTTAGTATGGCTTGTCGAATGGTGTAGTTGGGATGGACCCGCAATTCATAGGTTGGGCTTGATGGCATAAGATGAAGGTAGGGATGACCATTAGGTTAGGGGTTCAGCCCTTGTTATCAAATTCAAGCTTCACATAGTTGGGAATGGGCCAACCTCCAACTGTCGCAGTAGCATGCCTGTCCATGTGGCCATAATAGAGGATATATATATATATATATATATATATATATAGAGAGAGAGAGAGAGAGAGAGAGAGAGAGAGAGATAATGGTTTACAAGGGTGCGCTACGGTAGTACATAGTCACATATATACCTATATGCATATAATAAACCCACAAGAAAGGGGTGGGGATTAGATCAGGGAATAAGGTAATGAGACCCACCACGTGGGGACAACGTGGGTGCCATGTGGTAGGAAAAGAGAGGAAATACAGGTAAATCAATAGAACTTTAAAGGGACATAATTTGTAATCTTGGAGTCCAAATTGGAAAAAGAATATATCACTAAAAAAGTATCACCAAGAGAAATGAGAAGATGGCATCTAATTCGTGTTTTGGAAACTCGGAAGAAGGACAAAAAAAGAAAAAGAAAAAAAAAAAAACGATTACTATTATTACACCATTTCCCTAACTGTATCAGGGAAGTTGAGTTATCAAAGTGAACACATCCCCGAGGGTAAGGGGGTGTGTTTACAGGTAGTATTAGAGTATCCAGGTTCAACACTAGACTAGATGGGCTCTATCATGGGCAAGATAATGGCTAGGTTCTTCCAAGCCTTGAGAATAAGTTGGTATCTTGTTACCAAGTCAAAAGAAATTTCATGATAAATTTTAAAAAATAGATAAAACAAATATTTAGGTGTTAAAAATCAATTAAACATTATGTGAGATAACAATTTGGGTTGAACGATATATATTGTTGACTTGATAGCATATGTAGCAATGCTAGTGACTTGATGTTTGATATTGATACGCTAACATGATTTGTTTGTTTCAGCTAGCCTTACCATGGAAACTCCACTTGACTTATATATGTTGTAAAATGTGTATAACTAAATTCATCCCCAGTGAAGTAAGTGATATCAAGGCAACGTCACAAGGTTGCATGTGGATGACATTGGTGGAAAATCTAATGGTGTTGTGTTTTGTTTTCGTTGTTTGATTTGTGTTTTGTTTTCGTTGTTTGAAATCAGATAAAAGGCCAAAAACTCATGCAAAGTAAATGATGCAACTTCTACGTCCTCATTCCACTCCGATCACGATGCAATTCCAGGATTATAAATTGTGTGGTCCAACATCACAGTGATGTAGCCACGGAGTTTATGGGCCACCATCGTGGAATGAGATGGGCCAAGGGCGCTGGAGCCATATGGCTGTGCGGAATGCAGACCACCGTGGAGTAGCATAGCCATGGATTTGTAAACCCCAAGGCCGTCAGGCCATAGGAAGAGTGGAACCTCGAGACTCTTTGGGTGGAGGAATGTTGTTAAAGCGTGAGCAGGTTGAGACCCGAATGCAAGATCAACTGTTGGATGGGCGTGATCTCAACCATCGGATTCTTTCTTGCGTGAGCTCCACCGTCTGATATTTTTGCCTCCAATATTGATCGATCTTAAGCTTGGTTGAGGGATCTCCAATATTGATCGATCTTAAGCTTGGTTGAGGGATCAGTTTTAATTCAATGTTATATGTGTTCCTTTACAGGAATGGAGGATGGGTAGAGAGCTCCACGAAGGGGTCTGCTTAAGACACTTAAAATTTTGAAGTTTTATAATTATAATTTAGATTTACAAAATTTTTTGATTTTTCTTAATATAATCAGAATTTTCATAACTTTCCGAACAACTCCTTCTTAGTAAACTAAACATATTTGGAATGGTGTTGGTTCATGCAGTGTGAGGTGTAGGTGGTGGACCCACCAGTAATAGATATAATAATATATATATATATATATATATATGCAAAATGCTTATGTAATATATGGTGTTAGATATGGTGTTAGATATTCATTTGGAATTGGAAGTGGGTATGGAGGGGCCCGCGAATTATGCTTTTCAATTCGAGCAATATAATGAACTTGTAACTACATGGAGTGCACATGGCCATATACAATGATGGGTAGGCCATATATATATATATGGGTTATATTTTTGCACGGTAGTTATGGAAGGGTCGTGGTATTTCAAAATATTTATTTTGTAAAATATATTAAAATGTTTGACTCCAGTGCATAAAGGTTGTGAAACCGAGGGGGCTTATATGACCCATGTTTGTTTAATATATATATATGTTTGATTTGATGTGTTAATCGGGACCCTCGTGGGGTATGGCTCGGCCCACAATGTTTAATTAATTATATGGTTGTGTTACATGATGAGTGTATGGCACGGGTTGGAACTACAAACATATCAGTGATAGGGTTCCGCATATAATCATTTTTATAATATATATATATATATATATATATATATATATTATATTAATTTAATTGTTTATGGCCACAGTTTAGTTATAAGTGGCTAGTTTATTGGCCACGTAGAGGAAGAAGGGAAGTCGGAGAAGTGGATTTCTGGATATGTATTGGATGTTGAGGTGAGACTAGGGTATCACATGGGTCGGGGTTATTACTTGGAAATTTAATAATAAGAGAAAAACAAGTTTCGCCGGTAGCAAGAAGATTTTAATTTTTAATATGAAAAAAATGGAAAATAGAAGACAAATTTCACCACGTCATAATTTTCAACCCCTAGTTTAGATTTTGACATATGACCAGGAAAGAAACAATTTTTTAAGCCGATCCCAATTATCCACCTAGAATTTTGATATGGTGCCAAGAATTCTAAGAAAAGCTAAAAGAAAGCTACAATACTCTTAAGAGAGGAAAAAATGTCCTGCAGACTAAGTCATTATACATGGCATAACTTGCAACCCAAACAACGGAATACGCAAACAAGTAGTCAATAGAAACTTATTGATAAGAAGAACATTCTAGAAAACCCATAATCTGGAATCAGGTGATATTTATGAGAAAAATCTCACGGGAAGATACAAATATTGGAAAATGGGAATTTCTCCCAAGACTTGTTGAGGGCATATATTTCAGCCCAAGAATTAGAAATTGAAAAGTAGTCAATAGAAAGCTTTTAACTAGCAGAAAATGATGGTGAATCCAAAAATGTAATTTGGTAGGAAATATTGAAGAAAAGATCTTGGAAAGTTACAGGACCATGATGACTTGTAACAGTGACAGGAGAATTGTCCAAGAAATACATATACCATATTAATTGCTAGCAGGACATGATAGTAAATACATGTATAGTTGTGATACTAATAATAATGAGAAGAGAAAGTGGTTGGTAAATTTGAGCAGATAGCCATGTAATAGACTTCCTGCTATGAGAGAAATTCAACGAGACAATATCTTTAAACTCCACATTGTTGTATATTTATGATATTAAAGATGATATGGAAGTTTATGTGTTGTATATGCATAAATGTATGTAAAACATGAGAATGTGTGCATTAAATTCATGTATTTTAACATCATTAGGTTGAAGTATTTATGCAAAATCTCATATAGAAGCTAACCAAGGTTGGTGTATTGTTGGTATTGTAGCTGACAAAGTAACAACTGCATGGAGCACTAAAGGCCTTGGCAAGATGGATTGCTTGAGGGATTGTTAGTCAATGAAGGGGCTTCCTAAGCCTAGAAGGACGAGTGCAACTAAAGAATATGATCTAGCGTGCGTGGAATGCAAAGAGGATTATTCAAAGGTTTGAAGGGTACCTGGAGGCTCGTAGAAGTGGAAGTTTGGAAGTTGGTTGGGCCTTGGTTCTGTGGATAGTGTTGGGTACTAAGTATGTACCTGGTAATGGGTGAGTATCTTACCATGAAAATTGTTGATTTGACCACATGTTTTTTAATTATATATTGAGATATATGGTTGTGAACTGAAAATCATAAGAATAAAAGATTTGTGGATCGATTATTGGTTCTATGAACAAGAAATTATTATTAACTATCATTGAATTATGGATTGACTCTGATAGAGATACCAGTGTATAGGTTCGTTGGTGTTCCAAGGTATTAATATAGATGTGCATGGACAAAGTATATGTATTGGAAAAGTCGTAGGTTGGTTGCAAAACAAGGATGCAATGGTATACCCAAGACTCTGATGGCATAATAAATTTCTTACAGGTATATTATAGGTTATTTGATAAGTGGCAACAAGCAAGTGACAAGCATATATCCGGTTATAACGGGATGTGATCACAAGTACCATTAGGATGTTACTATTATGAATAAAATATAGATATAAATAATAAAAATACATCATAAATAATGGTTAATTAGTAATTAGTTAATGAAGAGGTATTTCCCTAAGGACATGACCATTCATAAAGGGACACATGCGTAGGGTATATAAGAAGGTCCTCACTCTCATTTGTTATCATATTCTCATTTATACATTTTAATATATATTCTTGTATCTTCAATGGAGATCTTCATATTCCAAGTCTTTTGGATTGTTTAACTTGTTATAACGAACATTGCTTGTACATTGGTATCAGAGTTGTTCGATCCTTTGGCCACTCAACCATTGCACAAAGCCAGTTTTGTCTGCCCTTTGACCATCAACTCATCGTCAACTTGGTTGTCGTTATAATCAAAGCATTTCGCTACACAATTTGGAGTCTCTTCATTCCCCATCAAGCCTTTGGCCATATACATTAAAATTAAATTAAATTATATATATATATATATACACACACACACTTCCATTAGTTGAGATCATTAAGGGAGAGAATGGCTTCAACAACTGCAGCTGTTGCAGCACTCAGCCGAAATGCCTTGACTCCAAACCTGCAAGCCGTGCCATTGTCGCCCTTTACTTCTCCCGCGACCCGCCTCGTCATTGGATCCAGATCGTGGGTCGCCTCTCCTCCCCGCCGGCTCCGTTCTATTGCCTCCTCGCCCCCGCTAGAGGTCAAGTCCAGGCTTGGATTGGGGGCCGCTTCCAACCTGTTTGCCTCTGAGAACGATCTTGCCTTCACTGCTGCAGTGCAGGTTGGTGACGCCAACAATGGCAGGGGCTGCCGAGGAGTTGCCTCCATGGCCAAGAAGAGTGTCGGGGTTTTGAGGGAATCCGATATTAAGGGCAAGAATGGTTTCGTTCAGGCCGATTTGAAGGTCCCCCTTGATGAAAATCAAAACATCACCGATGATTCGTGTATCAGGGTCGTCGTTACCACCATCAAGTACTTGATCGATAACGGTGTCAAGGTTATTCCCACAAGTCACTTTATGGGGTAGGTAAATTTCCTGGGGATGTCAGATCTGGTTGATTCCTTGGGGATTCGAAATCACACCCTAGATTTGGTGCATATTGCAATAGATTGTGTTCCGATATGATCAAAACCCCCTCAATCAGAAGTTTATGTAGCAGAATGTCCCCTCCAATGGACAGATCTAAATCAATCTTTTTAGATCTGAGGGTTCCCACAGCTCAATGACAAGTAGGAACTGGCGGAGGTGCGAGGCAAAGCAAGAATGGGCGCAAACTTGACAGACAGCAACCCTTCAATACAAAATAACACAACATTGAACATCGCAAGGCTAGAAGATCCATCAAATAGCCCAGATCCGGAGATGCAAGAACTAGACAGAGATTTGATATGCCTAGATCTGTGAAATCTAGACATCTGGGTAACAGATCGAGCCCTTTCTCAGACAAATCCACACCCTACCATGGTGGATATCACACAAATTTTTTTCAAAACGCTGGAAGGCGGGCATTTTTGCTGGAGGATTTGGAATGGGAGAAAAATCCAGGATCTAAGGAATAAAATACAGAACCACCTTGGTATACTAGCATACAAGTAAAATTTGATCTATGTGGGTCACAGTTTACGGGATAACCACACCCTTCAGGATTACAACATAACCACAGACTTAACCATCATCATCAATCTCCGCCTGCAGGGTGGATGCTCTAGAACTAGCTCAAAGAGCACAGGCTCTTTTAAGGATGCAGTCAAAGGTAAGGAAAAAGCGCAAACCAAACCAGCAACAATGCCTGAGCTTCCTGGGCCCTACATTGTAGAACAAAAAACTACAAATCCTGCTCTCACCATTGCAATGCCTGAGGTAAATGATTTGTACTCAAATCTCTACTCCAAATCAGTTATATGCAAATTTAATGGATTTTGGCCCAAATTTGATGTTCTGCACCAATGGATATATGACACATGGTCACCAAATTGCGAAATATACTTATGCCCCAAGGGGTTTTTTATAGTCAAATTCAAATCAGAACAGGAAAGGGAACACATCCTCAACAAGGGACCATGGTTCTGGGGCAATGCAGGGCTCTTCATGACCCCTTGGTTTCCAGATTTCGATGCCAACACAATGGTGGTATCAAAGATGCCAGTTTGGGTCAGGCTGCACAACCTTCCATTACACTTCTGGCATCACAACGTTTTAATTGCCATAGGGAACACTCTAGGAAAGTTCCTAAAGATTGATGGGGACAAACTTACAAGGGGAATATTTACTTTCGCCAGAATATGTGTTGAAGTAGATCTTAGCCAGGGATTACCAGAAAGCATAACACTGAATTTCAATAATACACAGTGGACACAACCTTTAGATTACAAAAATACAACGTTCCGATGCCATGGATGTCTACAAACATGCCATCTCCATAGTGCCTGTCCACAAGCAAAACAAATCCCCAAATGGAACAAGAAGCAACAGAGGAAGCCAAAAGAATGGCAATATACAACCCCCTTGGATGAAGAAGTAGACACAGCAGTGACAACAAAATATAAAGTAGAAATGGATGATCAAAAAGTCCAAAACAACACACTAAAGGAAGAGGAAGACCCCAGTAACCCTTTGCAGCGACAAGAATCTCAGCCAACAGGAATGGAAATATCTGGCAACAAGCGAACTCATGGATCAAAAGGATCTTATTCTGACAAAAACTCTCCCATAAATACAAATGGAAATCAGCTATCCATTGTAATAGCCACCCCCAACACTGGAGGTTGGCGAAAGGTGGAAAAAAAGAAAGGGAGAAAAGAGTAGTATTTTATATTTCATTTTTTGTTGGGTTTCTCTGAAAACAAAAACAGACCATAAGCATATGCTTTTTAGCATCTACAAAATGTAATTTTGTCTTATGAATAAAATTACGACTTTTTCCAAAGAAAGGAAAAATATATATATATATATATAAAAAAATCAATAATAAAAAAATAAATAATATAATAAAAAGAAAAGGGAGCATATATAAGGAAGAAAAGAGAATTATTTAAAAATATATATTCAAAAAATTCATTAAAAATAAAAAATTGAAATAAAGATTATTTAAAGAATATATTGACAAAATAAATATATATATATATATATATAATTGCTATCGTCCACTGTACACAGACTTACACCGTACGAACGTCTAGCAGCTCATGGCTCCAGACCGTCATCACCATCACGTCATCTTCTACCTATTCACCAGCCTCCTTATCTACCAACCAATGTTTTCTCCCCAACAACACTTCCCTGCCACCAATCGTTGTCAAGTCTGCATATACATCCACAACCACCATTGTCGCCATTTAACTGTGCACAGTCACGGCCATTCAACCATTCAAGCCCCCGACACTGCCTCCATCATCGTTGTTGGGCTTCTGCATCTGCATACCACATACATTGCCACCGTCCAAGGAGATCGATCTACCAAACTAATCATTGTCGTGTTCGCGGTCACTACGTAAGATTCCACCAAAGCCTTAACTCATTTAGCTATAAAAAAAAAAAAGACCATTGTTGTTGCAACCATGAATTCCGTCGCCACCTCAAATTCGTGCAATCTATAGTCTACCATTATTGTGTTTTGTGTTTTTGTGTGTCATCGTACAGTCTTCGTTCTGTAAAAGTAAATGAAAACAATCACGAGTAATTGATCATATCAAGTAAGTTTATGCCACCATATAATTTAAATTGCGCCTCTTACCAACAATCATGTCTATACAATCATAATTTATTCATGTACTTAACATCCACACAAAGCCCGTTCATGCCCAACCTTCTCAGAATTTAAAAAAAAAAAAATTACAACTAAAATTTTTTCTCCAAATCTCCCTAAGTCGACTTTATTTTTGAAGTTAGTAAAGTCAGAAAATTGTTAAAAAGGAAAAAAGGAAAAGTCCGAGGAGTTTTAGTTAATTAAAAAAAAAATTGAAGCAAGGGAAAAATAAAAAAGGAAAGGAAAAGGTTGATCTATATATTGATATAGTTATCAAAATAAATTAAATAATCAAATCAAAATATTACTAAATAAAGTAAAAATAATGATATTATAATAAAATGGTAATAAGGTACCTAAGTGGTTTATGAAGTTATTTCAAGGAGTTATAATTAAAGTGGATTGAAGGGTTAATAAAAAGTTAAAGGGGTTATCTTTTAAGTCCTAAAATTCATTCCAGAAAAATAAAAATAAAGGTCATTAATGAAATATTTCTAAAAGTCTTTAGTAAATGTGTTAGTACACTATTTAAAATCAAAGGATTACTTTGAGGAAGAGATATTATAATTTCTATCATTCCTACTAAAGATGGTAATTATGTTAGGCTTAAATGTGCTAACCAGTTAGTGATCCTTGAATCGAATATAATTGAAATGAATTTTGTTGACACAAGCGACAAACAATACGACAAAGTTCTTGATTTTCAAATGGAGCTACAAACAAAACAAGAAACACACTACACAACCAATCTTAAAGAAACACAGACAATAATTTTTCCTAGGTCACTACTCATTATGCCAAGTTTGTGTAAATCTTGTAACAAAATCAAACACATTGTAAGGCTTCTAGATTCAATTGATAAGCCAAATGGAATAATACACTCTTATCTAGGCATCTATAAGGCAATCACAGACACATGTAACTTCCCTTGGCCAAGGCACAAATAGATATGAGGACAGACTAAGAGAAATATTCAAAAATTTCACTTACAAGAACAATCACTCTTTTCCTTTAAGCAAATAGAGACTATATGTTGGCAATTGCTTAAAACCATACCCATATATGAGAGTTATGATGGTTTTAAACACCCATACAATAGCAACAAGCAGTCCTAAGATGCCAAAAAAATTAGAACAAAAAATAACCAAGGGAACTTATCAAACTAGGCTCTCCCCAATTGAGTTTCCAACATTATTGTCAAAGAATATCTCTTGCAAACAAGAGAATATTGTCACAAATTTGATTAAGATAAAAGATAAAAAATGATAGATCACTATGATTTTTTTTGCTAGATCTAGTTCATAGTTTCGATCTATAATAATAAGTGAGGAGAAGAAGTCCTACCTTTAAATGGTTATCTTATCATTTCCATGTTGATGCAAATCCCAACTTTAAATCCAAACTCATATAATTATATATTTTCACACACAAGCAACAATATATACCCCTCTTAACCTTGCTTAGCATGAAACAAAGCTAGTTTATGGACAAATCTAATCTAATTCCCTCAAGAGAAAATCAAATCTATCTATATAAAACATGAAATAGCATAGACCATTCCAATTGGAGGGAATAACACCATATATCAATATATTAATAGCAAGAAATCACATCATAACATTATTTACCTTAAGACCATAAAGGTACCTTCTAGCTCCAAACTCCTTGAACCTGCTTATTCCACTCTCTAAGTGTGGGTGGACCAACAATGGACTCTGGAAAGAATAGGAAGGATGTTTCTTTCTGGTTGTATTTTGGCAACATAATTGTATTCACTTACTAAACTCCCACAACCATGTGTTTACACTTGTTTTATAGAATGATGAACGAGACATAGAGATAGGCTTAAAGCCTTGAATTTTGATGAACAACAATACATACACATGTTCCAAGGATTGTGATGAATCAAGGCCATCTTATCTTGTGATGGTATCCTTGCTAAATATTTGAATCAAGAAATTTTTAGGGGTAATCACTTGTTGCATTAAGGCAACAAGTGATCAGTCGCACATTGAAAAGGAACAAGAAGTGACTCGATGCACCTTGCAAGAGGACAAGGAGTGACCATGCTAAAAAATATAGATTTTTATGAGAAATACCAATGATTTTTGCATGAAGACATATGTAGGTCCCTTGTGAGGCCTAGAGTGGAAAAAGCAATAGAACATTGAGCTAAGCACTACTCCTTTTAGGAAGGCATGAAAATAGGAATCTATGTTTTCATATCAACATGTTTCACTTGTCAAAGAAACAAGGGTGGGATAGTGAAAAATCTAAGGGCATTGTGACCACTATCAATCCCAACAACCATTTGTACTAACATATCTATGAATTTTATAGTGGCTCTTCCAAAATTTGGCGATAAATTAATCATCACGGTGGCAGTTGACTACCCTTTCAAATATTTTCAGTTTATGCCTTATCGCACCCATTCACGCCATATTCAATTACCTAAATATGCATGGAACAATTATTTAAATTACATGGCATGGTTTCTTCCATTATGTCTAATAAGAATCCCAAATTCACCAACAAATTTTGGCAAGAGTTTTAAACTTCATGGGACTCAGTTGAAAATGAGCACCACATATCATCCTCGTACTAATTGTTAAACACAAATGGTCAGCAAGTGCTTAGAAACCCATTTGTAATGATTTTCTCCAAAAATACTACACTAATTGGCACAATATTTACCGCTCATAGAATGGTGGTACAATGCAGTTTATCATGGTGCTAATGAAATGACACCATACACAATTGTCTACGGCCTAAAATGCTTGTCATTGGCTTCCTATTTATGAGGCACTTGCAAGGTTCATGTAGTAGATCACACACCACACACTAAAGAATTCATTCTTAGCACACTTAAGGATAATTTAGTTCTACCTCAAAATATAATGAAGCGACAAACTAACTAGCATCACTTGGAGCATTCTTTTGTATAAGGGGACCACAAATTTCTTCACCTTTGACCCTATAAAAAAATATTCCTCAAAGATATAATCCTCCATTTTTTCAATTGTGGAATTTGAACGAAGAGGATCACTCTGTCAGGGTTATTGAAACCCCTACTATCAATCCTCTACAACACGATGACTCATACATGTTATGGTTCCCCTAATTCGTGGCAGCCACGGCCTCTCTAGATGCTTACACATTGAAAGTTGTGAATGAATGACCATGGAGGGAGGGGTGTGAGATGCTCCTACTGAAATATTGTTTCAAGTGATGGATTCTTTTAACCTATTTCAGGTAACGAGAATCATGGACAAGGAAACAAGAAGGTGAAAAGTAACAATACTTCATTGGGAGAAAAATAGAAGTCCTAGTTCAAGAGAAAATACCTACTGAATGAAAACAAAGTCCCCAAATACAAGGTAAAATCCACCAAAATTGACAGTTATGTCCAATATATGAAAGATCATGCTCTTATCTACAAATTTATTAGTGTTTGTCCCACTGAAAGGGCCTTAGTTAGTTGGATTCAACACAAATGGAAACCTAAAGTTCATGTAGACCTAGATTTAGGGGCTAAGGGATTCTTTACACATATATTCAATAATATAGAGGACTGAGAAAAAGTATTTGAAAATGGTCCATATTTTTTCAATAATGTTGGGCTATTCATGGAATTCTTGGAAGATCTATACAAACTAGAAAAGGAACAATTTATAGTCACCCCAATGTGGGTGTGAATGTTCTCACTACCTAAAGAGTTATGGGATATAGAAATCCCTAATGGAATGGGAAATAAAATTGGTTATTTTGTGAATATTTTAGAAGTTACAAGAAGAGGGTGCTACACTTCTTATTCCGAAATCTGTATCTATATGAACATCTCTCAACCATTGCCAAAACATTTTGAAATCTCATATCAGGACAAAGTCTGGAAACAAACGCTTAACTATGAGCACATGCCCTCTCGATGTCATCGTTGCCATTAATATGGCAACCTCTTTTGTGATTTCCCACTTCACCAAGAGGAGCCCAAGAGAGACACCCAACAAATAGGCTTGGAAGGCTTCAAAAGAGAAGCAACCAAGAAAAGAAATCAAACCGAAAAAAACCTACTAGCCAATTAGAAAGGGGAATTTATTCAAACCAAAAATAAATATTTAGTTATCATGGAATAAGAGGAAGAGCCTAATTTTCTAGAAGATATTATGAATCTATATTCAAGTGAAAATGGAATACACCAAAAGGTAGCATATCATAAAATAAAAACCTTGGAAAATAATCAAGAAATCCTCGTCCAGGATGAGGAACATATGCCAAATGCACCAGTGGCAAAAGTGGAGAAGGAAATAGAGACTCTAAATAAGGATGAGCATAGTTTACCTAATTATATTGAAGAGTGAAAATACAAAGACCCAAATGAAATCCCAGAACACTAGAAACTCCAGTGCCATCAAATCTACCTTAGGGTAAAAGATCAACTTCAAGTGCTAATAAAAGAGACAGGATCAACCGGTAGGGGATTGGGGGTACATAATTTCTCTAACAAGGAACAACCCCAGTAGTTCGAAGAAGGTAAATGGTGGGGAAGGATGATTAATAAAGCATAAATAAAAATAGTGGGGGACCATTTAGTCAACACAGAACAGGTTATGATATTATCAGAGGTGTTTTTCTCCTCTAAAAACCTTTCTCAATGAAAATAATTTCATGGAAAATTATAGGACTCAATATAAATGGAAAGAAGAGACTTCTCAAGGAAAGAATTTGGAATGAAAGTCTAACATTCATTATGCTAGAGGAGAAAAAAAATATCTGGTGACATAATTATTGAAATATCCCCACTATGTTGGCGAGGTTGTGACTCAATAGCGCTTAATGGCATAGGCAGTCTCAGAGGATTGGTAATGCTATGGAATCCCCAAGAAGTATCCTTTAGTGATTGGATCGACATGCCCCACATTATCTCAGGAAGATCTAATATGTAGGAGCTAAGAAGATAGGTTTCCTTAATGTATTTTACAATCCCCATATTCCTATAGAAAAAATTAGTTTCCTCATAAACATAAAAACCACTAGAGCTATCCATAAGGAGGATATCTGGATTCTATGTGGGGATTTCAATCTCATCAAATCCATAGAGGAGAAGAAAGGTGGTATCAGAATATTGGACTTGAAGGGCCAACAATTTAAGGATCTACTTCAACAACTCCAAGTGACATATTTTCCTTCAGTAAATGACACGTTCAACTAGAATAACATATGTGAAGGGAAGTATCATATTGTAAATAGATTAGATAGATTTATTGTCTCTGAAGCAATCCTAGAGATGGACATCTTTGTGGAAGCTTCTATATTACCGAGTATAGGATTTGATCACTAACCCATATGCTTGGAACTCAACCTTAAGGTGGTGCTTCGCAATCTTCTCTTCTGATTTGAAATATTTTGGCTAAAAGACCCATCCATTCTAACTAAAGCCAAAGAATGGTGGTCATAAATATATAGCCAAGGGAGAAATAGTGTGCATACTTAAAGAAAAGTTTAAATTCTGCAATAAATTGGAGTTTGGAAATATCTTCATAGAGAAGCAAGCATTAGAATCTCGCATGCAGCAAGTGAAACAAAAAAACAACATGGAAGGATGCACAAATGAATTGGTCAAGGAAGAAGGATAGTTAATGTAATACCTCCATTTTTCATCATGTAATCAAATATTATTAATAATTCCACTGGTCAGCTGGAATGAATATTATGAGGCTTGTGTTCCCATGAAGCCAAATTAAATAAATTTTGGGGCTAACATTCCTGGATAGATATACCTGTAAAGGTTGTGAGGCCTTAGAGCATGGATTTTTAATTATGTTGTGATTAAATAGTACTAATAAGTAAATAAGTTTGGCTATGGAGCGCACTCCACATAAAATAGTATGGGGGGCGCGACTCCAGAGATAAAAAGGCAACAGTTGGGTTTTCATATAATGGTGCGTTGTAGGACACACGTGGCTTCAGTGAAGTGCCACATGGCTAGTTGGGGCCATGTGTATAAAAAAGAGTATAGGTTCTTGTTATGTGGGAATGATTATTCATTCGTTTAGCTAGTGATGATTGGGGAAGAGGGAATTTAGTCTTGGTGACTAATGGCCAATGAGTTATGGTGTTGGACTCTAGAACTGGTCGGGATGTGATTATCAATTTAATTGTGGTGTATGGGTGCATATGTATATTCTATGAGCCCCTATGTTGGCTCTATGATCTTGGTGCTCTAAGGGTTTGTTAGCCTTGTTTTTGGCTTGGTTCCATGGAGCTTTGGTAAGGAAATCAATTGGAGATAACTAGTGATTCCTTGTTGGTACTTTGGAACCAGCTATGGGGATTTTGGTTTGATTGTTCGACACTTGGATACCAAATAGTAGCAGAGCTCCTAGAGATGTATCCAAAGAGTATCTTTATCAGCCATAAGTCACCCTGGAAAGTGGGCACTACCAAGGGATTTAGGTTGCGCCACTTAGTTGTCAATTTGGGGGACATGAGCTTATAGTTGGAGACTGAGAATATTAGGGTTGGTTTCGAGGTTGTGGTTTTGACTTTTATTGAACCATTGTTGCCTCTGGAGTTGTTGCCCCAGCTCAGGGGTGACTGGTGGTTGAGCTTGTGAGCCACATGGTCTTCGGCTAGGAAGAATATGGAGAACTTATATCTAGCCGACATCTTTATTCAAATAAATATTCATGCTTATGTGTTGTGTTAATTTAAGCTCGTGTGCAGAGTTGTGCTTGAAACCCTAGTTTCACGGTTATGCTTCTACGGAAATACTGGTTAATTTGATTGTGTATTCTATTGGAAAAAACTGTCATAAACCCTGCCTTTTGGGTTATGTAATTAGTTGTTGTTAATTCTTTTAATTATGGGTTTCTGATAATTCTGCTCGAGTACAATTACGAATTTCATATGATAAATAATGGTGTTTCGTATATAAATGCATTTTATTATTCCTTTATAATGTGAATAATTGTTGTTAATTTTACATTTAAGTACATTTATGTGTTGGAATTTCTCTATGTTTTTATGTTTGTGCTAATAAAATTTTAAACTGGGTACAATTGTTAATTGTTTAAACATGAAATTATTTATTCTTCCATTATGCATGTTATTATGAGATTCAATGATAGGGTTTAATAAATAGAACCCGGAATTAGGGTTTTCTACACGAGTATTTGAAAACTTAACTGATGGAATTTGGGATAGGTCACGTAGTGTTGCCTGACCGAAGCATCAGGGACATTACAGATTGGTATCAAAGCATAGTTTCAACACTCGATCTGAATTGGGCCAAAATTTTCATTTTGATCACCATGTGTTTAATGAATGGACATATGGTGTAAATAGTGATGGGCCTCCAAATTAGACACAAATTAAGGCTCATCTAACCTTTCTTAGGCACATAAAGGCTATATTAAATCTCTCCTTCTACACTTAATAAATGTTTTTAACTTTAATATGTTCTTAGGAAGGTTTAGAGATAATTGCATATTATGTGTCTAATATTATTTATTTTTGCACTATATTGAGTAAATTCCACATGAGAAAATATAGGGACTTGCTCCCTACTACAAGATGGACCAAGATTGGATAATAAATGAACTAGATATCATGAAATTGTTGACAGATTATGGAGCTCCACTGATTGAGAAAATCTAGGAATGTGTTCCCTATCAATAAATGAAGATTCCTCTTGTTGGGAACCAGATCCACTTTTTAAGGGATTTTGGTGGGAAAAGTTGTCTTCTTTCAAGGAGGATTCTTCCCCATTAATTTGTATAAGTATCGATTCGAATTTTCCTCTAGGGGCTTGTATTTCTTAGTCTTCTTGTGGAGAAAACTTGTTATTTAGTAGCTCCACTTTCATTTCTAGTAGAGATGTACTTGGATTGATTCAAATAATGAATTTTGTTGTCATTTTTAGCTTTTAAAGTTTGGTTTCATTCATAGGACTCTGATTATCCTTGGAGTTGGCCATCCTAGGCGTCTAAGAGCCCTATTGTACAATTTATTTATTTCTTTTGAATGTCTTTTTCACTTGCATCTCTTATTTTTTCATTTAGTGTTCATGCTTTCATTGTTGTAGGTTATATTGGTTAAATGATTGAAGTGAATTTTTTTATAGTTTATTTTCAGAGTCACAAGCATGATGCATCCTTAGAAAATCTTTGAAAATTCATATTCATCATTGAGCTACTTGGTTTGGTTTACTATTTCACAAATCTAGAATTTTTGGAGTCTCTTGTAGCAAAATAGTAGCAATTTTCTGCTAATTTTTAGAATGTGTTAATGAGCTTATTTATAGCTTATTCCACTTGTATTGAGTCATAAAAACATTCAAGTTAATAACAAAATTTACCCCATATCATTTTCACTTGATTAGGTAAGGCATTTGGTAGGTTAACTACTTCATTAATTCTTGAATTTATAGTTTTTTGAGTAGTAATTTTCTTCTATTTTTAAGCACGTGTTAAAAAGGGTATTCTTGATTGATTCTAGTTTTATTGGAGTCTTATAACATCTTAATTAATAACAAAATTTACCCCATCTCATTCACATTCAATTTTCTTGGTCATTCAGTGAGATAAATTGGAGGAGATATTAGCTAGCAAATTGGGTATTTTAGTCCTTGTAAGTATAAAAAATCATAACATTTGTGTGGTGTGCCAATACTACTATTAATTTTCAAGATTATAATTTCATCCTACGTTCATCCTACCATAATCATCCTCTTTATCCTCATTACACAATTCCCTCAAAACTCTTCCACCGAAAGTACATTTATGGGTCATTGAAGGACACCGTGTACATTTGTTTTTATGCAAGATGGGCCTCTGAGAGGTGATAAGCTTGGAAAAAGCCTCATACAACCTTCATATACCCTTTCCCACCTTTAGATCACCTTTTCCACCCTCAAAATTCTCACAGACCCAATCTTGTAGCAAAACAAGGCAGTCTTGTAGCAAAACAGGGCAATAGTGTAGCATCATGTAGCATTGTGTAAACTTGGCCAGATTTTCTCCAAAAGCTTGATTTTTTCCTCTTAACCTTGAATAATGACCCTTAGTCTCTGAAACCATGATTGAGGAAGACCAAATACCACTTAGGACTTGTGTTTTTACCACTGTAACACATTACAACAATTAAGGGTTAATAGACAAATTCATGAATTGAATGTCATAGTGATGATTTTCATGATTACTTTATGAAGCACCTAATGAACTTTGTTACTAGGTATAATCTCTTTTGAATGTAGTGATGGATATTTGTTTCATTCTCTTTACTTTATGCAATTAGAATAGGTTTGCTTTCCTTGTCTTTTGTTTCCTGCAATAGGTTAATGTTTCCATTTCACGCACTTCTATTTCTACAATTAGTTTAGGTTTGATTTCATGATATTCAATTCATTGCATCAAATCAATGAAAGAAGAACACATTGCATGTTGCACATATAGTGTTGGCACCTCTTAAATTTTTACAAACCCCTGGTTGATAATTTAAGTTGGTAGCCTTGGGAATTGCAACATTCTTATTGCAATACTGGGGCTCATCACTTTTTGGCACCATTGTCGGGGAGGTATCAAAACATGCATTGTTTTATTCCTTAGTTGATTCATCTCTTTTAATTTATGAAAGAAAAAAAAAACATTTACATTAGACATATTTCATTTCAAAAACATAAAATTTCATTGCATTAGCATTCTTATTCAAAAAAAATTCTTTAAAAAAAGGTAATAAAATACTTCTCCAACACCAAAACATCCCCATTTGATCACGTGGTGTAGTACGAACCACATCACCATCCACTTTTGTAGGTAAAAGAAGAAGAGGTGGCAAATAAGGTAGAAGAAATGGATGGATATGATGACAATGGAGAAGATCCTCTTGGATTTCCCATTCAAGATATTTATATCAATGTTCATATGAAGAACATCCTTCCATCTTTCCTTCCCAACGTCCATGGTATGAGGTCAAAGGATTCACAAACCTTTCTCTTTGAATTTGAAATTATTTGTAGATATTATATTTTCTTTTTAAGCACTCAAAAATTGAGTTTGCTTTCGACAACATTGAAGGATAGATCTCTTAAATGATTCACGAGTTCAAGGACTAATTCAATAAGATCATGGAATGATATGCAAAAGATATTTCTAGAAAAATATAAAGATCATGATCTTAAAGAAGAAATATTTATAATGACTCAAAAAGAATATGAGAGCCTTGAGGATCTAATACAGAGATTATTGTATAATGTTAAGAGGAAAAATTACATCATTTAGGATTTGACACACTAAAAACCCTCTTACATAAAACAATTAGGGATGAGTAGATTGATCTCCTTGATATCATGAGTAAAGGTGATGTATATCAATTATCATTTCAAGAAATTTGTGAAATATGCAAGCACATATTAAGAGGAAGGGAAAGAGTAAGCAAATCAGCATCAAGATCGGTAAGTCAAGTTGAACTTGTTATTTTTCTATATAACTTTGAAACGGAAATTCTTAGCAATCTAAGGGAACAAGTAAAAATGATAATAATGCAAAATGATAAAAAAGAGGATGTTGATATTTGTGTTATCATGCATAATCACATGCTATTAAATATTACCCGTCATTACCAAGGTTGAAGGAAGTTTACCAGGAGGACAGTGGGGCAAGTCAATCACTAAAGCAACTCTGTTATGTAGATCCAAGAAGACCATGGAAGCCTAGTCAACCCAGTATGATACAACAACCTAATTCAGAATTTCAAGGTTATGCACATCCATCTCAAAGTAAATGGAACACACCCTTTGCTTGGCAACATTTGTCATCTCAACCCCATATCCAATCTTGGCAATAGGGTTGGCAAGGACCTTATGGGAGAAATTCACAATATCCTCAATATTTTCCTCATTATTCTCCATACCCAACTCCATGCTTTCACTACCATCCACCTCCATGAGAATCACAACCTTAACCACATCCATCTCAAATATCCACTCCCATTCCACTACCGGTACCACCATTTCCAAACCCAAACAACAAAGTAGCTCAACCCACTTATAATGATGAGGTACAATACTTCCAAACAACTCCTCTTGATTGGAATGGTATTCACCTTAGATCAGGAAGAGTATTGCAAAAAAATATTATCTTGATGTCATTAAAGGACAAAATTCAAAAAAAAAAAAACAAATAAGGAGACCAAATAATCATGCGCTGCATTTGATGGAGAGAAAACATTAGAATCAAAGATTGAGAAAGTTCCATTATGTTTACCATCATATCATTTATGTGTTCAAAAGAATAATTAGCAAAAAGAAGAAGATATGAATTTCATGGAAGAAGAAGACATACATGATGATCTAAATAAGTAAGTGAATCAAGGATATCACAACGATATTGAAATTTGGTTCCAGACAATCATCAACTTGCAACAACATGATCTTCTTCAACAATTCCCAATCTCATCTCAATCAAAGAATTTGATCTCTCACATGTTGGTATATCTCGGAGCACATATTTCAAACTTTCATATGAGTGTATTTGCCTTCTTGGTACGTACATGGCTCCATTGGAAGTATTCCTATACTTGAATGATATTTTTTTTTTCAAGTAGGGTAGGATAGAAAAAAAAATGGAAAAACAGAAAGGAAAAGAAAAGTGAAAAAATAAAATCTTAGGTAAAAACATCCTTTGAGGCGCCTGAGATTGGCTCATTAATTAAAAACCTCCATGAGGCATTCAATGAGTTGGAAAAAATACAAAAAAAATATGATCCTAGGTGAAAACCTTTTTTGAGGTGCCCAGGTAGACCTACTAGTTAAAAACCTCACTGAGGCAGCTAATAGGCCTAAAGAAAAAATGAAGAAAAAAAGGAAAAAAATGAAAGAATAAAGTTTGTCTTGTTCCAGTTGCATCTATGTGTTTGCGTGCATGTACTCCACCTGCATAAGGAAAAGAAACATGCCAGCACCAAAAAAAGAGAAAAACAAAGAAATGAGTAGTGAGGAAAGAAAAAAGTAAAAAACAGTCAACTGTGGGCTTCTTACCTTCTATGAAAACTACTCAAGAAGTACCAAGTCCATTTCAATAAATCACCATCATCTATTTCCAACCTTCACCCATCATTCCCAAGCCTTTTCCATTCATTTTTCTCATTGTCCTATAGTTGCTATAGGAAAGTTTTCTTTTGCTACATGATTGTAAAAAAAACATATGGCATCAATTGTTTTGCCCATATCTTGGTAACCTTGCATTTATTGACTAATCTATTTTAGGGGAGATGCATAAGGATGATTGTAACATGCTTAATAAATTTTAGCAAATTCTAGTGTACTTTTTTTTAGAAATTGACCACCACCACCTATAGCCATTTTTATTTTTTATCACGATTAATGCATCCATTAGCCAATATTTTTTATGGGGAGACACATAAGGATGATGGAAACATGCTCAAAAAAGTTCATATGAATCCAATCTATCGTTTGAGAGATATGGATTAAATAAGTCTGCTACAGGATTGTCCTATAGTGCTACAGGATTGACCAAAACTACGACAAGATTGTGATCAGCATAGAGAGAGGGGTTAGATATTATGTTTTCCTTGGGGGACTGAAAAAATAAGTATACCGCACCTCCATCATCCATCCTCCACACCATTGAGTCACTTCTCCATTCAAAAATTCATCCATGTCCTTAAAAAAAAACCATTTTCACCCCTTCTTCCAGAGTTTTCACCACCACCAAAGTTTTTAGTCCCTATCCATGAGCTCACCATGAATTATTAGAGCTTCTTAATTCATCTCATGAAGATTATTGTGGTCTTGGAGGGGCCTGTGTGACTGTTATAGGAAAAAATACAATCTTGTAGTAGTCTGCAGAAACCCTGCAGAACCATAGTTGGATGCACTTGAGCACACCAAAATGAATACTTAGCCATCCTAAGACACTTAAATACCATTTTTGTGGTCTTGGGAATCCACACAACTCTTGAGGATCCACCACAAGGTCATTATTCATCTCCAACAACACCAGATTAATCTGCCATTTGAGGAACCTACATCAACAAAATATGCTCAATCAAGCACCCATCAGAAATATCTACAAAACTATTTTGTTTAAAAGTAGGACCAGATCATGGAGAAATGAACATAATAAGATTAAACCTCAAGAAGCCAACAACATGCAAACATTAAGTGATCGACACATCAACTTCAAAACCACCAAAGGCAGCTTCAAGAGTCATATCAACAGCCTCAGTATCACCTGCAAAAACACATCAATAGTAAGGCTCAAGTATGCAATCTTCAAAACTTATCCTATAGACTTATTTTAGCTCAAAAAAATGTTGAAATTGTATGAAGGAAAAGCTCTTTTATAACAAAATTAGTAACAGAGCAACCTCGGCCTTATCTAGCAGTTAGCTTCACTTTTCCACCAAGACGTCCACATGTGTGGGAGAGAAACAAGACAAAAGTGAAAAATACTTGAGAAGTTGGGTATAGAGGAAAAGGAGTGTGAAGGGGTAGGTGGGGCTAGCGCAGTTAACTTAAAGCACTCTAAGTTTATTTTGCAAGCAATGAAAAAAGAGAAAAAAAATTGAAAACAAAAAATTAAAAATAAAAGAATAAAAAGGTGGACCCACCACCTCTTGGCATGCAAAGATTAGTTGCTACAGGATTCAGGTTGTGTGCTATAGGATCATAACAAACTACTACAAGATTGAGGCAGTTTGCTACATGATGCAGATAAAGTGCTACAGGAAGGCCAATTTAGTCTAAAACAACCATCAAAGCCTCGATATGCAAGGAAATATTCAAAGGAAATGTAAGTAAATATTCCTCCTCTCCAACATTTGGCATAAGTCTTCCAAAAACACCTTATTCATTAAAAAAATCACTCTGCAAATTTACAATTTGAATTTTAGTAAGAAAAACATTTGGATTGGATGAGCATGGTGTGTTGAATAAGGCAGGGGTGCATGTTGAAATTTTTCTTTCCTCAACTTGGACACAATACTGTCAAAAAAAAAAAAAAATTGTTAGATGGGGTTCCTTGAAAAATGAAAGGGGTATGGCAGCTTGCATTGGAATTTACAGTCAACCTAAGGAATCCAAATGACCAAGAGTTTGTGACAACAATTAGAGGATTGGAAATACATTTGAATGGAAGAGATATCAACACGATCACCATTTTACCTACAAGAGTGCATTGGGACAAAGCTTCTAGACATTAGAGGAAATGGGTGGCAAGTAGTCCTTCTGAGATGGTAGAAAGGATGTGCATATGTTAGAGAAGAATGCAGAATAATAGTTAGAGAAGCATGAGGAGCAAAAAATGGAGCAACAAGAAAAACAATAAAACAAGGAACATGAGTAGGTTGCTCAAAGGATGAGCAACAGTTTCAGTAGGAGGATGTGATGGGCCTCCAAATTAGACATAAATTAAGGCCCATCTAACCTTTCTTAGGCACATAAAGGTTATATTAAATCTCTCCTTCTAAAATTAATAAAACAATTTAGCTTTAATATGTTCTTAGGAAGGTTTAGAGATAATTGCATACTATGTGCCTAATATTATTTATTTTTGTAGAATATTGAGAGAATATTGGGTAACATTTGAATGAGATAATATTGGGGCTTTCTCCCTACTACAAGATGGACCAATGTTTCATAATAAATGAGTTGGATATCATGAAATTATTAACAGATTCTGGAGCTGCACTGATTGAGAAAATCTAGGAATGTGTTCTCTGTCGTTAAATGAAGATTCTTGATGTTGGGAACCAGGTCCACTTCTTGAGGGATTTTGGAGGGGAAAGTTGCCTTATATGAAGGAGGATGATTCCCCGTCAATTTGTATAAGTACTGATTCAAATTTACCTATAGGGGCATGTATTTCTTAGTCTTCTTATGGAGAAAATTTGTTATTTAGCAAATCCACTTTTATTTCTAGCAGAGATGTACTGGGATTGATTCAAATAATGAAGTTTGGTGTCATTTTTAGCTTATAAAGTTTGGTTTCCTTCATAGGACTCTGAGTATCCTTGGGCTTGGTCATCCCATGATCCTGAGATCCATGTTGTACAATTTTTTTATTTCTTTTGAATGTCTTTTGCACTTGCATCTCTTATTTATGCATTTAGTGTTCATGCTTCCTTTGTTGTAGGTTGCATTAGTTAAATGATTGAAGTGAGTTGTTTTGCAAGATATTTACAGAGTCACAAGCATGATCCATCCTTATAACATCTTTGAAAATTCATATTCATCATTGATCTACTTGGATTGGTTTATTAGTTCACAAATCTAGAATTTCTGGAAGTCTCTTGTAGCAAAATAGTAGTAATTTTCTGCTAATTTTTAGAATGTGTTAATGAGCTTATTTTGAGTTGATTCCACTTGTATTGAGTCATAAAAAAATTCAAGTTAATAACTAAATTTACCCCATAGCATGTGCACTTGATCAGGTAAAGCATTTGGTAGGTTAACTAGCTCATTAATTCTTCAATTTCTAATTTTTGGAGTAGTATTTTGCTGTTGTCTTTTAACACATGTTAAAAAGGGTATTTTTGAGTGATTCCATTTGGATTGGAGTCTTATAAAATCTTACTTAATAAAAAAATTCACCCCATCTCATTTTGATTTGATTTACTGGTTCATTCAGTGAGATAAATTAGAGGACAGACTCACTGGCAGATTGGGTATTTTAGTCATTGTAAGTAAAAAAATCATAATATTTTTGTGGTGTGCAGGTACTACTATTGATTTGCAGGGTTATCATTGTCATCCTACTTTCCTCCTACCATAATCAACCTATTTCTCCTCATTACACAACACCCTCAAAATTATGCCACCGAAAGTACATTTCTGGGTTATAGAAGGACACCATGTGCATTTGTTTTTGTGCAAGATGGGCCTCTGAGAGGTGCTAAGCTTGGAAAAATACTCATAAAACCTTAGTATACCTTCATATACCCTTTCCCGCCTTTAGATCACCTTTTAGTATCTTGTAACATCAGGTAGCACTATGTAAACTTGGCGAGATTTGCTCCAAAAGTTTGATTTTTGCCACTTAACCTTGAATAATGACCCTTAGCCTCTAAAACCATGATTGAGGAAGGCCAAATAACACTTAGGACTTGTCTTCTTACGACTGCAACACATTCCAACAATTAAGGGCTACTAGATAGGTTCATGAATTAAATGTCATAGTAATGATTTTCATGATTATTTTATGGAGCACCTAATGAACTATGTTAATACGTATAATCTATTTTTAATGCAGTGATGAAGATTTGGTTCATGCTCTTTACTTTATGCAATTAGAATAGGTTTTCTTTCCTTGTATTTTGTTTCCTGCAATAGGTTAAGATTTCCATTTCAAACATTCCCATTTCTGCAATTAGTTTAGGTTTGATTTCATGATATTCACTTCATTGCATCAGACCAATGAAAGAAGGACACAGTGCATGTTGCACATATAGTGCAAACCCGTCTTAAGTTTGTATGAACCCCGGGTTAATAATTTAAGTTGGTAGCCTTAGGAGTTGCAAAATTCTTGTTGCAATACTAGGGCTCATCAAATAGCAAGAATCTCGTTATTTATCAAAGTATATGCCATCGAGGAATATTTGGTAGAATTTAAAGAAACTACCTGTCAAAGTTTGATGGTTTATGGGCTTGATTGGATCGGATCTGTGGTAAAACAAAAAGAATTATAGGTTTCTTATCAACCGTTTGACAAAATCCCTATGCTAAGTTTGGTAAAAATTTACTTAGAATCTGAATAAAAGTGCTCATAAAAGCCAGTAATGGATAATTAGGTTTAAATATAAGGTACATTTGTGGAAATTGATTGTTCATTGCCTCACAAGACTAAAATATGTACGCACGGAGCTGCTTCCATGAAAATGGGGGTTCTATTTTCATATATATATACCCAATTTCTATTAAAAAAACAAAGAGGGAAAAGGAAAGAAAAGAATGACCAAAAGTATTAAGTCGATGTATGTTATGCATCCCTAATGTTTAATATATGCATATGGGATCTTATGCATTTGGAGCCCCCCAACCAAGTGCAAATATTTTTTTTTTATATCAAATGGTATATGGAACTTTATATATATGAAATGCTTTATATATTTGAACCATCGTCAACTTCTTTATGTGTCGTCAATCAAGGGTCGAAAATTTTGTTTATAATGAATTATAAATATATAACGAGTTGTCTTTAGTGCAACTTTTTGGAAGTTTTTCTGGTGGGATTTTTTCGTCTAATTTCTCTAAAATCCTGCAGGAATTTATTGAAATCACAAGTTTGATGGGTAACCCCTACACAATCAAAGTTCCCTAGGGTTTTTCACAATGTTGAATCCATATATATAGTCAACAAACTAGTTTAAATAACACAAATAAGGATTTCACTTCAAAATGTTCCACCAAATTCCGACATTGGAAAGTTCAAAAAATCGCACTAAAGACAACTCCAACATATAATTGTGTGTAGAATGCATCGAATGCATGACATTAAGGCCAAAGGAAATGGGGATAATTTGATTATTCTAATATACACATACGAAAAGGAGTCTAGTCAAATATCTTAGAGGTACAATGTTGAAATTGGGTCAAAGTGGGTCGATGCGAGGATCACTGAGATGATATATGTATGTGAACAAATGTTTAAAATGATGGTTAATTATTACATGTACATGATACAATTTTGTGTTACCATGAGGTGCCAGGGTATGTATGGAGTCGAAATCATATATATAGAAATTGTTTATAAGTGGTGGCTTTACACATGTTTCTAATTTGTTCTATAAGTTTTACGATCTATATATGTCTCACAAGGCATATACTATTATAATGTATAATATATGTTGTTTAAATGAGGTAAATATGGATCAAACTCATATGTTGTTAGAAACCTGAAGCTTATGTCAATGATTCGCATTGACGGAGATGGCATTGAAGAGAGTATTTATGTACCGGAGTTACTCAATTTCTTTTTGCATGGATCCCACAACTATTTTCGCTCAATGGGTTTATTTGTGTGATGATTTATGAGCCAGAGGCGAGATGTCAAACACAATGCAATATAAGCAAGGTTTTGAACTTGTGATAGAACACTGAGGGTATTTGGACTTTTTCCTCTCTTCGAGTGCAAGTGAGCAGTGGTATACAAAAATGATATATAACAAAAAGTTGTGTTCGAGCTGATTTTGTCAAGTCTAAATAGGAATTAAAGGTTTATTGTGCATATCCAAAGTGATTTATACATGGTTGTATACATACGATATGTAACCCCCTCTCCAGAGGCATACTACAAAGTCGGTGTTGAAAGTGTTATACCAACCCAACTCTATGGCTTCTTTCTATTAAGCTACACCAAAGATAACACACAAATCATATTTATTATAAGAAGCTTTCATTCCAGCTGGGAAATTATAAAATGTGTAGGTCTCATGGTAGATAGTAACATAGCACCACAGTGGTTGAAACGTGAAAGGTAACTTTGAAGGCAAGACCAACACAACAGAGGATTTTAGACCAAAGAAGAGTGTGAAGGAGTATTGCACCTCTATACCACTCAAGAAGATATGCATTTTGGTTGAGCAATAGGAGCATGAAAAGGAACTTCCTCCAAGTGAGGATAAGTCTCTGGATGCCTTGGGGTCAAAGGGGAGATTGTCTTATATGGATTCCCTTGACATTTGGGGTGGAGATTTGATCCTTGGATTCTTGGTAAGGGAAAGCTCTTAATTTCTCCTTTGCTTGTTCATCTGGTTTTGGTAGTGAATTATGGATTCCCTTTTTTGGGTGGAACAACTATGTTACATGTCTTTAGGGTGGAGGCAAAGTGTCCCGATTCCCTAGAATTTTTCGATTGTTGAACAATAGAAGGGTGGAGGCAACAAGCCTTGGACTCCATTTTCTTTTGTTGACTAGTAAATAGTGGGTGGGTGGAGGTGGGAGAACCTTTGGTGTCGTTGTTTCAACTAGAAGTTGGATTTTTAATCCCTTGAGCAAAAAAACCACCTCAATCTCTGGGATTTGGCTTGGGGGTGACAAATGCTAGTGAGGATTAGCTACAACTTGTCTATGGTTGGGTTGAGAGCTATTGTCCTAGTCTCAATTGTCAAACTTTAGTTTTAAATCAAGATAAGTTTCTTCATATGTATCATGTGTTATGAAATCTATGTTTGGATTGTTAAACTAGTTTTGCATTGATTTCATGAATGGTAGATGATTCTCTTGTGGTTAAAGAATGGAGTTTTGATGATCTTCAGCATAGGAATATGGACAAAGGATTCCTTGCAGCTAATGTTCTGCACCAACATCCTTTATGCAGGGCAAGGAGACATGTACATATACATAAATATTCACGTTAATGTTATATGCGTAGAATGATTCTAGTTGTGTTGTTCGTGTAAGAAAAACACTAGGCACATGTACATAAATTTGTATTAATCTAATTGATCCTTGAAATTGACTAATGAACTGAACCAATGATGGTTTAATGACACGATAGACCTGTATAAGGAAACATGTATAATCCTCACAGTGTTGGTAATTTATTGGCACAATTAATATAAAGAGGTGTATGGACCTCACAGAAAGTATTATAAGAGTGTATGGAGTTCATACCAGTGACTACATATGAGAAGGACACTTACATGTAACTTATAGTAAATATATATGCATATATGTGCAAACGTTGTTGATTTAAGTGTAGAGGTTTTGGGCTTAATATCAAAAAATCATAGTCACAACTATGTGGACAATGAATTTGTTACATCAACGATGTATAGACAAAACGGTGTGTTTGGATATGGCCCTATAATGCTAAATTGGCCCAAAGGCATGTGATGAGAGGTTTGGATATATCTAATATATATATATATATATATATATATATATATATAGGTGAGGCAATCAATATTATGGTTGGAGATTGGGCTCGACATTGTGTGGGCACTGTGTCAGGGCCATAGCACTGAGGGCCAAGCCTTGAACCATATAATCATACCTTCACTGAGGGCAGAAGCCAACCTCAAATGGAAGGTGGGGATTGTTTTTCGAAATTGACGATTGTGGTTAATAGCACGACCCCCCATGATAAGGGGGGTAGTGCTATTGAATGGTGATTATCGAATGTGTTAAGGGGCGTATTTAATCATGATCGCCAATTGGATGGTTTAGTATGGCTTGTCGAATGGCATAGTTGGGATGGACCCGCAATTCATAGGTTGGGCTTGATGGCATAAGATGAAGGTAGGGATGACCATTAGGTTAGGGGTTCGGCCCTTGTTATCAAATTCAAGCTTCACATAGTTGGAATGGGCCAACCTCCAACTGTCGGAGTAGCATGCCTGTCCATGTGGCCATAATAGAGGATATATATATATATATATATATATATATATATATATATATATATATATATATATATATATATATATATATATATATATATATAATGGTTTACAAGGGTGCGCTACGGTAGTACATAGTCACATATATACCTATATGCATATAATAAACCCACAAGAAAGGGGTGGGGATTAGATTAGGGAATAAGGTAATGAGACCCACCACGTGGGGACAACGTGGGTGCCATGTGGTAGGAAAAGAGAGGAAATACAATAGAACTTTAAAGGGACATAATTTGTAATCTTGGAGCCCAAATTGGAAAAAGAATATATCACTAAAAAAGTATCACGAAGAGAAATGAGAAGATGGCATCTAATTCGTGTTTTGGAAACTCGGAAGAAGGACAAAAAAAGAAAAAAAAGAAAAAACGATTACTATTATTACACCATTTCTCTCACTGTATCAGGGAAGTTGAGTTATCAAAGTGAACACATCCCCGAGGGTAAGGGGGTGTGTTTACAGGTAGTATTAGAGTATCCAGGTTCAACACTAGACTAGATGGGCTCTATCATGGGCAAGATAATGGCTAGGTTCTTCCAAGCTTTGAGAATAAGTTGGTATCTTGTTACCAAGTCAAAAGAAATTTCATGATAATTTTAAAAAATAGATAAAACAAATATTTAGGTGTTAAAAATCAATTAAACATTATGTGAGCTAACACAACAATTTGTGTTGAACGATATATATTGTTGACTTGATAGCATATGTAGCAAAGCTAGTGACTTGATGTTTGATATTGATGCGCTAAAATGATTTGTTTGTTTGAGCTAGCCTTACCATGGAAACTCCACTTGACTTATATATGTTGTAAAATGTGTATAACTAAATGAATTCATCCCGAGTGAAGTAAGTGATATCAAGGCAGCGTCACAAGGTTGCATGTGGATGACATTGGTGGAAAATCTAATGGTGTCGTGTTTTGTTTTCGTTGTTTGAAATCAGATAGAAGGCCAAAAACTCATGCAAAGTAAATGATGCAACTTCTACGTCCTCATTCCACTCCGATCACGATGCAATTCCAGGATTATAAATTGTGTGGTCCAACATCACAGTGATGTAGCCACGGAGTTTATGGGCCACCATCGTGGAATGAGATGGGCCAAGGGAGCTGGAGCCATATGGCTGTGCGGAATGCAGACCACAGTGGAATAGCATAGCCATGGATTTGTAAACCCCAAGGCGGTCGGGCCATAGGAAGAGTGGAACCTCGAGGCTCTTTGGGTGGAGGAATGTTGTTAAAGCGTGAGCAGGTTGAGACCCGAAGGCAAGATCAACCGTTGGATGGGCGTGATCTCAACCGTCGGATTCTTTCTTGCGTGAGCTCCACCGTCTGATATTTTTGCCTCCAATATTGATCGATCTTAAGCTTGGTTGAGGGATCAGGTTTAATTCAATGTTATCATGTGTTCCTTTACGGGCATGGAGGATGGGTGGAGGGGCCCGAGGGAGGGGCCCGCCTATATATATTTAAAACCTTGGTTATGTTATTTGTTTGGAATGGTGTTGGTCCATGCAGTGTGAGGTGTGGGTGGTGGACCCCGCCAGTTATGGATATAATAATATATATATATATATATGTGCAATGCTTATGTAATATATGGTGTTAGACATTCATTTGGGAATTGGAAGTGGGTATGGAGGGGCCCGCGAATTGTGCTTTTCAATTCGAGCAATATAATGAACTTGTAACTACATAGAGTGCACATGGCCATATACAATGAGGGGTAGGCCATATATATATATATATGGGTTATATTTTTGCACGGTAGTTATGGAAGGTTCGTGGTATTTCAAAATATTTATTTTTTTAAAATATATTAAAATGTTTGACTCCAGTGCATAAAGGTTGTGAAACCGAGGGGGTTTATATGACCCATGTTTGTTTAATATATATATATGTTTGATTTGATAGGTTAATCGGGACGCTCGTGGGGTATGGCTCGGCCAACAATATTTAATTAATTATATGGTTGTGTTACAGGATGTGTATGGCCCGGGTTGGAACTACAAACACATCAGTGATAGGGTTCCGCATATAATCATTTATTTTTATAATATGTATATATGTAATATTACATATTCAATTGCCTCTTTGCCCTGGCTAGAGGTCAAGTCCAGGCTTGGATTGGGGGCCGCTTCCAACCTGTTTGCCTCTGAGAACGATCTTGCCTTTGCTGCTGCAGTGCAGGTTGGTGATGCCAACAATGGCAGGCGCTACCGAGGAGTTTCCTCCATGGCCAAGAAGAGTGTTGGGGTTTTGAGGGAATCTGATCTTAAGGGCAAGAATGGTTTCGTCCAGGCCGATTTGAAGGTCCCCCTCGACGAAAATCAGAACATCACCGATGATCCACGTATCAGGGTCGTCGTTACCACCATCAAGTACTTGATCGACAACGGTGCCAAGGTTATTCCCACAAGTCACTTTATGGGGCAGGTAAATTTCCTGGGGATGTCGAATCTGGTTGATTCCTTGGGGATTCGAAATCACACCCTAGATCTGGTGCATATTGCAACAGATTGGGCTCTGATATGGTCAAAACCCCCTCAATCAGAAGTCTATGTAGCAGAATGTCCCCTGCAATGGACAGATATAAATCAATCTTTTCAGATTCGAGGGTTCCCACAGCTCAATGACAGGAAGGAATTGGCGGAGGTGCGAGGCAAAGCAAGAATGGGCGCAAACTTGACAGACATCAGCCCTTCAATACAAAATAACACAACATTGAACACCGCAAGGCTAGAAGATCCATCAGATAGCCCAGATCCAAAGATGCAAGAACCAGACAGAGCTTTGATATGCCTAGATCTGTCAAATATGGACATCTGGGCAACAGACCGAGCCCTTTCTCAGACGAATCCACACCCTACCAAGGTGGATATCACACAAATTTTTATCAAAACGCTGGAAGGCGAGCATTTTTGCTGGAGGATTTGGAAGGGGAGCAAAATCCAAGATCTAAGGAATAACATACAGAACCACCTTGGTATACTAGCATACAGGTAAAATCTGATCTATGTGGGTCACAGTTTACAGGATAACTACACCCTTCAGGATTACAACATAACCACAGACTTAACCATTATCATTAATCTCCGCCTGCGGGGTGGATGCTCTAGAACTGGCTCAAAGAGCACAGGCTCTTTTAAGGATGCAGTCAAAGGTAAGGAAAAAGCGCAAACCAAACTAGCAACAATGCCTGAGCTTCCCGGGCCCTACATTGTAGAACAAAAAACTATGAATCCTGCTCTCACCATTGCAATGCCTGAGGTAAATGATTTGTACTCAGATCTCTACTCCAAATCAATTATACGCAGATTTAATGGATTTTGGCCCAAATCTGATGTTTTGCACCAATGGATATATGACACATGGTCACCAAATTGCTAAATATACTTATGCCCCAAGGGGTTTTTTTATAGTCAAATTCAAATCAGAACAGGAAAGGAAACACATCCTCAACAAGGGACCATGGTTCTGGGGCAATGCAGGGCTCTTCATGACCCCTTGGTTTCCAGATTTCGATGCCAACACAATGGTGGTATCAAAGATGCCAATTTGGGTCAGGCTGCACAACCTTCCATTACACTTCTGGCATCACAACGTTTTCTTTTCCATAGGGAACACTATGGGAAAGTTCCTAAAGATTGATGGGGACAGACTTACAAAGGGAATATTTACTTTCGCCAGAATATGTGTTGAAGTAGATCTTAGCCAGGGATTACCAGAAAGCATAACACTGAATTTCCATAATACACAGTGGACACAATCTTTAGACTACAAAAATACAGCGTTCCGATGCCGTGGATGTCTACAAACATGCCATCTCCATAGTGCCTGTCCACAAGCAAAACAAATCCCCAAATGGAACAAGAAGCAACAGAGGAAACCAAAAGGATGGCAATATACAACCCCCTTGGATGAAGAAGCAGACACAGCAACGACAACAGAATATAAAGTAGAAATGGATGATCAAAAAGTCCAGAACAACACAGTAAAGGAAGAGGAAGACCCCAATAACCCTTTGCAACAACAAGAATCTCAGCCAACAGGAATGGAAATATCTGGCAACAAGCGAACTCATGGATCAAAAGGATCTGATTCTGACAAAAACTCTCTCATAAATACAAATGGAAATCAGCTATCCATTGTAACAGTCACCCCCAACACTAGAGGTTGGCGAAAGGTGGAGAAAAAGAAAGGGAGAAAAGAGTAGTATTTTATATTTCATTTTTTTGTTGGGTTTCTGTGAAAACAAAAAGAAACCATAAGCATATGCTTTTTAGCATTTACAAAATGTAATTTTGTCTTATGAATAAAATTACGACTATTTCCAAGAGAAATATATATATATATATATATATATATATATATATATATATATTTTTATTTATTTTTTTTTTTTTTTCCAAGGAAAAAAGCGAAACTTTTTATTAAGCTCATAAAAAGTTTACATTGCAAATGCTGAAGCATCACTAATCCGACTGAGGGATTACCAAGACTGTTTTACAAAAATCTGTCATATGCATACACCTGTTTTTTGTAAGGTGCTGTGGCTGAACTGTCTACCTCTGAACCGAGGTGCCTTTCCAAAACTGTAAGAAAACAGCGGGCTGATTGCATACAAAAAACCAAAACATTCCAGGCCTCTTCAACAATGAAGAAAACAGCCCGAAATGCAAAACTGTTGCTTTTAAATGCCGATATAAGTGTTGTTATGTATATATATAATTACAAAAATTTTGGAATAAAAAGTAAAAATAAAAAACTGCCAGATTATAAGAAATTTTGATTATATGGCGGCTGTTCTGATCTTCTGGTTTGTCCATGATCTTCTTCTGAGATCTTCCAGCTGCCCAGAACCTGTTGAAGACCGTCTTTAGATAGCTGATCCGCTGATTCATTCCTTTCCCTGTAAATGTGGCGGAGGGTAAAAGAAATAAAATAAGATTTTAATCTCTGAACTTCTCCCAAAATCTGTTTTAATAACTGGTTGCTGCAAGTGCTATTTCCATTAACCCATCTGATCACTATTTGGGAATCCCCAAAAATTTGAATTGTGAGGGTGCGCCTTTGGATGAGCCAACACATAAGGAATTTCAGGGCAAGAAGTTCCGCAAAGTTGTTTGTTCCAGTTCCAAGACCCACAGAGGCTTTTAAGACATGCGATGGGGATTCATTGATGACTAAACCAGCGCCTGCTTTGTTGTTTTGAGAAGCACCATCAAAGAAAGCCCAAGGGATTCCTTCTGTGATCTGCAGATCTGGAATAATTCTTTGGGAATGTGCCTCCTTTGGCTCGGGGATACTAGAAAAAATGGCAGTGCTCTGGCTCACAGTGATGGCTATAGGAATTCTTTTATCCTGGAAAATACTCCTGTTCCTGGTTATCCAAATACCCCAGCTAATGATGAGAGGGAGGTTGCGAAGGTTCCCGGATGGATGAGAGTGCCACCACTTCTGCCATGCTTCTTGAACAGAGTTCCCATCCCAATCTAATTTTTTGTTCAGAAGGTTCCCTACCTCAGCCCAAATTTTAATAGCTTCTGGGCATTTTATAAAAAGATGGTTTATAGTCTCTGCTTCTGATTTGCACAAGGTACATCTCCCAGGCCCGTGCATGAATCTGGACTGTAGGATGTCCCAGGTTGGAATTTTGCTTTTTAGGATGCACCAGAACAAGATTTTTGACTTTGGGGGGCTCTTAAGTTTCCAGAGCTGTTTTGACCACCACTCTGGATTTCCCCATCCTTTCTTGGACATAAGGAAATTATATCCACTCTTGGGAGCATATTCCCCAGAGTCTGCATGGGCCCAAATTAACTCATCCTGTCTATCATTCAGGCGGACGTTTGTTCTGAAGAGTTCTTGAGTAAAGGTACTCCATTCATTCCACCATCTTTGTTCCAGTTCCAGATCTTCACCATTCTTCCAAGCTTGACCCCAAATGGATGAAGATCCCGGATTTGCCACTTGGCTAAGGTAAAGAAACCCTTTGTCCGCTAACTGTTGATCCAGTTCAGGGGAAAATGCAAAGTTTTCAGAGCAGCCTATCCAGGGATCCTTTCCAATCTTTACCTTTTCTCCGCTCCCAACTTTCCAAGCTAGTCCTTGTTCTATCACTTTAAAAGACTCCAGAGTTGCTTTCCAGATTGCTGAGATGTTCTTTTGACTCTTGACAGGGTTCCTGATCCACACTTCTAGGGGAGTTGGATCTATATACTTCCTTTTAACAGTTCTAGTCCAGAGATTTTCCATCGTAATGAGTCGCCACCCAGATTTTGCTGCCAAAGAGAGTCTGAAATCGGGCAAGCTTTTTATCCCCCATCCTCCCCAGTCCTTAGGTCTCGCCACTTTCTCCCAAGCGACCCAAGGGAGAACCGAGTTTTCTTTGGATCCTGCCCACAAGAATCTGCTACAGATTCTCCGAATTTTCTCCAACACACCTTTTGGGACCCATGTTAGAGCTGACCAGTAAACTGGGATGGCTAATAACACAGATTTTATCAGAGTCAGTCTCCCTGCTCTGGAAAGCCATTTAAAACTCCAGTGCCTGATTCTAGCTTCAATTTTTGCAATTAGCCAAGACCAGTCCTCCTTCCTATAATCATTTGGCTTCAACCAGAATCCCAGGTACTTAAAAGGGGTTACCATATTGCACATTTCATATGGAAAGTACATGTTGAACTGTTCCTTTTCTTGTCTGTTCAGCCCTTCTATAATGATTTGAGATTTCCTGGGATTGATCTGCATTCCAGTAGCTTTCAAAAAGAGGTCAAAAATATTTTTCAACTCCTTTAATTCATTTATGGATCCATTAGTAAAGACCAGAATATCATCTACAAAGAGAAGATGAGAGATGAAAAGGTTTACTGCTGCCTCTATACCTTTTATCTTACCTTCCCTTCTGCTTTTATGAATCAGCTGGCTTAGACCTTTAGCCACCAAGAGGAAAAGCAGGGGGGACAAGGGGCATCCTTGCCGCAACCCTTTTTGTCCTTTGAAGAAGGGTGTAGCAGCACCATTTATAAGGAGTGCGTAACTAACATCTGTGATACACCCCATGACCCATCTGATGAAATCCACTTTGAAGCCGAGGTGTGTTAAGAGCAGGCGAATATATGACCAGTTTATCCTGTCATAGGCCTTTGATAGATCGATTTTTATGACAGCACCCTTCTTGTTTTTCATCTTAACACTGTGAAGGACCTCCTGTGCCACCCCTATTGCTTCATGAATTTGTCTCCCGTTCAGAAACCCAAATTGTTCAGGAGAGATATGCCTTGATAAAATTGGTTTAATCCTGAGAGCTATCACTTTTGCAATTATTTTGTAAATACTGTTGCAAAGGGAGATGGGTCTAAAGTCCTCGAAGGAATCCGGAGCTTCCTTTTTTGGGATGAGGGCTATGAAGGTTGCATTGAAAGGACTATAAATCTCTCCCTTTAGTCTTGATTCCTCCACCACATCTGTAATTTCTTCTCCTATTTGCTCAAAAAAGTGCAGGAAAAGCTCTACCGACCAACCATCCGGCCCGGGGCTTTTCTCTTTTGCCATGGATTTTATGACACTTTCCACTTCCTCCTTCGACACCGGTTCCATTAGAAAATCCGCTTCTTCCTCCTCCACATATTTGTGAAAGCATTGCGCTGTTTGGATTACTTCCGCTATGGTAATCTCACCGTTATCTTTGAATAAAGATTGGAAATGGTTCACCCCAAGGGTTGAAAGAGCTTCAAAGGTCTTAGCCTCTCTTCCTTCTTCAGATTTTAAGTGCCAAATTGTGTTTGCACTCTTCCTACCTTTAGCATAATTATGAAAGAAGCTGGTGTTGTCATCTCCAGCTTTGAGCCATATAGCTTTGCTCTTTAACCTCCATTCCTCCTCCCTTGCCAGCAAGATTTGATTCTTGTACTTTTCCAGAGTTACAATTTTCTCCTTGGATTCATGAGTCGCATATCCGTCCATCTCTATGCTTTCAAGCTTTTGAAGCTCTTCAGTTATCTTTAATAGGTCTTCATTCTGCTGTAATTTTCTAGCCTTTGCCCATGAAATAGTTTCCTTTTTCAATCTTTTGAGATTTTCCATAAATAAGAACCCTTTACTTTCTTGGGAGCCTCTGGCTGAGTGAATCCAAGTGTCTTGGAACAATTTATTGTATGATTCATCTTGAAGCCAGGATACATTGAATTTGAAGGGAGCTGGAGGTTTTGGGGGGGCTTTAGAGAGCTCAAGATAAATGGGAAAATGGTCCGAAGGGCCCCCTTCTTCTACCCATTGCCTGAATAATGGAATTGCAGCAGATAAAGCCTCATTAATTAGGAAGCGATCTAATCTCTTCGCCACTCTGGCATCTCCAACTCTTTTATTCCTCCAGGTTGGTTTCAGTTTGATGAGATTCGCTTCTATGAGATTATTTGAAGCTAAGAGATTCATAAAGAAATCTGATTGAGGGTCCTCTCGTGCTGCGGGGCCCCAGGCTTCCGCACTTCCTAAAGAGAAGTTTAGGTCTCCTCCCATCACCAAAAAGTTGTTCTTCACAAGCGAGCTTCCCATCAGGCCGTTCCAGAAAGGCATCCTACCTTGACACGGCCCATAAATATTGATGATAGTTAAGGGAAATTCGAATTCTGTGGACTGGCACTCTATCCCCAACACCTGCTTCATTCCCCAACGGTTCCAGATCTTAATTTTTCCCTCTCTGATTCCTACGGCCAAGCCTCCAGAGTGTCTGTCAGAATCCATGGCTATGAAAGACCATCCCGGAAGGAGAGCATTAAGCATTGATTCAACGTCCTCCCCTTTCCCCAACGTCTCCTGAAGAAGGAGGACATCCGCTTTGGAGTTCATCACTAACTCCTTAAGAGCCAGTTTTTTGGGTTTACTGGCTAAACCCCTGCAGTTCCAGGTTGTAATTATCATTTTATATATATATATATATATATATATATATATAAACAAAAAAATCAATAATAAAAAATAAAAATAATATAGTAAAAAGAAAAAGGAGCATATATAAAAAAGAAAAGAAATTATTTAAAAAAATATATTGAAAAAAAATTCATTAAAAAAAATCGAAATAAAGATTATTTAAAAAATATATTAAAAAAAAATAAATTTAATTGCTATCGTCCACTGTACAAACTTACACCGTACGAACATCTAGCAGCTCATGGCTCCAGACCGTCATCACCATCACGTCATTCACCAGCCTCCTTGTCTACCAACCAATGTTTTCTCCCCAACAACACTTCCCTGCGACCAATCGTTGTCAAGTCCGCACATCCACAACCACCATTGTTGCCATTTAACTGTGCACAGTCACTGCCATTCAACCATTCAAGCCCCCGACACTGCCTCCATCACCGTTGTTGGGCTTCTGCAACTGCAGACCACATACATTGCCACCGTCCAAGGAGATCGATCTACCAAACTAGTCATTGTCGTGTTCGCGGTCACTACGTAAGATTCCACCAAAGCCTTAACTCATTTAGCTATTAAAAAAAAAAAGACCATTGTTGTTGCAACCATGAATTCCATGGCCACCTCAAATTCTCTACCTGCCACACACAACCCACACAATCACAATGTTTCGTCGTGCAATCTATAGTCTACCATTATTGTGCTTTTGTGTGTCATCGTACAGTCTTCGTTCTGTAAAAGTAAATGAAAACAATCACGAGTAATTATCAAGTAAGTTTATGCCACCATATAATTTAAATTGCGCCTCTTACCAACAATCATGTCCATACAATCATAATTTATTCATCTACTTAACATCCACACAAAGCCCGTTCATGCCCAACCTTCCCAGAATTTAAAAAAAAAATTACAATTAAAAGTCGACTTTATTTTTGAAGTTAGTAAAGTCAGAAAATTGTTAAAAAGGAAAAAAAGAAAAGTTAGTTAATTAAAAAAATAAATTGAAGCAAGGAAAAAAAATAAAAAAGGAAAGGAAAAGGTTGATCTATATATTGATATAGTTATCAAAATAAATCAAATAATCAAATCAAAATATTATTAAATAAAGTAAAAATAATGGTATTATAATAAAATAATAATAAGGTACCTAAGTTGTATACGAAGTTATTTCAAGGAGTTATAACTAAAGTGGATTGAAGGATTAATAAAAAGTTAAAGGGGTTATCTTTTAAGTGTTAAAATTCATTCTATAAAAACAAAAATAAAGGTTATTAATGAAGTATTTCTAAAAGTCTTTAGTAAATGTGTTAGTATACTATTTAAAATCAAAGGATCAATTTGAGGAAGAGATATTATAATCTCTATCATTCATATTGAAGATAGTAATTATGTTAGTCTTAAATGTGCTAACCAGTTACTGATTCCTGAATCGAATATAATTGAAATGAATTTTGTTGACACAAGTGACAAACAATACGGCATAAACAATCTACAATTACGTATTGGGGATTATGCTTTTATTTCGCAATTCACCATGAAAACCTTATTTTTTGACAATAGTGACATTGTTTTGGGATCACCCTGGATGGAAACACTAGGGTCCTTTATCCTAAATACAAAAAAGAAGTTTTTTGACATTTACCCATCAAAATAAGAAAATAACGCTACAGGACGTTAATTTGAAACTAAATTTAATGATGCCAAAAGACATACAAGAAATATCAAAAGTAATTCTTCAAGAAAGTAAAAAAGTGATACAAAATATGCAAAGGGAAGTTGACAAAATCACTGCTGACAAAAACAAAGAAATTACTCGTCTTAAGGACCATAGCGAGAAATTACTCACTCAAATTAAGAAACTTAAAAATGATAAGCAATCATTGAAAAATAAATTAGAAGAACTCATCACGAAAGATGTATCAAAGTCGTCAGATGTAACCATCCAAATTGAAGATAAGGGAACGAATATTGATCTAGTCAATATCACAACTCAAAAAGAGGACAAACCAATTGAAGGAAAAACATATTCAGATGTTGTAATTCAAATGATGAAAATTCCAAGTGATGATTCAGTAACCAACTCAACATTGACACCTAGAGTAAATCAAGAAATTGCAAAACACATGATAAGAGAAAATCAAATCAACATTACTCATTATCAACATCTGAACCACAAGAGCAGACATATCAATCAGTCTGTGTATTTGTATCACTCAAAACAAAAACAACAAACTCATGTTCTAAAGAATAATGATGTCGACACAATCCAGAATGACAATATCAAATTGTCCCAGCTATAAAGTAGTTGCAAAGGTTCACAGAAGATTAATCTAGGATGGTCTGATCCCTTCTCAGTTCGGAAATTTTATCTGTCACTCAAAGCATCATATCTTCTTGTATTAACGAATATGACAGCTCTAAGATGAGAATACATTTGAAACGAAAAAAGGGATCGAACCTTTTCATCAACATGCTTTTAGGACAAAGATTTTTAAAGAGGAAGGCAATGTTATGAATAAAATATAGATATAAATAATAAAAAATACATCATAAATAATGATTAATTAGTAATTATTTAATGAGGAGGTATGCCCCTAAGGACATGGCCATTCATAAAGGGACACCTGCCTAGGGTATATAAGCGTGCCCTCACTCTCATTTATATCATCATATTCACATTCATACATTTTAATATATATTCTTGTATCTTAAATAAAGATCTTCATATTCCAAGTCTTTTGGATTGTTTAACCTGCTATAACGAACCTTGTTCGTTACAGTTATAGATAGCACCAGGAGATTGCAAAATTTCTCAGGATTTGACAGGGTTGTAACAAGTACAGGATTATGATAGTATATTATAGGTTGTACCAGGAATTCATGTCAATGGCAAGGATACAATAGGTACATGTGTTACAACCATGAACTAGTCACAAATAAGTGACAGGAATTATACAGGATTAAGTGGGTTAAATACAGGTCACTACAACTTTGTCACAAGTCAATGACATATTCATGCCATGTTATCACAACTATTTTTGCAAGTGGATGATGAGGTCATAAAAAGGTATAACATGTTTGTAACATGTATAATAGGTCATGTGATTGATTTATCACATGATAATAATAGGTTTTAGTAGGCCTACAACAGGTCTATTAACAGGTCTGGTATACAATTTATGACATGCCATAGGGCTATACTAGGTGTCATGGTAGGTCTATGATAGGTTTCTGGCAAATTGTATATAGGTTGTGACATGCCTTTAGTCAACTCTTGAGGACATGATGAGATGGGTCATCTGAAATGTCTTGATAGGTGAATAACATGGTTGACACAGCGCCATACTAGATATTATGGCGAGGAATAATGATGGGATATGACAAGTTTTATTATAGGTGATAACAAGAATATTACAAGTTATAGAAAATTATCACAAAGGGGTGATAGGGTTATAACAATTAGACTAGGCTACATGTAGATTGATCACAGGTAGGTGGCAATATCATTGTAGGTTACAACGGATAAATTGGTCATAGGTGGTGACGAGGTCTATAACATAATTGTGATTAGTTGGTCACTGATAATAGTTTGTAGTAGGTTGTAATTTATCTTCAAACAAGTCGTGTATATATATTACAACACCTTGTAACAGGTCAATACATAATTTCCAAGATGGGTTATTATATAAATTCATAAAGAGTAGCATGAATGAAGGCAACCAAAAATGTGGAAACAAATATGTCTACATAAAGGAATTTTGTATAGGAATTGTATGCAGACATGGTGGCCATCTTTAAAGATGGTTTTTCCATTCCATATAAATTTATACTTCCTAATATGTTTTATGTTTTGTGTGAGGTGCTCTTGGTTGCTGGTTATTTTTGCTAAAAACAAAGAAACATATGTGTGTATGTCCTTGTCTATATGTTTACATCTATTAGAATTATTTGTTGTGAATGTTAACGCCATTTGGTTGACGTCCTATAGGTGTGTTGTATGATGGTGTTGCAAGCACATTCTCATTGGCATAGGGAAAGAACCTCTCGCTCCATTTTTTGTGCAAAGGGCACCAAAAACATGGAGGAATCCAAGGAAGAGAACATGGATTACAAGGGTCAGCAACAACAGATTCAGACTATGAATATGTCATGCACTGAGGATAGTGCATAAAATAAGGGGGGCGGAATGTAATATCGTTGTCATTCATCATGTAATTAAATATTATTAATAATTAGGCTGGTAAGCCGAAATGAATATTATGAGGCATGGACGCCCATGTAACCAAATTAAATAGATTTTGGGGGCAGTGTGCCCAGAGGGATATTCCTGTAAATATTGTGAGGTCTTAGAGTCTGGATTTGTAATTATGTTGTAATTAAATATTATTAATAATAAAATAAGGTTGGCTATAGAGCACACTCCACAGAAAAGAGTATGGGGGGCATGATTCCAAACATAAAAAGGTAACAGTTGGGTTTTTGGTTAATGGTGTGCTCTGGGGCCCACATGGATTCAGTGAAGTGCCACATGACCAATTGGGGGCATGTATATAAAAAGGAGCATAGGTTATTGTTATATGGGAATGATTATTCAGTCATTCAACCAGTGATGGTTGGGGACAAGAGTATTCAGTCTTGGTGACTGATGGCCAGTGATTCCTTGGGTTGGACTCTGGAACTGGTTAGGGTGTGGTTATTAAGTTAACTATGTTGTATGGATGCATATGTATATTATGTGAGCCTTTATGCTCACTCTAGGAGCTTGGTGCTCCAAGGGTTTGTTGTCCCTATTTATGGCTTGGTGCTGTGGAGTTCTGGTTAGGAACTTGATTGGAGATATCTTGTGAGTCCTTGTTGGGACTCTAGAAATAGTTGTGGGGATTTCGTTTCGATTTTTCAGGACTTGGAAACTAGGTAGAAACATAGCTCCTAGAGTTGTAGGTGGAGGATATCCTAGTCAACCATAAGCCATCCTAAAAGGTTGGCACCACCAAGGGATTCAGGCTACACCACTTGGGTATCGGTTAGGGGGACATGAAAGTATAGTTGGAGACTAAGGTTGTTTGGGTTCATGTCGAGGCCAGGGTTTTGGTTGTTATTATACAATTGTTACCTATGGAGTTGCTACCCTATCTCGGAGATGATTTTTTGTTGATATTATGAGTCACATGGTCTATGGCTAGGAGGAACATGGAGTATCTGCAACTAGTCGACATCTTTATTCAAATAAGTAGTCATGCTTATGTGGCGTGTTAATTTAAGTTGTGTGTAGAGTTTTGTTTGAAACCCTAGTTTTTGGGTTGTGCTTCTGTCGAAAGACTGGTTAATTTGATTGTGTATTCTGTTGAACGAAATTGCTATAAACCTTAGCTTCTAGGTTATGTAATTAGTTGCTGTTAATTTTGTTAATTATGGGTTTCTGATAATTTTGCGCTCAAGTACAATTATAAATTTCATATGATAAATAATGGTGTTTTGTGTACAAATGTTTGTTATTAGCCATTGTGATTTGAATAATTTATGTTAATTTTACATTTGAGTACATTTATGTGTTGGAATTCCTCTATGTTTATTTTGCTTCGCTAATAAAACTTTAAATTGGGTACAATTATTATTTATTTAAACATGGATCTATTTATTCTTCCATTATGCATGCTATTATGAGATTCAATGATAGGGTTTAAAAAATATAACCTAGAGATTAGGTGTTTCCACATGAGTATTTGAAAATTTAACTGATGGAATTTGGGATAGGTCGCATAGTGTTTCTCGACCGAGGGGTCGGGGATGTTACAGTTAGGCACCGAAATTAAGAATTGTTGAAAGCATAAAGTACTATGGAAAGAAAAAAATCTAGAATAAGGTGGTTCAAAGAGGGAGAGGGGAACACACAATCTTTCCACAAGGCAATGATTAAACACAAACACAACAACAAAATATTATCTTTAACTTCTGTGTAGGGGAGAATACGTGTGTCACATGTAGATATGAAATGTAAATTGGTATCATATTACCAATCTCTCTTATCAAAACCATCTCCAATCACAAAGCTACAATCTAGAGGATAACCTATAACATCCTCAACCTCATTCAGAAAGCACAAAATGAAGCCTTGATGAATGAAATATCATTTAAGAAAGTGGAGGAAACCATTATGTATATGCCAAAGAATAAAGTTCTATAGCCAGATGGATTTACCATAGATTTATTTCAATCTTTCCGGTCCTTTCTTGGCTCGGAAATACACTCACTTGTGGAAGACTCTTGGGTCACTTGATCTATGTAGTTATGCCTCAATGCTACTCTCCTCACTATGATTTAAAAAATCAATAGAGCCAATATTTCTAATAGCTTCCAACTAATTTCTGTTTATAAGTTTATCTATAAAGTTACCTCCACTGTCATAGCTAACTGACTCGAACCCCTTTTAGGTTCTATCAGATCTCTTGAACAAAAACGTTTTGTGGAAGGCTGGAAAATTTTGGATGGAATCATAGTGGCTCAAGAAAAAATGAACTCTCTTAAAAGACTCTAAGAAAGTTGGGATGATGATAAAGTTCGGCTTATTTAAGGCGTATGGAAGACTAAACTGGGAATGCCTCCTTCACATTCTTTAGGAATTTGGATTCTTGGAATAGTGGATCGAATTAATCAAATCTTTGATTTCAACTCCCTTCTTCTTTATACTCTTAAATGGCTCTCCCACCTCTAATTTCAATCCTTGAATAGGGCTCCACCAAGGAAACCCCCTCTCTCCCTTTATATTCATTCTAGCGATAGAGAGCCTTGGACAATATCTTAAGGAAATAATGAATCAAAGTAAACACAAATGGTTATGTTTATGAGATGACCTCCCCATCACACATTAGCAATCCATATATGAAATCATGTTGTTTGGATTACCAACATCCAAAGAAGTCAATGCTTTTAAAACAAGCCTTAATGATTTCATGGAAGCTTCAGGTACCTCAATTAATGGGGAAAAGAATCAAATTTACTTTTTTAATACTAATGTGATTCTGCAACACCATTTATCCCATCTAATATATTTCCAAATAATCAATCTACCAACCAAATACCTCAATTACCCTCTAGTTGAAATCTCTCTTCGAACTTCCCACTAACAGGGAACCCTGTAGAGGATTTTTCAAAAAACTCAATAGTTGTAGTTTCCAATCACTAAATTTGGTAAGTCGATTAGTTCTCTTTAAATCAATTTTCAAATATCTACCTATATACCATCTCTCACTGATGGAAACTCCCAAAATAATTCTCATATCAATCAAGAATATTTATGGGGTGGGGTCACCAAAGAAAGAAAATGGTCACTAGTCGCATGGGAGAAACTCTACCTTCCAAAATTGTTAGGTGGATTGGGCCTTCGAGATCTAGAAACACACAACAAGGAAATAGGTGAAAAATTATGGTGGAGATGGATTCAAGGTGGACATGAACTATGGATATATATATTGAATCGTAAGTATAGTCCTCATTCTTCCCAATTAGAAAATTTGCATACTCCGTAGTTCATACAGGGATCTTCAATTTAGAATTTGGCAAGAGAAAACAAGGGCCTTTGATCTGGACTTATGCAGGAACATAAAAAAATACAAATATAAATATAAACACAGAGATGCAGAAGAAATAAAAATTCATTTCATTAATATCAAAGAACTGAAATATGCTTACATACAAAATGGAAATAAACTAGCTCGAGCGATGGTAGTTTATCTATGAGAAGAGATGTGGCAGCTACATGCTTCTGAATTATGTTACAATGAGGCTCAAAGGTCTTTTTATTATTGAACAACAAAGGAAAATCCTAAACAACTAAAACCCTAACCCCGGGAGAAGAAACACTAAGAGTTTGTGGGCCCCATTGGGGTTAGTTGGGCAGCCAACTTCCCTGGGTCGTAACTTGGTCATATGATCTCCATTTGACATGTACGATACCTCATTGGAAATATCTCTTTGAGTACTCATATGCATAGGTTTGTTGTGGACCTCAAACAAACAACATTTAAGGGGTCAAAACAGCTTCGGAAGTTCAGGACTAGAAAAACTGCTAAAAATAGTAAATGTTGTTATAATTAAGGAAATTGACGAAACCAACTGGAGGTCTAGTTGGAATAGGAGGGTGACCACCAATATCCACCTAGATATGTCCTCCCCCCTTAGGAAGCAATGGTCCCCATTGCGTGCAGAGCCTCCATGTGGTGAGGAAATTTTAGTTGAACCTGCTCCCCGGTCAACCACTTGCCCTAGTGAAGAAGTTGGCCTACTTTGGAATCTCGATATAGTTGGATCCTCTATTGGCGAGTTTTCTTGATCTGTGTTTTTCATGATCCTTGGTTAGCCCTGGTATTGCACCAAGGATGTTGCAACTCCCAAGGGTTCCTCAACTTAAATTATCAACTCGAAGTTCGTACAAACTTAGAGGTGGCAGTGCTATATGCACAACAGATTGGATTCTACTCATGCCATTGCCACCCTCAGTCATGACATTAGATAAAAGTTCTTAGAGACCATTCCTTCTACTAAACTATAGTAAAATCTTGCTGATGAAAGTACAATTGAAAACTAATTCTAGCTATGAAAGTGGAAATGCCATTTGCTCAACTTGTAGATGCTAATCAATCATTTCATGAAAGGACAAGGCTAATCTAATTTCAGAAAGAAAGCTACTCTCTCTTGCATAATTCATCAAAATATCAACATAATTTCATGTATCATTTACCTATTTCACACTTTCTTGAAAATCAGAAACCTAACTTCCATCATACTTTTGATTAAAAAAATAATTCTACTATGTTTTGTAGTGAGGAAAAGGAATGGTTGGAGTGGCCTAGGAGCTTTCACTGATCATCAAATCACAACTTGGGGTCATTATTCATCTTAAATGAGCTAAAGTTGAAATGGGGATCAAAATTGGTGAAGAAAAGTGGTGCTACAAACTTGCTACAAGTGCTGCTACAGGAGGGCCAGTAATGCTACAGGAGGGATTCCGAGAGGATTTTTAGGGTGAAAATTATGTCTTGAGGGCATGAAGAGGTGGATGGAGGTTAGAGAGAGTGAAGGAAGGTTGGGTTGAGCCCTCTAGCCAAGCCCGAGACCTATCAAAGGTCTTTCTTGCACCAAGATGAGTGCTCACGGTGTCCTAACTTTACTAGGCAAAGTGACTATAGAAATAGAGTTTTTGGATAGAATTGAAAGGTGGAAAGAGAATATGGAGGAGTCCAAGATGGAGGTGGAAGAGGTTCCCTCCCCTACAGATCAACACAACCCTGCAACCAGCCACATGCATACATCCATTGATCATTAACAAAGTGATATAACCTATGATGGAAAAGATGAGTTGAATTTAAATAACATCTATTTTATGCCATAACACTACTCTAATCACTAAACTGACTTCTAAGCTACATAAATAAAATGTGAAGAAGAAAAACTAACATTCATCTATTTCCAAGAAATCATAAACACAATATTTTTGGACTGAGATTGTGAATCCTTCCACCCATTCTCCCACAAGAGAGGTGATGTAGAAGCTTGCAATCATGGGTTTTTATAGCTTAACCTCTACTAAAATGAAAGAAATTATGAAATGCACGGAATAAAGAACAAAACATGAGTACAAAAGAGGGACCAAAGCCTTTGGGTGGGCACAAACCCAAGGGTCTCATCCCTATGAAACTAACTCAGATGCAGCTCAATAAACAACTTCTCATTATCAGAAAGTAAAGGTTTCATACATCACATAAAAGTTCAAAATGACAATGTCAAGTTCTAAGCTCAATAGACCTAGCTGAATCAAAACTTCGAATCCTAATGATATTTTCATCTTGTTTATTTATAAAAAAGGGTATCCGATAGAATATCCCTTGAAAATAGCAATGATTCCCTCCTTGATCTCAGAAATGGTGGATCTGGTCCCTCTTGAGCTTCACTTGTACTAGGAGTTACTCAACTGCTAATGAATTTAAACTGTTGAGAGAGGATGTTGTGATCCCAAGCCTAGTTATGGGGTTAAGGAGGTGGAAAAACCCCCTAAATTCTCTCATGGATGTCTCCATCAAGCCCTTGTATAGTAATTGCCTAAAAAATTCTTCTTTTTCCTGCAATTAAACCACATTAGGCCACATACTATGACAAACACCTTTTACTCCTCTTACTAAGCATAATATAACAAAAAATATGAATTAATGTGAGAAAAGGATAGATTTAAGGTTGGAGGATGGCATGATGATGTTCAAAATATACCTATTGATGGAACTCATCATCACCCCCCTTGCTTAAGGTGTTGCTCATCCTCTTAGTAACTTAGTCATCCAAGTGAAGCTCTTTCATGGCCTTGGTGGCCTCTCTGACATCTCAAGGCTCCTCATATGGTGTGCCCTCTCTAATGTCCAAGTTGTTGTTGTTGGTGGTAAGAATTCTTAAGGATGATGTGTCCCTTCCTGGTTTCATACAAGGCTCCATCATGCCTTCTGTGGATGGAAAAAAAAAAATATCAATGAATTTTGTTGTGACTGCACAGGTTGCTACAAGAGGAGTTTTCTTCCTGTAGCAGTCTTTTAATCCTCCCTTGAAGTCTTCAGTTTGCATGATGGTGTTGATGGATATGATGACAAGCCATGAAGACAAGGTTAGAGTCATGAGGAAGTAGTGCAGACATTGGAGAAATAGAAAACAATGGCTTATGTGGTTTTTAGAGGTAGGACAAAGTGGAAAATTTGAGCAAGTTTTGGTGAAATGGAGTGGATGGGTGATGGATGGATTATGAGTGAATCATTATAGGATCTTCTTCATCATTTCCTAGAGGCATCATGGTATTTTTGGATTTTATCCTCATTGGATCCCCCTCCTGTAGCTTCACATGCTCCTCCTATAGCAATACAGGTCCTTCCTGTAGCATCATAGTGAGGAGGTGAAATTCAAATTTCTTGTTGATTGGATGGTGGAGAGAGATGGTTATATGAGTGGAGAGTATGGAAATGAGGTGTATGGCTGAAAGGATCAATGAGAGCTTGTAGGTTTTGTCCTATAGCCATGAAATTTTCCAACTGTGTGTAATCTTGCAAAATAAGAGAAAGGTTAGCAGGCATGGTGTAAGCTACTTCCTTGTGTTCCTCTCTTCTCTTTTTGTTTTTGTTTCGTTTTTTTTTTTTAGACAAGCGGGCTACTGCTGTGGAGGTTTTCAACCTACATGCATGCATTAGGTGCCTCAGAGGAGGTTTTCACCTAGGGATCTTTATTTTTTTCTTCTCTTTTTTTTTTTTCTGTCAGGTTGCCTCAGAGAGGTTTTCAACCCTGGAGTTGGCCTTAGATGCCGCATATAAGTTTTCATCCAAACATTTTTTATTTTTTTTTCAAATTTCTAGTAATTTTGTGGACTGGAAGCTATGAAACTCCCAATCACATGTAATTCTTTAGTGATTTAACTGATAAATTTTTCCTTCGACATAGGTCTTCTATATAGATTCAACCTATAACAATTTACAAGTAAGGGAATGTCTTCCTCATCAATAGTTATGATCTGAACATATCCATTTTCATAACACTTTTCTACTAGGTATAGAACCAACTATCTTGTCATTGGCTTCCCTTTGAAATATTTGAACCTAGAATCATATAACAGGGCCCAATATCCTTCTTGAAAATTCTTTTCCCCAATATGTTTTCTATGCCATACCTTTCTTTGCAATTATAAGATTTCAATGTGTAGGAGAGCTTGCATCTTGAACTCATCCAAGCTATTAAGTTGGAGCAACCTTTCTTGTTTTGATGTAGTGAACTCTAAGTCCAACTGATTTTCTATCCTCAAAGTGTTATATTCAAACTCAATATAAAGTAAAGCCTTTTTCCCATAAACCAAGTCATATGGAGTGAACCCAATGGTGGTTTTCCAAGTGGTGTTGTAGGCCCAAGTGGCCTCTACTAGTCTTTGTTCCCAAACTTTCCTAATTCTTCTAACAACCTTGATGAGGATGATCTCCAATTCTCTATTTGTGACCTCTACTTGCACATTTACTTGAGGGTGATAGGCAGTGGATGTCTTGTGCTTGATATGTTTTTGCCTCATGAGATCTTCAATCATATTTGATGTGAATTGTGCTCCTTGACCAGTGACTACTTCCCTTGGATACCCAAATTTGTAGAATATATTTTCTCTTAAAAACTCAACCACTTTTTGTTCAGTTGTTTCTTTGAATGCTTGTCTCAGCCCACCTTGTCAATTAATCAGTGCACACAATGATGTACCTCTTATGTCCTTATGGTGGATCCACTGACACTATGAAATCCATGCCCCACTTGAAAAATGTCTCTAAGGCCACTTGAGTTTGTAGGGGCATTTCATCCCTAGGTGTGGGTTTTCCCATCCTTTAGCACTGATCACACCTAGTGGTGTATCTCCTTGCATCTTGATGTAAAGTGGGTCAATAGTAACCAACCTGTAAAACTTTAAAGGCTTTCCTTTTAGAAGCAAAATGACCCCCACAAGGTCCATCATGACATGCTGAGAGGATATCAAATACCTCTTCTTCTCTTACACATCCCCTCAAGATTTGATATGGTCCCAATATAAAAATATTGCCCCCAATCCAAGTGAAAGGAGATATTTTCCTTACAATCCTGCATTTCTCTTTGGATTATAGATTAGTAGGTAACCTCCCAACAACCAAGCAGTTGGCTATGTCAAAAAACCAAGGAGAAATCACCGAGATGGAAAAGAGGTGTTCATATGGAAGTTGATCATCCACGATCTCCTCACTAACTGTAGGCAAGGTTAGTCTGGACAACAAATCTGCAACCACATTTTCTTTCCATGATTTGTCAATAATATTAAAATAAAATTATTGTAACAATAACAACCATCTAATTATCATGGCATTGACATCAGGATCATTCATCAAATATTTAATGGTTGCATGATCAGTATGAACAAAAATTTGATACCTAGTGATATAGTTCCTGAATTTGTTTAAAGAATGTACTACAACTAAGAGTTCTTTTTCAGTGACAGTGTAATACAACTCAGCTTTAGACAAATTCATACTAACGAAATAGATATCATAAGGCAATTTATCTTCTACTTGTATTAAGGCTTTCCCCATGGCTTTATCTGATGCATCAGTATGGATATGGAAAGGCAATGCCTAGTTGGGACCCTTAAGGATGGGTGCAGGGGTGAATTTTTCTTAGGCCTATATTGTTTTTTGCTTAGATAATTGCATTCTTCATCAACACATTAAGTTCACACCATATAATCATTAAATTATTCATATTTACATAATTATTCATCATCTTATGCAACTATGTAGAGAGAACAACATCATTATCATCAATCCCCTGGAACATAAAGGAACAATAGAAGAAAAGAATGCACACATAGAGACATTAGGATTGGTCTGAGACCAAGGAAAAACCCTTGAAAAATCTTCTCCTTCTTATATCGTCAACAAATGATTGATCAAAAGAGAGTACAATGATCCATATCTGCATTTATGCAACTAAACAGTAAAACAACTATGACATCCATGAAATAAACCTAATCATGCTTATACTCAAAACCCTGATTCTGAGGACTGTAATGTCCTGTCATTGTCTGTAGTCAAATTTTGAACATTGTTGTCACTGATCAGAGTCTTCAGAATACTGAAATTTCAAATTTTAGTCCCAGATGAATGGAGAAGGAGTTGTGCGAGCGATTATTGCAATCTTGGACGCTCCCTGGTGAACTGTATGAGTGTGACTGGGGACAAATATAAATCATATCCTCATCAAACCCCTAGATGCACCCTTCAATATATTGTGCAAGTGACTGAGGTTTCCCAGACGCACCCTTGACCTCTTGGTGCATGCGTCTAGGTACCAAACTCCCCAATCTGCTTCAAAAACCCCAAATGCTCCCTTCAGGCTTATGCGTGAGCATCTGAGAATTCACAGACGTACCCTTGACCACTATGTGCATGTGTCTGGGGTCAAAAATACCCAATTACATGAGTGTGACTCTGAAACAAAAACCCTAGATCTGTGTGATCTTCAACCCTGTAGTTTAAGACCCTTGTGCGAACACTCTTCATCATACCTGTGTGAACGAAGACAATAGAAGAGAAGAGAAGACGACTTGATCAATGTGTATAAATGAGCTTGAGGTATATTCTATTTATAGGCTTCCTTGAGGGTCCACTTAAAGTTGAGGCTGACCTGTCCAATTGTACATATGCATAGGGCCAGCCTTATCCAATATACATGAGTGGGAACATAAATTCAAAAACCAAATTATGCTTGTCCAAATGAGATGATCTTTAGGTAATATTTGGTCCTCTCGAAAAGAGGAATATAATTAAATTATTATCTTCATCACATGAGTTGTCTAAAGTGGAATTTGACCGCAGTTGCATAATTTAAACACTAAGATCATGCTGTCACCAAGTACGCATCAATGAAGAAGACATCCATAAGACTGCATTTCGTACAAGATACAAGCATTATGAGTTTGTGGTGGTACCCTTTGGGATTACTAATTCTCCTGCCACTTTCATGTGTTTAATGAACATCGTGTTGCATCCTTACTTCGATAAATTTGTGATTGTCTTTATTGATGACATATTGGTATACTCAATGACTGAAGAAGAATAGTTGCTAAGGGAACATAAGCTTTATGTAAAACTTAGTAAGTGTGAGTTCTTCCAATCACAAATATATTATTTGGGGGACATCATCTCCAAGGATAGGATATCATTTTATCCAAAAAAATCAAGGCCATAATGGAGTAGCCAACACTGAAAAATGTGAATGATATTAGGTCATTCATGGGGTTGGAAGGCTACTACAGGAGGTTTATCAAAAAATTCTCCAAGATAGGCCACCCTATCAATTCCTTGCAGAACAAAGGAAAGAAATTTGAATGGACATTTGAACGTGCATCAAGCTTTTAATAGTTGAAATAGTTTATCACTAACGCACCTGTGTTGAGAAATGCAGATCCAGACAAAGATTTTTTGATTTGAACAGATGCCTACAAGGAGGGACTTAGTGGAGTCTTGATACAAGAAGGATAGGTAGCTTTCTATGAGTCACAGTAGATACATGAACATGAGGCAAAGTATGTAACTCATATTTTAGAGTTATATGCCATCATCCACGCATTGAATAATGTGGAGGCACTACCTCCTCGACAAAAGATTTATGCTTATGGAAGATCATGGAGGACTCAAATATTTGTTTGATCAACCTAAGTGGAATGCAAGATAGGCTAGATTGTTGGCCATACTTAGCGAGTTTGATTTTGAAATGAAGTACATCAAGGGAAAAGAAAACAAGGTTGTTGATGCACTCACTAAAGGATTCAATTAAATTACATGGAAACCATAAGCTCTTATGGATTAGACCTAGGAGAACGGGTAAAAAATGTAGAGAAACATGATGAGAAACATGATGAGAAATATCAACAAATAAAGGAGAAGTTACAACAAGGTGGCAAGAATGGAAAGGATGAGGAATATCATCTCATAGATGATGGTCTAGTTAGATTCAAGAATATAATATTCGTGTCAAACAATGATGATTTGAAGAGGCTCATAATGAGAGAGTTCCATGTTAATCCATAATTTGGCCACCCAGGATACCAAAATACTCTCATGGCCATAAAAAATTTGTACCATTAGCCTAATTTGAAAAATGAATTCGCTAATTACGTTGTTAAATGCATGGAGTGCCAGCAAGTGAAGGGAAAATTTAAACATTTAGAAGTTTTATTGTATCCCATCCCCATCCAAGAATGGAAGTGGGAAGTGATATCCATGGATTTCATTACCTTTTTTTCCAAGAACCTCCAAACACCATGATGCAATTATGGTGATAATTGATAAATTAAACAAAGTGGCTCATTTCATAGCAGTCAAAGCCACCAATTCAGTTAGTGAGGTAGCTCAAATATTCATAAAGGAGATTGTGAGGTTGCATAAGTTCCCAAGAAAATAATTTCAGATAGAGATGCCAAGTTCACTTAAAGGTTTTGGAAGGAACTATTTGCAGGCTTGGGGAAAAATTTGGCCTTCAGTACATCTTATCATCCACATATGGGTGGGAAAACAGATAGGACCAATATAATCCTTGAAGACATGTTGAGGATGTATGTGATGCACCAGCCTGAAAGAAGTGGGAATAGTAACTTCCACTTGTAGAGTTCGCATACAATAATGGGTACTAAGAATCTCTAATGATGAGTCCATTCAAAGCACTTTATGGAAGGAGTTGCAATACTTCTATCAGCTGGAGTGATCCACCTAACAGGTTTCTTATTGGGCCTCATTCTTATACTAAAGGAGATGGAGGAGAAAACACATATCATCATGCGAAATTTAAAGGTAGCACAAGACACTCAGAAAAGCTATGTGGATCAGCATAGGGTGCATAAGGAGTTCCAAGTCGAGGAACATGTTTAATTGAGGGTTATGCCAAAGAAAAGTTCCTTGAATATTGGGTCATGTGCCAAGTTGGAACTGTAGAAATTCTCACTGTAGATCACCTGATAATGCAATATACTAAAGAAAAATACTTGATCTACTTCTACTTTCAAACTTTGCAGAAGCTTAATCAATTTGAGAAAGATCAATCGGAACACATATAACAGAGAAGAAGAAAAAATACACATGAAACACAAAAGAATACTCTGGGGAAAGCCTTAGCTAAAAACCCCGCTATCTATATTATCATACAAGTGGAAATATCTCTGGATTACACAAAGCTTTAGCTCACAAGCTATCCAGCTCTCAGTACAATCCCTCAATGTTTCTCATAGAATGAATAGACACAACATATGCCTTCCTTCAGTCCTCCAAGCCTCCTATTTCCTTGCGCAATTTCTCCGGGGTCCTCTCGCTGCCACCTGTGTGAATTCACCTCTCACACAACTCACCAAACTCAGAAATGATTGCGCAATCCTGAAGGAGATCATTCCTTCTGCATGGATGAGTTTCCTATATAGGAAAAATCCTCCAACTGATAGTACATTGTCCCTTCCTTTGATCTCAACTGGGTCTCTGACTGAACTGACATGCACGAGTTATTTATGAGAGAATATTCAGTTATCTGAAGTGCAGTAGTTACATGCATGCATGCATTAACTAACTGAACTCACAATCAGTTCCACAAATTGTTGGAACTAATCTAACTGGACTTAACTCAGTTAACTGAGCTAACTAATTACAACTCAAAGTACAACTCATCTTGATCACTTTAATTAAGGGATAACTTCCTCAATCAAAGGGAAAATTGTTGCATGTCTTCACATAGACTTCATGTTTGATTTTCTCCAACTAATTAACTCAAGATGAATTAATTAATTATTTTTCAAACAACTGCTAAGATCAAATTCGAATTTTAATTCTCAATTTTAGTTCAGGGACTAACTAAAATTGGAATGTATCCCGAAATGATATTTATAGAAATTCTATTTTTAGAATTTCTATTTTATCATTCCTTGTTTCTATATCCAACATTGGTACCTAAATGCTATTTATAGCATAATTTTCTATTTTTAGCATTTCTTGTTGCCATTTTCATCGGGGACCACGATTTTGTTGGAATTTTGAGATACTTGAAAGAATAGGGCTAGTGGCCTATAGGTTGGCCTTACCTCCATCAATAAAATTCATGATGTTTTCCATGTTTCTTTGCTTAAAATATATGTACAAGACTCTAATCACGTGATTGATCGGTCTGTGCTACAGGTGGAAATAGAGGGAGGGTTTCATCCAGAGCCATTATGCATCATAGATCGGAGGAGCCTCACACTCTAGAATATAGAAATAGAGAAATAGAGAAAGTAAAAGTGAAGTGGAAGCATTTCATGCCCAAGGAAGCCACTGGGGAAATGGTTGATACAATGTAGACATCATATATGTTTTTTTGCTCGTTGAAGCAAATGTATATAAATTTGCAAATATTGTACATAGTCATGTATATATAGCTCCATAAATAGTATGCTTGTTTTTAAGCATGTCTTTTGCATTGGATATGGATAAAGAACACCGAGGACAGTTTTCCGCCAAGGGGGGAGAGGTTTTTAATAGCCTTGGTTATTCACCACTTATCAAGGCATTTGATACATTTCATGTACTTTTTTATCATAAATGAAAAATGGTCGGAGTCAAGGGACACAGATTCCAAAGCTAAGGAGGTTATTTTCTTGGGATGTTTAAGGTTTCCTTACAACAAGAAATATGAAATATATTTGAAAGCCATTAAAGGTTGGTCTGTGTGCTTTTAATGGACTAGTTTTTCTAAAATTAAAGGAGTTGAAGAAAAAGGACAAGAAGCCATGCTTCTTTGGAAAAAATTTCAAGGCAGAAGGACAAAAATTAATGAAGTATGGGCTATGTGGGAAGCTAAGAACAAGAAAAGTCAATCTATAAGGAAAATGGATAGGAGAAGAAAACTACACAAGAGATAGACAACACTAGAGGAGGATCACTCAGAACAACACCACAGTGGTCGAGAGGTGAAAGGGAGTGCTAGAGGCAAGACTAGCACAAAAGAGATGATTTTCGACTAGAGAACAGTGTGAATGAGTTATGCACATGTATAAAATCAGAGAAGATAACATTTAAGTTGAGCAATAGGAGCATGAAAAATAACTTCCTCCAGGTGAGGATAAATCTTTGGGTTCCCTGGGGTCGAAGGATGGAGATGGCCTTCTCTCGATTTCACTGATAACCAGGGTGGATATTTGATCCTTGGATTCCAAGTAAGGTAAATATTTTAAGATCTCCTTTGCTTGTTCATCTGGTTTTGGTAGTGAGTTCCAAATTCCCTTGGTTGGGTGGAACCATTGTGTTATATGTATTCAGGGTGGAGGTTAAGCTTCTGGATTCCCTGGAAATTATTGGCTTTTGAATAGCTGAAGGGTGGAGGAAACATGCCTGTTGTCGAGGTAAATCCCCTCTACGGACAGAGGCGATCCCTACTAGCCCAAACGGGGTCTAGCAACAATCAAACAACGCTAACACGCAGGTTCCTAATTGCAAATCAAAGACCGATGATGAGGGCCTACCTGGATTCCAATGCTAGTACTTGTAGAAGAGTCGTCGCTCCCGTTCCTTTGCTCCAGCTGGTCACAATCCCCACGATCCTCATGAACGGACACTTGCACATGTAAAGAACGACACAAACACAAGCATAAAATCCAATAGATGCAACTATATATCAGTCAGAAAGGATATAACTCAATCATCATTACAAACACAATAAGAGTGGAACCATAATGATAGTCGTCTATTATTGGTAAACAAAGAAGAATACAACCATAGTTCTGACGTCAAATCCTCCTTTGGTTGGGTGATCAGCAGCACATGCCTTGCAAAGTTTGTTGGGAATGGGGAACAAGCCTCTCTCTCCTTGGTTACTTGGACAAGAATCTCCTCACTTAAGATTTAGCCTCATGAGAATGAATAAGGCTCCTTTTAGCATGAACTTGGCAATTCTCAGACTTTGAGACTTAGAATCTGGAACTTGGAGACTCTATCACTCCAACCAGCTTGTCAAAGGCAAAAGAACAAGTTTTTATAGATAGAGGGGAAGGAGATAAGATCAACCACAATATCCATGGGATTGGCTTTATCACTAAGAAGCTTCCATGAAAGGTGGAAAACCACTTCCCTCCTATGGAGATTCGAAGCCAAACCATCCTACCTCAACATAGATTCAGTTGATGAATGGGTTAGGAAGAACCTTCGCAAGTTGGTTTGTTAAAATCTTTACCCAACTGGGTTGGCGCGACTGCGACTCTGAGACAAAGCGCCAACTGGCGCGCCCTCTTTAGAGGATTTCCCCCATTGGCGCGAGTGATACACAGTGGAATCGCGCCAATGGAAAAAGGGCTATCTTTATGGGTATTTTGCAGAAGGTGTCTTCAGGGCATATGAAGTACATACTCAAGGGGATACAATGCAAGTGTTTTCAGGTTATGTCACTTCTCACAGGTCTCAGAATAAGTCCTCCAATGTGCAGGAGAAGGGGTAACAGGGACGGTGACAAATTAATGTGTAACAGATGCCCCCTAAAGCATGAAGCCCGAGAGAGAGAGGGGTGAAATGCTTTACAAGAACATGGCCAACTGAAAACACTGCCGCTAGAGAACCTGCATGGAGAAGTACAACTGATATCTCAAGTACATGATGTATGTGGTATGGGCGCAGCCATCCATAGCAGAGTACATAAAAATCCAGATCCAAGGTATGGGTGCAGCCATCCAGTAAGGATCGATAAGTAGACTTAGGCATGGTCGCAGCCATCCAGTGAATAGGTCATGTAATGATCATAATAATCCACAAAATCGCAACCTGGATCTCAACAGACAAAATCCAGGGTCTTGCGCTCCATCTCGACCCGAACAAAGTACAAGTTCAAGCATGTGAATATGGGAGTCGAAGTCGAACATGCAAGAACATCGTCTGATTACCAGTCAATGATGAAAACTGTTAACAGACGCGAGAGGTACCACCAATAATGACAATGGTCCTCAAGGTACTATAGGTACAATCTACGGCATGCGAATAAGTGAGTTGGCGTCGAACACCCGCAGAATCATTCAATCGGAGGCCAATGATGAAAACCTCGTGTCGAACACGAAGAACCTGCCATTGAGGCATGCAGGCTCCAAGGCACCTGAAGGGAGTCTCTAGGTCAACTTCCTGGATAATGAGCTGAAGTCGACAGGAAGTGACCTTGATCGAAGGTGGGCCATAATGTTTCCCACACCATCGACACGAGACAGAGAAGGATAAGATGTTTTGTGTGAGGTATCAGAGGGAGGTTGAGTATTCTGCAGAGGTCAACTTCTCTTGAACATATTGGCGGCACGACAGTGGACTTGGCAGTATTTGACATCAAATGATCAAAGGTCATGGTGACAGGGCAAAGAGCAAATGAGGGGTCAAACAGGATCACCCAAACCCATGGAGGCAAGTGTAAAAACAGAATGAGATGTCCCCACCCAGACACGAATGCAAACAAGTGCCATGTTCAAGAGTGACATACTGTCGACACGACAATGATTGTGGTTCCATTTTCCCCACCATTTCTGGCAATTACCCCAGTTATTTTTATCAACAAGCTTGACGGGGATAGCATATGCTTGTAAAGCGTCATTTCGACGGAATCCAATGCCATCAAGTTTTAACAAGCCTGACAAAGGAAAAACTCGGCGTCTTTTCCTGTTTAGAGAGTTGAAAAGACAGCAGAAAAGGGAACTCCAGGGGGTCCTTTTTCGTGAAGTTGTGTCTCTCGAGCCCGAAAAAGTATAAAACAATGCTCGAAAGAACCGCTCGACCATTACGATCGAGGAGTACTTTTCATAAGTAGTGATTTCGACCTGAAAAAGTAAAAAAGCGATCGAAACCACGTCGCTTCGTGACCGTTAACGAACCTGAAACGACAAGGGTCCGACGATCTTTTCGTTTTTACACGGTCGGAAAAGAGTTTAAAGACGACCGCCTCTCATTTACGTTTAATGAGTCGAGAGGAATAACCCGACATTCTTTTCACGTTTAGGGAGTCAGAAAAGAGCAAAAAGGTGACTCCAGGGTAACTTTTTCGTGTATTTACCGAGTCCAAAAAAGTATAAAATACAACTTGTTTCGTCACCTAAGCCGCACAAACACCTGTCGCTGCACAAAAACCAGCGTAAAATCCATTTTTCACACAAATATATATTAAAATATTCGTAAAATGACTTTTAAAACCTATTTGAGGGTCAAAAAGTTATAAAATGGGTGAAAATGGTAAAACAAAAAATTACTTTTCACTTTTACCTTTGGAGAGCGAAATTAGGGCTTTTGGTGTGCGATCTTCAAGCGTTGATTGCGACAGATCCAGTTGATCATTCGGAGCGCCGTCAGTGTCAGGTAAGAGGCCTCCCCCTTTGCTCCATTTTTGTCCGTTTCAATTTTGTTTTAAACTGCTTTTTCATCCTTTATGAGAGGACTTTAAAAAATGAGGGTTGCGCCCATTGGCGCGGGTTCCGGGCATGGACCCGCGCCAATGGGGAAACTTTCCCAAAGGGCACGCGCCAACAGCCGCGCGGGTTTTTTGTTCAAATTTTAATGTTTTCAAGCAATTTTCACTGCATTTCTAATTTTTCCAAGGATCTAATTCAGTGTTTGAACCTTGTGAACGCAGAGAAACGATCAAAATGGCAATCCAGTGGAAGGAAAGGGAGCATGACCAGGTAGATGAATTGGCCATAGCAGATGAGGGCTGCATGGAAGCTCTCAGAGCTTGCGGGCTCAAGAAATTTTTCCTAGTGTCCTATTTACGAGCTCAGCCAGAGCTCTTGCAGTACTTGATTAGCTTATGGGACGAACAGGAACAGGTGTTCCGAATACGGGACCAAACATTGGAATTAGATGTATCTGATGTCTACTTCCTTACTGGATTGTCGCGACGAGGGTCGGTGCCCCGATTGACTGGTAGCAGGCCATCTGGAGAAAAGATGGAAGAGGTAAAGGCCCGAGTTTGCCCAACTGCACAATATGGGTCGGGCAGCGCGAAAGTGGATATCCCCACTATTGAGGACTTGACACTCAGAGCTGTACTATTCACCATTACATGAGCTGCAGGGGCACAGGCACCCCATGAAGCTATGAAGAACCACCTGATCTTGGCGACCGAGTGCCTTAGTCCGACGATCTTCAATTAGGCATCAGCTGTGACGACCAATATGAAGAGGCAGCTAACGAAGGCCAAGCGCGACAAGCTGTAGCAGTTCGGGCCACTCTTCCAGGGCCAAGGGGCCCTTGTTCATGACCTGGCACCTTGAGAGCCGAGGCTGGCTCGTTGGGCGGCACTGATGCCGAGAGGGGGAGGCGATCAGCAGATGTCATTTAGACCCGAGTTTTTTGTGTGGCTTCGCCGCCAGTTGATCGTGGTGGAGGACTGGCCGTATGCAGGGACAGACTTCATCAGTGACCCTGACCTCCCACTGCCAGAGGGGGAGGACTGGGATGAGGAGATAGGTATGACCTCTTTTTGTTTTTATGTTTTTGGTTTTTTTTTTTTGTTAATACATGTTCATTCTAACAACAGTTATTTGTGTATGCAGATGTTGGCCCAACACGCCCAGCTGGCATGTCTCCTATTGCGCGGAGAAACCAGCCTACAAACCAGCCTGCAGCTGAGCTTCAGCTAGAGGGTGTCAAGGGAGGGGAGTTGATCCAGAACCTCGAGGGGCTAGCTCGGGGGATTCCAGACTATACCCGGCTGGTAGATGTCCTACTGGCGTACCAGAGATATACAGTGGGAGTGCCCACTTGCATCCACCGTCTCTTGAAACGCCTAGTGCATGCGGTGACGTGTTATCATGAGCACCACAGGGATTAGACATCTAGGATTTATTTTCATGCATATTTTTTGAGAGACATGTCGTCTCTAGATGTACTAAGACGAACATGTATATTTTTTGAGCTATGTGATGCACGCTGTGCAAAACATTTCGACACACATATATATATATGCCTATTTTGGATGGATCTTTTACATGTGATGATGTTTCTATATGCTATGCAGATGTCTAACACAAATGTAATCTAATGTATCAGTTGCATAACAAACGACCCAATGCGAAATGTATTTAATCACATATTTTATTTTTACACAAGCTTAAAAGCACACATATGCAAACTATGCTTGAAAACAAGGGAAACAGGCATGCCGCCCAGCATGATGTCTCAATTCGAGTTACATGCCCCCCAAGATTTAGTCCATTGAAAATGGAGTGAAGGTTGACAATATTGTGATCGCACTTGAATTGCACGAGCTCAGGTTTCATTATTTTAACGAGGTTGACACACTTAAAGAACTATCCTCGTGACACCTAGTTTCATTTGTTAAGGAGCTTGACACAGGATAAGAACTATGCTCCACCAGACCCAGTTTCATTTTTTAAGGAGCTTGACATAGGAAAGTGAACTATTCTCTGGACGAACTTCATCATAATGAACAGGAAGTTGTCACTTCCAAGAATGGCACTCCCGGTGGAAGGACAACATCTTGGAAGTCAGGACCCAATGCCCCCAGGACATTATGCACGATGGCATCATCATGGGATACAAGCACGGGGTAGGTAGCCACATAGTTGACCTGCGGTGGGGCAGACACAATCGGTGGGTAAAAACCAGGAGGGGGTGGCAGCCGCGCAGGAGGCACCGGGGGACTAAAGAACGATAATTGATCTATAGTCACGATTCTTCCATCGTGTGGAAAACAAACCACACGGAAAAGTGAAGAGACAAGGGCCCCCATGGCATAAACATAGTCACGGCCAAGGAGAAGACTGAAATCTAAAGCACCTTGGACAACCAGCACGTCCATATAGACGGTTTTGCCTCCCAAAGTAATAGGAAATTTTGGGAGGACCCCTAGAGGTTGACTGGTTCCCCCGTCAAACGCTAACAGATTTTGTGCGACTAGCCCAAGCTGCGGGGAACCTAAAGCTTGCCAAGTAGTGGATGGCATAAGACTGACCGACACACCTTCATCCAAAACAGTGCCAGGTACTGCCTTATCATAGGCAAGTACTGTAATCTGGAAAGGCACATGGGATGGAAGGCGGAAAGCAGTCAGGTGACTCCAGTCGAAGGAGATGGCCAAACTACTTGGTGGGGGAATCGTATGATTACCCCCATGCTCTATAGGAACCAAAGAAGGACTTTCAGGAGCAGCTGGGATAGGAGAGTCATTTCTGGACTCAGGGGAATCTGAGGAGACGAGAAGAACATGGGCATGATGCTCTTCCGAAACAGAGTGATCGTCGGGTGGTGAGCTCGATTCGACACTCTTTTCGACCAATGGCTGGTCTGGAACAGGCTTGGCACAGCTTGGTTCGGGAAGAGGAGCCTGGACAAGAGAAGAATCTAAGTCAATCCCTTTGTCAACAGGGAGAGGGTCTAAAGAGAGCCTCTGATAACCAACAGGAAGTTGGGGTGGAGAAGTTGTAAGACTTTCCAAAACAACGGAAGCTTTATCCATGAGCGGACAAAGGTGAAGGGGATGATTGCCTTCACATAGTCTACAGGGGATTCGAACCTTCCCTTTCTTCTGAATGTTGTCAGTTGATAGGGTGGCATCGCCATGAGCTTCAAAGGACGATGAGGGGTGAGCTGGATCGCGAGACCATACTTCAAGGATCCTGGGAATGCCAGGACAATCACGAAGAAGGTGGTCATCCTTGCACAGTCTACAAGGAAATTTGACCTTCCGCGGAGGAGCAGAAGGTGGCTCGACTTGAGTTGTACTTTTAACCTCTTGCTTAGGAGACTTCTTCTTCTTCGTCTTCTTCTTCTTCTTCTTAGCCACCTGTTTACTTGAATCCAGACTTTCACCAGGCGAAGTAGAAGATGAGGACACAGAAACAGGCGAAGAAGGGGAGAGGTCCATCTTAGAATCAACATGATGTTGTTCGGGTGGAGGAACCGATTGACCAGAAGTTGAGACGGTAGGGACCAGAGAGGTTGAGAAAAACCAAACAGGCAACCCAACAGTTAACCCAGGAAGGGACAACGTCGCCATGTAAGGAGCACCAACATTTCCGAAAGGAGGGAAATGACCAGGATTCCCATCAGAGGGGGTGCCTGGGTTGGTAAACTCCGGAAAAGTTGCCATCACAAACGAGAAATAACCCTACTCAAACTAACGCAAGAAAGATCTAACCGGGTAGATGTGAATCGTGGTCGAATAAATTTTAAGACGCAAGGACATAACTTGACCTTTTCATTGTCGAGAAAAGGACAAAAAGATGACTCTAGTCACCTTCGAATATTTAATGAGCCCGAAGTGACAAATGCTCAGATGAGCCTTTTCTTTTAGGGAGTCCGAAAAGGATCAAAAGTGACTACTCTGGAGAACTAGGCAAAGGGTTTACCAAACAAATCCGTAAAACTGCATATACACCTTGGCAGTCATATGAAAACCAAGGACTTTCTGTATGACAGTCAATCTTCCCGAATGCTGTGTTCGGTGCGTTACGGCTTGTAAGGCGGCAGACACGGCTTCCTATGGATAAAGGATGATAACCTAGTGGGGTCTCCCCATATACTCGACAGTACGTGGGAGCTCAAATCCGTGCTAGACCACTATTGCATCACGGAAGGAGGAATCACCCAACCTTAAGTGGAACAAAAGTGACTAGGTTTAACGACGCTGGAGCACGTCTCTAGCCTAGACCTCTAAAAAGTGTGCGTTATGTTCCAATGCGTTTTTAGGTTCATTCAGTTCATTTTAAGGTTGATCTTGTATTAGGTTTCAGTTTTCAGGCCTTACCGTATGTAATCTCTCAAAAATTCCTAAATGCAAACTATATGCCAAAATATGTCATTTCATTCGATGAATGCTAGTTACGAGAGGGTTTGAGGGCTTTCATGCAAACGAAATGATCACAAAACAACAAAGAACTTCCCTAATGTAGCTAATGGAAACTAACAAACTTTTCTTTAAGATCACTAATCACTAATCAAAATGAAAAGTTCTAATTCTCATTAACTAATACAAGGCAAAAGAGATTTTTTCTTTTGTTGATGGCAAAGTGCATTAAACAAACTTTGAGAAACGATGACAAACAAATTCTATTCAATACAAGGACATTCAGTTCCCTAAATCACAAACCAAAACTCCAAAGAACCAGAAAGATCCCAAAGACACCAATGAGCCGTGTAATCTAGGCTCAAAGTGAGACGAAGCGGAATTCAAGTGAAGACAAAGCAAGTCACCCAAATAACGCAACAAAATGATTTACAACCACCAAACAAGTGCAAGGGAGTAATCAAAGAATCGACTGGACCACTAGAAGATCAAAGCACCTGAGGAAGGCTCGACACACAAAGCCACTAGATGCCCTAGGGCTAGAAATGTGAAATCGATGGAAAAAAGCAAACACCCAAAGGGTAACGATCAAAGCCAATCAAATCACACTCCAACACACTCAAGTAGTCTAAAAAAGGTACCTAGAACAAAAACTAAGCTCAGAGGGCTCACAACCAAGCAAACTTCAAAATTTCCCAGGCCTGGCGCGACTGTCAGGCCGAAAAAGGCGCCTTTCTGGTATTGGCGCGGGTTGTCAATGTGCAACATGCGCCAACTGGCGCGACTGTAACGCTATAAAATAGCGCCAGCCGAGTTTGCTATGGAAAAATAAAAACAAACGAGCCAAAGCTAAGTCAACAGTACCCAGGTACACCAAGGGGCAAGAAGCAATACAGGAATTCAACCCAGAAAGCTAAACAAGTAGGAGAACCCAAGAAACAACCAAGAAACAAGGCAAGTTCCAAGCCGTTCAGCTTGTAAACCAAACCGGAGATGGACTGAAGTGGCATTGATCTACTTTGCTAATGCAGAGCAATAGCGTTTCGAAGGCTACCTGGCCGTACTTCAGGCTCCGTCCAAAGTTTACAAATCAAACAACAAGACAAAGCAATCAACAGGACAAAAAGCCAAGTCCTCAACGGAGTCGCCAAATTGTTGTGGAGGTAAATCCCCTCTGGGGATAGAGGCGATCCATACTAGCCCAAACGGGGTCTGGAAACAATCAAACAACGCTAACACGCAGGTTCCTAATTGCAAATCAAAGACCAATGATGAGGGCCTACCTGGATTCCAATGCTAGTACTTGTAGAAGAGTCGTCGCTCCCGTTCCTTTGCTCCGGCTGGTCACAATCCCCACGATCCTCGTGAACGGACACCTGCACATGCAAAGAACGACACAAACACAAGCATAAAATCCAATAGATGCAACTATATATCAGTCAGAAAGGATATAACTCAATCATCATTACAAAGACAATAAGAGTGGAACCATAATGATAGTCGTCTATTATTGGTAAACAAAGAAGAATACAACCATAGTTCTGACGTCAAATCCTCCTTTGGCTGGGTGATCAGCAACACATGCCTTACAAAGTTTGTTGGGAATGGGGAACAAGCCTCTCTCTCCTTGGTTACTTGGACAAGAATCTCCTCACTTAAGATTTAGCCTCATGAGAATGAATAAGGCTCCTTGTAGCATGAACTTGGCAATTCTCAGACTTTGAGACTTAGAATCTAGAACTTGGAGACTCTATCACTCCAACCAGCTTGTCAAAGGCAAAAGAACAAGCTTTTATAGATAGAGGGGAAGGAGATAAGATCAACCACAATATCCATGGGATTGGCTTTATCACTAAGAAGCTTCCATGAAAGGTGGAAAACTAGTTCCCTCCTATGGAGATTCGAAGCCAAACCATCCTACCTCAACATAGATTCAGTTGATGAATGGGTTAGGGAGAACCTTCGCAAGTTGGTTTGTTAAAATCTTTACCCAACTGGGTTGGCGCGACTGCGACTCTGAGACCGAGCGCCAACTGGCGCGCCCTCTTTAGAGGATTTCCCCCATTGGCGCGAGTGATACACAGTGGAACCGCGCCAATGGAAAAAGGGCTATCTTTATGGGTATTTTGCAGAAGGTGTCTTCAGGGCATATGAAGTACATACTCAAGGGGATACAATGCAAGTGTTTTCAGGTTATGTCACTTCTCACAGGTCCCGGAATAAGTCCTCCAATGTGCGGGAGAAGGGGTAACAGGGACGGTGACAAATTACTGTGTAACAATGCCTTTGGACTCCCTATGCTTTTATTGACTGTTAAATAGTTTGTGGGTGGAGGTGGGAGAACCTCTAGAGTCCCTGTTTCAACTAGTAGTTGGAGTTTTAATCCCTTGAGAAAAAAAACCACCTTAGTCTTTGGTACTTGGCTCAGGGGTGATAGTTTCAAATGAGTATTGGATGAAACTTGTCTATCGTTGAGTGGAGATTTGTTGTCCCAGACACAATTTCCCAACTTCAGTTTTAAATCAAGATAAGTTTCTTCATATGTATCATGTGTTATGAAATCTCTGTTTGGATTGTTAAACAAGTTTTGTATTGATTGTATGGATGGTACATGATTCTCTTGTGATTAAAGAATGAAGTTTTGATGATCTTCAGCATAGGAATGTGGATAAAATAATCCTTGTGGCTGGGGTTTTGCACTAACATCCTTTATGGATGGCAATGAGACATGTACATATACATAAATATTTACATTAATGTTGTATGCACATAATGATTCTAACTATGTTGTTGGTGTAAGAAAAATACTAGCCACATGTACATAAATTTGTATTAATCTAATTGATCCTTAAAATTGACCAATGAAATGAACCAATGATGAGTCAAAGATGTAATAAACATGTATAGGTGTGACAACCCCACCCATGGACCTCTCACAAAATACATTGTAAATAATTTTCTATATGTGAAATTTGAAAAAAAAGGGGGTTGAGTGAAAGGGACACAAATTCTAGAGTTGGGAGGAGGATTGCTTGCTTGGGATGTTGTGGTTTCTTGTGCAGAGAAAGAAACCTAAATTACAGGACATCTATTAAAGGTTGTCTTGTGCATGAATGATATGAACTGATTTTTGAAATTAAATGGGTTGCAAGAGAAAGTGCGCAGGCCCATGTTGCTTGAGAAAAAACAACAATAAAAGAGGACAAGCAGTCTAGTAGAGGGATTGCGCATTACAGGTCAGAAAGGATGTAACAGTCCCTATAAAACAAGGGAAAAAAAGAAAGCAACGGGAATTCGTTTAAGAAGGAGAGAAGGCAAGGGATCGTATCATCTAGGAGGAGTAATCAACAAGCAGTGTTCCAGAGAAGAGAAGAGAAGGAGATTCGTTCTTTGGTTCCCCGTACATTGTGGGTTGAGATGTTAGTCTATGGAGCCCTGTAATAGCTTGGGGTCCCTGGAGCTCTGTAACAGCTTGGCTCCTTGGAGGTTGTGGGTTGAGATAGAGGTCTTTAAAGCCCTGTAACAGCTTGGGAAGAGACCATCCTAAATAACCATCAAAGGAAGACTCAATTGAATACTTGTGCTACTGCATTACACTTGCAGTGGATTTTGAACTCCCTAGAAGGGGGTGAATCACTGTGTGTTCACTTTGGGGTGAGGTAGAGAACCTATGGACTCCCGGTGTTGAAAAATGAAGTGGAATTCAACTGGTGAGATTGAGGAAGGAGGTCCTTTGGAATACCTATTTTAGTTGGCATCTAGTGTTTAATCCCTTGAACAAGCATCCCCCTCAAACTTTGGAATATGGTTGAGGTGTCACAGTTGCAAGTAAGTGTGGTTGCAACTGTCTACGGTTGGGTGGAGAATAGTTGCCCCAAACTCAGTTTCCTTGCAAGATCAAATATAAGTATCTACTTATAATTTTTTATCTGTTGATGAATGTATGATGCATTTCTGATTGTAATGGTTCTGGATTTTTGGTACTACATTTGTGTCATTAATGCTTGATCATGCGGTTATCCCTCTGTGGGGAGATGCCACTGATGGAAATGGCTAACATATATTTGTCTGTGTTGTTTCTTTGAAATGAATGACATCGATGACTAAGAAAGTAAGCATGAGCTTATGAATATGGAAATAAAATGTTGTGTGATTAAGCTTAATGATGTTGAACACAGAATGTTTAATTTTTGAACTATGTAAAGAGCCACATGAGAACCAGGACTATGTTATATTATTGAGCTTAACATTACTCTAAATAAATTTGTAACTATGTTGTAAGTGGCACATAAAAAAATAACAGAGAAATAGAATTCCATGATACAGGTTGTAGCAAAATCCACAAGATCTTGAATTAAAATGTGGAACAATGGGCTCAGAGACCCTTTTATTAATATGAAATAGTTACATTGAAGATTGAATACTTAGAAGGGTCTATATTCTTTTACATCCATTTATTTTCTTGGGTTACAAGTTGTTTTTTCATGCGGAAGGCAATGAGCTAACATTGAGGGTTGTTTACCTTAGGGCCAGATAATCCCACAGTTTTACCTTAATTGCCTTCAGCCTTGCATTCTTTGTTAGGGTCCAACCCTAACCCCTTTATTTATGTAATAATCCCAATGGGCCTGAGTCATAGTCATAGTTAGTTAGAGAGTAAATAAAACCTGCATTAATAATTGTAAGTGGTTGACCCGCATTAGAGAAAAGGGACCACAATTAGTTGGGGTTTTGGATGTAATTTAGCTATAAATAGTCTTAGTTAGTAAAGGAAATATCATCGAGTCTTATTGTAATCGAGCTATGCTCTACTGGAGGTTGCCCCCTTGAATAGGCAAGTGAACATTGAATCTGTTTATGAATAATAAGATACTTGTTGTTTTTATCATTTTATTTTGTGTTCCGGGCTATATTTCTTTCCATTTCTAGTATTCTGGAATTTCTCACAAGTCAAGAGCATAACAAGTGGTATCAAAGTACTTTCTGGGGCCGGTTGTACCTCCAATTTTCGCAGAAATTTGTTTAGGCTAGAGACGTGTTCTGACGTCTTTAAACTATGGGATCTGTCGTTTAGCACATAAACCTGTGAATTTGGGGAGGCATGTACGTAGGAACTACAAGAGGTGATCATGCTTGTTGGACTCCCTTATAACCCTTGTGGGTACCCCTTCGAGTAGTAGTGCATTAGACAGAACCGCGCACAGACTGCACTTCCGCATATTAGAAGCCCCATAGGCTCACCTAAAACCTATCCTTAGATAATCCATCAGCCATATTGTTGCTACAGTACACTAAGAACATCACTCGGGGATATTACTCGTGCGTACGATAGGGTAGTCGGTTAGAACAGCTAAGGGTATGGTCGATCCTCCTTAGTTAGCACCCTGGAAGATTGGGCCAAGTACTATTGTTGGACCCTTATGTATATTGTGATCTGTAGCACCTGACACTCCTTTGTGACCATATTTCCCTCTGCTATCTACAGATTTCCCACTACCTTATCTTCTAAATCAAATCCAGTGGTTGGGGTTCTGTTGCCGCAATGCAAATCAGATCTAGCAGTTTGGGTTCTACCACTGTTGTACAAATAATATCCAACAGCTGGGGTTCTGCCACCGTTGTACAACTCATATTCAGTAGTTGGGGTTTCACAATGCCAATCAGACTCTTTGTGCAGTGAGGCTTGCTGCTACTACAACCCGGGCCTTATTTTCGCAGAACATTGGGTAGGATCAAGTTTTCTGGAATTCGGCCACTACAATATTCATCAGCGGGGAATAAAACTTCGAGACGCTTGCAAGAGACTAAGCCCATAAGCTTCAAGATGAAAAGTTGATCGCAGTGGTACCATTCACTTGTCATCCTCAATTTTCCAGTGGTCCCAAATTTTTCTGAAGTGACTTCAAGTGAACCTCGCCAATAGATTCTTGAGCTCGCCCTCTTTCCAAGAAGACTACTCTTAAGTAATTTATTAGGTTTGTATATGGTAGGTACCAGATCTCAAGTCATGGCCTCTGAGAAGATCGAGAGCCTTGAAAAAAGGTTGGATGAGTTCCAGGGAAATATGGATCGAATTACCTCACAACTTTCACTGCTCACCAATATGATGTAGAGGTCTCAGCAGGAAGAGCATAGTGTTAATGAACACCTCGAAGGAGAATCTAGCCATCACATTCTCTTACATGGAAATCACCAACATTCCCACCCTCGGCCACCCAAGTTGGACATGTACAAATTTTATGGCTCTAATCCTGTAGTATGGGTAGCACAAATGGAACAATATCTCTCTATTAATGATATCCATGAAGATCAAACTAAAATACGTGTGGGAGCCCTTTACTTGGACCAAGAGAGATGGCAATGGTGGTAGTGGCATCAGAAATGTTATCATGGGAACATAACTTGGAACATGTTCTCAAAAGCCTTATGTGACCACTTTGACAGGGAATCTAATTTTTTGGGTCATCTCACTAAGCTCTGACAGACAGGTACAGTAAAAGACTACATTACAGCCTTTGAGACATTGGCCATTAGAACTAATGCTCTACAAGATGACTTCTACTTGGAGTGTTTCATCAATGGTCTCAAAGAAGCCATCCAAGCCCATGTTTGGATGCACCACCTAGCTACATGGGTGGACGCCTACAAAAAGGTCATCGAGGTGGAACTCACCTTAGCTTCCCAGTCTACTCGTCAAAATTTCGCAGCCAAGGGGTGTCCCACCCAAGCTCAGGGCCCTACCCAAACACTTAAGGTTCAAAAGGTGTCTCTAACAGAAATGGCTGAAAGAAGAAAACAAGGATTTTTCTACTACTGTGATGAAAAATACTCCCCGGGGCATAAATGAAAGGAACCAAAATTCTTTCAAATTGATGCTATTGATAAAATCTCATTTGAGGAAGCCTCACCCCTTGGGGGGCCGAGGACGAAGTTGAGGAAATCCAACCTGACAATGATCTCATAGCTAAGCCAGATCAACCAGTTATTTCACTACATGCTTTGGTGAGAATTTATTCGCCTCAAACTCTAAAAATATGATGCTTTCTTAAACATCGACCAGTAGTGGTATTGATTGATAGTGGAAGCACTCATAACTTTGTCCATAAGTGAGTAGTCGAAACTGTTCATTGTTTGTGTGGGCGGTCTCTAATTTCCAAGTCCTTATCGCTAATGGGGGGAATCATGAAATGTGAAGGCCACTGTGAAAATATTAAACTTCAGATGGGAGACTACCACCTAAAGACCCACATGTTTACTATTGAAATGGGTGGTTGTGACATTTTCTTGGGTGTTGAATGACTTCGCACACTGGTCTCGATCACAATGGATTTCCAGGAGTTATATATGAGCTTTATGCAGAACGACCACCTTCATACATTACGTGGACTCCAGGCAAGTGCTCCTACTATCATCAGCTCGCATCAAATGGAAAATACTTTGAAAAAGGGCCATCACGGATTCATCACCCAATTTAATGTCATCTAGGCCATTGAATCCACTAATCCTCATATTCATCCTGAGATGCAACAGGTCTTAGACCACGGCCAACAGGTATTTGACAAACCTAAAGAGCTTCCACCCTTTAGGGGTGAACATGGTCATAGCATCCCTTTGGTCTCGAGGGCCCAACCACCTGATGTGCACCCATACCAATATCCTTTCGCCCAAAAGAATGAAATTGAAAAAATCATCAAGGAATTTCTCGAAGCCAGTGTTATTCGTCCCAACATCAGTCCTTATTCATTACCAGTGGTCATGGTGCTAAAGAAATATGGAGAATGGTGAATGTGTCTGGACTTTCGGTCCCTCAACAAGCTCACTGTCAAAGACAAATTTCCTATTCTGGTTGTTGATGATCTACTTTATGAATTACATGGTGTTCAATTCTTTACCAAGCTAGATCTTTGCTCTGGCTATCACCAAATACGCATGAAGGAAGTAGACATTCCCAAGACTGCATTTTGAACCCATGAAGGCCATTATGAATTCTTGGTCATGCCATTTGGTCTATGTAATGCTCCATCTACTTTTCAAAGCCTCGTGAACCACCTGCTGAAACCATATCTCCAAAAATTTGTCCTCATCTTCTTTGATGACATTCTCATCTATAGCCTAACCTGGGAAAAACGTCTTCAACATGTAGACCTAATCTTGCAACTGCTCTCAAATCACAAATTATTTGACAAATTGTGCAAGTCCTCTTTTGGCATGGAAGAAATCAAGTATTTGGGACACATTGTGGGTCATGAAGGAGTGAGGGTTAATCCAAAAAAGATACAGGCAATGTAAGATTGGTCCCAACCAAAAAACTTGAATATTTTGAGGAGATTCTTGGGTCTCACTGGCTACTATCACAAATTTGTCCGCAATTATGATTGTATTGCTAGACCCCTCACTAATATTCTCAAGAAAAATTCATTTCTCTCTACTGATGCAGCTCATCAGGCATTCGTGGCTCTCAAACAGGCCATGAGCTCCACTCTCGTATTGGCCCTACCAAACTTCATCAAATATTTTTTGATTGAATGTGATGCTTCCAGTACTAGTATTGGTGATGTATTAATGCAGGAGGGTTCACCATTGGCCTTCACCATCCAAAAACTGAGTGGAAAACATCTGCGTCAATCTACCTTTGAGAAATAAATGATGACCATCTTACATGCAGTAGAAACCTGGCGACCATACTTGTTGGGACGACATTTCCAAATCTGCACGGACCATCAAAGCCTAAAATATTTTTTGGGAGCAACATTTATCATCACCACAACAAAATAAATGTCTGGCCAAAATGCTAGGATATGATTATGAGATAATTTACAAGAAAGGGTGTGACAATGTAGTAGTTGATGCTTTCTCGCGCCAATTTGAGGATGAAAGCACACTGCTATCATTCTCTCTTCCCATACCAGAATGGATTGAAGAGGCCCACAAGGAATGGTTGTCACACCCCTCTCTCTTCCAACTTATTAATAACTTGAAAGAAGATCCTAATTCCTCAACCAAATACTCTTGGAAGGATGATATTCACTGCAACTCATCTCCAACTGCAACTGCAACTCATCTCCAACTACAAGGCATTCAGGCTATCATAAGACTTATGCTCACGCTCATCGTTCTTTCTTTTGGAATGGCATGAAAAACGAAATTCTTACTTTTGTAGCTGAATGTGATGTGTGTCAACACAACAAAGGAGAAACAATCAAGTTATCAGGAACCTTACATCCATTTCCACTCCCTGCCTCTATCTGGATGAACGTTTCCATAGATTTCATCACTGGTCTCACAAAGTCGGGAAAAAAATTTGTCATCATGGTGGTTATGGAAAAAACTTCTAAATATGCTCACTTTTGCACTCTACCCCACCCATTTACCCCCACTTTGGTGGCTCAAGCTTTCATGGACCAGATCTTCAAACTGCATGGCATGCTTACTTCCATTGTGTTTGATCACGACCCCACTTTCACCAGCAAATTTTGGCAATAATTTTTCAAGCTACAAGGAATGTAACTCCAAATAAGTACCACCTATCATCCCCAAACCAATGGTCAAACAGAAGAAATCAACAAATGTTTGGAGACATATCTAAGGTGCTTCACTTCAGAAAAGCATCATTAATGGGAACAATGGCTACTTTTAGCTTAATGGTGGTATAGTACTAACTATCATGAAGCCACCAAGATGACTCCATATGAGGCAGTGTATGGCCAACCCCCACCTTCATCTATTTCTTATATCCTTGGATGTTCTAAGGTGCAGGAAGTTGATCAAATCCTGCAAAATTGTGCCACCATGATAGCTCATCTCAAAGATAATCTACATTAAGCTCAGAATCGAATGAAGCAACATGCAGACCAACATCGTTCTGAGCGCACATTTCAAGAATGAGATCAGGTATTCTTGTGACTGCAACCATATAAGCAAACATATCTAAAAGAAAAGGGCTACCAGAAACTAGCACCAAAATTCTATAGACCTTATCAGATACTTCAGTGCATTGGAGAAATCGCCTACAAACTGGCCTTGCCACCAACTTCAAAAATCCATTCGGTCTTCCATGTATCATGCCTCAAGAAATTGGTGGGGAACAATTGTAGAATTCAAACTAGTCTACCCAAACAGGACGAGGAAGGCTCACTCTGGCTCTAATTGGAACAGACCCTCGATGCCCGTGAAAGACATCTCCACGACCGCATGATCAAGGAAGTCCTCGTTAAGTGGAAATACACCTCTCCAGAAGATGCAACCTTGGAACCAACCACTATTCTTCAACAGTTCCCCCAGCTTCAGCCTTGAGGACAAGGCTTCTTTTGATGGGGGAGAGCATGTTAGGGTCCAACCCTAACCCCTTTATTTATGTAATAAGCCCAATGGGCCAAGTCATAGTCATAGTTAGTTAGAGAGTAAATAAAGCTCACATTATAGAAAAGGGACCACAATTAGTTGTAAACAGGCCATAGTTAATGAGTAAAGTGGTTAACCCGTGTTATGTAAGGGACCACTAGTAGTTAGGGTTTTGGATGTCATTTAGCTATAAATAGTCTTAGTTAGTAAAGGAAAGATCATCGAGTCTTATTGTAATCAAGCTCTGCTCTACTAGAGGTTGCCCCCTATTTCTAAATAATAAAATACTCGATGTTTTTCTCATTTTATTTTGTGTTTTGGGCTACATTACTTCGCATTTCTGGTATTCTAGAATTTTTCACAGGTAAAGAGCATAACATTCTCAGCAGGCTGGATATCTTTTGTTGGCATCCTAGTGGAGCCAGTGAGGCACCATAAGGTTCTCTACAACACCATGGAGCTTCTTACAGGCTCAACATGGATTTTGATACTGGCGATGTGTGGCAGGAAAGGTGGAGACCTATTAGGAGCTCACACTAATCCCTTAGTAGGTAAGGGCCATAGGAGTGCCTACACTAGTATGCATGGGATTCCCTATCCAAAAACGGGGAACGGAGACGAACCAAGAACTCCTTGGAGTTGGATTCATCCTAGCTTAGGAGATGTAGCACCATGGAACTCCTTAATAAACCATTGGCATTGACATGAATCCTTGACATTGATCCATAGGTATACTAGACCTCTAAGATGAAGTCATGGTCAAAAAGAATGGCTCGAGGAAGTCGGTGCGATACTAGAGCTTGTTCTTGGGGCGATCACAAAGATCCCCATCTGAGATGTTGCATTAGGCAGGGTTGAAGCCCCTTAGTCAAGTAATGGTAGAGAATTAGAAAAAATTGTTGTGGCATAGAGGGATCAAGCCCTAAAATTATAAGAAAATATATGGAAACCTTATCCTTTCGTGGATCAAGCCCTAGCCATCAAGATCATCCACTGGTGCGATTGATTTTCTCCTTATGCACTTAATCGTGAAATTTTTTATGTGGCCTAGACATGGGAGCCTGGATGTTTTACCTTGAATGTTCTGAGGGCGCAAGTAGAGGAGGTTCATGCGAAAGGAACCAGGATGATGTGGAACGATGATGTGCAATGGGTAGTGTTGTCATTGGCTAGAAGATTGGCCCATAGTGACATAGGCCCAGACACCTATCTCAAAAGCATGAAAATGAGGCGTAAAGGAATACGTTGGGAAAACATTGGTGGGATGATGTAAGATGGCACATGGCCAATCCCATGCCTTGTCGCAACATTATTGGTCGAGGAATGGCCCACTTATCGAGTCAGCCTAAAGAGACCACACCGGAAGGTTAAAGTAGGAGTCAATTGAAAGTGTTGGGAGGTAGGTGAATGGGACGATGTGGGAGTGTTCATGATCACAACAGGGAGTTAGTTGTGGTGGACCAATGGGGAAGAGGCCATACAACCCCACCATCCATGCAATCTCGGTAAGTGAAACCCGATGAGAAGTAAAGGGTGCTTTGGTAGTACACTGGAAGGGACTGAATGGCAGGATTTGGGTCTATTGCATAGCCTCACATGAAATATCAGAAGAGTTCTCATTGGTGGGGGGAGGACCCCCAACCAATTCACCGCAGTGCTGAGACCCCAACGGGATAAAGAGGCATCGTAAGGTAAAGCGTCAGGTTGATGAAAGCTTACAACGATGGCCACTAGCGAGAGGCCCTGGGCTAATAATGAGGTGGCAAGGAGGGGACCGTTGTCCATGTAATCTTGGTATAGAGAAGTTGGAAGGTAGCCAAGTGCGTAGCTTGGGAACTGTCGGGAGAGGATGAGTGGGGTGACGTGTCTAGTGGGACCCACTCGAAAGGTGTTGGCTAATATGAATAGCGGAGGCCCTTGTGAGCATAACAAATGAGTATATATAGATGTAGATATATTTGTTTATATTTATAAATATGGAACTATTAACATGGAATCAACAAAAAAATATAAATACTCATTCCTCTAAAGGTAAATGAGGGGTTGGGTGACATTACAATAGGGGAACTTGTATCGTCCTCACGGTACTGGTAATTTATTAGCACAATTGATATAAAGAGGTATATGGACCTCACAAAAAGGATTGTAAGAGTGTATTGAGTTCATACCAATGACTGCATGTGATAAGTAGACTTACATACAACTTAATAACGTCGTGGATAATAGTGTGACCCCCTTGTGACGTCAGCGAGGAGGGAAGGGTAACATTATTGAATGTTGACCATATGATGTGTTGAAAAGGCGCATTTAATCATGATTGTCGATTGGATGGTTTAGTATGGGTCATCGAATGACGTAGTTGGGATGGACCCATGAGTCGGAGGTTGAGCCAATAGGGCCCGAAGGCATAAGGTGGAGGTAGGGTCAACCATTAGGTCTAGGAGCAGGGATCAACACATGTTATCATGATTCAAGTTTCAAAAAGTTTGGAATGGGCTGACCTACGACTACCTATATATATATATATATATATGTTAGTAATGGTTTACAAGGGTGTGCTAATATAGTACATAGTCAAATATATACCTATATGCATATAATACACTGACATGAAAGGGATGGGGATTAGAACAAGGAATAAGGTAATGAGACCTACCATGTGGGCACCATGGGGGACCACGTGGGTGCCACGTGGTAGGAAAAGAGAGGAAACATAGGTAAATTAATAGGAATTTAAAGGGACATAATTTGTAATCTTGGAGTCGAAATTGGACAAAAATTATAACCCTAGAAAAGTCTCATTTAGGTAAATGAGATGATGGTATCCAATCTGGGTTTTGGAAACTCGAAATAAGGACAAAAAAAATATTATTATTATCATCACCTCATTTCTCTAACTATACCAGGGAATTTGGTTTATCAGAGTGAACACATCTCCGACGGAAAGGGGATGTGTTTACAGCTACATTCACCCCGACTAGCAATTGCCATGTTGTTTCTATAACATGGCATACAATCTCTCATGAGATTCATCATAAGAAATTTTCAAAAAATTAAATCATACCTCTTGCCTTGTCCTTTGAATGGTTATTCTTTAATTCACACACATGTCTTTAACAAATCCCACTTATCATGGATTCTCAACAACTCCTTGTTGTTGCACCACAATGGCCACAAATCAGTCATTGACAAGCCCATTTATGAGGTGTTCTCAAAAGCTCCTCATTGTTACACCATAGTGGCTAAAAATCAATGCAGAGGTTCGTGTAGAGCTTAAAGAGTCTCAATTTAGCCTTGGAGAGAGAGATATTGTTAATAGTGAGGAGGTTTTATCAACTACATTACTCCTGAAGGAATAAAAGTGCACACTTTAGCAACTTCTCAGTGAAACTTCCACCTATGTTCTTAGCCCAACCTAACAGAACTATCATCAGGTGTTATTAGCCCACTAGTATTGGGTGCCTCCCGGAAGTTGTCAATCGACATAGTCTCTAATGGATTTATCAGCCTAAAGGCACATCCATTGCTTAGTGATTATTAGCCAACAAGCCTTTTGGGTTTCTCAATTGAGATATCATTTGAGCTTCTTTACTCCACTGAACTTTGTTCTTGCCTTAGCACATCACTTAGTGGAGTACATGCCCAATCCTACAATCAAGGATTCAAATTATTAATTAATATAAATGTTTCCACAACCATCATCATTTCCTTATCATCTGCATGACACAACATGAGCATATAAAAGTCTTATTCTTATGACATTAAAATCATCAATCAATCAAGGCTACTTTTTCCAAATTGATTCCTCACACAATTGGAAATATTTTCACGCCATATATATTTTCATTAAATTAATATAAACCATCATTCTTCCAAAAGAATGCCACCTGAAAATACTCGTTAGTCACGCTAGAATTCATATATGTATACAAACATTGGCATGATTAGAAACATATCACATACACAAATAAGGTCAAGGTCACATGAACTTTTTTTGTATCATTTTCATGACTGCCTTAGCCATGCCCATTACCTCATGGAGAAAACCATCCCACTTGGTTGTCATACTACTATCCACTTAGTCATGTACACACCATACATTAACACATGTCAGATAAAGACATATTTTTAGAGAACTCCCTATATTATTTTTGTTATTCACACAACAATTTTCATAGTGTACTTAATTTCATTTCTTCTTGTTTTCATGTTTAGGAGTGATTCCCCAACACACATCAGTGATGGTCTTACCCAACTTATTGTCCAAACCCAACCTTTCTCCTTTTTTTGTTCATGCTCTTTAATTATTCATAGGGCCTCTTTCTGGTAGTGTTTATGTTGGTCCTACTCATCTCTCTTATTAGAGCCCTATGGCCTTCCTGCCACACCCAACCAATTTTCCCAAGGCCCACAAAGCATGAAGAATGAAAGGAAAAATCCAAAGTAAATGAGGATAACCAAAAAAAGAAAGAAACTCATGACAATAGTCATAAAATCACGCAACAAAATAGCATGGCCATGCACAATCCAACAGTAAAAAGGGAAATTCAAACACAAATCAATCAAGGACACAAAACATAAATATTTAACCATATAACGACTCAATACTCGTGAGTTCTTTCATTTCTAATACTTTATGAGTAAGGCTCAACCCGAGCCCTTTCCACAATTTCATTCGGTTTTTTCTATTGTAACCAATCACAACAATTAAACTCAACCCTTGCACAATTTATTTACAATTAATTATATTACTTCAACAACATCAAAATGGATATATAATCCATATCTAATCATCCATCTCGACCATTGATGTCACGTGGCCAGTGCGTCTGTTTTCCACAGCTATGTAGGTCCTAAGCACATTTCAAGCTATGTCCTACATTGTGTGTGTTTCTTTCACAGTATGCAGTGTTAGTTGATTTCTTTGTATTTGGGGGAAGTCTCCATACAAATGGTTTTCCCCGCATTTCCAACATACTATGGGCTTCTCTTGGGACCCACCCTTCATTAACCTAGGCAAAGTGGCCTTCATAAGTTGCATTGAACTTATGTTGAGTTTTACCTTCGTTGGTGGTGAAGTGTCTTACTTTCTTCCCAGGACGATGTCCCATATTTCCTTGCATATTTCCTCTAGTTCTCGAACTTCCTTTCATATTTAGGTTGGTATTAAGCTCTCGCTTGCACCTATGTTGTTTGTAGCAGTGCTTTATCTTTCTTACAACATCCTCCAAGGTACGTGGCTCTTCAAAATCAATCATATATTTGAAGCGCTATGGCAGCCCACTGATAAATCTTTGGACTTTTACCTTTTCCTCCTTGAGGTAGTGCACATACCGAAGTAGTTCTAGGAATTTAGTATTGTACTTGTCATTAGATATCTACCCCATTTTGAGCTCATAGAGCTCATTTTCCTTGTTGTCAAAATATCTTTCAGAGAGGTATTTTCCCCTGAAGTATTCCTCAAATTCCTTCCATGTTAGCTTCTCTTCCCTTATGCCTTATATATTCTTTAGATCCTCTTGCCAGATATCATCCTTGCCTTTCAAGATGAAGGTTTCCACCCTTGCTTTCATATTCTCATAGTAGTTATGAATTATGAAGAACTTTTTCATCCCCAACAACCATGATTTGACATGCCTTCTTTCCTTTACCTCACCATCAAATGTAGGAGGCTTAGATTTCCTAAATTCCTCTAGTATATATTATTTTCCCCTCCTTCTATGATGACGACAATGATGATGATAATTCCCCCTGGTAGTAGAACTAGAATGAATACCAGAGTGATTCCCATAAGTGTTAGTTCTTCTCTCTTGGGTACTCAATGGTGCATTCCCTCTTTCGGTGTCTTCACTTTCTCATTTATGCTTCTTCTTAGGTTTGTTACCATCTTCCCTATTTGTTATTTCTTCTTTCTCTAAGGGAATCGACTTGTCCCTACAACTAGCTCCCAACTTATGTTGTCTTTTCCTTTGTAAGTCTGAAAGACTCTACAATAGGATTGCATTTACCTCAGCTTTCCTTTCCTGAGCCCTTACCAACCTTCAATTATCTTCCTTACAACTCCTAAGCTCATCCCTTAGGCTCCTCAAGTTATCCAGTCAGTTGGGAGAGCTTGTTGCTCCCATATTCCTCACTGATCTTTCTTCTTCAACTATCCTTACTTCTTCATATCCATGTTGTGATTGGTCAAAGCTATATTGCACCATTCTTTTCCTCATCTCTTTAATCCTCGGTGTCTTCTTGTCTTATGTGTTGTCACACACACATATAATTGTTAGGCTTAAACAAAATTCAAATACATAATAGATGTTATCACAGTTTCTTGTTGTTGGAAATCTATTGATGCAAGGATAGTTCAACAATACATTACAAGTCAACACATCAATAACAATAAAATAATATCAATCATTAGTACCATGCCAGATAATTAAATCACAAGGTAATCATATCAACCATACATGCAATCAATCAATCAGAGACTAGATTTTAACACCTAAACATTTTCTTTATCCATTTTCTATAATTTAATATGAAACACCCTTTACTCTGTTAACTCTATAACAAAGTACTAACTTATTCCCAAGGGCATGGAAGGAACCTTGTCGTTATTTTGTCCATAATATAGCCCATCCAGTCCAAGTGTTGAACCTAGATTTTTTTTATACCACTCTGTAATAGACCCCCTCATAACCCCATCCAAAAACAAAGGTTATATGGAAATAGTTACTATGATGACCCAATCCCCAATGTTTACTTATGGAAATGGGCTCCAATTTTTTCAACCTTTTCCAACTTTCTCAAAAATTCAAATGGATGATACCATTAATTTTGTCTCCTTGAGACCTTTTTAATGATATAACATTGATTTATGTTAGATTTTAGGCTTCTGTGGAGGTTTCTTGTAGCTTCATGACCCAGATTATCCACAGTTTCTTGTTCATTCTGCCAACGTTTCAAACCCCAAAGGGGGTCCATCATCAGGACAAAACAGAAAGAATATGAATGAGAAATTATTATTGAGAGGAGAGAGCAAGCGACCAGGATATAAATAAACTAAGAACCCTAATTCTAATAATGGCCGACTCATGATATAATTTTATTTTAATTTATTTCAAATAAATCTTACTTGATTAATTCTTTTTATTAATTAGTTTATTTATTAATTTTTATAAATTGGTTGGTTAGTAAATTTTGTTTTTTATATCAATTAATAAGACTTTATTTAAATTTCATTAGGATTTTTTATTTATCCAAATGAATTATTTGATTAAAATTATTATTTATTTAAAAATTTTATTTTTATTTTATTTAAATTTTTTCATACCAATTGAATTTTTTATTTTTAATTGATTAAAATTATTTCAAATTGAATTTTATTTGATTAAAATTATTATTTAATTTAAAATTTTTTATTTATTTATTTTCATTAAATTTATATTTAATTTTCAATTTCATTAAATTTTTACTTTCATTAAAATATTTTTTTATTTTTATTTTTTTAAATTTTAAATTAAATCAAATTAAATTAAATTAATTTATTAATTTATTTAAAAGATTTTGATATCTGATCAAATTCATTTCTTTTATTTAAGAATTAAATAATTAATTTAATTAATATAATTAATTAAATTAATTAAATTAAATTAAATTAAATTAAATTAATTAAATTAATTAAATTAATATAATTGAATTAAATTAGTTAAATTAATATAATTAATTAATTGAATTAAATTAGATTAAATTAATTAAATTGATTAAATTAAATTAGATTAATTTAATTTAATTAATTAAACCATTAATTTAATTAATATAATTAATTAAATTAAATTAAATTAATTAAATTAAATTAAAATAATTAGATTAATTTTATATAATTGATTAAATTAATTAATTAATTAAACCTACTGAATGGAAGACCCCTTATTCTGATCTTATGCTTCCAAGGGTCCAGGGGGGTTTATTTGCTTGATCAGAGGAAGCCAATTTCCACTGATTTCACTCCCATTGTCCCTGTTGAGGTTCTGAGGAAACTTCATAATTTCGATGGCCTCTCTGATTTTCCTTTTATGATAGTTGTCTTCTCTTGCAATTACCTTGGCGTCTTCCAAACACACATGATGTTTGGTCTTGGACGAGTGTTCCGCAAGGGCCGAAGAGCGGGATCTTTCATTCTTTATGTCAGCGGCATGCTCCTTAAGTCTTATTTTCAGAGACCGACCTGTTTCCCCAATATAACACTTGCCACATGAGCAATCGATCTTGTATACTCCCTTGAGTTGCTGTCGATCAATGTTATCCTTAACCGACCTCATCATTTGCCTTATCGTTCCACATGTTGTAAATTGAGTGTCTATGTTCTTCTTCTTTAAAATTTTTGCAACCTTATCTGTAATTCCTTGGATGAATGGAATGTAAACTTTCCCTTGATATTCCTTCTTGCCTTGAGGGGGATGCTTAGAGAGGGCCCTATCTTGAGCCCTTCTTATAGCCTTCTTGATGCTCCATTCCTTGTATCCAAGGTTTTTGAAGACAGAGGTTAAGTGTTCAATCTCATCCTTTATGTGATCAGGGTCAGAAATCCTGAAAGCCCTCACAGCCAGGGTATTTAAGACGCCGGATTTTTGGGAGGGATGATGGTAGGAATCAGCATGAAGATAGCTATCAGTATGAGTTTTCTTCCTGTAGACCTGGTGTCCCAAAGTACCATCATCTTTTCTACTGATCAGAACGTCTAGAAAGGGGATCTTACCAGGGGTTTGAAACGTTGGCATAATGAACAAGAAACATTGATTTAGTTCAACTCCTGGATCAAAATATATGGTTGATTAAAATTGGTCCATTACCACCTTGCCACATCAACATGGAAATAGTTACTATGATGACCCAATCCCCAATGTTTACTTATGGAAATGGGCTCCAATTTTTCAACCTTTTCCAACTTTCTCAAAAATTCAAATGGATGATACCATTATGTTTGTCTCGTTGAGACCTTTCTAATGATATAAAATTTTATTTAGTTCAACTCCTGGATCAAAATATATGGCTGATTAAAATTGGCCCATTACCACCTTGCCACATCAACACTGATCCCATGTGGCAATCACATACTAACCACACGACAATTCATGTTCCATCTCCACCATCGTGGACCAATCCACGTGGATAGGCACTTTCCTCCAAGTATTTAGAGGTTAGTCTATTCCACCACTCTGCAGCACATTCAACTCAACGATGGGTTCGACCCCTAACCTCCAACCTAGAGTTCGTCCTAACTTCCCTCCTGGGCCATCTATGTTTTGGGCCTTGACTAGCCCAACCCCGACCTGGTCATTCGGCCCAATTCCCAACCTTGAAAACTTGCCCGACCGAGCAACTTCGCCAAGAGGCCCGACCCAACCCAATCCCTGACTTTCTCCCAGGCTCGACTGACCTAATTTCTAGTTGGCAGGTCCTAATAACCTACTTCGATTCTAACTTGTTTTCGAGCCTCGATTCATCCAACAAGGTTGATTGTCCCGACCTTTGAACTAGTGGGTCCTACCAGTGGTTCCATCCTATTTTGCAATCCTTTCACACTTAGAACTTTTTCTGATTTCCTAGTGAAATTGACCAGACCTGAAGCCTTCACGACTTGACTGCTTAGTTAAGCTTGACCTTCACGAGACTGAGGATGAAGATACAATATATTTCAGCTCCTTTCGGGTGCATCGTGGCCATGGATACTACAAATCAGTGTGCTTGGAGACATCAGTTGCGCTTCATTGAATCACACCAAGTTCTCACTCTCAAAATCCACAAGAATGAGTATGAACTTGGGAATTACTTTCCTTGTAAAAATACATAAAGAACTTGCATCTTAGTGCACTTCTCAAGACCACAGGGAGATCAATCTAGTTTCTCAACCGTAACTTAATGAAGCATTTATTTCCATGAAACACAACTCACATACACAGAGAAATAAATAAAATCAACATAATTACATGCTAATCAACACATTCATTATGTTAAGGAAATAAACACATAGATTTACCATCTCCTCGTGATCAAAGTCATTGAGAATCAAACTCTTTCTACATATAAAAAGCTCAACCATTCCTTATAAAATTATACAGGAAATCAACATCCACTTCCACATAGGAATCAATGTTCCTCATTAACAACGTAAGCATACAACCAAAACCATAACCTATACATATTATTCAAATATAAGAAGCATAAGAAAATACTTATCTTATACAGCGAAAAAACATGCAATTGAGATTTGGACTTCGACTCTTCAACCAAACATAGACAAGTTGTAGCTAAGTCTTTCTTGTAGTTGTCACCCCTGAGCCAGATTCCAAAACTTAGGTAGAGTGCTTTCAGAGGAATTTAAATCAATATTGTCAACTAAAACTGGGTTTCTCAAGGTTTCTTCACCTTCACCCACCAACTATCAATAAGCAACAACCATGGTGAATCATTTCACTCGCCTACAACCATCATCTACTCAAGGGATTAAACCAATATCCCCAGCTGAAACAGGGTGTCTCAAGGCCACACTGCCTTCACCCACCAACTACTCAACAATTACATGCAAAGCAGGGAACACATTATTTTATGTAGAGGGACTTGTAGATTAGCATCCCAACTTCTCTAGGGGTTTAGAAACAGAGAGTCTCAATTTGACTATGGAGAGAGATATATATAGTTAATAACATGGAGAGTTTATCAGTTATGTTACCTTTGAAGGAACAAGAGTGCACATTTCAACAGCTTAGTGGAATATTCAACCTATGTTCCTAGCCCAAATACCATGGAACTACCATAAGGTGTTATCATCCCACTAGCCATGTGTGCCTCCACCTCTCAAAGGTTATTAACTAACAAAGTCTCGAGTGGATTGATCAACCTTGTAAGGAACAACCACTGCTCTGTGATTGTCAATCAACAAGACTCATGGATTTCTCAGTTGGTTATCATCAAGGTTATGATCTCCCTTAATTCTCTCAGTCCTTCTATTATTTTATGCCCTCTCAGTGATTCAACTTGACCATGCAGGGGCCTTGTGACCTCACTCTTCTCTCATTCCCTTCTCTTCCTATGTATATGAGTCTTGGGTATTTTTCCACGGACATTTCGATCTCTTCTTCCTTTTAACAGGAGCCTCTCAACCTCCTCCATTAATTATTCATCCTTTGTGCACATCTTGCCACTTCCTAAAGTGCATAAGAGAGAATGTGCATCTAAAATATCCCCTCACTCCTTGTCTCCCATCAAGGAGTGCCTTCTCGTCTTTTACATAGATGAAAATTGTTTGCCTTTCATGGCCTACATGATCTAACTTACTTGGGAAGTGTGGCCCATTTTCTTCATTAAATTTTTTTCCCTTTCTTGTCGTGTAGTCATGCCCAAAAAACACATGGGCTTCTCCTTCATTTTTCTAGCTAAATTTAATTATAGAGTCAACCCCATTAAAACAACTCAGTCAATCCATGACTAATATTTAAAGCTACCAACTCCTCAAGCAATGGAAATTGTGTCCCTCTCTTAGCCATTATAAATTTTATATTTACATAATTACAAGGGATTATTTTAATTGTTTACAAGGGGAATTAACTAGCAGTGGATGTTACAAAGGTCCAAGACCTCCTAGTCTGGACCTCCATAACTCTCATCACATTATTGTTTGGACACTTTTTTACCTCCTCACGATAGCAGGGGTGCATGTGATGGGATTGAGCGAACTCCAGCGTGGGGGTTGGCACCAAGACTTAGCAAAAAATTCTTGGAACAAGCACACCTTCAACACGCTAGTAAATTCTCTATTGGCCACCTCCTCTAGTTGGTATTGTCTATTCAATTATGTGATTCTAATTTTATGGTCTAGGTTTATTGGTTGCATCATCAAGGTTGAGAAATTTGTTTTTATTCTCATCGTTCCCATCCTTCTGGCTCTCCCTAACACCTATAACTCCTTCTCATTGCATTACATAGCTTCATTTCTATTATTGCCACTCTTCTAGTTCACATGATCTATGTTCCTTACATTCCAACTTGCTCTATTTCTACCTCCCTCTAACCCATCTATTGTTTCACATGCATCTCCTGAATTCCCTAGTGTTGGATTCTCGCCCCCACTTAGCATTATATCAAGGAAAAGAATGTGCCCATGGCATGGTTATGGGGGTGTAGGCTCATCGAGAAGACCTAGATCCCAGACCTAAGCTCAGTCAACTATTGAAATTTATCTTTTTGTCACCCCTCCTGAAGTATAAGAAGAAATCCACCAACTTGAAGCTTGTGCAACAACTAATCGACAAACCCATTCAGATTTATAAATTCAAGTGGAAGTATCTTACTGGGTCCTAGACCCTGACCACACTAGGGGTCACAGGAATCAACATTTCCATTCCATCACCCTACACTCGAAAATGAAAATTATGATGGGTTGTGTCATCAAATAGAAGCATGAGGATCACAATGAAATCATGGCATGCCTCAATGACATCCATTGGATTCAAAAACGCTAGTGCTCTTGTCTAGTCAACCTTCATGCTCGATAACCCACATTGAGAGGCATCTTTAGTGTGGGAAACACTCTTCAGTGGTCCTAAGCATGTAGGATCCCACTTCGACAACTTCTAATGATTAAAGCATGCATTGGTCTATTGTTTTTATGTTTATGTAAGGAACTGTATTTTATTTTCTTATATGGTTTACAGTTATGGTTTGTCAGCATTACCTAGTTGATTGTATGTAAGGTTTTTAATAATGGTGCTAGACATATGCATTGGAGTCATGATACTCAAAGAATATATTATTTTGGTTCATTTTGATAGACAAAAGACTGATACAAAACCTCTATTATCATTGGTCTGGTTTCCCATGTGGCAGGTTGTGACAACGAAGTTGTTGCCTGATATGTTTTGTATGCTTTATTTATGATCTAATGGAAGAAAAGTGATTAACGAAAGATAAAATAAAATAAAATATAATTCTCTATAAATTAGCACCAAAGTTTTGTGGACCCTATAAGATCATCAAGCATGTTGGCCAATTTTCCTACGAACTAGCTCCTCCATACCACCCCAAGATTCATCCAGCGTTTCATGTGTCTTGTCTAAAAAAGGTAATGGAATTGAATTGAAAAGTGCAAACTAGCCTACTAGAACTTAATGAAGAAGGCTCCGTTTGGGTCTAATGTAACATAGTATTAGCTACTAGAAAATGTCATTTGTGTTAAAGCATAACTCGAGAAGTACTAATCTAGTGGAAAAATATGTAGCCACAAGATGTCACGTGGGAACTAGCAAGGATTATACAACAATTTGCACACCTCTAGCCTTGAGGACAACAGTACTTTTGAAAACGGGGGGTGGGGGGGGGGCATGTTAAGGTTCTACTCTAACCTCCCTATTTTATAGTTAGGAGTTAGCTAATTAATGTATGCAATAATCTTTTTAATAAAGCCCATTAGATAGTTAGTGGGTAGTTATTTAATGTAAAAATGTCATCATAATCAGATAAGGATCACTAGGTAGTTAATACTCATTAGTGATGGGATCACAAGTAGTTAGGGTTTTTCTATTAAAAAAATATCTATTTGTAAAACTAGGAGGTTATGGGATGTTTTTAATCAAGTAATGTCATAACTGGTGCTCTGCTCAATGAGAGGTCGCCCTACCTTAAGAGGTAAGTCAACATTGCCTTCTTTCTCTAATAATATTAATACAAGGATATACTTTGCATATTCCATCTCATTTGTCTCTTGTATATTTTTTTGCATTTATATTCTCTGAATACTAGTTTGTGATCAAAGTCTAAAGGTTAAGGATCACTACAAAGCCTCTCCATAAAAACTTGGGAGAAAGTGGAGAGAGTTATGAGATGACTCTTATTATATGAACTAGGATTAATACACAATCTCTTATTTTATGATATGGATAGAAACAAGTATTGTGTTAAATTTATGACATATATAATCAAAATGAGTTATATAAATAGGAACTAATTACCACACTGAACAAAAATTACAACTCAACATAAGGGTTTGGTACCATGATAAAATTAAAATCTATTAAAAACAAGTCAAAGAATAAGAATTGACCACTAAATCATTAGGTATTTGAAGCTTGGTACAAAAGAAGATAAACAAAAAATTATTGCAAAATCTATCACTGTGAAATCATCCTAATGATTTTTTTAAAAAGGGAGGGGCTAGTTCCTAGGAGAAGCGTTATGGGGCCCTCATTTTTATTACATTATACTTGTCAGACGAGCTGACAATAGTCACATCATACATTCGCAATGGAACCATCATACAACGCAGCAGCAGCGGCAGCAGGGAGAATCAAATGCGGTCGGGGAGCGAGATAGCCGACTGCCCCACCGCCAGATCATGCACTCATATGCGGAAATCATCCTAATGATTACTTACAAAAACAACACTACATTTCAATGTATACTCTCATCACCTCATCTAATAGCAATACAAAGAGAGCAAAAAACATAAGGGAAAATAGAAAATGAAGTGCACACAACGTTCATTGTCCTTGTTGTAAAGCAATAAGCCGTAAGCACTCAATTATTCATGAATATTCAAATAGCTCACACAATTTATTGAATGACCGTTAAATCTTCCCCAAAAAACCAAATAAATTAAAAATGCTTTAAACAAACAAAAAAAATGGATTAATACCAATGTAAATGTTTTATAAATCTTTTTAAATTCCAATACAACTACGCTTTAAAAAAAAATCAATACAAATGTAAATGTTTTATAAACCATTTTAAATTTCAATAAAAGTAATAATTTTCGTGAGCTGTTGTATGGCTCAAAACGATGCCATTATAAATCATTTTAAATTTCAATAAAAGTAATAATTTTCGTGAGGTATTGTATGGCTCAAAACGATGTCATTAAATCTGCCGAACAAAAAAAACAAATAAATTAAATATGTTTAAAAAAAATCAATACAAATGTTTCATAAATCTTTTTAAATCCCAATAAAACTAAATAGATAGAAATTTAATATTCATTAAATCTGCTTGAAAAAACCAAATGATTTTTAAATTCCAATAAAAATAAATAGAAATAAATTTAATATTCATTATATCTGCCTGAAAAAACGAATGATTTTTAAATTCCAATAAAATACAATGATTTAGCTGTAAAATACTACAATGTTATTTTACAATGTTTGTCAAAAATGGGATTCGAACCCATGCCCTTTCGGACCAGTACCTGAAACTGGCGCCTTAGACCAACTCGGCCATCTTGACAGAATTGAAAATTCAGATTTCAACATTTATTTATAACTTTTCTCTCCATATGAGAACAGTTTCCCAGCAATATTCTATCTGGCTAAGTCAACTAATTCAAGCAAAATTTGACAGAGACGTCCACACACTTCCTTAGATTCCCCGCAATCAAAACACATTTAACATATTGTCATTGAAAAACATCCGGAATCGAGAGAATCATTCCAGAAAATGAACATACTGCGTCCAACAATTTTACTAGAGCGGGAATCGTTCTGTCCACCAGCTTTATCTTAATTTTGCCAGACCCCACACATTATATCGACTATTTTTTCCATAAATTTACCTTTGCCTTCCCTCAATCATTAATTTTCAGTAAATATGTAGCCCGCTTCTTTCGGTCCGTGATAATGTGCACACTACACTCTCTCTCATTTGTTAAAGGACGACGTTGAAGCTCAGCCGGGAAAGCGCTCGAAACATGATCAAATTTATTTTAGAGGGTAAAAAAAATTTATATGTAAATTTATGTTAAAGTGAAAAAAGAATTTGTTGATCGGGCGTAACGGGACGAACAGTTAGGGTTTACAGGCTTTTGCAGGGGTTGAACTCTATGGAAGGGCGCAAAGGAGGGAGCTCTACTCCCTCCTACAAGCAGGCCGTGGCTAGCTGAAGTAAAAAACTAATAGAAAAAGTCAGAGATCCTTTAAAAAAAGGGAAAAGGAGCATGGAAACGGAGTAAGAGGGAACCAAATCAAGGGAGAAAAATAGCACAAAAGAAAATGAGGAAGAAAACAAGGAACATGGAGCAAAAAACGAAGCACAAAAGGGACCATGTAAACCCAAAGCTGAGGTTACACCCAGAGTAGTTTTGAATGATTCTGCTCTGCAGGTGCACAGGGACCATATGCGTACATATGCTATCATTTGTAAATTCATGGGATTATGGCCCACTGAAAAAGCATTACGGACATGGATTAAATACCATTAGAAACCAAAAGGAAGCATAGACCTACATCTTGAATCAAAGGGTTTCTTTACTGTGGTCTTCACAAATATTGAGGATAAAGATAGGGTGTTTGAAGGAGGGCCCTACTTCTATGCAGTAGCAGGCCTCTACATGCGGCCGTGGATGATGAACTTTGTTTCAGAGCGAGAGACTTTCACTTCGGTCCCAGACTGGGTAAGACTCTACTCCCTCCCTCTTGATTACTGGCAAACGGAATCGTTAACTGCCATAGGAAATAAATTAGGGCGTTTTGTCAAAGCTTCTGAGGCCACCAGAAGGGGAAAATACACTTCCTTTGCACGAATTTGTATGGAGATGGATCTTTCTGGAGCTCTACTGGATGAGGTCATCTTGGAAGTTTTTGATGAAGAATGGGTGCAAATAATAGATTATGAACATATTCGATTCAGATGCCGCAGATGCCATGAGCATGGGCACCTATTCAGGGACTACCCTCTCAGTAAAACAGAGAACAAGAGTAAAGCTACCACAATGAAAGATACTGAAAGCTTTCAAAAAGTGGGTCATAGAGGAAAAGGGGTCAAAAGGAGACTAAAGCAACATCAAACAGAAGGGCTACAAGCCAGTGTGAACAGGTACCAAGTACTCGAAGAAGAAGAAGAAGAGATAACAAAAGTAGATCAGGTAATGGAGGGAAATCTAGTGGAGAAGGAGAAATAAAAGGACAATGATCTAACAAAGGATATTAATATACAGAAAGAGACTATGATGAATGATGTAGAACTGGAGATGGACAGGGATATGACCCAGAGTGAGATGGAGATGGAGGACCGCGAACTACAGGAGATTCTTGATAGAGAACACCTAGATCTGGAAGGGTTCTTGAAACAGAGAACCATGGGAGGGGTAGACTCGCTACCTCAAGAAGAATTCAATAGAGTACAACAGTTGTACATATGGAAAACTCAGGCTAAAGGGCTGGATAAGCAAAGACACACTGAAAGGAAGGGTAACGAAGGTGTGAAAACTATGAAAACCACTCCAGGATTAGCACTTAGAAACCCAAGAAAGAAAAGAGGCAGGAAAAAGCAAAATGAGCTATTGATGGGATGTGGAAATTTAATGATAGATTCCGATAAAATGAAAGACCTAACCATCTACTCCTTTACAAATCTTTAATAATGAAGTTCACATTTTGGAATATCAGGGGTCTAGGAAGTAAAAGAAAACAAAGATTACTTAGTAATAGAATGAAACAAGAAGTTCCGGATATGATCTTCATCCAGGAAACTAAATGTTCCATTCAAAAAATAAAAAAAATATAGCAAATGGCTCAATCGATTTGAGTTTCTAGAAGTCAAAGCAAAGAATACAACAGGAGGCATACTAACTCTTTGGAACCCCCAAAAGATTGGCATAATAGATGCTGAGGCTTCTGGGAATTATTATCAGTGGTTATTCAGCCTGTGGGAGATAGGGAGACCTATCTAGTCACGAATGTTTATGGACCTCAAAGAATGGATGACAAACTCAGGTTTCTAGATTCTCTTGTGGATCCCAGAGACAGAGATGTAGGAATTCCATGGATCATGGGTGGAGACTTCAACATGATCAAATAACTTTCGGAGAAAAAAGGGGGAACCAGAACTCTAAATAAAGACTCTTTACCATTTCAAACTTTTATAGAAATATGAAGCTAGCTGACATTGATACAAGTCATGGTCTCTTTACTTGAAACAATAAAAGAGGAGGAGAGTCTCAAGTAGCCTCAAAGTTAGACAGATTCATAATCTCAGAGGACCTTATGCTCATAGACAAGGAAATGGTAGCGAGAATTTTCCCCTTTGGAGGCTCAGATCACTGGTCGGTTCAACTGGAGGTTCAGGGCATTGGTACCCCCAGGAATAGACCTTTCAAATTTGAGAATATCTGACTCACCCACCCAGATTTCATCAGCAACATTGCCAATTGGTGGTCTGAAGATTTGCATATTCAGGGCACAAGAATGTTCCTTCTTCACAAAAGACTAAAGCACATCAAGCTCAGGCTTAAAGATTGGAACAAGAATGTTTTGGGCAATATTTTTGAAAGAAAAAAATCTGCTGAAGATAAATTGTAGGATTTCAACCAAGCCCTTATCTCGGTTGGCTTTGATAAAGTCAGAAATGATCAAACCACCAAATATCAGCAAGACTGGGAGAATTTATGTAAATAAGAGGAAACATTTTGGAGACAAAAATCTAGAGTTTAATGGCTAAAAGAAGGAGTGCGAAACACTAGATTTTTCCATAGATCTACCATGGCTAACAGAGCTCATAATAGAATCTTTTCGATCAAGGACGAGGGAGGGCAACTTCTTAATTCCATGAAGATATAGAAGTTGTGTTAGTTCAGCACTTTCGTATTATAGCAAAGGAAACCATTTCAGATAGAGGGCATTTCATCAAGGAATTAACAAGACATATACCTAGGCTGGTGTCTAGAGAGGATAATTCAACCTCAATAGGCCAGTGACTGATGAGGAGGTTAGTGAGGTCCTCAAAGAAATGCAGAATGGTAAAGCGCTAGGCCCTGATGGTTTCAATGTGGATTTCTTTAAAGCTTGCTGGAATATTGTTAAACATGATATTTTGAATGTAGTGGAAGATTCCGGGATGAATAGAACTATTTTGAAGGTGCTCAACACCTCCTTCATCTCTCTGATCCCTAAATAGGACAATGCTCAAACTCCAGACATGTTCAGACCCATAGCTTTGTGCAATGTGGTTTACAAGATAATATCCAAGGTTGTTGCCAATAAACTCAAACCTCTTCTTCCTACTCTAGTTTCGGGGGAACAATCTGATTATGTGGAAGGCAGGCAAATTCTCAATAACATCATTCAAGGGCATGAGGTTGTGCACTCTCTGACTAGCAATAGGAAGGCTGGAATGATCATGCAATTGGACCTAGCCAAAGCTTATGATAAGTTGAATTGGACCTATATCAGGAGGGTTCTTATTGCTTTTGGGTTTGATCATAACTGGGTTAGATGGGTCATGGCCTTGGTAACTTCTTCCAGCTTTTCAATATTGGTTAATGGTTCTCCCTTCGAGACTTTTATTCATTCAAGAGGCCTCGGGTAGGGAGATCCGCTCTCTCCCTTTCTCTTCATCCTCATGATGGAAGGACTTGGTCGGTCTATCTAGCATGCAAAAGAAGTTGGAAAAATCAAGGGTCTCCAACTTACTGAGAATGGACAAACCTTGACCCATCAACAATTTGTTGATGATACCATGCTGCAGGGAATCCCCACGGTCAAAAAAGCTCTTGCGTATAAACAAATCCCGAGTGACTTTGCCAAGGCTACAGGTATGGAAGTTAATCTTTCCAAATCTAAGATTTTTTTCTTTAATACCAATATTGTTATTCAAAGGAATATCTCCAGAATTCTGAGCTTTCAAAGGGATGTCCTCCCTTCAAAATATTTGGGAGTTCCTTTAACTGCTAAACCTCTGCACAAGAGCATTTGGGAGCCAATGATTAATAAGATTTAGGATAAAATCAGGAGCTAGACTATTAGATCTTTAAACTTGGCTGCTGGGTTGGTGCTTACAAAGGTTGTTCTTCAATCAATCCCAGTTTTCATGCTATCAACACTCCCAACACCAAAAGGAGTCTTGCAACAATTCAGAACCATTCAAAGAGACTTTCTTTGGGGTAAGGGGGAGGAAAGAAAGAAATGGGCCTTGGTAGCCTGGGAAAAAATTTGCAAACCTAAAAATCATGGGGGTCTTGGATTGGATGATCTAGAGGTTCTAAGCAGAGCTTTAGGGGAAAAATTATGGTGGTGTTGGGTAAAAGACACAAAGGCGCAGTGGGCTAGTATCTGGAAAGAAAAATATGCCAGTACTTGGAAAATTAATGATCACATAAGGATGTCTGGAAATATAAAGGGCTCACACATCTGGAATAAGGCCTAGGAGAATAGAGGCTTAGTACAAAAAAACAACTTCTAGGAAATTAGAGAGAGAGAGATCTTGTTTTATGTTGGGAGAATAAATGGCAACAAGAACTTACACTGTTAAAAGAGGATTTCTTGGACATCAAAAAAGAGACAGACACCAAAGGGTTATCTAAGGTAAAAGATTTTTTGGATCAAACCAATAGTGCAGGAAAATGGAGAACTTGGAGGAACATTTTTTACAGGGATGACAACCCCTTGAAAGCAAAAGCAAAGGCTCTTATGAAAATGTTGGAACAAAGGAAGATTCTAGTGACAAGGGAGCATGACCAACTTAGATGGGGCAATAATATTGGGGGTACCTTTAATCTTAAGGAGGCAAAACGCTTACTCCTTAAGCTGGATTCTCATGTTCCGGATAGGATTTGGCAGAATCTATGGAGGCATCAAGGTTGGATGAAGATTAAACTCTTCATGTGGTTGGTTCATCATAAGAAAATTCTGACTTGGGATAACATTCGGAAGAGGGGTGTTTTGGGGCCTTCCAGATGCCAGCGCTGTGAGGCCCAAAAGGAAACAATGGAGCACTTTTTCAATAATTGCATCTTCATCTCCAGGTTGTGGGATTATTATGCCACCATTTTCCATCAGACTGACAGGGACAGAGGGAGTATTATCAATACCTTAAACAACTAGAGAAGACACTTTTCTGATTATGAATTTCTTGGCTTAGCTTGGGCTCTTACGCCAAGCTTCATTATATGGAATGTCTGGAAAGAAAGGAACAACAGAATCTTCAAAAATGAAAAGAGACCCTCCCAACGTCTTTTTGAGCAGATCTTAAAACAACTTAAGGAGATGGTTGGCACTTTAGTGCGAAATCCCCTTAAGAACCCACCTTCAGATGCTGAAATGCGGATACTCCGACAGTTGGGTCTGAAGGGGCTTATTCCTCAGGGCTTGGATAGGAAGGTAATGAAAATGGATACTGAGCAGGATTACTGGTATCCTCCCCCTCAGGGCTTTTTGAAATACAACATTGATGGGGCTTCAAAAGGCAACCCGGTTACTGCTGGCTTTGGAGGGGAGTTAAGGGATGAAAACGGGAGTATTATTTTCATCTTCCATTGCCATTTAGGAAGAGCCACTAACAATATGGCGGAATTAATGGCTTTGGAGAAATGTTTAGATTTCCTGGAGTAGGATAATCACCAAAATGTGATTGTCAAAGCTGATTCTGAGTTAATCATTAACTCCGTCAAGAGAATCAGTGGTGGCATGGAGCCGGAGAAGGTCTCAAAACACTGGAGGCTGATCCAGGTCTTTCAACGGATCCAGATCCACCTCCTGAGTCTTTGTATAGTAAGTTTTAACCATGTGCGAAGGACAACCAACAAACTGGCGGATATTCTAGCCAATCAAGGAGTGTGTTGTACCGATAGCAGGGTCGCAATGGATTGGCAAGAGATGCCTCAGAATAGATTAAAGGCGCATTGTCACGAACAAGCGGATGAAGACATGATGATGTTTGGAAACAGAGCCCTAGAAGCGGGGTCTAGATGATTTGGATTCTTTATGAATTGCTATTTTTTCCACAGTCGGGTCTTTGGTGGGATGTAGGACACTGAAGGCCTCCGCAACCCTGATAAGTTCAATCATAGAAACTTCTGGAGAAAGTTGCTCGGTAGACTCTATTTCTCGAGTGGTTGGCCGGATGGATGGAGCATCATTTTACATGGGTTCATGAACTGGCGCAGAGGGGATGGTGCGAGGGGCCGGAATCCGGGCTTTCTCGGCGGCCTTAATACCCCAGATTTTCTTCCTATGGACACAATACCGCTCGTGGGGTGGGATACGGTTTATCGCAAGCCTTTCAAGCTGGAAGTGGTTTTTCTGAAATGGGAGCAATTCCACTCACCACGCTACACGTGGCCAAGGGGGGAGAATGAATACCGCCCTCATCACGTGCTAACTATCGGTGCTTTATACCCGTGCGATATGATCCTCAACCGTCGAATCAAGCACAACGGATCTACAGTCAGGAATAAACGAGCATGTAAGTGGGTCCAGGTAGTTAATCGTCGTGCTTCTAGGTACTGCGACGTTTTCCTCTGCCATTGGATCGGGTGAAGGGATTTGACGGTTTAGATTTAAGCTACAAGTTTGGATGTGGAATATATTCCATTTCATGGCGGGAATTGATGATCTCCTTTTGAAACCGATTTCCTTTTAATTGGTTACCTTTTTCGGATTCCTATGGGTTGACCGTTTGGACTTAGCACTGTCTGTCTTTTAAGGGTATAACGGTTTTGTTGGTGGGGTTCGAGGTTTTTGCCCTTTTCTCAGTGCCCTTGGTTTTCTGAGAATTTTTTTCCTTGGTCCACAGTTCCTCGTGGACTGTTGTATTTTATGTAATTTATTTTTCGATCTAATAATAAAGAAAGTACGACTCTTGCTTTAGCAAAAAAAAGAAAAAACAATTTGTTGTTTTTCATTGTTTAGATTATATATAGTTTTAAAATAGTTTTTTGTTTAATATATTTTTAAGTATATGTCAATATTAATTCATATTAAATTATTTTATTCATTTAAAATATTTTATTTATAATTTACATGGCATATTTTATTCTAAATAATATACAATAGTTTTTTTAACAACTTTTTATATATATAGATATATATGAAAATTGCTATCATTTTTGAAAATATTTTTGAAAAGTATAAGGTTTAAACATCTTACTCACATATTTTTTGGAATTATATTAGGTCATATACAGAATTAATTAATTTTACATAGCATAATTTTTTTCTTTTTTATTATAGGCAACATTGTTTTTCTATTTAAAGAATATTTTATTTTTATTTTAAGAGAGACATGTATCAACTCCAAATTGAGGACATGCATACTTACACATTGTCTTCACAAAGATTTAAAGTCAAAGAGTAGTTAGTTTAATTAGTGCTTTATAGATATATAAAAGTAAATATGGCTAGATTGTTTGTAATAATTATTGGAAAAAAAATTGCAAATATTTGATAATTATATTTTAAATATTAATATGGTTATTGTAAAAATTATACGAAAGATTAAGGTGAATATAGTGTTTGATTTTATGTTTGGAGTCAAATTAAATGTTTCCTAAAAATTACATAAACACATTGTAAAGAGCTTTAGTTTTAGAGATGATTTGAATGAATAATGATTTTCTTCTAAATATTGTATATGCTAAAAAAGTGTTTTGGTCTTAAAGGATGACTTAAAATTGTTTTTTATTGGGTAAGTGCATGTCCTTTTCAAAGGTAAGGAATAAGTTAGCAATAATCTAAGATCCAAAACATCTAGCAGAAGTTAAATTTTATCCCTTTATGGGCCACTAGTAAATTAGTGTGGTTTGCCTTGAATAACAATAGTGAGTGAGCCAAGGTCAGCGGAGGCAGTTGGTTGGTAAAATCATACTCGTAATGACGGTTAGGTCTTGTGCTCAAATCCAAGTGAGGGCAGTGACTAGTCGCGAACATAGACTATGAGAGCATAATTTTCAGATGCAGGAAATGTCACAAGCATGGTCATCTCTTTAGAGACTGCCCCCAGAATGTCTCTCAACAAACCAATACCCAAGCACAAAAGAAGATGGATGAAAAGGGCTTCACCAAGGCAACCCCCAGAAGTAGGAACAACAAAAGAAATCAAGGAAAATAGGGTCAATAGCCTCCATCCAATAGAAATAAATTTGAAGCCCTGCAAGAGGAACCAAAAGAACAAACTTCAGAAGGAAATGTCGAGGAGGAAGGTGAAATGCTAAATCAAATACCAAAGCAACAAGAGATAAATCGAGGGGACGCTCCCAAACAAAGCCACAATGAGAATGGCCAGCCCTCAGAAGACGTATATATGGATCTTGAACCCAAAGAAGACCTAGAATTAGGCCAAGTCATAGAAGAAGCTCTAGGAGGAGTTGATCTCAACTTGATAGTAGAAGTATGGGAAAAAAGTGGCCTAGCCACAATACTTGAGGAATACCTCCAAAAAATAGAAGCATATCTAATACAAGAAGAACTAAAACAGACCACAACAAGGAAACACCCCAAGGATAATGCCTATAAATGGATTTTGTTAAACATCACAGCTAATCAGTGCAACCCCAAAGGTTCAAGCTGGAAATGAGGATGGAAAACCACATGCCAACTCCTTAAGGAATTAGGCGCAACATTAATCAATGAGGGCAAGGTAAGAGCTCTCACCCTAACTCCTAATATTTCTCAATGAATTGCATCTCATGGAACATCAGAGGCTTAAATGACCCTGGAAATAAAAGACTCTTAAAACAAAGAATATTGACTAGCAAACCAAACATAGTGCTCCTCCAAGAGACAAAGCTAGTTATGGAAGACCTGCCAACCCTGCAAAAGGAATGTTGCAAAAGCTATAGTTACTTAGCCAATGTAGCATGTGGTATAGCCAGAGGGAAATTAATTTTGTGGAAGAACTCGTTATATGAATTGACCTCTTCAATAGTGACTAGAAGCTCTATCACTGTAGTCCTAAAAATAACAGGAACCACTGAAACAATATGTGTAACCAATATCTATGGACTTCACAGGGCGGAAGAGAGGATCCAAATGCTATCTTCAGTCATGAGAATTCTTGAAAGCATACCCCATCCATTTAAAATCATAGGAGGGGACTTTAACATGATCCTCAATCTGTCAAAAAAGAAAGGAGGTCTTAGGAAATTGGACAGGGGCGCATAAGACTTACAAGAAACCATAGACAAAATGGCATTGGTGGACATGCAGACTGTCAATGGTACTTATACCTAGAACAAAAAATAGGGAGGAGAAAGGTAGATCACCTCAAGGCTCGATAGATTCCTCATCTTGGAAGCAGTCTTCCTAGCCTCCTAGGAAACAGGATGTAGAATTCTCCCACAATCGGGATCTGATCATTGGTCGGTAGCTCTGAAAATTCATATTTCAATAGCACCTAAAAACGATCCCTTCATATTTGAGGCTTTTTGGTTGGAGCATCCAGAATTCTTAAGAAACATGAAAAAATGGTCAGCAATCTCTCCATTGTGGAATCGTACCCAAATGTACCAATTCGAACAAAAGTTGAAGCATGTAAAAAACAAAATCAAACAATCGAACAAAATTTGGTGTGTAAAAAACAAAATCAAACAAGGATGTCTTCAGACAAGGAAAAAAAGGAGCTGGAACAGTACATGGAGGATCTCTAACAAAGAATCACCCAACAGGGTATCACAAACTATATGAAGGAGGAGGAAAGAGATCTCCAAAAAAGGTGGGAGGAAAGAGTCAAGTAGGAGGAAAAGTTGTGGTAGCAAATATCCAGGGTTTGTTGGCTCAAATGTGGTCAAAGGAATTCCACATTCTTTCACCATTCCATGATCCAATGCAGGAAAACAACCAGAATTCTAAGCTTGAGAACTGCGGATGGGAAAATGGTCAACACCCATGTGGAGATCTCGGAGGAAATGAAAAGTTTCTACAACGAACTCCTAGAGGAACCCCATATAGACAGGACCCAGGCCATCAAAGAAATTACTAGTAATATCCCCACCATCCTTAATCAGGATCACAACAAGATGCTCCTCAGAGAGGTTTCCATGCAAGAAGTGGAGGAAGTTGTGATGGCCATGCCCTTGAGTAAAGCTCCAGGACCTGACGGTTTTACCATTGACTTCTTTAAAATTTGTTGGCCCTTCATCAAAGAAGAGGTCCATGCCTTGGTGGAGGACTCTTGAGTCCACAAAACAGTGCTCGGGGCTTTGAATTCCATGTTCCTTACTCTAATTCCCAAGGAGGAAGGAGCAGATTCTCTGGACTGATTCAGACCAATAGCCCTCTATAATGTTATCTACAAGATCATCTCAAAGGTGTTAGAAAACAGGCTTAAGGCTTTGTTACCCCTTCTGATCTCGGACAACCAAGTGGGGTATGTGGAAGGCAGACAGATTCTCAACAGTATTATCCTCTCTCATGAAACTATTCACTCCAGACCCTCAAAAATTTTGGAATGATGATGCAATTGGATATGTCGAAAGCCTTCGACAAAATCAGTTGGGAATATATGTGCGAAGTCCTCAAAGCCTTCAGTTTACACTAGGACTGATTTGATTGGACCATAGTTATGGTCTCGAGTGGTTTCTTCTCTATTTTTTTCAAGGACTCTCCCACCTAGCCCTTCGACCCCTCAAGATGCATCAGGTCGGGAGACCCTTGGTCCCTCTTCCTGTTTGTCATCATGGCCAAGGGACTAATCATATCTCTCCAAGATACCAACACCAATAATAGCCTCACTGGTCTTAAGCTTCATGACTCTGCCCCAGCTTCCACCCATCAACAATTCATCGATGACACCCTCTTAATGGGTATCCTAACTGCGGATGAGGTTGTTGCCTTCAAAGGCATTCTTAGCCTTTTCTATGAGGCATCTAGAACCTCAATTAACCTTGAAAAATAAAATAAAATCCTCTTTAACACTCCCTTGGCCATTCAAAGAAATATCACTAGTATCTTGGGTTTCCAAATCTATTCCCTTCCCTTGAGATACTTGGGGATTCCCCTCATTGATAAATCCTTAAGGAAATCAAATTGGGAGGACCTCCTCAACAACTTGCGCAATAAACTCTCTAGCTGGACCTTTAGTTCCCTCAGCTTGGTTGGGCTACTCATCTTAGTTAAATATGTTCTTCAAGTCATGCCTCTCTACCTATTCGTAGCTTTGGCTACCCAAAAATCTATCAAAAACACCATTCGTAGCATCCAAAGAAGCTTCCTATGGAGAGGATGAGATACGAAGAAGAAATGGGCCCCAGTGGGGTGGGATTGGCTTTTCAAACCAAAGAATGCAGGTGGGCTCGACCTCAGAGATCTAGAACTTTTGGGAAAATCCATGGGGGGGAAACATGGTGGAGGTGGTTGGAAAACCCAGGTATTCTTTGGTTAAGCCCAAGGCTCTATGGAATGAGACGTGGAGAAATAAAAATATTATTTAGGAACATAGCTTCTGGGAGATATGCAACAAGGAAAATTCCCTCTTCTGGAAGGATTCCTGGAAGCAACTTCCGATCCTCAACACCGACCAACATGCAACCCTTTGAAGAACCATGCAAGCTAGGGGAGAATTTCAAGTTACCCACTATTGGAAGCCTATTACTCCTAGAGCTCAATGGAGAGAATGGTTGGACATGCAAGAGTGGTTTCCCTTACCAAAAACTCGACTAGAATTCTTTTGATCAACTCCTCAAGGAGCGGAAAATTTTGCTAGACCATGGGGAAGACAAGATATGATGGGGAAAAAACTCAGTCGGGCTCTTCAATATCAAGGAGGCTTATATCTAGATAGCTAATCATGATTAACTGCAACAACACAAATATGGAAAATTCTCTGGGGAGGCATCACTGGCCCAAAATCACCCTTTTCATCTAGTTGGTCATGCATGGTAAAATTCTCACATGGGACAATCTTTGGTGAAGAGGCTTCACAAGACCCTCTAGATGTCCCTTATGTGAATCGCAAGAAGAGACTATCAACCATCTACTAAACACATGCGACTACACCAACAAGCTTTGGTAATGGGCAACTGAAATATTCAAAATGACAGATAGAGACAAGGCCTCAATCCATACCACTCCCGACAACTAGCGCTCAAGCATATCCACCCAGAGACTATCTGCTGGGTTATTTGGAAGTAACGCAATGGAAGAACTTTCAAGAATGTAAAAAATCCAAGGGAAATCCTTCATACCATGATCAAACAAATCATCTGTGAAACTGTTTCCATATCCAAGCTTCCTCATGTCCATGCCCCCCCCGTTCAGCGGACTAGCGTATTCTCCATCTCTTAGATCTGCACAACCTTTTCCAGGCCATACAAAACCCTTTGACTGCATCCCCCAAATCTCTCGACCATTGGCCCCCCTAGAGAACAATGTGATAAAATTGAATTACGATGGCGCAACCAAAGGTAACCTGGGAGCATCGGGCTTTGGTGGTGTCTTAAGAAATGCCAAAGGGAAATTCAATGGGTTTACTTTGGGAAATTAGGGATTGCCACAAATAACGCGGCAGAGCTCCATGCTATGGAGCATGGTATGGATATCACAAAAGAGTAGCTCTTCAACCCCTTGATTGTGGAAGGAGACTCGACGCTAGAAACTCTCGTTGCCCACAATATCTAGCAAGGTTCATCGATCAGCAAGGTAATGGACAACTGGAGACTGACCAAAACACTTCATCGTATTTAGCAGCACATCAGGGACCTTACTGGGCTCCACTTTCAAGTGGTCAGAAGGAAGGCGAATGGAGTGGATGATAGGCTTGCCAACGATGGAACAACTAACGGTGAAAAGCTATAATCCCTTGCATGGAGGGAGTTAGGGGAAGCCCCCTTAGTTGTGAGTGTGAGGAAATCAATACCAAGGACAAAGACGACAACAACAATAATTATTCTACCACAGGATTGCAGATCTCCCAGGCTTTGACTATACAATCTCCTAAATCGATGTAATGAACCTCGTGTATTTTATCAAATCCAATTATTCTCCCATGGGACGTTGGATCTCAATCATGTTTCTGGGTAGAGAGCACTGCCCTATCCACCCAAGCACCAGTAAAATCCCTTGCCCCGTTATGGATTCTGAGCACATGGCTCTGGAAAGAATTCATGATTTAGTTATCACCACCTTTCTCCTTGACTCCCTCATCTCCAAATTGTTCTATAATTACCCTAGGCCCGTAGATATTACCCATCATTCACTTCACTCTCGAGCCCTATTTGTTGATCCCTTCTATGCCCCAGGATTTTTCCCCTGCTCAGCTCAGCCTGAAAGACTTCCTTCACCTCACTCACAAGCATGGCCCCTCACCAGAGAAATTCTCCCTCCACTAGTCATTACAGAGGAGGGAACATGGAAAGTGGAAGCAAGAAAGCGTGCGACAAAGAACAAGACAAGAGGTGGCGGCTGGGTAGGTTGCCCTAAGTTACAATAGCACTATCCCCCAAGAGACTTGGGAGCGCATCTCAAAGATGGTGAATCAACCTAGAGTCATTCAATGAAAACAAACACTAAGGACATAAATGCTCAGTTTGAGTGGATCCCTGATTCGGGGTTCACCAGGGCCAGGGAAAATCTATACAGCTGCACCATCGAGCTCTCTTGGAAATTGAAGACAATTCTTGGCTTGGCATTGCAGGAAAACAATCAAGCCAACAAAACCCTGAAGGATAAGTTGGAAAAGCTTAATGATAAGTTTACGGTGTACATGGAAACTGTCCACCACATCCGCTTCATCACTAAGGGCTCCCCCCACTAAGCCCTACTCAAAAAACGGATGGAAACTATGCAGGTTGGACATGACAGCACGTCCATCATCAAGTGGGAGACAATAGGTGCTTTGACAAGCCACCCTGCTTCTGAGGATGCCTTCGCTGGAGGAACTCCAAAGATGTCGATTTCACTGGAAGAGAACCTTGCGAATTAACTTGTCTGATGCACTCTGAAACCCTTATGTCTTGGTTATGTGCCCTATGGGCCAGTGATTTTTGGTTTTGCTTACACTATGTAGAAAATAAAGTGACACGAAAGAGTAAGGTTCACCATGTAAAGGATATAATTGTCACTAATTTTGTTAAAGTCTCTGGTTCTGTCAATTTAGTCACTTACTTTGTAACAAAAATTTCTAGTGCTCATCGGTCTCCAGAGCTTGGATGAAATATATGTTTTGTAAAAGCAGAAAGCCCATGATGAAATACATATTTTGTAAAATAAGAAAGATTAGAAAGCACTTTTTTTCCATTGCTCAGGTCTCGAATTGGACCAACTATACATGCTGGAAAGCAAATGTAATTTTTAGTTTCATATAATATAAAGCAGCTCCTTCTTACTTACCAAAAAAAACAATAGTGAGTGAGCCCACATTAATAAATAGTAGTGAATAATCATTGGTTTCACTATTAATTGACTACTTACAATATGTTTTGTCACCTTTAATTAAAAAATGATGTTGTAAGCTTAATTTAAATTATGCTTTTTTATGTAAAATACAAAAAAAATCCCTCGCACCCAAAAGGTCACTACAACCAAGAGTAGTATCTGGTTTTATGTATGAGACAAAGATTAGACGTTATTAGAAAGCACATGACCTCATTGGAGGTAGCATTAGAAACAATCATAAGAGACATTGAATTTCTTGCTAGTACTATTTAGATTGAAATTGCTTTTAATTCTAGAGTAAGACCTAAAACTATTTCTAATTGGCTAAATATTTATTTTCCTTAAATGTAAGGAAATAATTTAACAACCCAAAACCCATAAAACTCTAAAAAGAATGAATATCTACCTTCTTGAAATATTAGATAAAGTATTTTAAATAACGTAATTTTAATTAAGTAATAATAAATCAATTCATATTTGCAAATAAAGATTAATAAGCATTATCTAAAATTGTTTATGTTTGGTTAAGATTTTGTTTTCCATTGAGTTAAATAAACAAGGTAACAAGCATCTAGCAAGAGTAAAAGCATTCCCCCTTACGGATCACCAACAGGTAATTTCAAGTGGTGTGGTTTTCCTTGAATAACAGTGATGAGACAACCTACATTAGCAGACTAGTGATGGTTGTCCCACCATTAGTTTGACAACTGAATTATCATATATTTTCCCACTATTTAAAAAAAAACAATTAATAATCATTATCACTAGTATCCATTAGTATATATATATATATATATATATATATATATATATATATATATATATATATATATATATATATATATATATAATATTTCAAAACATTCATTTTTCATCTCACTTGTTTAGATAATTATGCTGAAGTCGTTTAAAAAAAATAAAAAATCGTAGCCAATAAAAAAATTGGCGCTTATTCTATGTTTGCTTAAATAAAACATTACCCCCTGTTGACCCTGACACTTTAAGGACTTTGTTGCACTTCAAGCAGAGTATCTAAAATGGGGAATGAGCACTCTTTCACCGCACATCATGGAAATATTGAACAACAACATTCGACAAGGATTCCCAAGAGACTGGACAACTAGCCTAGTAATATCCATTTTTAAAAGTGGAGACATTAATCATCTTTCCAACTATAGAACCATTATGATCAATCCTTTGTTTGCAAACCTTTTTAGTAGCATGGTAGAAAATAGAATCAGTAAGTGGGCAGAGATGTAAAAGAAAATAGGGAAAAAAGGAAAACGGGTTCTAGGCCGAGGCATTCTACAATGGATCATGGTATCGTGTTGGGTCACATTATTGAAAACATTTGGGGGGACATTGAAGAAGTATTTTTCTGCTTTGTTGACTTCAGAAAGGAATTTGACATAGTCCCTAGAGATATGTTGTGGCATAGAATGGAAGAACTTGAAATTCCTTTGCATTATAGAGTCGTTGTCCATAGGCTTTGTGAAGAGGTGAAAGTCAAAATTAGAATTTTAGTAGGCATTTCAAAAATTTTTAGAAGTGAAATTTGAGTCAAGCAAGGTTTTCCTATATCCCTACAATTTTTGGTTTATGTATTGATAAATTGGAAGTGTGGTTAAATATGCAAGGTGGAGATGGTGTTCGGTTGGAGGGGTTTGTGATAAAGATTCTTTTATATGTTGATGACCTTGTATTGATTGCTAAATAAGCCTATGGATTTCAGATGCACCTATATGCCCTTGAGCATTTTTGTAGAGTAGTGGGGGTGCAAGTCAATACTAGCAAGACCAAAATAATAATTTTGTCTAATAAAAGGAAGCAGAGCCATCATATGTTCTTCTTTGTAGGAAACATTCTTGAAAAAGTAAATGAGTACAAGTACCTCATGATTGATTTCAAGAAGAAGATTAATTAGGAGGACTGCCAAAAGAATAGAATTTTAGGAGGGTTGAAAGAATTATATGCTCTTCAAAATAGATGTAGAGAGGCAGAGTTATGGGATTGGAAAATGATTAAAGTTCTTTTTGGACTCCTAGTTTTTCCAGTGATGTTATATGGGTGTGAATTGTGGGCTAGCGACACCCCCGCCTCAAAATTGAAAAAATTTGAGAGAATCCAAAAACAATTGATCATGAACAAGTTCAAAATAAAAATTTTGGTTCCTTATGAGATAATGTTGAGTGAAACAGGAGAAACTCCCATCAAATCAATTGCTATGGTGTGCCTTATAAGATATCTAAAATGAATTAAGTAAATGGGGAGTAGGCATATGGCCTAATGTTATGTTTGAAATGAAGTCATGAGCCAAAGAAAGAAGACATGGATGAGACAAAACTACACATGGATACAAAAATGGAATATCTACCTCAATGCATGTCCCACAAATAGCAAGGAGATAAAGATTTTTTTATGGAAAAGTTCCTTAAACTTATATGGGTAAAATATTTGGGTAGAAAGAATAAGTATTGTGTTGAGGAATTCAACCCCACTTGTTATCTCCAACAAAAAGAGTACATTGGAGCTAGCATTTCGTGGAGGGAAAAGGTTCTTATTGCTCAATTAAGAACTAACTTGCATCAAATCCTATGTGAAACAAGGCGGTGGAAAATACCTAAAGAATCTTGGGAAGAACGGGTGTGTACATTTTGCACGTTTGGGGCAGTGGAATCAGAAAAACATTTCATTTTGGAATGTGATGTTAGTGTCCGTTCCTTGGCATTTTCTTTTCAGCGAGGGGAATGTTAGAAGGTTGGGCAAGCTCATCATCAATTTGAATATAAAAAAGATTAAATTACAAAAGGCGAAAAGAAAAAAGATTGGTGGTCCCATAAACTATTTTTAGTCTCTTGAATGCTAAAATATCATTTCATATATTGACATGTTTACCTTCCGACATTGAAATTTTGGGGAGACTCAGAAACTTGAGTAGGATTTTCTTCATTCTTACTAATCGTTTAAATCCCACACTAAAGCCCTTGTGACTCATCATACAAGAAGTGAAGCATCTCCCCCCTCCGCGTTCTGAATCTGAGGAGTTCTATTATTCCAAAGATTTTTCATTTCAATTGGAAGCCACGAGTTATTCCAGCATATTGATTTGTAGGATTCAAATATTATATCTGTTTATAACCATATGGGTGATTATTATGATTTCAAAAATAATAACTATAAAATGTTGGTACATACTTAATAAAAATTATATAAAATTAGTGAATTTTATGTTTTTATATGTAATATTAAATAAGGGAATATTTTTTAGAAAATATAAATAAATAAAAAAACAAAAACAAAATTTCACCCAAAAAAATCCCTTATCTACTTGCATACACCAGTTTTACTTTCTTCCAAGAAAAATTCTGATTAGAAGATTTTAGATATCACAACGAAGTATGCTTGGTTGAGGCATACTGGTAGAAAATTTCACAAAAATCATTTTGTGTACCATCTATGTTGACGAGAAGGCATTGATGGTTAGTATGAATAGAGGAATTAAATACTTTATTACCAGAATCGGTGATTCTGGTAATTGTTATCATTTGTAGATAATTCTAGGCTGAGGAATTGTGCCAAAGCATCTAAAGTAAGGTTTTTGATTTTAAATGGATGACCAATGCTTTAAACTTTGTAACATATGTAAATCATAAGTATTTCTGAGAAAATAGAAGGGTTGATTCTTCATTCTTAACATAATTAATCTTTAAAATGATCTGGAAGGCATAATTTAAGAACATATATAATTCCTTAAACAGTCATATTGAATATCTAATTGATTATATGTATAGTAGATGCATATAGAATTTTTCTATAGCCAAAAAATACATGTGCAAGAAATGACAGAAGCAAACAATTAAAAGATTTAGAGGAATTAACTAAGATAGACAGTTTCAGTTAATTAATCTCTTTTAATAATTATAACTTTGCAGGGGATTTCAAAGAGATTGACATTCAATCTAGTCCTACCCAAACTTCTATGTTACCTTGAACATGTGCAGAGAAAATAAAAATGGAAACATAATTGAATAACCAAAAGAACTCACAGAGATACACAAGTTGCTCAGAATGAATCCAGAATCCTTCTATTAGCTTCAGAAATAGCTTAGAAAATTACAAGCATGTCATTGGTTCATCACAAGGGTTCAACCCTTTCTTCTTTGAATTACAAAATACTTATAGAGTTCAACTCAAAATATCTAGACTTGAATTAAAATTTATTACAAAATATAATATCATCCAAAATAATTGGGATATTACAAAAATAGTACTGAAAAATAGTAAATCTGAACTGATTTGAACACTCTGCATAGATTTCGAGGGTTGTTGTTTGATGATTGTTGTTGAAAATATGGTTTTATGTTCACTGCTCCTATTAATTTTTTGTTGCTCCTCCTTATCTGTTGTATACTCTTGAAATTTAGCATTTTTTTCTATTCGATGAGCTCACATAATTTATCCTGTATTTTTTCATCACAGATAGAAAAATTTACCAGCTTTTTGTATGACTCATCAACTTCAATATATTTTTCAAAAGTAGGCCTAGTTAGAAATAAATGCTTAGTTTCATGTTGAATGAACAAATCATAATTTAAACCTTCGATGAAAGCTTTGCCAGTTACAATTCCTCTGGTTTTGGAAAACTTATCCTTGTCTATTTCTATCTCATCTAACCTGTGTTGATAATTTTCAAGTGGAATCAATTTGCCACCAATAACTTGCAAACATGGGAGTCCTTTCTGATGTAAAGTATTGAATTTTTGTGAATTTCTTTTATCTGAGCTTCTAAGTTCTGGCACTTATTTTCAAGTTGTAACATCAAATTTTGTTGAATTTTCTAAGTCTATCCATTAGAAAATTAATCTGTATTCTATTGGTTTATTTCTTCTACTTGTAAATTCTAAATAAGTTATTTAAAACATTTAAATACCGAAATAAAAACAATACAGTCACAACATATATAGATCATCAACTAAAAGAAAACAAGCACACAAGTGACAACATTATTTTTGGACAAATGTCCATGGAAAAACCCAATGCGAGAAAATCGATGCAGCTATTTTGAGGGTATATTATTATGCATTATTTCCTTGAGTATAACTGGGTGCCTAACCAGCTCACTTGACAGAGAAAAATGCACGGTAGCAACAACTCTATATTCAGAAGAAAGTATTCAGAAAACCTATCACACGAAACCCTCTTCAGCACAGCTGAAGATCAGCGCTGGCCCTTCTGGCCTCTGCATCAGCCTCCTGCTGACCTGCGTCCAGGACCCTCTGCCTTAGCCCTTTGAGGCACTACGCAGCCTCTGGGACCCTCTACGTCACTCCAGCAGCCTCTGTGTGGATGACGCGGTTCCTTTGGCCTTTGCGCTGTCTCTGTTGGGCTCTGCGTGGCCTGAACTGGCTTCTGCTCCCACTCTCCCTGCTTTTGCATTGGTCTCTCAGTATTATCGCTGCCTCTTTGCTTAGTACTCACTGCCCCTCGTTGTTGATCATTGATTCAACTTTTCTTAGCAACCCCACTCTAGCAAAATGAATCATTGATCACTTTGGTGTGTTCTCCAACTGACCCTCAAGCCTCTTCTTATACTTTTCTCGTTGGTCCTTCAACAGTCAAGATTAAATCTCTTATCAATGGCTAAGATTATATTTGGCTTGATCCATGACTTTTGAAACCTTCTAACCCAGTTCTATATTAATACCCATTAATATTTTATTTTTCCTAAGTTTAGACTTAGGAACTTCGTCAAAAATATTAATTATTTTAATATCTCCCAAATCGGGTACAATCTGTCCAAACCATTTCTGGGTCTTGGAGATCTCATGTGCTTTAGCCTCTCCACCAATTTTCATGGCTAGATCACATTTGATGCTACCCCAAATCAACAAGTTTCTCTTGGTTAAAACCTTTCTTACCTCCAAGACTGCTTCAGTTCTGTCTTAAATCCTGAATTCTTCAAGTTCATCCTTTGCTTTAGAGTTTAAGACTTTAATTATCCTTGTGGCATCTCCTAGATTATGGTCCAGGGATTCTTTTATTTCTGCTACTGTTGCTTTTGATATCTGTAATAAATCTTCTTGTTCAAAACTAATTTCAATGGAAGGCCATAACTAAGTCACGGATGCATTAATATCAACCCAGATGTTTTTTTTCCCTAAGCTATAGTTTGTGAAATCAATGATTCATTCTCATAAGTTTCTAATTTCTTAGTTAACTTATAATTCTTTTGAATCTTAGCCAAATATACATTATCAAACTTGATTTTTTGTTCTTGAATTTTTTTGAGTTGCACCCTAAGTTTCTAAATTTCTTGATCTTTAAAAGATAAATCTCCCATGGCCTTTGACAATTGCTCTGCTGAATCAGTAGACTTTGTTTCTATCATGATTGTTGCTTGTGTAGATGTCCTTGTTGTAGAAATACCTGCTATAGAATTTGTCATTATTGGAATGGAAGTTGTAATATTGAGTTGTTGCTCTCTTTGTTTAATCAGCTTCTCCATTTATGTTTCCATCTTCTGAATCTGCATTTTCTATTCAACAATCATTTTAAGCATATTTTCTTTTTCCTTTTATAATTGGCCAACTTCTTGTGCTTGTGGAGGTTAATAGGTGGGTAGCTTTAATTGTTTTCTTAATGCTTGAATATTAACATTTCTACTCTTAATTATTTCTCCTTCTGCTTTAACATCTTTAAGATCTAATCCTAATTTTAAAACTAGATCTTCAAGTCCTTTGATTCTTGTATCCTTAGCTAAAGAAGACATTTTTTCTAGTTTTAATTTAGAATGAATATTATGTAGTGATGCTTGCAGCTTAGAAGCTATCATGGAAGAACTTGTCAAGGATGAGCAAATCATCTCCCTTGCTTGCTTGTGTAGATCAATTTGATCTATGGGATGAATCTTCTTGGTGCCAAAAGAAAACAAGGAAGTTTTGTAATCCTCAACTATCCTTGGTACATGGATTTTTGGCTCCATAAATGCCAATTGAAACTGTCCCTTCTTACTGTCTAGTGTTTAAAGTAACCTTGTATGTGTTGAGGAAGACCACTTCCAAAACTTTGCATATGTCGAAGTCTTAAGTGCTTCATTCTTCTTTTTCATCTCTAGGAATTTAGAAAATATACTTTGTTGCCTTAAAGAAGGAGAGGTAAGAATAAGAAGAAGTTTTGGTCTCTTCTGCCTGAGTGAAAAATGAGACTTTGTTGACAATATACAAGTAGTAAACTCTTCAGAAGTTTGAGCTTTTGAAGATTCTTCATCAAGATTTACAATTTTCTTCCTTTTAACCACTTGAAATTCTTATTCATGCAACTTTGAACCTTGCAACTTTGAACATGCTGGTGATACATTTTCTTTAGGCCTTTTTAGTTCTTTCTATGTCATTCTTGGAGTTTCCAGTATTGTTTGACTAGATATTGGCTCCTGAATCTTTTGCAAAGTATTCTCATCCCAATCATCTTTATTTCATACTGCTCAATTTCAGGTTTAGGCATATGAGCATGAGGTGTTGATTTTTGTGCAACTCTTACTGAAGATATAATTCCCAATGGGTCATAAGACCAATTGAAACTAAATTTGAAATTCATATGTTTTAACAAAACATCAACCTCTTTTGTTGCAACTCTTGTGTTGGCTATAAAATGACTGACCTGTGCTTTCAATTTAAATTGTGCTTTTTGTTTCCTAGCAACAAAGAGAACATCATCTGCATTCATCATTTGCCTAATATACTTAAGAGAAAAATTTATCATTGGGAGGAATACAAGTAACTTGTATGGTTGCAGTTCACATCCATAAATTCTAATTGCAATGAAATTATGGTATAAATACTAGTCTCCCACTATAGTCTACTCACTTAGGTGTAAAACTCTCTTAATTTCAGTTGAATTCTAGAAACAAAATCACTATTTAATAAACAATTGGCCATGTACAGGAATTGAAACAAAATCACTAAATGAGAATTCTTCAGAGGTATTTCTCACTAATGATGTAGAGTGAATATTTGACATTGGGGCACCTACAACATCCAACTTTTGCATAGGAAAAACCTTTCAGACAGATGATATAGAAACAAGTAAACTAGAACTGATTGATATTTAAAGGAACCTTCTGCACTGAATTTAAAGAACTGGTCATGAATTGCATCATGCAGAAACTGATTGTAGTTGAATATTATTGAGGGTTTTTTACCAAAAGAGAAAAATGATAGGAAGCCCAAGATGACTTCATCAACCCATTGGTCATTGGGGTATCCTAATAGAAATGACACTAAGGAAATGACTTGCATAGACAATTCAGGAAACATAGAAGCAGAATAGGGAGGATTGGTCCTGGGTAATCCAGAATTATCAAGCAAGAAAGGTTCAAAGATATGAGCTTTGTCTGAAAATGATAATTTCTGGTAAATTTACATTAATGCATTAGTAGAAAATGGATGTGAAGGTTCTTGAGGGTTCAACTGGAGGGCTTGACAAATTGATTTAGAATTCAAATAGAAAAGGGTTTCATTGTTCTGAGCTATTACACATCTTTGGCTAGGTAGATATCAAGCTCCACACTAGGAAACAAACTCTGGTAAATGATAGGTTTGTGGGAAACAAAACAGAGGCAATAAGGACTCCCAAAAATAAAATTCATCACTAGTATCTTGGTAATTTTGAAAGGCCCAATTGTGAAGTTCATATAGATCAAATTCACAATTAGGTTTAGCAATTTTAAAGTGAGTACCTACTAATGGGAGTTCATCCAGGTTTATCATAGGGGGTAAGAGGGGATTATATGCAACCATTTTTTACTTTCCTTTATGTGAAGCCATTGGGGAAAACAAAAGTTTGAGACAATTTACAAGGATTTACCCGGATATAGGACGATTGCAGGTTGAAAATAGTGGTTGAAGGTCATTGTTGGTTGGAATTTCTCTTACAGATGTGTTTTTCGAATTACAACGATAGGAAGTGTTGACACCTAATCCTTGTGATTGGGTGAATTTAGGTAAATAAATAAATTAGAAATATGAATAGTCATTGGGAGATGAACTGAACAGTCTCTCCCTCATGTATATAATAAAGACCTACCTGATGGAATAATACAGTCGAATCATTTTTGCTTTATGGAGTTACTGCCTGGCCTGACATGGTATCAGAGCCAACTCCTTTTTTAGCTCTTATGTCCCTTGTAACTCCCTAGTCTACTCTCCATATAGCTGAGTTGCTCCTCCATATAATTAGCTACTCCTGACATGGTAGCTACCCCCTCCATTCTGTCCACACTGTCCATACTGTCCACACTCTCCAGCGCTGTCCATGTTGTCATGACTGTCCATAAATGTTTCATAATTTTAGCGTTATCCTGACATGGTAATTTTAGCGCTGTCCATCCACAGTTTTTGCTCAGAAAGCGTCCTCTCCATGATAATCCCAACAGGTCTGAGAACCCTCGCGAGCTCCAGCAGCCATTGTTGCATGTGAAGTCCAGAGACCGAAACGATCGCATCCAGTGACCACGATTTCAAATTTAATTTTCCCTCTAACCGATCTGCCTGTGTAATAACATGTAAATCTTCAGCTTTGACTTGAAAGTTTTGAATACCCCAGCTAACGATGGCTGCATGAATGGTCACGGAGTCTGTGATCACTAAGACTGCGGGCTGTGAATCCATTTTCGGTGATCTTCCTGTCTTCTATCGACGTTACAGAGCTTTTTCCTTTATCCTCCCTCTGTTGAGGTCGCAAAGTGTCCTCTCTATTATTTCTTCAAGGAAGTGAAGCCTGTTTTGACCCTTGATAAACTCAATGAGATTGCATGCTCTATACATTGGGTTACATTTGCAGTGAACCCAATACAGTGACATGAACGTTGCACTAAATAATTCCAAGAGAAGGACTGACTCTATTGCATAAGCGTGGTGTGGCTTCTCAGCGTGATGTTAAGGCATGGCTACTCAGTGTGGTGTTAAAGTGTGGCTTCTCAGCGTGGTGTGGTTTTTGATTTACCGTTCAATATCTGGCAAACGAGACAAGGTGCATCCAAAAGAGGCCAAGCTCCTGACGGAAGAAGCCCTGCCGCTGCACGATCTTAAGATACCACGCATTGTTGCTCCTCTCCCATGGGAAATCATCATCTCTGCTATGACGGTTCGAATACAAAAGTGTCGGCTTCAATACAAAGCGTCCTCTCTATTATTTCATCAGTTACACCATCGGATAAGTGTAGGATATTGTTCTTACAGTTTGGTCAAATGCTGCCATCATTAATATCATCCAATTGAATTATATAATATGTCAAGACTACGTTCTTCGGCCTTTTAGTGGACGCAGTGCTTTATGCTGTTGAGGGTATTTTTTTTGGACTTAGTATACTGCGATATTCTATACTTTAACATTGTGCAGATGAATGCAAATTGATATTTGAGTTTGCTGTCCAGTCACATTAGAACTATATATTTTTTTTCCATTAAGAGTAAAAGTTTTGCAGCAGAAGTTTTTGCTACAGTATGCATTCAATCATATCCATGGTGGGAATAGTTCTCACTGGCAAGGAGAACTATCCTGAATGGTCCGGATGATAAAACACACCCTCATTTTCAATGAGTTGTGGAAAGGAGTGTGTGTCGGAGACGGAGACAATGAATCAGTACAACCTACCTCAGACAAAGAGCTCGTCATTTGGGAAAACAAGAACACCAAAGCTTATGCATTAATCGCTACATCTGTAAATGAAGAGGTGAGTCGCCATATTTCGTCATATTCAACTGCCTTTGAAGCCTTACAAACGCTGAAAGAACTCTATGAATCACATTCTGCACTTGAAGTTGTTCAACTCATGATTAAACTCTTCACTCTTGAACTGCAAAATAATGATCCTCTTGCTCTTGCATCTGAAGTAAAGTCTATAATGCATGATATCAAATCCACTAAGGTTGAATTGGATATTCCTCTTATCACTTTTCTCAAGGCACTTTATCCTACTTACTCCAATTATCTTGAGTCATTGCAAGCAAATAGAAATCTTAAAGATATAACCTTTGACTCTCTTGTGAAAAAGTTTTGCTAAAAGAGAGAAAGCTTTCGGAAAGAAGACAGCCCCTAAATCTTCTAAAGAGGCTGTGTGCCTTGCTCATAAAGAAAAGCATCCTGCTCAAGATTCTACAAGAGGAAGAGGTGGATGAAGAGGAAGAGGAAGATATTTCAGAGGTAGGGGGGGCAGACATTCTCAAGGAGAAAAGGCAGATCTGCACTGCATACACTGCAAAAGAAATGGATCACATGATGCCTCTACATGCAAGCTACCATGGGACAAAATTGAGCAGAAACGAAACCAACAAAAAGGTAAAACTGATGATACAGACAAAGGTAAAGCACCTGAATCCGCTCACTATGTTGTGGCATAATGTAACATTGGAGTAAATGAATATTTATTTAATGCTTCACTTGCTTCGAGGAAAAATGATTGGTTGCTTGATTCAGGAGCAACCTGCCACATGACTCATAGAAAAGATTTTTTTGAAGATTTCACTGACAATGTTGATGGAGCAGTATACTTTGCAGATCAATCAAAAATCAAGCCATTAGGGCTTGGCACAATCAGGCTTAAACTGCCTGGTTTTCCAGAATTTCTTCTGCATCATGTTCTATATCTCCCATAGCTCAAGAGAAACTTGCTGTCCTTGGTTCACATCCGCCAGCAAGGTCACTCCATTCATATGTTTGATGGCAAGCTTGAGGTAAGAAAAGCATCTGACCACTCACTTGTCATGAGGGGAATAGAAGAAGAAAGGCTTCTCAAACTGCAAGGAACCTCTGCTCATGCACAACATTTCTCATACAATTCTCATCATGAAGAAGGTACACTTCCATCAAGTTTATTATGGCATGCTAGATTTGGACATTTGAACTATGACAGTCTCCGCTTGTTGAAGAAAAATGGTGTTGCTCGTTTGCCTACAATTCCTAGGAAACTTAAGCAATGTGATGCTTGCATTCTAGGAAAGCATAGCAAACAGTCTTTTCATGATTCACATTCAAGAGCACATAGGAAACTTGAACTCATTCATTCATATTTATGTGGTCCAATGCTTGTTCCTTCTGCAAATGGAAATAAATATATCATGAAATTTATTGATGAATACACCAAAATGTGTTGGGTTTATTTATTGAAGAACAAATCTGATGCTTTTCAAACATTCAAGAATTTTCATAAATGGATTGAAAATGATGCACAATCTCATATTGGGTCTATTCGCACTGATAATGGAAAAGAATACACATCAAATGAATTTGAAAACTATCTTCGCCAACATGGGATCAAACATCAAACAACTGTGCCTTATAATCCCCAACAGAATGGTGTAGCTGAAAGAATGAATAGGACAATCTTAAATATGGTACGATCCATGATCTTTTTCAAGAATGTAAAGATAATGTTTTGGGCTGATGTTGTTCTATGTGCTGCATATAGAAAGAATAGATGTCCATCTAATGCTATTAGAAACAAGACTCCTTATGAAATGTGGTATGGACATGTTCCTTCAGTAAAGCATCTCAGGGTCTTTGGTTCCACCTGTTATGCCTTGATACCAAAGGTACATAGAAACAAACTTGGTGCTAGAAGTCGTAAGTGTATCTTTCTGGGATATTCAAACACCTCCAAAGCATACCGGCTCTATGATGAAGTAAATAAGAGGTTTGTTGTATCTAGAGATGTAAATTTTCTTGAATCATCCAAAACTGACAATGTTGTTGAGTGGCAACTTGATCGCTTGGATAGATTCGCAAAATCAAAATCATTTCAAGAATTTGATAATCAGATTCCACATCTTGAAGGGGGGATTCCTATACTAGATCAACATGTGAAATCTTCTTCTGAAGAACACTCTCCCCGCATGAAACTCCAACAACAGATGATGCTCTAAGTGATGTAATTGATAGAATTGGGAGACTCAATCTTGATTCAGTCCCAACTCAATCAACGGAGCAGCCTGGACCATATAAAAAAGGTCCCCCAAAGTGGGTGACAAAGACACTTGAAAGTGTTCATGCTGATGAAGTTGGAAAGACAGGAACCAGAAATTCAAACCGACAAAATGGAGGTGATGTAGATGACACTAATTCACTTGTTGATATGGATGTTTCTTATGATTGTGAATTGAACTTTTCTACATATTTTGAACCAACTTCCTTTAAAGAAGCTGCTTCTCATGATGAATGGAAAGAAGCGATGCAAAAGGAGTATGATGCCCTCATAAAGAACGACACTTGGAAGCTGGTTGATCCTCCATTAGGAACCAAACCAATTGGCTACAAGTGGGTCTACAAGAACAAGTATAAAGTTGATGGCTCACTTGACAAGCACAAAGCTAGGCTTGTGGCAAAAGGTTTTGCACAGAAGGAAGGGGTCGATTATGAGGAGACTTTTGCCCCCACAGCAAAATGGGCTACCATCCGGACACTCTTTGCACTAGCAGCTCAAAACGGTTGGAAATTCCATCAAATGGATGTAAAAACTGCTTTCTTGAATGGAGATCTAAAAGAGAATGTTTTTATGTCCCAGCATGAAGGATTTGCTGTGAAAGGACATGAACATAAAGTATGTGAACTTGTGAAGTCCTTGTATGGCCTCAAACAAGCACCGAGAGCCTGGTATGAAAAACTAACTGAGCATCTTTTGAAACTCAATTTCAAACATTTAGATCTTGATGATGCAACTTTATTTGTCAAGAAAGTTGGAAAAATAGTTGTATATCTTGTGGTATATGTAGATGATCTTTTTATGACAGGGAACAATGAAAGCTACATTGCATCCATAAAGAAGGAATTGGGGAAAAGTTTTGAAATGACTGATTTGGGCTATGTTCATTACTATCTTGGCATTGAAGTAACCCAACATCCAAAGTCCATATTTCTTTCTCACAAGAAATACATTAAAGATCTGTTGAACAGGTTTGGCATGACAGAGTGCAATCCTCTTACTACTCCAATGGAACAAAACTTAAAGCTCACATCTATTGAAGGAAAAGAATTTGAGGATGCAACAAAGTATAGACAGCTTGTAGGAAGTCTCAACTACCTAACTACCAACAGACCAGACATTTCGTTTGCTGTTGGAATCCTCTCCAGGTTTATGCAAAAGCCTTGTGAGGGACATTGGTCTGCTGCAAAAAGAGTTCTAAGGTACTTGAAGGGAACTCAAGACTTTGGAATCAAGTATACACAGGTGGACGACTTCAGCTTGATTGGATACTCTGATTCAGACTTTGATGGAGACAAAGAAACTGGGGTATCAACTTCAAGATATGCTATGAGTCTTGGATCAGGAGCTGTCTCCTGGAGATCACGCAAACAATTAGTTCCAGCAGATTCCACAACAGAAGTAGAATACATGGCAGCAGCTGAAGCAACAAAATAAATTGTGTGGCTTAGGAAAATTCTTGAAGATTTGCAGGTAGAACAAGTACAATCAACTCCACTCATGATTGACAATACCTCTGCAATAAAGTTGGCCAAGAACCCAAAATTCCATGATCGAACGAAGCACATCAATACTAAATATCATCTGATTCGACATCATGTTGAGGCCAAAACAATCCATCTCCGTCATTGTTCCACAAATGAGCAAATTGCAGACATATTCACCAAAGCGCTTGGAAGAGAAAAGCTTGAACGCTTCAGAATGATGCTTGGACTCACCAACATCCCTTCAGATTAAGGGGTGAATGTTGACACCTAATCCTTGTGATTGGGTGAATTTATGTAAATAAATAAATTAGAAATATGAACAGTCATCGGGAGATGAACTGAATAGTCTCTCCCTCATGTATATAATAAAGACCTACCTGATGGAATAATACAGTCGAATCATTTTTTCTTTATGGAGTTACTGCCTGGCCTGACATGAAGAATGTAACTGGTTTGATTTGAATAGGTGGCAATGTTTTATTTGGGAATGAAATAACAGTTTGAATGATTGATCATTATTGGCGCGTAGAATTTAATGAAATGAGACGTTGGTGGGAATAAATGTGGCACCGATAATCATCTGCCAGTTTAGCGAGAGGGCCAGTGGCGATTAGATTTGGCAGATGATTAAAAGTGGGGAAAGAATGGTGGGAGAATAATAGTGGAGTGGGAGCAGGAGAGTAGTTTGCGTGGTGGGGGTAAGAGCGGTATTTTGTTTTGTTGAAGGGGGTACCGCAATGCATGCAGATTTGCCACGTATCCAATGGTGGGATCGGGCAAATCACTTTGTGTACCCCCCTCGCCCTTTCGTTAAATGTCTAAGATGCGTGGGGGACGCAATAGATCGAGGGCCATTGATCTGGGCAAGCCTAATCTCGTTCATCGATATCAAATCACAATTTATCGTTATCTGATAGAATCTCATATCAACATATTTACAAATTAAATAATCCTTATAAAATAATAAAGGATTATAATAATAATAAAAATAAATAAATAAAGCGGCATTTTGGCTATCTCGCATATATATATCTATATCTATATCTATATCTATATCTATATATATATCTATATATATATATATGTTGACACCTAATCCTCACGATTGGGTGAATTCATGTAAATAATTAAAATAGGAATGTGGACAGTCATCAGAAGATGAACTGAACAGTCACATCCTTTTGTATATAACAATAACATGCCTGATGGAATAATACGAATTAGTTTTCTGCCAAAATGGAGTTACTCCTGGCCTGACATGGTATCAGAGCCAGTTCTTTTTAGCCTTTGTGTCCCTTGTAACTCCCTGTCTGCTCTCCATATAGCTGAGCAGGTTCTTCATAAAATTAGCTGCCCCACTGTCTGACTGTTCAGCTCTCTGACTGATTCATAAACGTTTCTGACATGGTAGCTGCGCCTGACATGGTATCATTGCATACTATGACTGTGCGGATGACTGATTCATAAACGTTTCTGCCATGGACGCGGGCTTTGCCAGAGAGTTGCAGTCTACGAGCCCTTTCTAGATTCCAATCTCTGCGTAATCTATTCGTCTCTCTCATTCTGCTGTTTGATATGATTATGAGGCTTTGAAGTCTATCGCATACAAATCTTGAGAAACGAACTGCTGTCTCTCCGAGCTGTGTTGGAAATGCTTCCCGATCCAGATTACAAAAGTTCTGAGTCTCAATTCAATTCGGAGCCAAACTATCAAAGGTAGTCTCCATATTTTCGTTTCTCCTTTGAAAATCCTCTGAGAGCGAGACTGTAACAGAATTATTAAATGCAGGAATTTTAAAGTGTTTGAGTTCATATTATCCTGTGCTTCAGATTTCAGACCGTTTCCATGAATCTCACTTGACAATTTATATTCTCTGGCCTGGAATAAGGTTATTGATTTCTAATGGTTGACTGATGCAAAGATTGTTAAACGCGAGAGGTAATTTACTGCGCGTAGGATTTCTGGCACCAGAATATTTTTGCAAGTGAAATAGACTATAAATAAAGAAATGACGGTTGGGGCCGAGTCTTCGCCATTTCTTCCCAGAAAACCTCACATTACCCCGTGCTGTCAGCAGAACAACACGACTGAATGATGATCACCAGCCTTAAAAGCTTTCTCAAATTCTTCTCAGTGGGGTACTAGAGAATACCGCCTTTTGTTTGCATTCGGGTGTTGGAGTGAAATTCCGTTCTAGTGACCGCCAAGAATCTCAATCTGAGATTTCAAGAACAAAACCAGGGGGCTAATAAAGAGAGAGGGAAGGGGAATTTTTGAATGCAAGAGGGAGCGCGCATTAATAATAAGATCACATAATATGTAGCACAATATTTGGTGGAGGCAGAAATGATGCGCTGAGCCCTTTTAAAAGAGACTGTATAGCGTGTGCATTGAATGATTTTTATTGGTAGCTGTGTACATTTTTATTGTATATTGGCAGAAGTATTTTTTCTATCAGCAAAACTAAATTTTTTACAGAATGCATTCAATCATATCCATGGTGGGAATAGTTCTCACTGGCAAGGAGAACTATCCTGAGTGGTCCCGGATGATAAAACACACCCTCATTTTCAATGAGTTGTGGAAAGGAGTGTGTGTCGGAGAAGGAGACAATGACCCAGTACAGCCTACCTCAGAGAAAGAGCTCGTCATTTGGGAAAACAAGAACAACAAAGCTTATGCATTAATCGCAGCATCTGTAAATGAAGAGGTGAGTCGCCATATTTCATCATATTCAACTACCTTTGAAGCCCTACAAAAGCTGAAAGAACTCTATGACTCACATTCTGCACTTGAAGTTGTCCAACTCATGATTAAACTCTTCACTCTTTGCTGCAAAATAATGATCCTCTTCCTCTTGCATCTGAAGTAAAGTCTATAATGCATGATATCAAATCCACTAAGGTTGAATTGGATATTCCTCTTATTGCTTTTCTCAAGGCACTTTATCCTACTTACTCCAATTATCTTGAGTCATTGCAAGCAAACGGAAATCTTAAAGATATAACCTTTGACTCTCTTGTGAAAAAGTTTGCTGAAAGAGAGAAAGCTTTCGGAAAGAAGACAGCCCCTGAATCTTTTGAAGAGACTGTGTGCCTTGCTCATAAAGAAAAGCATCCTGCTAAGATTCTACAAGAGGAAGAGGTGGATGAAGAGGAAGAGGAAGATGTTTCAGAGGCAGGGGGGGCAGACATTCTCAAGGAGAAAAGGCAGATCTGCATTGCATTCACTGCAAAAGAAATGGATCACATGATGCCTCTACATGCAAGCTACCATGGGACAAAATTGAGCAGAAACGAAACCAACAGAAAGGTAAAAATGATGATACATACAAAGGTAAAGCACCTGAATCCGCTCACTATATTGAGGCACAATGTAACATTGGAGTAAATGAATATTTGTTTAATGCTTCACTTGCTTCTTGGAAAAATGATTGGTTGCTTGATTCAGGAGCAACCTGTCACATGACTCATAGAAAATATTTTTTTGAAGATTGCACTGACAATGTTGATGGAGCAGTATACTTTGCAAATTAGTCAAAAATCAAGCCATCAGGGCTTGGCACAATCAGGCTTAAACTGCCTGGTCTTCCAGACTTTCTTCTGGATCATGTTCTATATCTCCCACAGCTCAAGAGAAACTTGCCGTCCTTGGTCCACATCCGCCAGCAAGGTCACTCCATTCATATGTTTGATGGCAAGCTTGAGGTAAGAAAAGCATCTGACCACTCACTTGTCATGAGGGGAATAGAAGAAGAAAGGTTTCTCAAACTGCAAGGAACCTCTACTCATGCACAACATTTCTCATATATTTCTCATCATGAAGAAGGTACACTTCCATCAAGTTTATTATGGCATGCTAGATTTGGACATTTAAACTATGACAGTCTCCGCTTATTGAAGAAAAATGGTGTTGCTGGTTTGCCTACAATTCCTAGGAAACATAAGCAATGTGATGCTTGCATTCTAGGAAAGCATAGCAAACAGTCTTTTCATGATTCACATTCAAGAGCACATAGGAAGCTTGAACTCATTCATTCAGATTTATGTGGTCCAATGCCTGTTCCTTCTGCAAATGGAAATAAATATATCATGACATTTATTGATGACTACACCAGAATGTGTTGGGTTTATTTATTGAAGAACAAATCTGATGCTTTTCAAACATTCAAGAATTTTCATAAATGGATTGAAAATGATGCACAATCTCATATTGAGTCTATTCGCACTGATAATGGAAAAGAATATACATCAAATGAATTTGAAAACTATCTTCGCCAACATGGGAACAAACATCAAACAACTGTGCCTTATAATCCCCAACAGAATGGTGTAGCTGAAAGAATGAATAGAACAATCTTGAATATGGTACAATCCATGCTTTTCTTCAAAAATGTAAAGATAATGTTTTGGACTGATGTTGTTCTATGTGCTGCATATATAAAGAATAGATGTCCATCTAATGCTATAAGAAACAAGACTCCTTATGAATTGTGGTATGGACATGTTCCTTTGGTAAAACATCTCAGGGTCTTTGGTTCCACCTATTATGCTTTGATACCAAAGGTACATAGAAACAAACTTGGTGCTAGAAGTCATAAGTGTATCTTCCTGGGGTATTCAAACACCTCCAAAGCATACCGCCTCTATGATGAAGTAAACAAAAAGTTTGTTGTATCTAGAGATGTAATTTTTCTTGAATCATCCAAATTTGACAATGTTGTTGAGCGACAACTTGATCGCTTGGATAGATTCGCAAAAACAAAATCATTTCAAGAATTTGATAATCAGATTCAACATCTTGAAGGGGGGATTCCTATACTAGATCAACATGTGGAATCTTCTTCTGAAGAACACTCTCCCCCGCATGAAACTCCAACAACGGATGATGCTTTAAGTGATGTAATTGATAGAATTGGGAGACTCAATCTTGATTCAGTCCCAACTCAATCAACAGAGCAGCCTGGACCATCTTAGAAAGGTCCCCCAAAGTGGCTGACGAAGACACTTGAAAGTGTTCATCCTGATGAAATTGGAAAAACAAGAACCAGAAATTCAAACCGACAAAATGGAGGTGATGTAGATGACTCTAATTCACCTGTTGATATGGATGTTTCTTATGATTGTGAATTGAACCTGTCTACAGATTTTGAACCAACTTCCTTTAAAGAAGCTGCTTCTCATGATGAATGGAAAGAAGCGACGCAAAAGGAGTATGATGCCCTCATAAAGAACGGCACTTGGAAGCTGGTTGATCCTCCATTTGGAACCAAACCAATTGGCTGCAAGTGGGTCTAAAAGAACAAGTACAAAGCTGATGGCTCACTTGACAAGCACAAAGCTAGGCTTGTGGCAAAAGGTTTTGCACAAAAAGAAGGGGTCGATTATGAGGAGACTTTTTCCCCCACAGCAAAATGGGCCACCATATGGACACTCTTTGCACTAGCAGCCTAGAACGGTTGGAAAGTCCATCAAATGGATGTAAAAACTGCTTTCTTGAATGGAGATCTAAAAGAGAATGTTTTTATGTCCCAGCCTGAAGGATTTGCTGTGAAAGGACATGAAAATAAAGTATGCAAACTTGTGAAGTCCTTGTATGGCCTCAAACAAGCACCATGAGCCTGGTATGAAAAAATAACTGAGCATCTTCTGAAACTCAACTTCAATCATTTTGATCTTGATGATGCAACTTTATTTGTCAAGAAAGTTGGCAAAATAGTTGTATATCTTGTGGTATATGTAGATGATCTTTTAATGATAGGGAACAATGAAAGCTACATTGCATCCATAAAGAAGGAATTGGGGAAAAGTTTTGAAATGACTGATTTGGGCTATGTTCATTACTATCTTGGCATTGAAGTAACCCAACATCCAAAGTCCATATTTCTTTCTCAAAAGAAATACATTGGAGATTTGTTGAATAGGTTTGGCATGACAGAGTGAAATCCTCTTACTACTCCAATGGAACAAAACTTAAAGCTCACATCTATTGAAGGAAAGGAATTTGAGGATGCAACAAAGTATAGACAGCTTGTAGGAAGTCTCAACTACCTAACTACTACCAGACCAGACATTTCATTTGTTGTTGGAATCCTCTCCAGGTTTATGAAAAAGCCTTGTGAGGGACATTGGTCTGCTGCAAAAAGAGTTCTAAAGTACTTGAAGGGAACTCAAGACTTTGGAATCAAGTACACACAGGTGGATGACTTCAGTTTGATCGGATACTCTGATTCAGACTTCGATGGAGACAAAGAAACTGGGGTATCAACTTCAGGTTATGCTATGAGTCTTGGATCAGGAGCTGTCTCTTGGAGATCACACAAACAAGCAGTTCCAGCAGATTCCACAATAGAAGCAGAATACGTGGCAGCAGCTGAAGCAACAAAAGAAATTGTGTGGCTCAGGAAAATTCTTGAAGATTTGCAGGTAAAACAAGTACAATCAACTCCACTCATGATTAACAACACCTCTGCAATAAAGTTGGCCAAGAACCCAAAATTCCATGATCAAACAAAGCACATTAATACTAAATATCATTTGATCCGACATCATGTTGAGGCCAAAACAATCCATCTCCGTCATTGTTCCACAAATGAGAAAATTGCAGACATCTTCACCAAAGCGCTTGGAAGGGAAAAGCTTGAAAGATTCAGAATGATGCTTGGACTCACCAACATCCCTTTAGATTAAGGGGGGGAATGTTGACACCTAATCCTCACGATTGGGTGAATTCATGTAAATAATTAAAATAGGAATGTGGACAGTCATCAGAAGATGAACTGAACAGTCACATCCTTTTGTATATAACAATAACATGCCTGATGGAATAATACGAATTAGTTTTCTGCCAAAATGGAGTTACTCCTGGCCTGACAATCTATATATATATATATATATATATATATATATATATATATATATATATATAGATATATATATATATATATAAAATCCATTTTTCTTTCTTTCTTTCGATTTTTTTTAATTTTATTTTTTTTCTCATTTTTCTTTTATTTTCTTTCTTTCTTTTGATTTTATTTTTTCTTTTTTCTTTTTTGAACGTAAAGGGAATAGTGGAAAGCAAAATGGGGTTAAAATAAGTTACAACATCGGCTCCATATGAGACTTCTTCCCCCTGTGGGATGCAGAGAACTTGCAGATCCATGTGTCTTATCCTCGGCTATGGAGTCTTTGTTGTGAAAAACACACTTTGATGTTGAATTTTAAAGAAAATTGGAAATTTACAATCAACATAGTTGCAAGAATTTAATAATGAATATAGTGTTTGAGGTATTGCCTATTAACTGACATTGAAGAATATTGTCCTTCCAGGTTGCGTAGAATGAATGTATTATTTCCCTTTACTTCTGCAATGTTGAAAGGTCCCAACCATAAATTATCAAACTTTCCATGCTTGCCTCTTTCCTCTCTTCCGGCATCCCATCTTAGAACCAAATCTCCTTGTCTAAAATATTTTTTCTAGCCTTCCTGTCAAAGAAAAAAATCATTTTGTTTTGGTATTGTCGAAATTTGTGTTGAACTTCATCTTTGTCTTGTATTAACTCAATAATCTGATTGATTCTCCTTGAAAAACCATTAGCTTCTTCATGTGATTCCTGCAAAAACTTCATGACTAGAAAAGAAAATTGTGTAGGGAAAGTTTCTTTAGTTCCATATACAAGTTGGAAAGGGTATTTTCTAGTAGATCTTTTGGGAGATACTTTATTTTCCCATACTGCATATTTGAGATGACTATCCCAACTTCTGTTGTGATCTGCCAATACTTTATTGATAATTAACCAGACTTTTATTTAATGATTTTGCTAACCCGTTACCTTGTGGCTAATATGATGTGGAATAACGTAATGAAATCTGACATTTCTGACAAAATTATGTAAATTTGATATTGCTGAAAGCTTGTGCATTGTCTCTAACTATTTGTTTTGGGAACCCAAATCTAGACAATGTATTTTCTTCGATGAATCTCATTACTATTCTATCAGTTGCATTCTTAACATGGATTGCTTCTACCCACTTGGTGAAGTAATTAGTGGCAGTTAGAATCCATTTATGTTGGTTGCTAGAAGCTGGAATTATTTCACCTATGAAATCTAATACCCTTTGCAAGAAAGGTGGTTCATTTAAAACTGGAACAAGGGGAAGTGTTGCTAGCCTCTGTTTTCCAACAAATATCTGACATTGGATACAACTCCTCCCCTTTGCTCCAACCTTTTAAAATAATTTGGGCCAATAGAAACCTGCTCTCAAAAATTTGTATGCAGTTGCCTTCCATGCGTAATGTTCTCCACAAATGCCTTCATGAAACTGTTCAATTACTCCTTCAATTTTACTTTCAGTCAAACATAATAAAGGATATTCAAAGGATCTTTCCAATACAAATTGGCATTTATGATACAATACTTCATGGCCTTATTCTTAGAGATCTATATTTATTCTTTGTGAATTCAGGAGGATACTCTAAATCTCGAAGAAAACGCACCATGTCTTTATGCCAATCTGAAAGTATAAAATTGTCATCAATATGTAAAGGAAGAGGAACATGATTTGTACTAGAAGAAGGTTCTTGTGGATTCTTCTCACCTGAAATATGAGAAGGTTCTTGTGGATTCTTCTCACTTGAAATCTAAGAAGGTTCTTGTGGATTCTTCTCACCTGAAATATGAGAAGGTTCTTGTGGATTCTTCTCACCTAAAATCTGCATAATGGTGTTGATACCAAGTATCTTACAATTTGATTTAGCCAAAATTTTAGCTAAACCATGTCCTTTCACCAACTTGGTAGGTCTGATATCTAGATCAAACTCAAGTATCTTAGCAATCCATCTTCCCCTCTTTCCATCTGTATTAGGTTGAGTTAGAATTATTTTTACTGCATTGTTGGGGACATAAGAAATTATAGGATAATGTAAGACATAAATCATAAATGTTTTTAAAGCTTGCACAAGGGCATAGGCTTGTTTCTCTATGATGTCATATCTCAGTTCAAAATCTCCCATCACCTTATTGAAAAAGGCAATTGGTTTCTCATATCCACTATCATTCCTTTGTAGTAAAACAACTAATATGGCAGTATCTGAGGAAAAGGAGAAGATACTAAAACGTTTTGTAGTACTAGGGCTTCTGAAATGGCCTTTTTGATCTATGAAAAACAATATCTAGCCTATAATTTCTATTTGACTTCATGATCCTTTCTAAGCATATCAGTAATATCTTTCACAATCTTAGCATAAGTAGGTATAAATCTTCTTAAGAAATTTATTTTTCCTAAAATTGATTGAATTTCCTTTTTGTTTCTAGGTAAACTGATTACTTGAATTTAGACTCTTTTTGGATCAATAACAACTCCTTCCTTTGAAATTATATGTCCCAATAGATTTCCTTCTTTCATTACAAAAAGTGACATTTTGGGATTAAGATAAATCCCATATTTCCTACATCTTTAATAAACGTTTCTCAAGTGTTTCAAGTGTTTACCATTAAAATAAGAAAATACAGTTAAATCATCAAGATAAATGACAATAAATTTATTTATATTACAAGCAAATGTCAGATCCATTTCTCTTTGAAATGTTTCTCTAGCATTGATTAAAAAAAATGGCATCTTGGCATCAGGGAAAATTTTAAGAACCCCCCTAAATTTATAAATATAATAAATGGGTGAATCTCCATGGTATATAGGAAAAATGGAAGGCGATTTTATCAATAATATAATATGTATATATAATTTTTTGGGGAATCTCTCACCAGGCATGGCGAATATTTTACTAATTATAAAATCTTGTAAGATCTTGGCGAGTCTTTCACTAAATAATAAAACTTTGTAAAGTCCTAGTGAATCTTAGCATAGGCTACATGTTGGTTTAATTCCCCCTTTTAAATAGGCTACATTCTAGGTGAATACCATGGGTCAATACCATGTGCCATTTTGGTGAATACCATGGGTCAATACCATGTGCCATTTTTATTTTTATTAGAATATTTTACTCAATTATAAAATCTTGTAAGATCTTGGCGAGTCTTTCACTAAATAATAAAACTTTGTAAAGTCCTAGTGAATCTTAGCATAGGCTACATGCTGGTTTAATTCCCCATTTAAATAGGCTACATTCCACGTGAATACCATGGGTCAATACCATGTGCCATTTTGGTGAATACCATGGGTCAATACCATGTGCCATTTTTATTTTTATTAATTCTAATATTAGGGTTAATAATGGTTTTTTGCATGGTATTAATAACAATCTAGTCCATGGTATTTGTCCCATAGTATTTTGGCCATAGGTTTCACCTAAATATAACCCATTTTCTGAGTGTTCGTAAATATAACGTGACTTATGGATTAAATATAAAAAAATGTTTTATTTGTTTACCATACCTCTCGTTTATTTATATTTTTATTAATTTACCATACCTCTTTTACAAATATGGTATTTGGCCCATAGGATTCACTTAAATAAAACCTCTTTCTTGAGCCTTCATAAATAGAACGAGGGTTATGGACTAAATATAAAAAGAGGTTTTATTTATTTACGATACGTCTAGTTTATTTATATTTTTATTTATTTACCATACCTTTTGAGTAAGTATAAAAAGACGTTTTATTTATTTACCATACCTCCACTTTACTTATATTTTTATTTGTTTACACCCTTACATGTATATAAGGTGACTTATGGAGTAAATATAATTTTTTATTTATTTATTTACCATACCTCTCATTTATTTATATTTTTATTAATTTACCATACCTCTTTTATAAATATGGTATTTGGCCCATAGGATTCACTTAAATAAAACCTATTCTTGAAAATGGGCGAATGGATTCACTTAAATAAAACCTATTCTTGAAAATGGGCGAATGGAAGGTTGTAAGTCCTAATTTCAAGGGCTAAATTTACCTTTTTTACCCTCTCCCTTAAAATAAGGTGGGCTATTTGAGGTGATTTGTAAAAATGTACTATGATACAAAATATTCGTCCACTAAAAATTTAAAACCCCTTAATTTCGCCAAAGGGCGAACATTCGCCCCTAAAATTATCCTTGCTTGGCATACATAAATGTACCCCACATAGTTATAAATGTTGTGTTTTCTCTGTCTTATGGACTAACCAGAATCTGGTTATATCTAGAAAATCAATTTAGCATTGAAATCCTATTTGAACGTGATACGCTCTGAAGTAATTGGTCCATTTTTGGTAATGGATAATTATCTTTTAAAGACAATTTGTTCAGATTCCTAAAGTCAACACACAATCTTATTTCTCCATTTTTCTTCCTAATAAGTACTAGGTTGGCAATAAATTCAGAATATCTTAAGGGAACAATTATTTTTTTATCCAATATTTGTTTTTTAAATTTATTTCTCAATGATTGGAAGAAACACAGGATTTATTATTCTTAATTTCTACTTAAATGGTTTAGCTTCTGGTTTGAGAGGAATTTTATGCTCAATAATGGTTGTGTCATAGGTTTTCAATTCTTCATATGACCATGAAAATACATCTCTATAATGTTTAAAAATATTGATATATTTGTCTTTGCTTTCTTGAGGCAATGCTGCTGAAATTTTAGCATTTTTTAATTTCTTTAGAAGTACCAATATTACAATCATGAACATCTTCTTGTTGTGAATTAAGCAACGAATTTTTTGAAACATTATTATGCTCAAACAATTTTTCAAGGGGAACTAATCCTTTTGGAATATAATTATTTAATAACTAAATGATATCATGATCAACAATTTTCTGTTTTAAATGTGAATCTTGATCATCTTCAGTTGATTTTATTTCATCAATGTGTTCTTCTTCAACATGTAAAGCAGAAAATTCATCTATTGCTTGTAAAAATAAATTTAATTGTTCATCATCTTCAAAAACCTGCCAGTGTTTAAGATTTTCAGGAATGGAAGTTCTGTATTTTACTTCAATTTGATAATGCAATTGTAGAGGACAGACTATTTTGGAAGAAATGGCAAAAATTGGCAAAGCATCAACATGAATATTTTCTTCTCTTGGGATTGATGTGATATTGAAGGTTTGAAAATAATTATCTACACAATCCAAAACTTCATTCCTATAAGTTATAAGCCTAGGATGCTTGGTTTGGCAAAGGTTTCTGATTTGTTTTACAATTAACTTTGAATCACCATATACTGCCAAGTTTTCAACTTTCAGACTCTTAGCTAACTCCAATCCTAAAATTAGGGCTTCATATTCTACCACATTGTTTGTGACTTCAAAATCTAATTTAAAATATTGGGTTATATTTTTCTTATCAGGAGAGATGAGTACAATTCCAGCCCCAACCCCATCTTTGGAAAATGCCCCATCAAAATACATTTTCCAAATGTTAGTGTTTAAAATTTGAGGGGTATTGACAATTTCTTCAATATTGATTTGAGGATTTGGAAGATCATTAGCAGCCAGAGTAAAGCATCCAAAGTCTTGATCAATTGCATAAATTGGATGATTAATTGCTTGATTTTCTTTACAAATTGTATTGATGAATCTTACTTCTCTATATAGTCTTAAATGTTCACCTCCATAGACTGGGATTATAGCATAAGACATGTCCATTTGTAGACTTCCCCCTAACTTGGAACAACAAGATCTTGACAATAACATTCCAAATTTTGGGGGAATATTTGTAACAACAATTTCCAAGACTATACTCTTGACATGGATTTGAGCAAGTGTTACAACTAAATCCTTAATTAATCTAAGGCAAGGTACTTTCTTGGAATCGAAAGTATACAAATCACAATATGGTCTAGTGATTTGTAATTGACATTGATCCATGATTACTTTAGGCATTAGATTATGGGAAGCACCAGAATCTAACATACAATTATATAAAAGGTAATCATGAATTTTCAAGGTGACATAAAAAGGAGGTACACTTTCATCAATCATATATGAACTAGGACCAAAAACAACTTGAGGTTTTTCATCCTGTAAACTAATGACATCCCCCTCTGCATCAACACTTGAAGATTGAATCCATTTAGAGACTTGATGTTTAGACATTGATTTTTGGAGGGTTCATATAAGGGGATTGGAATTTTAACTCTCGCTAACTCTTTTTCAACAATTAAAAAAGTTGGAATATATTTTTCAGAAGTATTTTGTTCTCGTAATTGATTCTGTGGTTGAATTGATGATGTTTGTGTTTCATCTAATTTTACTTGAGGTTCATCAAAGGTAACCTTTTTTACCGGTCTACCAGGTCCTAGTCTTGGTCTTAGGTCATACCTTTTATTTAATTCAGCAACGAGGAATCCAGAAAAAGCGTGATACTTGGAAATTTGAGAATTTTCTTGATTTTGAATCAGAGATTGATCTTGATTGAGTTGAACAATAACATTTTGTGATGATGGATCTTCAAAATAATTGATCTCATTTCTATTGATAGGAACAACTTCATCGGGATCTTGATCACCAATCATTAGGGGAGGTTTGATTTGTTGATTGGGGTTTGGTCTTTGCAAAATTTAAGGTTGAAAAGGTCCTTTGTATTGAACTTGTGGTCTATTTGTAACTTGTTGAGCTACTCTCGGTTGAGTTTCTATTCTTGAGATTTTGTTAGACATATTTCTAAGTAGAGAGGTTATTTCATCAATTTTATGTTCTTCATCTTTAGTTTTTGATGATGAGGTGCTTTCTTCTCTAGCTTTCATTCTCTTTTTAGCCTTTTTTCCTTAGCTTTCAGTTTAGTAGATGTTGATATATTAGCTTAAAATTTGATTGCATTAGTTTGCATGTCTGCTAAATTTTCAGATTTTCTTTCTCGAAGCATTACAACAAAATCATCTTCAAATGCTTTGGAAAACCTAACCTTAGCAATAGTAACTGGAGGTTTACAATTTGGAGGCATCTTGTTATAAATTTTATTGAATCTCTTAATGAAATTAGCTACAGGTTCACTAGGCTTCATTTTCAAGTATTCAAATTATGTTAAGTAGTAAACAACATCGTTTTTAATTCCCTGTTGATTTTTAAAAATGTTGACTAGTTCAGCCCATGAATTAATGGAATTAGCTTGAATTTGTCTGAACCATATTCTAACATTTCCTTCAAGTGATTGAACAAAAATTCTTATGTAGACATCTTCATGCTCAATATTCATGTTATCAACAAAATCTAGGAATGCAGTTAAGTGATCTTCAGCAGATGGCTCTCCCTCTCCATTAAATCTAGGTAAATGTTTTAAATACCCATCAGGAAAAGCATGAAGTTGGGTTGCAAGTGGAAGGACTAAGGTTGCATAAAGTGCTTCCACAATTGGTTGAATACCATATGTTATCACCCCCAGAAACTCTCCTAGGTTGTAGCTCAGAGATACTCGGGAACATTACAAATTCAACTTATTGTTGCAAATGGATGAATGGGAGAGATGATGCTTGTTCAAGCTAGATAACCACTTCTACTATGCTTAACTCCAGACATGAGTGAACACCCCCAGACTACAAGGCTTTAGAACACCAATTACTCATAGTTCAGAGATTGGGTGAATATGGAGAATATTGACCACACTAGCAGATGCACAAGACCTTGTGATGGCCGGTTGCAACCAGTAAGGAGGTATGCAAATCTAATTCCCTAGTGTACAGACATGATAACAGCTCTCTGTCACTAAGTGAAAAAAAACCTGAATAACTCATTCACTGATACATACAAGACTTTAACACAGAGGTAGGATGACAGCTCCTCTAATGCCAAACATCAAGAGTTTAGGAAAAACTGCATATCAGGCACAGCTTGGAACATAATAGAAATGGAAAGCGAGCAACTAACAGCAAAAGAAGATTGTATTAGCTGAAAATGAAGACAAGATGATGCAAGTATCAAAGTAGTTACAGTCTCTAGAAGTTGAACCTTGCATCAAAACAACAACCATCAACCCTGATTACATCTTGTTTTTGGGTATATATAGAGTTTCATTACAGAGGCGCTCGACCATTCTAAGTATGGAGGGGTCATAATTGACCACCAACCGCTTTAACTGCCTGATGGAGTTTCTGGTGTAATTGCTTGCTATAGTTGATGGATGTGACCTTTTCCTGTGCTCTGTTGTTCTCTCGGGCAGGTGGAGTGTCGTGCAGAATGAAATTCCATAACTATTCAATGCCTTCACCTGCTCGGGCCCTATCCTTTTCTTTCTCAGCTATACTATCTGTTGAAGGCGGTGGTTGAGGAGCAAATGCATCGGGTACAGGTAAATAGGTCACCTTCATCCTTTCAGGAGCATGGAATGGTTAAGGAGAGTGGACTGCATGGCGAATGTACAAGCAGGACGGAGGAGGGAAATCAGTCGTCAGATCAAGCGGATAGATGGCAAGGATCGCTCGGCGGGGACTATCGGGAAAACGGGGTGGAATGAACACGGGTCATTGGATCTCAGGTGGCATATCCAATGGTCATCGGGCGGAGGAGACGTGCGGGAGTTAACGGGTAGTGATGGAGGACAGGCGGTAAGTGGTATTTCCTGCACCACCGTTGAGGTTTGGGCGGTAAACGTACAATGGAGAGTGATCCCACTCAGCGCATGACGCGTGGCGGCAGGGAAAGGATGAAAACCGCCCTCTATCGCACGTTAACGTGCCACTACGTTGTGGTCGCGGGGAAAGTGGATGTCGTCCGATCGCGTCGGAGATGATCGGATGACAGGGTTTAAATCACCGGATTTCGTCGGATGTGATAGGGAAACGTTGGATCGAGGTGCGACAATCGACAACTGTGATGGCGAGTGGATAGTTTGTGGAGGCGCATAGTCATATGGGTGTGGGTTTTATGGGGTTTTGGGATTTTAATGCTCGGGGCTTAAAGAAAGAGTTTTATGTGATTTTTTTTAACAAAAGCAAGGGTAAAGGAGATGAAAAGGGGAATGAGCGAGGTAATGGAGAAAGGTGAGGATAACCACTTCAGGCCTTTTTTGGGCATGACTAAGGGCCAAGTTGGCCTCCAGCTTTAGAAAATCCTGATTATACAACAGAGCTAACACTGGCTCCTTCTAGGGATGAGATACTCCCTGTGAGGTCTCAAGAATTGCAGATCATTGCCTTTCCTGTGAAAACCAAATTAGCGAAATTTCCTAGTGTTCCATTGTGCATGGAGTCTAATTGAGATTACACTAAAAACTAATAAAATAACATTTTACGAACTTAAGGCAAGAAAACCTTAAGCAACATAAACTTTTAGAAAACGCCCATTAACTAGGCCATCAAAAATTGTATTCCCTTCCACACTTTACAGTATAAAAGTATTGTTTCCTTGGATATGAGAAATGATAAAAGGCCCTGCCCAAAAAGCATCAAACTTCCCATGGTTGCCTTTCTTCTCTTTTAGTGCGTCCCAATTCAAACCAAATCTCCAACCTGAAAATTATCTGTCTTTGCCCTCCTGTCAAAAGCTTCCTTAATCTTCTTTTGATGTGCTGCTGACCTTTCAACCAGCTGTTCTCTAATTTGATGTACCTCTGCTAAATTAGAGATCCTTTTTGCCATGTCCTCTTCCTCATTCTGCTCTTCTTGCAAAAACTTTGCCATAGGGATAATCAATTGTATTGGGAATACAACTTCAGGGCCATATACCAACTTGAATGGAGAATTCCCTGTGGATTTCTTGGTGGTTACTCTGTCAGCCCACAACACATATTTGAGCTTAGAATCCCAATTCTTCTTGTTGTCTTCCAACAGCTTCTTCATTATCCTTATCAGGCTCTTGTTGGAGGATTTTGCTAGACCATTGCCTTGAGGGTAATATGAGGTGGAATGAACTAGCTTAATGCCCATTGAGTCACACATGTCCACCAATTCTCTTGCCCTAAAGGCTGCTGCATTGTCTATGATCAATTTATGTGGACAACCAAATCTGGTGAAGATATTCTCTGTCAAGAACCTCATGACCACATTATGATCAACCTTTTTGGTAGGGATGGCCTCAATCCATTTAGTGAAGTAATCTGTGGCTACTAATATCCATCTGTGCTGGCCACTAGAATGTGGATTGATTTCTCCGATGAAATCCAAGCCCCACTGCTGAAAAGGGCCACTAGCATGTATGGGTTTTAAGGGCAGGGACTTCAATTGCTGCTTCCCTTCAAATATTTGGCACCTATCACATGATTTAACAAATGAAAAGACATCAGCAAACAAGGTGGGCCAAAAGTACCCAGCTCTGAGGATTTTGTGAGCTGTAGTTTTCCAATAATGATGCCCTCCACACAGGCTGGAATGAAACTGCTGCATGACTTCAATGGATTGTTCTTTGTCCAGACACCTCAAAAGAACTCCAGAAGGGTCCCTCCAGTAGAGCAGGTTTTCATGAATGCAATATTTGGCTGCCCTAAGCTTAATAGTTCTGGCTTGGCTTGAACTAAGGCCTGGAGGAATTTCTAGCTTCAGCAAAAATTGAGCTATTGCAGAGTACCAATCACAAGAAGCTAAATTTTCTGCCAATGACTGATTTTTCCCTGGTTCAGCTGTTTCTTCTTCTGTCTGACCATTCTCTGAAATCGTGCTCATGAGATTTATGTCCAGCGTTCTGCAATTTTCTTCTGCCATCAGTCTGGCAAGGCCCTGACCTCTGACCAGTTTGGTGGGCTTCAATTCTATGTTAAATTCAATAAGCTTTGCAATCCATTTAGCCCTTCTTCCATCAGCATCAGGCTGCGTTAGAACATCTTTTATTGAAGCAGAGGGTACATATGCAATTATCTTGGAATGCAGAATGTAAATTCTGAAAGCTTTCAAAGACTTGATAAGAGCATATGCCTGTTTTTCAATGATATCATACTTCAGCTCAACATCCCTTAATGTTTTGCTGAAAAAAGCCACTGGATGCTCTGAGCCTTCTTCATCTGCTTGCAATAAAACTGCTGCAAGGGTGTCTTTAGAGGCAAATGAAAATATATGGAACTCCTTGCTGTAATCTGGACTTCTTAAAGTGGGAGCTTCCATAATAGCTTTCTTAATGGACTCAAAGGATCTTCTTGCTGCATCAGTCCATTTGATCTCCGACCCCTTTCTCAACATGGAGGTAATGTGCTTTACAAGTTCTGCAAAATTTGGGATAAACCTCCTTACAAAATTTATCTTGCCCAGAAAGGACTAGATATCTTTCTTTGATCTTGGGACAGACAAGGTCTGTATTTCTCTTACTCTTTCTAGGTCAATTCAGACACCTGTAACAGAAACAACATGTCCTAACAACTTGCCCTCTTCTAAAGCAAACTGTGACCTTTTAGGATTGACTGAAATCCCAAACCTTCTGCACTTCAGGAACACTTTCTTCAAATGTTGTAAATGGTCTTGATGGCTACTGGAATACACTGTTATATCGTCTAGGTAGATAAGGACAAACTTATCCTTCTCTCCCACAAATGCTATATCCATAGCTCTCTGAAAGGTGGCTCCAACATTCATCAACCCAAAAGGCATCTTGGAATACATAAAAGTGCCCCAAGGAGTGGTGAATGCAGTCTTCTCTTGGTCATCTGGATGTACAACAACCTGATTATACCCTAAAAATCCATCCAAGAAACACATCACTTTGGCTCCTGAGACTTTCTGTAGCAAATGCTCCATCTTGGGTAGAGGATAATTGTCTTTTTTAGAACATTTGTTCAAGTTTCTGAAATCAACGCAGAGCCTGATTTCTCCACTTTTCTTCCTCACCACTACCAAATTGGCTACCCATTTTGAATATCTGAGAGGGACTATGATTTTGGAAGCCAGTAACTTCTTGATTTCTTTTTCAATTAGAGGAAGGAGCAAAGGATTTATTGGTCTTAGCTTCTGCTTAAAAGGGATGGTGTTTTTCTCTAAAGGAATTTTATGTTGGATGATTATTTTGTCATATATTTTCAGGTCACTATATTCCTAGGCAAAAACATCAGCAAATTGCTTCATTAAATTGCAGTATTCAGCACTTTGGGCAGCAGATAGATGAGTGGACAGATTTATGTATCTGGGCTGATGTCGACTCCCTATATTATGCCTATAGACTGCAGATTGATCTTCTTTTCGAGCAGCTTTATAAGGCATGTCATTCTGATCAAACAACTTTTCTAATGGAACCAGACCCTTAGGTATATGATTGCTGGGCAATTGGACAATGCTATCTTTACAAATTCTGTTTCTAAGCTAGGATTGGGGATTTTCTTCCAAGGCTCCATTTTCTTGGTCAATTTGCATTTCAGAGAATTCATCAATGACTTGCAGGAACCTATTTATTTCATCATCATCTTCAAAAACTTTCCAATGTTGGACAATATCAGGCAAGGATGGTCTGTGTTATTGGGAAATCTAGTGTCTATGTAGAGCTGCTAGTCCCACTAAGACGGGTAGCTATCTTAGAAACAAACAGATTAAAGTTACTTTCATTTTCCTTTATGAGAAGTAGATAGGAGAGGATCAAAGAATACCAACCTCGATCTTTCGCTCGGTTCTTTGCTTGTTCCTTCTCCTCACCGACAGGTCTTTGCCGCTTCTCCCTTGACCACTCCACTTCAAAGAGTACCTGTAAAGTCAAAGCAGCATAATACCTTCAAAGTGCAGAGATCTACAATCATAAGCAATATAGGACCAGATATATATTGACCACACAAATGCATATACTATCAGACATACAAGAATGTGGAGGAAAACTTGAATAGCTTTATTGATGTAAATATTAGAAGAGAGGATTACAACCCATTGATCTGACCCAGTGTCATCCTCCCAGCATGAAAGCCCTTCTTCACCTCTTGAAAAGCTTAGATCACCCAACACTATGATATTCCACTAGGAAACCAACAGTACTTCCTTACAAGATACAACATTCCAGCCTCTGGATCTCTAGGATGAGGGATCCATATATAGATGATTGCAGGGAGGTGAGTCAGCTTCTGGGATTTTGATTAGTGTCTTCTCTCTGATAGTTCTTGATTCCACTTAGAGATTGATGATCTCTTACTCATCCCTGGGCAAATTCAGAGAGGCAAGTGTCACAGGAGAAGTTTATGGAAGATTCCATGATCATCCACCTCACAAACTGTCTCTTCCATTTGTCCATTCTCGCCCATCGCACCCTACAGAAGGGCTTTCCAGTATGCATCGCACCTTTTACACTGGGCAGGTGAGATGCATCACACCCTTACCACTGAGCAACCTGTATGGTCCAGTTTTGACCAGTTCTGAGCATTTTTCTGTGGAGAAATTCTGGGAGATGATGTAATCAGCTGACCTTGTTCCTTTAGGGCATGAAACAACACTTTTAGGGACTCAGAAGCCCTTGGTTTATGGACATATATGATTGGGGTTACAGTACCCAAAAATGTCTATAACAGTTGCCCCCTAAAGCATGAGGTCATTAATCTTTTTATGTCGGGTGAAATGCTTTATCATGAGGATCCGAGGTTTTTCAAACTGGAAGGCGACCTGTATTAAGATACAATACAATACAAGACATTATCTTCATAACATTTTCATGATCTAGCTAAGGCGGGCATTCCCATGCTCAGCTTTATAAATTCATTTTCATGTACATAGGACAGACAACCATCTGTGTGGTAGACTGATGATTCTGATAGAGCCATCATCCTTTGATTCAGATGATCATCTGTGCAACAATGATGTACATTTGATGTCTTTATTTTCCTTAATATATCACAACCCGGATGAATGAAACTAGATCCGGGGTCTTCAAACTTGTCCAATCTTCGCCCGAAGTACAAGTCGATCCATTTGAAAAATTTTCTGGAGTCAAACATGGAAAGACATCGCCTGATTACCAACCAATGATGTAAGATGTTAATAGGCGCGAGAGGAATCACCGATAATGATGATGACCCTCAAGGTACGACAGTACAATTCGTGTGGTGTGAAAATGGGACTTGGTGTCAAACACCACGCAAAATCTCTCGGTCGAAGGCCATTGATGTAAACCTGTTGCCGAAAGTGAGAAACTTGCCATTGAGGCATGCAAGCTTCAAAGTGCTAAAAGGGTTGTTCCTAGGTCAACTTCTTGGATAAAGAGCTGATGTCGACAAGAAGTGACCCGTCGTAGGAGGGCCTTAATGAATCCCACATCTATGACACAGAATGAAGCAAATGACTTTTGGAGGTGAAAATGATCTGATGATACAGGGTTCAGGGTGGCGGTCATGAAAGAATGAAGCATTAAGGTATTGCAGTGGATGGGACACAAGATGGGTTGGTGAATTCTCTGATCGACTTCTCTTGAACATATCGGCGACAATGAAATGGATTGGTAGCATTAACTCCAAATATGGATGTTACGATGGACCAATGGTAATATGACCGGTGAACAGAATAACCCAACCCGACTTAATCATGGTGATGGAGTGAAAGTGTCATGTTCAAGAGCGACTTGCTACCAATAAATTTTCTTCAAGTTTTCTTCCCAAATTTTCCCCAATCATTGCTGACCAGTAGCTCTTTATTTTTATCAAGCTTGAGGAGGATAACATATGCTTGTTCTATAATTTTCCCTTCGGGCAAACCCGTCGCTATGTTTTAACGAGCCTAGCGACAGTGAAACTCGTTCTTGTATGCATGGACAAGTTTGTCGCTATTGGTTTTAACGAGTTTAACGACAAAGACAACTCGGTCCTTTTTCAATTTTAGAGAGTCTGAAAAGGGACGAAAAGGAAACTCAAGTGATCCTTTTTTGTCATGTAATCCCTTAAGTCCGAAAAAGTATAAAATAATACGAAAGGGATGAATTTCCAATATTTTTAACGAGTCGAACAAGACAAGCACTCGATCTTTTTGTGTAATAATCCCTCAGGTCCAAAAAGATTAAAATCTAGAGGAGGGATAGCACTCCCGGTGGCTTTAACAAGCTGGAGAGGCCAACTGCTCGACAATCTTTTCATATTTTATGAGTCAAACGAAAAGAGCTTAACAGAGACTCGCCTCTTGAGGAACGAGTGATATTTCTAGGTAGCAGCTGATTCCAGGTAAGGTTTGGAATTTTCCAATCACGACAGTGTCACAAGGATGGCTAACAAAATCACTCTTCGCAGCTGTTCCTCAAAATGGGTAAACAATCAAATGGAGGCGAATGATCGGCTAAAACAGAGTGGAGGTGATGGTAAGAACACGACCAAGGCTCAAAAAGCTTATGATAATGCGTTTGCAATGGTTATTTACCAGAGGTTGGTTCATTTTTTAATGAGCTTAAACTCTTGGGGAACGTTTTCTCATTGCTTAGGTTTAATTTTTAACAAGCTTGAACTTTGTGTAAAACTGCTCGTGTCAGGTTTATTTTTTAACGAGCTTTAACCCTGTAGTAACACTTCTCATGATAAGTTTGCATGCCCCCAGCATAATAATGCAAATCGAGGTGCATGCCACCCAAGCTTCATTGCATTCGACACGGTGGTTGGAATGAAGGTTTACCTCCGAGATCTTTGAAAGACTCGACTTGGAAAGGGATTTGTTTCATTTTTTAATGAGGTTGACACAGTAAAAGAACTATCCTTATGACTCCTTGTTTCATTTTTTAACGAGGTCAACATGAGATAAGAACCGTTCTCAAAATCCACCGTATTTACAATATTTTATAGAAAATCAAAAACTGAAGGATGATTAAGGTCGTTGGAATAATCTTCGTGGTAATTCGGAAGATGGGAACAATGGTGGTAATCTTCCCATGGTGCCTCTCCTATCATCTTTGATTGAATGATTCCTTCGTCTGTAGAATGTACATGCGACCAAGGATCTGAAGAAGTGCCATATTCCTTAGACCTATCTATCTAAACACTCGATCAGCATTGATTTGGGTTTGCCCCCCAGGCCAAGAAAATTGATTGCTACAATATTTCTATTAGGGCGATGATCCATGCTAACAAAATGTTCAGGAATCTTCTGAATCTAGAAGATATCATGTTGCAGGTTCCCACCATGGCCACTTCCGCCAGATTGTTTGGAGGTGGTAGGGAAAAAGTCCCCATCAATGCAGGGTCTTTTAGTAGGCCTACTCCGATACTTTGAAGCGAATGAGGGCTTCCGTGGATCATCGGGATGCTTCCCGTAACTTGTGAACTGCTGGGGAGAAATGTTTGTTGGTCGACAATTGTAATTCCTTCTTGAAAAGGAAATGCAATCTTTATAAATTATGTTGACACAACTGCAGCCATAGCATAAATCCAGGGCCTTCCCAATAAGATGTTGTAATCGAGGTTTCCATCGATAACCTCAACATCAATTTCTACTATTTTTCCCCCCAATTCGACTTGCAAGTTACTTAAAATCTTGTATGGGGTGTATGTTCGTCCATCAAATGCTTTTAATGTTTTCGACAATCGCGACAAGGGTGGAGATCCTAAATTTTTCCAGCAACTCATCGACATAATACATGTAGATGCCCCCTCATCAATAATTGTTCGATGAACAATTTTGTTGAGGGCTTTCACTTGAATAAGGAAAGCTAGTTGAACTGGTAACTAAGGGTCATATCCTTTATGATTAAAGGACACAAGATTGGAATCCGTTGGGTCAATCCCACCTATCGCTGATAATAAAGCCTGCTTTTGGGAGGGGCAATTTTGCAGTACCTCAAGTGTCGACATAGCGGACAGCGATTGGGCCAAGTCCTCTACTATATTATAATGTTGTGCTCCTCTGGCACGAGGATTAAATGTCGATTTGTGTACTACTCCCTTCGACGGATTTATCGTTAGTTCAGGAATGATGGGTGGCACAACTCCGGTCGAAGTTGTTGTTGAATTACTGGGTTGATCATTAGCCTTGTTTTCCGACAGCTGTGGATTCTCGTAATCTTTATTCCTTGTCGATATCAAAGCATCATTTTGTTGCTTCGAAACAGACAACATTAGCACTTGGGACGAGGAAGCATTGTCACTAGCAACTAGATTTGTTCCTGGATTCGGAAACGGATCAGTCAATACCACTGAGGTTTTTGAATTCTTAAAGAATTTTCTAAGCTCGGCTTTATGTGGACAATCTTTCGTCCAATGATCTTCATCACATATGAAGCATGGATGACTTGGTTTCCTATCTCCAAGAAACCAAGATAGGAAACCAAGTGACAAAGGCAGAAGATTTTTCAAGAGACGACTCTTCCTATTTTTTCTTCTTCCCTTTGTTTTTCTTCTTGCCCCCTGGTTGCCTTGGTTCTTTGCCTTTGTCAGTCGACATGACATTTACCTCTGAGGTGAGAAGTTCCTCATTTGAATTTTGACTTGAAACTGTACGAGCCTTCTTTGATGTAGCTTTTACGGTTTTCATGCTAGTCACACCTATCACACCATCGCCGGCATGAGAGTCTTTGCTTGATTTAGGAGGGGGAGGAACGGAGAATTCCGGTCTAGGAGCATCAGGGATTTTATTGTAGAGCGTGCCAGGCTGACTATATATCAAGTCTAGATATTGTGCACGAGCAATGACTTGCTCTTCAATGACGACTCCTCCCTTTGCCACATCTTTCGTAATAGAAGGTAATAATGGCTTAATAAACCATTCAGCTAGCAGCTGATCAGGAACATATGTTTTTACCATTCTACGACGACGTCGCCACTCATGAATATGATCATATATGTGAGTGGCCATTGTCTGTTTGAAATTGGTAAGAAGCTCTGTTCCTATTTCGTACCTTATGGGTAACTGAAAATGGGTTAAAAAGGTTGTGGCTAGGGTGCTGAAGTTATCGAATGAAGCTCTAGGCAATTCAATATACCATTTTGCTGCCGGACCAGTTAACGTTCGCTGAAAAAGGCAAAGCCTAATCGAATCATCATTTAGAGTGTTAGATGAACACCACAGATGAAAGGTCATCACATGATTCGACGGGTCTTCACCCGGATTTCCATTAAATTTAGGAATATCCGACGGAAGTTTATGTGGAATCGCTGGCCACCAAGGGGCGTAAGCAATTGGATCGTTTGTTAGCCGATTTAGATCTGGTAACTCTAAAGTTGCCATGAAGGGCAACTGTTGATTCAGGTTCGGCGAAGCATACCCAGGATAAGATGGGATTGCCTGAGCAGTGGGTCTTTGCATACCAGCATAGTGCATTTGATGCTGATAACTTTGGTAAGGTTGATGGGCATAACCACTATGAAATGGTTGATGTTGACCATTTTGAATATATGACTGCCCATTACTTGCAAAGATTTGGTGCTCAGATCCTTGGTAAACTTGTTGGAATTGCGGTTGTTGATATTGCACCAGCCATGGTTGTGAAACCATTTTCTGTTGTCCAATACTGGCTGTTTGACTAAGATGAGAGGTGATAGTACCCGTTTGAGCCTGGGTCACTCCAGTTAAGGAGCCACTAATCGACAATTGTGGTGGTGTCGTAGAGACAAGAGGTTGTTGTATTATGACCTGAGAAGCTTGAGGTTGGGATACAATAGGCAACGCTTGTACTTGCGACACAGTCACAATAGCCGGCGTAGTGGGGATATTTGACACAGGTAGACTTTGTTGCATTGAGTATACAACTCTTGGTTGTTGAGGCAATATCGGCACCCAACCACTAGATGTAATTCTAGCATAACCTGAATTCTGTTGAGAACTCTCGTATGTTTGTTCTCCTAGAGGAGACAATGAAAGGGTATATTGCCCCCCATACGGTGGTAATCCAGTGCTCAAAGGAATGACTTTCCTTTGAGGACCAGAATGCCCAAATTGACACTTCGAAGGATCAATTTGCTGAGACTCAACATAAGAGATTCCAGATATTATTCTGGACGAACAAACGGGAACAGACCATACTGTCGAAATAGCCCCTGGATGGATTCCATCCAGCGATTGAGAGCTAGTTGGGACAGACGGTATGCCGGCGAACATTGTTGGAGTAACAATAGGAAGTTCTGCCACTGCTATGTCAGATGACACAGTCCTAGATGTTGACAGTTGTTTAGACATATCTAGTCTATCCAAAAGATTTCCTAGCGATTCTACAGGAACTTCCGATGACGAGAGACTAATTTCTGACGAAGAAGGATATAGGGTGATCCCAACTCCAAAATGCAATGGAGTACTAGATGGAGGATCCTCCACAGTCTCTTCTATAGCAATCAATCCAAGTGGAAGAGGTAGACTGTCAGGTCCGTAAAATATTTCCGGTGCCGAAGAAGGTATAGATTTTGCAGCGACAGATGTTTGGGGAATAACACCTTCCAAATCAGCTGTAGATGGAGCCGGTTCAGGAATAGAAGTGTTTACCGTCACACTAGGATCAATTCTGTTGTCCTCTTGTGGTTGCGGAACTTCTTCTGTAGAGGTAGGGATACCAGAAATGTTTGGAGTAACCGGAGTCTCTGAGGATGTCGGAACACTTGTTCCAACCAAACCTGGGGACTTTGATCCGGTTAAACGAGTTCGCTTTGTCCAGAATAGTTTTTTTTTTTTTTTTTTTTTTTTCCGGAGACAAAGACGGTTGACTTGTAAGTCTTCGCTAACGATGGGGTTTCGATTGAATTTCCTCCACGATTGCAGATTACTTGATCAACTAAAAATAAAGGGGAAAATGATTCCGAATCAAATGAAGTTTAGACGCTTTGACACAACTTGCTTTTTCAATTTTTAAGAGTTGAGAAAAAACAAAAGATGACTTTAGTTGCCTTCGATTTTTAATGAGCCTGAAGTGACAAGTGCTTAGATGGACCATTTCCTTTAAGGAGTTTGAAAAGGAATGAAAGAGACTACTCTGGAAATCTAGACAGAGGGATTACCAAACCAATCGCAAAACTGCAGAATACTTTTTATGGTACGGCAGTCAATCTTCCCAAATGCTATGTTCAGTGCATTGCAATCGATAGGGTGGCAGACACGGCTTCCTATGGATAAAGGATATAGCCTATTGTGGTCTCCCAATATATACTCGACGGTACGTGGGAGCACAGACTGGCACTTGTCGTCTCAAAGAGGAGGAATCACCCAACCAACAATGAAAGCGATAATTACTAGGCTTTACGACGCCAGAATACGTCTCTAGCCTAGACTTATAAATGTTGTGCGTTAGATTCCAAAGCGTTTTTATGTTCATTGAATTTATTTTACAGTTGATATTTCTTAAGAAATTTGCCTTTCAGGTTCACTGCATGATGTAGATATATAATTCCTAAAATGCAATCTAAGATGATAAACAATCATTTAATCTTCTCTTTGCAATGAAAATCGTAGCTACTAAAGAAAGAGAGATGACATTCTTTCAACATAGAGCAAAGAGCACACACTAGATGCACTGTCCTAAATCAAACCAACAAGAAGTATAAATGCAAATGCACATGCATGTATTTGTTTTCCGCTTTCTTAATGTGTAAATGACATAAAGAATGCCGAGTACAAATCTGAATTATCTTTTCAAAGCAACAGTACTAACAAATTTCTCTTCAAAAACGAAAGGAAGATAATGACGACACTATGCGACTTTGAATTGAAAACTGATTTTGACACTTGAAAAAACTACTAATTCAAATCACATACAAGAGTAACTGTATAATTGACCATCAAGAACGATAGGATTCTTTTCTTTGACTGAAAACGACACTTGTTGTTTGGTCAATTTAGTGTGTCCTAAATTGCTACATTAATTATCAATCCGGGAGTCGTAAACTGATGAAGTGTGGCACGCTATATGTGCAAGACAACCTCTTTATTATATTTTGTCGTTTTTCAATTTTTATTTTGTTTTGGGGGTTTTTATCTTCATTTATCTCCTAATGTGAATGGAAATCCTATTCCTGAGTCTTTAGAAGGCAAGCATGGATATGGATTTTAGGCAATTATGTCCTCTATAATGGTTTCCAACACTTAACACTTCAGAAGATCTTAGAGTATACTAGTGATGACAGTAATACTTGAACAAGAATGAAAAATGTGCTGCTATTTAAAACAAGTAAATGATGAACTATTGATCATGAAACTATTATCTCTGCTGTTGTCTAAATACAGGAAAATGATTTAAGCTACTGAACTGAAAGAAATAAAAAATTGCAAAAAAAGTAAAACTAAAATCAAATTACATCATTCATAATCTGATTTCTCGCTTGTTAGTCTAGCTATGGCTTTCGAAGATAATCGTCAATGACATGAGCAATCTGATATCTAATTGCAAAAAAGTAAAACTAAAATCAAATCGCAACATTCATAATCCCATTCCTCGCTAGTTAGTCTAGCTATGGCTTTCGGAGATAATCATCAATGACATGAGAAATCTGATATCTAATTGCAGAAAAGTAAAACTAGAATCAAATCACAGCATTCATAATCCGATTCCTCGCCAGTTAGTCTAGCTATGGCTTTCAGAGGTAATCGTCAATGATATGAGTAAGTTTATTTCTAAACTAACTAACAAAGCAAATGAACAAGACTGAAATCAACAAAACAGAATTGGAATTAAAAAAAACTAAGAAAAACAAAGTCAACAGAGAATTAATCCCATGTCATTAGTCATTGCGAAAATTATATGTAGATGCCCTGGCTGCCTACTCTATCTTGAAACATACATACACTGATCAGCGTCATACAAATCTTGTAAAATCATGAACATAAGTGAAATGTTAGTACCATAACAATTGAAATACACAGGTGGATAACTATGGAATATATGCAATGGAAATAAGGAAACAATGCATGAAACTTTACAGCAACAATGAAAACGAAACCTCAGCGTACAGGGGCCCTCTGCACAGCCTCGGTCAACAGGCTATCAATCCAAAATTATGTTCACGCAATCATGTAGAAACAGAGTCTTCTCATATATTTCAAAACACAGTTACAACAATAAGACTAGTGTCACGACACAGTGAACTTTGAACAGCAAAATTACATTCAAAAAGACTAACTCTATGCATATAGAAACATGTTATTTATAACAAAGGTTACATAACTGTTTTCTTGTAAAACTACGTGAACAAGAGACATGTAAAAGACAACGTCCATGGATTTAGCATAATGGTTGCCGAGACTATTGAATTTATCAACTGTGGCTATTGGATTTGCATCGTGGGGCAGTCTACAGGTGGCAACATGACCCCAAAGATTTAGGAATGGCCACGCATCCTTCAGAATCCTTCACGTGTTTGAAAACAGAGTCCGGCTGCCGTAGGACTCTTACGTTGGACCACCGTTTGACCACCATTGACCACAGCTTCCCTTGATGAATCCAGCTGAACCAATAGGACTTGATCCATGTCCAGGTCATTTCTAACTTGCCCATGTGGCTTGTTTTTCTTGATGACACCTGCAACCTAGAGTTCAACAAAAATAGCTACGGAAAGTTGAATCAGCTGCGGAAAGTGACTGGATTCCGCAGCTAATGAGCAAAATCTAGTTCAAACAGCAAACACAAAAACATAGTCAGAAAACCACTTAAATGCTCTTTTAGAATCAATATGCAATGATCTCTGATAGCTTATGGAGTGTTGGTGAGGGGAAAAAGTCTGGGAAAATGTGTAGGAGATGTGTAATTTCAAAGCTCTACACTTGCGACACTTCCAAATCAAAAGACGACAGTTTGATAAAGCTACTTTTTGTAAGAGAGAACTGTAAATGGCACACAATACATAAAAACATTCACAATTCTTTGTACTATGGAGGTCGAATCATGCAAAGGAAGGGAGTTTCCACAGTGGTATATTGGTCACAGATAGCAAAACTCCTGAATAAAGCTGAAGAGAGTGAACAAAGAAACCAAAATCTGGAAGCAGAAGAGGTCTTATCTGATTAGCACACTTGCAACACAAGGAAAGTGTGATGCAGTGCACCTACTGCACACGGGAGGTGTGATGTATCCAGATTCCCAAGAGGAGAAAGTGCGATGGTCCAGGGACGAGACTTCAACTTGGTTCTTGGTCACAGTTTGCAACTTAGTTCAGGGATTTAGGCCGAGCAAATGATAGTCAGTAAATAGAAATCACAGGGTCTGATCTAATGGGTTACTAGAGCCATCATTAGGGCAATTAGGATGCTTGCAAATCGATTGTTCAGTTTATAAACAAAACCCAGAGATAGACTGAAGCGGCATTGATCTACTTTGCACTTGCATAGCAAATGTAGTTCGAAGGCTAGCTGGCTTAACTTCAGGCTCCATCTATATGTTTATAAAGCAAACAAGTATAAACAAGCAAACAAGCTATTCACTCTCCAGTGGAGTCGCCATTTTGTTGTCGGGAAATCTAGTGTCTATGCAGAGCTACTAGTCCCACTAAGACGGGTAGCTATCTTAGAAACAAACAGATTAAAATTACTTTCGTTTTCCTTTATGAGAAGTAGATAGGAGAGGATCAAAGAATACCAACCTTGATCTTTCATTCAGTTCTTTGCTTGTTCCTTCTCCTCACTGACAGGTCTTTTCCGCTTCTCCCTTGACCACTCCGCTTCAAAGAGTACCTGTAAAGTCAAAGCAACATAATACCTTCAAAGTGCAGAGATCTACAATCATAAGCAATATAGGACCAGATATATATTGACCACACAAATGCATATACTATTAGACATACAAGAATGTGGAGGAAAACTTGAATAGCTTTATTGATGTAAAGATTAGAAGAGAGGATTACAACCCATTGATCTGACCCAGCATCATCCTCCCAGCATGAAAGCCCTTCTTCACCTCATGAAAAGCTTAGATCACCCAACACTATGATATTCCACCAGGAAACCAACAACACTTCCTTACAAGATACAAAATTCCAGCCTCTGGATCTCTGGGATGAGGGATCCATATATAGATGATTGCAGGGAGGCAAGTAAGCTTCTGGGATCTTTATTAGTGTCTTCTCTCTGATAGTTCTTGATTCCACTTAGAGATCGATGATCTCTTACTCATCCCTGGGCCAATTCAGAGAGGCAAGTGTCACAGGAGAATTTTCTAGAAGATTCCATGATCATCCACCTTGCAAACTGTCTCTGCCATTTGTCCATTCTCGCCCATCGCACCCTACAGAAAGGCTTTCCAGTATGCATCGCACCTTTTACACTGGGCAGGTGAGATGCATCACACCCTTACCACTGAGCAACCTGTATGGTCCAGTTTTGACCAGTTCTGAGCAGTTTTCTGTGGAGAACTTCTGGGAGATGATGTAATCAGCTAATCTTGTTCCTTTAGGGCATGAAACAACACTTTTAGGGACTTAAAAGCCCTTGATTTATGTACATATATGATTGGGGTTGCAGTGCCCAAAAATGTCTATAACAGTCTGTATTTCATTTGAACTTCATAAACTAGTCTGGGAGGCATGGGAGGGATAAACATGCTAGCAGACATAGCAAGGGAATCATCAAGCTAATTTCTGACTCTAGGGATATATGAGATACAAAAATTATCAAAATAATCTTTGAGTCTCCATACCTCATCTCTATACGCTTTCAGCCTTGGGTGCTTTGCTAGAAACGTTCTGTTCACTTGCTGAATGATGAGATCAGCATCTCCAAACACCTTTATGTTCCTGATTCCTCTGTCTTTAGCTACATTAAGGCCCAATATCAGAGCCTCATACTCTACTATATTGCTGGTAACATGAAAGGCCAGCTTAAAAGATAGATGTGTGCTTTCTTGTTCTGGAGATATCAGGACCACCCCTGCTCCTACGGTCTCCCTAGAACATGCTCCATCAAAGAACATCTCCCAAACCAGACTTCCTTGCTATCCCTCAGCCTGGACTATTGGTTTCTTGATCTGCATTGAGGCCTTCTGGGATTCTTCAATTTGGAGGATACATGCTCCAAAATTAGTGCCCACAGCATAAATGGGATGATTAGATGGGTTCTTCTCATCACTGATGATGTAGGCCAGCTGTGCTTCTTTGTACAGTCTCCTGCTTTCCCCTCCAAAGACTGGGATAGTGGCATAAGATAAGTCATTCTGTAGTGTCCCACCTAGTCTCTTGATCCACCCTCTGGACAACAGCATGCCAAACTTGGGAGGGACATTTGCTACCACAATATCCATAATCATGCTCTTCATGGGCAACTGAGTTAGGGTAATGGCCAGGTCTTTGATTAATCCTAGGCATTTTACCTTTCTTGAATCAAAGGAGAATAAGTCATGATGTGGTCTAGTGATATTAAGGCCTAACTCTTCCATGACAGCTTTAGGCATCAAATTGAGGCTGGCCCCTGTGTCTAGCAGGCAATTGTGGAGGATTTTGTCATGAATGGTCAAGGAGACATAAAACTATGGGGAGTTATTATTAACAAGTTCGATCATTGGGCTAAGTACAACTATAGGCTTATCATCTTACAAATTGACGTAGTCAGTGGGGGTTTGTGAGGCTTTCAGCTCAAGGGCATCAAGGATAGGCTTTCTAAAAACTTCACTCTTTGCTAGTTCTATCAGAGGTACATATATTTTTAACTTCTGGACTTCTGACTCAAAACTGAAAGGGGAAGGGGACTTATCAGGACCTCTTACCTCTTGAGCTGGTGCTTTGAGGATGACTGGATCAACTGCTGGTCTTTTCTATCTGATATTCTGTTGCTCTGTTGGGACAACAACTCTTTGGGCAGGGTTCTCCTTGACATTGTTTGCTTTTGACCTCAGATTATATCTTTGCTACTCATCAGTCTACAGAATAGCCTCTCTGTCCCACTCTTGACTGGCTTGGTCATGTAGTAATGATTCTTCATATGCAGTCAATGTCAAAAAGGCAGCGCTGCCTTTATCTTCCATGCAGTGAATCTCATCGTCTTCTTCAAACTGCTCCTCCTCCATGACTACATTTTGGAAAGGAGATTTAACCTTTTGTTCTTCATTTGTCTCTTTACCCCTCGGAATGATTTGCACTTGTTCATTTGCTCTTCTGAATGGATTTGGATTTCTTGGAGCAAATGTGTTTGGAAGCCTTGCTTTTCCAGAGCTCTGCTCAACTTTCAGGTTAGATATCTCAGCAGCCAATGACTATCATTTTGGTCATCTTATATAATTTGGGTTCTAAAGATGAAGTAGAGGAAGAATAAGCCTCACCTCTCTACCTCCTTCTATCAGCATGACTTTTGAGCTTTTCTGCAGCCATGATATTAGATTCTACCTCTAGGGCTGCATCCTGCATTTCAGCTAGAGTGGCACACCTTCTTTCTCTCAAAAGTAGGCAGAAATCAGAGTCAAAAGCACTAGCATAAGTGAGTTTGGCAGAGGTGGGGGTAGGCTTTACTTCAGCTAGTATCTTACTATACATACGGTTAAATCTTTTATTAAAATCAGGCAATGATTTCCCATTCTCCCTCTTTAGGTTTCCAAACTTTGTATGGTAATAGGTTTCCAAAATTTGTATGGTAATAGAGCAGATCTTTCCTATCCCCCCATTGCTTTAGGAATGCATCATCCAATGCTTTAGTGTCTGCTATGGACCTATGGGGCAATTCTTTGAACCACTTTCTAGCCTCACCATCAAGGCTCTGGACAAACACTCTCATCCACACATCATCTTCACTGATATCTAGGTTATCAGCATAGCTATAAAAGGACTCAAGGTGTTCTTTAGTTGTTACTCCCTCTGTACCAGTGAACTTGGGCATATATTTCTGATATTCTCCTACAGGCATGGAATTCAAAGGAACATGCAAGACCAGGGGTCCATACCTAGCAGCTATGATTCTTTCCATCTTTGTGGGAGCTTGCTGACCTGCCATGACTAGGATAGGTGGAAGGATACTAGTAGATTGAATGGTAGGAAGTAATGAAATAGATGACAGAGGCAAAGGAGTATGATGGACTATATGGGAGGCTTTCTTTGGACTGAGATCCAAAGGGGAACTGACTGAACAAGGAGCTTTATGGATCTTTGAAGGTATTTCTTCACTAACAATGCTAGGCTCTATATCTTCAAACTGTATATTCTCAACTATAATCTTTTCTTGCAGAGATACATAAAATTTCTTAGGCTTACCTGATCCTGATGCTCCTTCTGTGATGTTTTCCTTTGCTTAGCAATCTTCTCAGGGTTAGGCACTGGGCTGGTGATTTATGAGGATTTCTCCGGTATGCCTCACAAACTGAGCCAGAACTGAAATGCGGAGTCGCCACTAGGTTGATTCTCCTGTAGAGTCGCTAGATAGATGATTACAACTAGAAATGTGTCCAAACTTTGTCTATCATCAAAGCTGGAGCTGTTCTGTTCTCCTAGGGAAGCTGAGCTTCAATCTCCTCTCCCCGGCAATGGCGCCAATTAATTGTTATCACCCCAAGAAACTCTCCTAGGTTGTAGCTCAGAGATGCTCGGGAACATTACAAATTCAACTTATTGTTGCAAATGGATGAATGGGAGAGATGATGCTTGTTCAAGCCAGATAACCACTTATACTATGCTTAACTCCAGACATGTGTGAACACCCCCAAACTACAAGGCTTTAGACCACCAATTACTCACAGTTCAGAGATTGGGTGAATATGGAGAATACTGACCACACCAGCAGATGCACAAGACTTTGTGATGATCGGCTGCAACCAGTAAGGAGGTCTACAAATCTAATTCCCTAGTGTACAGATAGGATGACAGCTCTCTGTCACTAAGTGAAAATAAACATGAATAACTCATTCATTGATATATACAAGACTTTAACACAGAGGTAGGATGATAGCTCCTCTAATGCCAAACATCAAGAGTGCAGGAAAAACCGCATATCAGGCACAACCTGGAACAGAATAGAAATGGAAAGTGAGCAACTAACAACAAAAGAAGCTTGTATTAGCTGAAAATGAAGACAAGACACTGCAAGTATCAAAGTAGTTACAGTCTCCAGAAGTTGAACCTTACATCAAAACAACAACCATCAACCCTGATTACATCCTGTTTTTGGGTATATATAGAGTTTCATTACAAAGGCGCTTGGCCATTCTAAGTATGGAGGGGTCATAATTGACCACCAACCTATCTAACTACATGATGGAGTTTCTGGTGCAATTGCTTGTTGTAGTTGATGGATGTGATCTTTTCCGGCGCTCTATTGTCCTCTGAGGCGGGTGGAGTGTCGTGCAGAATGAAATTCCATAACTATTCAATGCCTTCACCTGCTCGGGCCCTGTCCTTTTCTTTCTCAGCCATATTGTCTGTTGAAGGTGGTGGTTGAGGAGCAAATGCACCAGGTATAGGTAAACTGGTCACCTTCATCATTTCGGGAGCATAGAATGGTTAAGGCGAGTGGACTACATGGCGAATGTACAAGCAGGATGGAGGAGGGAAATCAGTCGTCGGATCAAGCAGATAGACAGCGGGGATCGCTCGGCGGGGACTATTGAGAAAATGTGGCGGAATGAATGCGGGTCATTGGATCTCGGATGGCAGATCCAACAGTCATCGGGTGGAGGAGACGTGCGGGAGTTAACGGGTGGGGACGGAGGACGGGCGGTAAGTGGTATTTCCCGCACCATCGTTGAGGGTTGGGCGGTAAACGTACAATGGAGAGCGATCCCACTCGGCGCGTGACACGTGGTGGCAGGGAAAGGACAAAAACCACCCTCTATCACACGTTAACGTGCTACTACGTTGTGGTCGCAGGGAAAGCGGATGTCGTCTGATCGCGTCGGAGATGATCGGAAGACAGGGTTTAAATCACACGAATTTCATTAGATGTGACAAGGAAACGTTGGATCGGGGTGCGACAATCGACGGTTGTGATGGCGGGTGGATAGTTTGTGAAGGCACATAGTCATATGGGCATGGGTTTTATGGGGTTTTGGGATTTTAACACCCGGGGCTTAAAGAAAGAGTTTTATGTGATTTTTTTTAACAAAAGCAAGGGTAAAGGAGATGAAAAGAGGAATGAGCGAGGTAATGGAGAAAGGTGAGGATAACCACTTCAGGCCTTTTTGGGCATGACCAAGGGCCAAGTTGGCCTCCAGCTTTAGAAAATCCTGATTATACAGCAGAGCTAACACCATCCATCTGATGTTGTGATGGAGTTGCCTTTTTAGGAGAAACAACTTTACTAGAAGAAGGGGGTAACGAAAGTTTGGGTTTCTGGAAGAATTCAGGATTAATTACTAACTTCTAAACTTTGTGTAAAACATTTTCAGGATCCTCAAAAGCTAGAGGATTAGTATAAATACTAATCTCCTCTTCAGATTTAGTAGAAGTGGATGGATAAGTATGTACAAAAGAAGATTTAAAATAAAGTGGTTTAAACTCATAAAGAGAAAGTTTAGGATCTTCTTCACTGTCAGAAGGTTCCAAATGGGAATAAAGAAGTTCAAAAGCCTCAACTTGATGGGCTAAAAGTGAATTTTGAATATCTATTCCTCTAGAAATGAGTTTTAAAAATTTTGGAGGAAGATCTGATAATTCAGCAGGTAATGGAGTTGAATGTAAAGGGTCAGATTGTGAAGGTACTTTAAATAGAACAAAGGTGGAAACAACAAGAGAGGCTTCTAACCTACATCTAATGGATGCAATTCTATCTAATCAATTTGGATCTGATAAAGAAGAGAAAATATTTGGATGTGACTGTGATTTGGTATGATCTAGGTGGATATTGGTGACCACTCACCTATTCCACTTGGACCCCCACCATTTTTTCTTTTAGTTTTTCAGTTTCCTTAATTGTAGCACATTTTACTATTTTTGGCATTTTTTTGGGTCTTGAACTTCCGGAACTGTTTTGAGGCCCTAAACGATGTTTTTTTGGCAAAATAAAATTTGGGTGCTTTCATTGAGATCATGTTTTCATTTTTATTCCTCGGAGAGATCTTTCCAATGAGGTATCATGCATGTCCAACGGAGATAATATGACCAGGTTACGACCCCGGGTTTTCTCTTATCTTTCAATAATAAAAATGTCCTTTAGCCTCATTGTAACGCAGTTCAGAGGCATGTAGTCACGACATCTCTTCTCAGAGATAAGCTATCATCGCCCGAGATACTCTCATTTCCATTATGTTTGCAAGTATATTTCATTATTTGATATTAATGAAAGGAAGTGTTATTTCTGCTGCATCTTAGTATTTATGGTTATATTTTTAATTTGTTGCTTTCCTATTTAAATTCGGATCAGTGGTATCAGAGTGGTCTGCTCTTTCTCTGTTTTTCTTTGCATTTCCCTAACAAGGTCAGGATATAAGGAGTTAGAGCTCGAATTGGTCAAACCTTTGCAAGACCATCCTTGTAAATCCCAATGACCTCCCATGGGGGAAGAAATAAAGACGAGGGAGCGGGAGATCCTATCAAAATGTTGCTCGAGGAGGCCCTCAAGAAACAAAGGAACATGATGATGGATAAATTTTCACAGATCCTTCAACAGTTGCCCACTGGCGGAACATCCACATCCAAAAACCACTTTGGAGGCTCCACACCTTTTAAGGTACAAGTAAACTTTGGCATTCCCATATTTGAGGTCCAAATAGATGCAGATGTCGTAGATAAATGGTTGAATCTGTTAGAAGTATATTTTTTTTCATGATTTTTCCAGCTGAGAAAAGATTACTTTTGCTCTTCTCAAAGTCAACCCCCATGTTAAGGACTAGTGGCAAACTTATTGTGAGCAAAAGGATGAAAGTACGTCCTCACCATTTTCAATCACTCCCACTTGGAATTCATTCTGGGACACCATCAAGAAGCAGTGTTACCTTGTCGAGAGCTACGAGGACAAATACATAAAGTGGACCATGTTGCGGTAGGGAAGGGACAAAGATGTGTTGGAGTTTACTAATGTTTTTCATACCCTTCGCACAAATTTGGGTATCAAGGATTCTGAGAAACATTTGGTACTCAAGTACCACGACTGCCTACATAGATACATCCATGATGAGATGGAGTTCCTGGACATCTCCTCGCTTAGCACGGTGTACTGATGCGTCGTCAAGATTGAGCAAAATTTTAAAAAGAAGAAGCGAGACTTTGGATCTGTGAATCCGAAGCAAGGGAAAGGTTCCCCCAAACCACAGAACAAAGGACAAAGCCAAGGTGGGATGACCCAGGACAACCCACTAAGGCCACAAGAAAAGGACAACACTGTGAAGCCAAAGAAGGACACGGGAAAGTGGTGTGAGTTCCATAAGAGCTCCACCCACAACACAAGTGAGTGTTGGGCCAAGCAGTCATTGGTGGCCAAGCTGAAGGCTTCAGAATTAGATGCATGTTCCGACTCTAAGTTAGAACTCGACAAGGGGAATGACAAAGGGAAGAAGATTATTGATGCAGAGCCCAACGCCACTGTCGTCACCACAAAGATATAGAAGGAGGAACCCAAAGATCCAGAGGAGGAGGAGCATCTCTTCCACTCCCAAATGCGGGTAAATGGTTCTCGGCTACAGTTCATTGTCGATAGCAGGAGCAAAAAGAACCTCATTATAGTGGATGTCGTGAAGCAGCTGGGCTTACCGACCACATCACACCCACAACTGTACACCATCGGGTGGCTTCACCAAGGATGGGATCTACGCGTGAGCCAACAATTTTGCCTTCCATACAGCATCAAGCCCTTCATGGATGAGGTATTATATGACATTTCTCCCGTTGATGTTTGTGATATATTATTAGTCCAACCATACTTCTGGAAGTGACATGTTGTGTATGAGTCAAGGCCATTGGGAAATAAGTTGTATAGGATACCAGAGGTAGCACCGCCTACTGCCATCTCTCTGGTTACTACAAAACAATTCAGTAAGCTCATTTCAAAAATTGGGAAATTTGTTTTCCTGATGATACGCCCTCAAGGAAAGAAGAAGATGATGTGCATGACCTCTAGATAGGGCCCCTCCACACGACAACAATAGATGGACAAGGTTGTGGAGGAGTACGATGACATCTTCACCTGCCTTGTAGGGGTGCCTCTGCACTGTCGGGTCAAGCACTCCATTGATCTGACCCTAGGTGTATCATTACCCAATGGAGAAATCTATCGGTGCTCTGTTCTAGAGAACGATGAAATCAAGAGGAAAATTCAAGAGCTGCTATAGAAAGGTCACATTCGGTTGAATTCATCACCCTGTGGGAGCCTGATCATGTTAGTACAGAAGAAGGATGCAACTTGGAGACTATGTATTGACTATCGAGCGCTAAAGAATATCATTGTCCAAAATAGGTACTCGACCCCACAGATTGATTACCTTCTGGACCAACTCAAGGGGGGGGAATATTTTAGCAAGATCGACCTGAAGTCTAGATATCACCAGGTACCAATCGAACCCTCTGATGTGTGGAAGACTGCCTTCAAAGCTAAGGAGGGCCTTGTCGAATGGTTGGTTATGCCTTTAGGGTTGACGAATTCTCTTGAAACCTTCATGAGGTTGATGGATGACATCTTGTGGCCATTCAACAACTCATTTATAGTGGTATACTTGGATGACATCCTGATCTTCAACCAGAGTTGGGAAGAGCACCTCCACCACATACGACATGTTCTCCAAAGACTGCGACAACACAAGTTGTGTGCCAATTTGGAGAAATTCACTTTTGGCATGACCCGGGTTCAGTATCTGGGATACATTATTGGTGAACGGGGGGTACATGTGGATCCATCCAAGATCCAAGTCATTCGGGATTGGACAACCTCAATCACTCTGACAGAGCTCCGTAGCTTTCTGGGTCTTGCCAATTTCTACTACAGTTTCATGTTGGAGTTCTCTCATATCACTTGGCCCTTGAGTCAAGTCACCAAAGGAGGAGCGAAAAAAAAATTATTTTGGTATGAATATCAACAGAAGTCATTCGCAAAGTTGAAACATTACCTCTGCTCTGCACCAGTTCTCACATTACCATAATTGCAACAACCATTTCAGATTGAGACAGATGCCTCTAACTATGCTATTGGGACAATCCTTACTCAACAGGGACATCCAGTGGCATATCATAGTGATACACTTTCAAACACAGTCCAGAAGTATCCCACTTAAGACAAAGAGATGTATTCCATTGTGCAGGCCTGCCGACAATGGAAGCATTACATTTTGGGGAAGGAAACGGTCATCCACACAAACCACCGACCCCTATAGTTGATATAGATGCAAGGGAAGTTGCAGAATGATCACCATCAGAAGTGGTCCACATACCTGCAACAGTTCCATTTGAATATCAAGTACAAGAAGCGCAGCACAAATAATGTTGCAAACTTCCTCATTTGACCACCGATCATGGTGTTAACCACTGTGCTCAACTCTTGTGGTCATGAGACTTCCAATTGGCCAATTCTCTACAAAAGCGACCCAGAATTTAGCACACATACCATACGCTTTTGGAGGGTCAGCAAGTTCCATATTTTCACCTCCAGGATGCTCTGTTATTCCACCTAGGATACCTTTTTGTTCCTTCAAGCGAGCATGTGAAGATGGTTTGGAAGCGCACTACAGTCCGATCACTAGAAATTTTAGGGTCAAGAAAACGATGGCAATACTGCAGAAGTATTTCTATTGGCTGAATCTTCGACAGGATGTCGAGAAGTACATCAGATCTTGCACTTCCTATGCCATTGCCAAACTCACCATCAAGAAGAAAGGTCTCTATACTCTGCTGCCTACCCCTAGTCGACCTTGGGAATTCATATCCATGGATTACATGTAAGGCCTTCCTACTAATAAGCATGGCAATGACTGTGTTTTTTTGGTCGTCGACAGATTCTCGAAGATGGCCATTATGGCAGCCTGCAAGAAGAGTATCACAACAGAAGCCACTGCTAAAATTTTCTTTGAACGAGTGTGGGTACACTTTGGGATCCCATAGTCTATCATCTTAGATCGGGACAATAGGTTCCTCAGTACATTTTGGTCCAGTCTCTGGTCGATGTTGGACACCAAGCTCATTAAGTCCATAGCTTTCCATCCCAAAACTGGTGGCCAGACAGAGGTCGTCAACAGGATGATTGTACACATCATGCGCATGTACAACTCAAAGCATCCACACACATGGGATGAGAGCCTCCCCTATGTCTAGCACATCTACAATCGAGCTCTCCACAGCTCGACTAGAAACAACCCTTTTCAGGTGGGCTTGGGATTCCAGCCACTATGTCCCATTGATGTGGCCATACCATTTGTAGCAACTCAGGTAAATTCGGCCCATGTCCAGTCCAAAGCCGACAAGGCAAATAGCTTCATTGAGAATATTCAACACATCCGCCAACAGTTCCATGACATATTGGACAAAGCCAATGCTAAGTACAAGTAGCGGCATGCTCAGCATCGTGTGCCACACAAGTTCCAGGTGGGCAACAAAGTTTGGCTTCATTTGCAAAAGGAGCGCCTCGCTGGACCCCACCGCAAGATTCTTCCACTTCGATATGGGCCATACACCATCACTAAGGTTATGGGAGATAATGATTTTGAGCTCAGCATTCCCCCATTCCTTGGCTGCGCCCAGTGTTCAATGTGGATCGCCTTCGACCATACTTTCCACCATTACTGGACACATCTGACATTGCAGAACAGCTCACACCAATAGAGTTAAATCCATACTGCATGGAACAAGATGAAACTGATCGGATCATGGACATGCAGATCAAGAACAATCGCCAGCATAATATCCAATTGTATCGAGTTGTCAAATCCGGCCAACTCTTGCACCAAGGAAAATGGCTCACTAGGGACCAAGTTCAACAGAATTTTCCTCATCTCATGGAGGAACTCAATGCAATGGAGACCATTTCTTCCTAAGGGAGGAGGAATGGTTCGGGTGGATATAGGTGGCCATCCACCTATTCCACTTGGACCCCCACCATTTTTTCTTTCAGTTTTTCAGTTTCCTTAATTATAGCACAATTTAATATTTTTGGAAAATTTTCGGGTCTCGAACTTTCGGAGCCATTTTGAGGACCTAAATGACATTTTTTTGGCAATATGAAATCTTGGCAATTTCATTGATATCATGTTTTCAGTTGTATTCCTCAGAGATATATTTCCAACGAGGTATCATGTGTGTCAAATAGAGATAATATGACCAAGTTATGACCCTGAGAAGTTGGTTGCCTAACTAACCCCAATGGGGCCCATAAACTCTTGGTGTTACATCTCCTCGGGTTAGGGTTTTGGTTGTTTAGTGTTTTCTCTTATTTTTCAATAATAAAAAGGCCCTTGAGCCTCATTGTAACTCAATTCAGAGGCATGTAGCAGCTACATCTCTTCTCAAAGATAAGCTACCATCCCCCGAGCTAGTCTCATTTTCATTCTATTTGTAATCATATTTCATTATTTGATATTAATGAAAGGAAGTGTTATTTCTGCTGCATCTCTGTATTTATGGTTATATCTGTAATTTGTTGTGCTCCTATTTAAATTCAGATCATGGTATGCATGTGTGAAGCCAGATATAATATGTAGAGTCACCAGGTGAAGGATTTTAGCATACTGACCTCTTATTCACCATTAAGAGGCAAGTATGATCGTTGTCCTAGGGAAACAAACTTCAATCTTCATTCCCCAGCAACGATGCCAATCTGATGTTGTCATTTGTAGACATTTCTAGGTTGAGGAACTGTGCCAAAGAATCTAAAGTAAGGTTTTTGATTTTAAATGGATGACCAATGCTTTAAATTTTGAAACAAATGTAAATCCTAAGTATTTCTGAGAAAACAAAAGGGTTGATTCTTCATTCTTAAAAGAATCAATATTTAAAATGATCTCGAAGGTAGAATTTAAGGAGATATATAATTCCTTACACATTCATTCTAAATATCTAATTTATTATATATATAGTAGATGCGTATATAAGTTTTCTATAGCCAAACAATACATGTAAAAGAGATGACAAAAGACAACATTATAGGAGTTAACTAAGACAGACAATTTCAGTTAATTAATCTCTTTTAATAATTATAACTTTGCAGGGGATTTCAGAGATATTGACATGCAATCTAGTCCTACCCAAACTTCTATGTTACCTTGAACATGTGCAGAGAAAATAAAAATGGAAACATAATTGAATAACCAAAAGAATTCATAGATATACACAAGCTACTCAGAATGAATCCAGAATCCTTCTATTAGCTTCAAAAATAGTTTAGAAAATTACAAGCATGTCACTGGTTCATCACATGAGTTCAACCCTTTCTTGTTTGAATTACAAAATACTTATAGAGTTTGACTCAAAATATATAGACTTGAATTAAAATTTATTACAAAATATAATATCATCCAAAATAATTGCGATATTATAAAAATAGTACTAAAAAATAGTAAATCCAAACTGATTTGAAAACTCTGCACAGATTTCGAGGGTTGTTGTTTGATGATTGTTGCTGGAAATTTGGTTTTTTGTTCACTACTCCTGTTAATCTGTTGTTTGCTTCTTCTTATCTATTGTCTGCTCCTAAAATTTAGCATTATGTTTTATTCGATGACCTCACATAATTTATCCCATATTTTTTCATCATGGATAGAAAAAATTACTAACTTTTTGTATGACTCATCAACTTCAGTATATTTTTCAAAAGTAGGCCAAGGTAGAAATAAATGCTTATTTCATGTTGAATGAACAAATCATAATTTAAACCTTCGATGAAACATTTACTAGTTTTAATTCCTCTGATTTTGGCAAACTTAGCCTTGTCTGCTACTATCTCATGTAACATGTTTGATAATCTTCAAGTGGAACCAATTTTCCACCTATACCTTGCAAACCTGGGAGTCCTTTCTGATGTAAAGCATTGAATTTCCTGTGAATTTTCTTTATCAGAGCTTCAAAGTTCTAAAACGCATTTTCAAGCTGTAACATCAAGTTTCTCTTGGTTAAAACCTTTCTTGCCTCCAAGACTGCTTCAGTTTTGTCTTCAATCCTGAATTCTTCAAGTTCATCCTTTTTTTTTAGAGTTTAAGACTTTAATTATCCTGGTGGAATCTCTTGGTTTATGGTCCATACCTTCTTTTATTTATGCTACTGCTGCTTTTGATCTCTACCATAAATCTTCTTGTTCAAAAATAATTTAAATGGAAGGCCATAACTCAGTCACTGATGCATTAATATCAACTTAGATGTTTTCTTTGGCCTAAGATATAGTTTGTGCCATCAATGGTTCATTCTCATAAGTTTCTTTCTTTGTCATTCTTGGATTTTCTAGTATTGTTTGACTAGATATTAGCTCTTGAATCCCCTGCAAAGTATTCTCATCCCAATCATCTTTATTTGTATACTACTCATTTTTAGGTAACTTTAGGCATATAAGCATAAGGTGTTGATTTTTGTGCAACTCTTATTGAAGATATGATTCCCAATGGGTCATAAGACCAACTGAAACTAAATTTGAAATTCATTTGTTTTAACAAAACATCAACCTCTTTTGTTGTAGCTCTTGTGTTGGCTATAAAAGGACCGACCTGTGCTTTCAATTTAAACTATGCTTTTTGTTTCCTAGCAACAAAGTGAACATCATCTACATTCATCATTTTCCTAATATACTCAAGAGAAAAAATTCTCATTGGGAGGAATACATGCAACTTGTATGGTTGCAGTTCACATCCATAAATCCTAATTTCAGTGAAATTCTGGTATAAATACCAATCTCCCACTCTAGTCTGCTCACTTAGGTGTAAAATTCTCTTAATTTCAGTTGAAATTCTAGGAACAACATCACTATTTAATAAACAATTGGCCATGTACAAGAATTGATTAACAAAATCACTAAATGAGAATCCTTTAGAGGTATTTCTCACTAATGCTGTTCAGTGAATGATTGACTGTGGGGCACCTGCAACATCCAACTTTTACATATGGAACTTAAACCTTTCAGACGAATGATATAGAAACATGTAAACTAGAGCTAATTGATATTTGAAGGAACCTTCGGCACTGAACTTCAAGAACTGATCATGAATTGCATCATACATAAATTGACTGCAGTTGAATATTATTGAGGGTTTTTTACTAGAAGAGAAAACTGATAGGAATCCCAAGATGAATTCATCAACCCATTGGTAGTTGGGGTATCCTAATAGACATGACACTAAGGAAATGACCTGCCTAGACAATTCAAGGAATATAGCAGTAGAATAGGGAGGATTGGTCCTAGGTAATTTAGAATTCTCAAGCAAGAAAGATTCAAAGATATGAGCTATGTCTGAAAATGATAATTTCTGGTAAATCTCCATTAATTCATCAGTAGAAAATGGAAGCAAAGGTTCTTGAGGATTCAATTGGAGGGCTTGACAAATTTATTCATAAGTCACATAGAAAAGGGTTTCATTGTTCTGATTTATTACATCTCTTTGGTTAGGTAGATATCAAGCTCCACACCATGCAACAAACTCTGGGAAATGATAGGTTTGTGGGAAACAGAACTGAGGCAATAAGGACTCCCAAAAAAACAATTCATCACTGGTATCTTGGTACTTTTGGAAGGTCCAGTTGTGAAGTTCATATAGATCAGATTCAAAATTCATTTTTGTAATTTTAAAATGAGTATCTACTAATGGGAGTTCATCCAGGTTTATCACAGGGGGTAAAAGGGGATTATCTACAACCATTTTTTACTTTCCTTTATGTGAAGTCATTGGGGAAAACAAAAGGCTGAGACAAATTACAAGGATTTACCCGGATATAGGATGATTGCAAGCTGGAAAAAGTGGTTGAAGGTCACTATTGGTTGGAATTTCTCTTACAGATGCATTCTTCGAATCACAGTGACAGGCATAATGCAACTGGTTTGATTTGAATAGTTGGAAATGTTTTATTTGGGAATGAAATAACAGTTTGAATGATTAACTGTTATTGGCGCGTAGGATTTAATTAAATGAGGCATTGGCGGGAATAAATGTGGCGTCAATGGTCATCTACCAATTTAGTGGGAGGAATAGTGGCGTTATATTTGGCAGAAGACTGGTGGATGATTAAAATTGGGGAAAGAATGGCGGGAGGAGTAATAGTGGAGTGGTAGCGGAAGTGTAGTTTGAGGGGGGGGGGGGTGAGAGTGGTCAGTTTTTTTTTGAGGGGGGTACCACAATGCACGTGGAGTTTCCACGTATACAACGGTGGGACGGGCAAACCGCTTTGCGTAACCCCCCCTCCCTTAACTGCCGAAGATGTGGGGTTGGGGGGGGGGTTGCAATAGATCAAGGGTCATTGATTTGGGTGGGCCTGATCTCCTCTGTCAATACTAAATCACAATTTATCACTATCCCACAAAATGTTATATCAACATATTTACAAATTAAATAATCCTTGTAAAATAAGAAAGGATTATAATAATAATAAGAACAAATAAATAAAGCAGCATTTTGGCTAGCGCGCTAATTTAGGAATATTTGTTTTTTATTTTTCATATATATATATATATATTAAATCCCTTTTTCTTTATTTCTTTCTAGTTGATTTTTTGATTTTATTTATTTTTCTTGTTTTTCTTTTCTTGTTTTTCTTTCTTTTGATTCTTTTTCTTATCTTTTCTATTTTTTTTCTTTTTTCATTTTTTAACATAAAGGGAAGAGTGGAAAACAAAATAGGGTAAAAATAAGTTACAACAGTAACTACCAACCAATGTTTCTCAATATCACAAATCTTTATGAATTCATTCTATGGTTGGATGCGGAAATTGCTAAGAAACTTGGCATTGCCACTAAAAAATTCCCTTTATTTGTGATGTCAGAGTTATCACAGTGCTCTGATTGTTTTAGCGGTTTGTCATTTCTACCCTTTTTAAAATGTTTCATTTATACTCAACAAGACCATAAAAAATAGTCATAGTTTTATCAATTTTCGAATTGTAATAAGATCCTTTCATAATGAATGGGTGAGTGTAAATGATATAAGAGAATATATTTCTCAATAGTTATGTTAGATTTCATTACATATGAGATAGAAAAATATAAATATAGAATTATAATGTTTAATAAATAAATAAATAAATAAATAAATATATATATATATATATATATATATATATATATATAACAAGTTCATTTCTCCTAAATACTCAAACTATATATATGAGATAGAAAGATATACTATATAATTATTATGTGTGAGATTTTATTTATGTCATATTGATATTAGTCTTTTGGAGCAAAGCTCTTCCAAAATCCATTCTTATGTAAGTTGTTGTTTCCTACATAACTAAGAAAATGTTGATTAATATACAAGCAAAACAAAATAACAAACAAAGTAAATTGATCTAAACATGTGATAATCAAGCTACAATGCCAAGATAAAAACGTAAGAAGAAGAAAGTTGGGAAGCCAAAAATCTCTTTATTGATTGATGAAAGAGGTATAATATCTCCTAGAGACACTAAAGGGATATTTTGAAGCACTGAACCCTTGACTCTCATAAAGGAGGTTCCTCCTTTCCCTCTCTTGTAGGTATAATCTATCCTCCAAAAGTCTCTTGAACACTCTTCAATAGTGAGCTCCAATATCACAAAAAAAAAATGTAAATTGGGAGGCATTTTTTTGGTAGCATAACTTTGTTATGAACTTATCTCTTTGAATTGGTCCCATGTCCTGTGTTTATATAGACCAAGTGATATAAATGAGTGAATGTCCCCATCCATCTCCATTAAAGGTCTTGGAAGTTTCCTGTGGCTTCCCATGCTTGGGAGAGCACTTGGGGATCCCTTTGGGGGCTGCTTTTACTCCCTCAAGTGTGTATAGCTCAGGGTGAGCTGACTGCACTTGATACTGGCACCATGTCACCATATCTTCATGATTCCTTGTGTCATTGATTCTTGGAATGTTTCTTTCTATGGATCCATGTGGTTTTCAAAGAAAAAATTGCATAGATTCATTGAAACTTGAAAGAGTGGATTTTCGTAGATAAATTGAAGTGTGATTAGTGGAAGGTAATCATCTACTTATGAGAACTTGATTATTGACCTTTAGGAACCTTGATTTTGATCATTTTTGTCATATTTTGGCCTTGATTGACTCATTCATGTGTGTAATTGTTTGGTGATAACACATTTTTTCCATAGAATAATTATTTAATATCTCAAGGAAGTCATTACAAGGACATAGTCATTATGAACTCAAGTTGTCACATGTGGGAATTGAACCCGTGTGGGTAGGATAACAACATTTTTACTAACCACTTGAGCTACATTCAAATGATAAGATGTGTGTGTGTGTATGCATATGCTCCCTGCATATTTTTAAGCTCAATATTGATGAGATAATGGCTATGCATATATGTTATAAATATCCTTTCTATCAATAAGTGTGGTAGAGTTATCACAATGTATCATGTGTTAGGAATAATGCAAATAAAATATAGTGGTTCAATATGGTCGTGGATAACATAAGGGTCTGTGATTCTACAAGAGGGGAAGATTAAAATGGCGCCATGGAAATTTAATTCTCTATTATCAAGTGCTAGCCTAAGATTTCACATCTTTTTCATCACAAGTTTTGAATGAAACTTTTCTACCACCTTTGACTTATAACCAATTATAAATGCATGAAGAGGTTGGTGGGGTAAGTTTGCCTCACATACTCATGAATCATGGGAAAAGTATAATCATTTCAGGAAAGTGAGAGTCCTACATTCCATTTTCCTACCTCACGGGAATTCATTCATTCTCCAATTGTGATGAGTTGGTGATATTATTAAGCTTTCATCTCATGTGCCACATTATCCATTGAAACTTCATTAATCCAAAATTGAAAGTGTCCAAAACTCACACTATGATGAGTAATTTACAAGCCTTTGGAAGAAATACAAATGGTTTTAGTGAGCATAGGAGCTAGGAATATTAGGAAACCATTACCCTCCCTTTGTATTGTTTTTCATTGATTGTTTTAAAACCATAGTATTACTATATTATATTATTCCCAAAAGGGAGTAAATAATTGGAATCTTTTTCTATGTATTGAAGAGTAATGAAAGGGAAGATTATTCTTAAGGGATTTTTTAATACTACACTATGAGGTTATTCCCAAAAGTAAATCAATAGTTCAACTATTTTTTCTTGCACAGGGAGCACTAGAGGGGGAGGAGATTCTTGAGGGACCATTGAACAAAGAAAGGAAAGCCTTACCTTGTGTTGTATATGGAAATGGAAGAGTTTCATGAGAGAAATGGGTTGGGTTGAATGATCTATAAGCCTATAGGTTGGTTTCCACACCCTAGTAGTCTCATAGCTCATCTTGAAAGTGGCATTTGAAGTGGATGTCGATGGTTGGTTTGTGAAGTGGTCATATGTAGGAAGTTTCTTTGCCCACTTATGCTAAAATATAAGTGGTATATCTCTTTGTTCCCATTTTGTGATTTAGTCTTCTACTATGGATATGGACTTATGCATCAATGTGTGTGTGTGTGAATCTATGTAAAATGAAATGGAGTTGTGTTTGTCATGATTTCAAATATTCTATGTTTGATTATTTTGTTGCATGTTAATATTACATTAAATGATGCATCCATACTACAAAAGCCTTCTTTGGAAAGACATATTTATTTAAATGGCAAACTAGGCTATTAATGGCTTGAAATGTTAATGTTGTTTACATGGGTTCTTATTTCTTGTTGAGAAATGGATGGATGATGATACCACACAAAAGTATCACATTTGTGTTGGTGAAATGCTCTTCAAGGACAAACCTTAAACATAAGTACTCAACCATTAAACACAATTACTTTCGTTCAAATAAAGGCAACCTTAACTTCCACTTGATCCCAATGGTTTATTCATGTATTTAGAGAATTCAACCTTCATAAGTGGCTTGGCATGTCACTACCATAATTTCTGAAGAAATATCAGATTGCCTCATTTATATTACTAATATTGTGATTACATGTATGTGCACCTATGCATGGGTGTTTTGAGTTGACTAAGTGTACGGTTAAAACTTAACTCCCTGCTTATTATGCATTGCTTTTTCTTATGACTTTTCAATATTGTTGGTTCAACCATTTCATTTTTCACTAACATTTCAAGTGTTTCGTTCATAGTGGTTTGAGGGATAATTTTCTTGAAAGTTTCTCACAACCCTATCTTGAGAATTGAACTTGTGACCTTGTGGATGCAATCTATTGTTTCTAGAAATATATTGTAGGTATGAAGTAAAACTAAAGGTTAAAATGACTCAAAGCTTTGAGAATGCTAATATTATATTTTTTAGATAGAATTAGGGAGGAATTAAGATTTGGTATTGGAGGTTATGGTGTGGAAATTTAAGCCTATTGGTTCAGTGTAATTACTTGTTCAACATACCTAACATCTCAGCATCTAGACCTCCAAGAAGCCATATGTTTTTCATAGTTTCCATTATAGATGACCTCCTCAAGGTTTAATCCATCAAAATTGATGAGTCTAAAGCTTTTGAATGATTTATATTTCTACATATTATTTACACTGTATCATTACTCGCTCAAAACTAAAGAAAATCTAGATGAAATCTACAACAATTGAAGAATTAGCTCTTTTATATCATGTGATGGTTTTGTATCTATTTTTAATGGTCAAATTTATTATAGTGTCTCATTTATAAGTCACAAAAGTCATTACTTCCAACATTCTGTCTAAAATTATTTTTTCTATAATCAAATCAATGGATCATCATTTGATTTTCTAAAATTTTTAACCCCCTTTGTTTGTATAATAAGAAATTGAAGCATTTTCAATTGTTCTCATTCTCATTTTGTAAGAGAATCCATTATATATCAATGAATTTAAAGGTTCTTGATAAATAAGACGAGGAAATTAGTAGGTTTCTACTAAGTATCATAAGTATAATAGAAGTTTAGTATCATAAAAGTGTAAAGTATAACAAAATGAAAAATACAAAATAAAAGAATCTCAAGGCTTAACACTCTAAGGAAAACAAGTTACTTTACAATATATTTGGCAAGTAAACAAGTCACATTGCAATGCATTTGGCATGTTATAGATATATTGCCTTAGTAGTGCATTACATAAAATTATATTTCCAAAAACATATTGTTATTGATTTTCATAAGTGTTTGAACTCAATTATCAATGCTTTAAGAAAAAAGTTAAGTTTGATCTAGAGTTTACACAATTGGTTATATCTATGGCGAATACTTATTCAAATCTCAATTCCATAATTAATGACATGGTCATTAGTGGCCTCTTTGTAGATGCATTGTTAATTTTTCATTCAATACATTTGTATATAACCATAAAAAAATGATTTTAAAATTTATAGAAGACGTAGAATGACAAGTGATCAAAAAGTTTAACCATTATTGAAATTTCATTTGACAAGAAAGCATTAAGTGAAATTGCAAGTCTAGTTGTAGTGGATACTTGTTTAAATCCCAATTCCATAATTGATGATGTGATCACATCTAGTTACATCACTGACATTAATCTCATTTTAGATGCATGGTTAATTTTGCATTTAATGCATTTGCATATAACCATAAATAAATAAAAACAAACAAACAAAAATACATTTTTAAAATGTGTGGAAGACGTGAAGTGACAAAAATTTAACCGCCATCTAAATTTAATTTGACCAGCAAGGGTTAAGTGAAATTCAAATACCTACATTGTAAGGTTTTTTATTTTTAGTATGCTTTTATTTAATCATAATATTAGAAGTTGAATTTTGTCATGTCAACTATCTATAGTTAACTATTTATAATATTATTGGCATAAGAAATAAGTACAAAAGAAAAATAGAATGAAAATAATAAAATTAACATGCCTTTTTTTAAAAGAAAAGTGTTTAATATGTAATAATGTAACTTTTGAGATTAAATTAAAAAAGAACCACAATTGTAATATTCAATCATAAAGTTGTTTCTTAAGGAATTAGTAGTCTTGTCTTAGTACACTAGAAGATATTTCCTACCTACTAATACATTAATATGGTAATCATGAAAGGAAGTAGAGATTTGCAATACACTTCCTACATTAATGTATAAAAGAAGAATACTATGGAAATTAGAACAACAATTGCAAACAAATGAAATAAACAACAAACTATTAACAATATGATTTCTCAAAAAAAAAAAAGTAAGAGAAAAAAATGCATAACGTAAAGTACACTCAATGTATTATTTAGCAACTAAATGGTTAGAATACAATCTCTATGCTCTCAACAAGAATGCTCAACAATAGCATAGAGCTTCTAGAGACATTTTGGTAGCATAATAGTAAGTAAAAATTTACAATTTGTTTTTCTCCAGCCTTAGCATTGAATAAATAGGCATAATACAACCATAAATATGTAAAGTTATCCAATTCTATATGCTAGAAACCGCCAAGTAATTGGCCAACTGCTACTACAAAACTAATTTCTTAATTAGGGATTGATATCTTATTTATGATTATGATGACATCGATCATGTAGATGATCATTGACTACTTGTGTTTGTTTCAATTGAACAGGTAGTCTTGGACATAGTTGTCACTATTGCTACAAGTTTTCATCACCTACCACTAATTAAAACAAATGATATAAATATAAATTGACACGAACTCTATTCAACAACACTTAAATCATTCATAAAGAAAACATAAAAACACACAATTATCACTCACACACAAGCTTCATTATTTGTCTATGTTATTTATTTATTTTTTATATATTTAAAGATGTTTTTAAGAAGATGGTTCTTTAACAAATTATTTTTGTTTATCTAGATCTCCGTGGACACAACCATATATATTTTTATTGATAGTCTATTACAAAAATTCATTTGATAGGCTATAATGCACCATCCAAAAAAAGAAAATACTCTACTTTTCTTTTACAACATATCCATCTTGCACTCTCTTAAATGTTTCCCTCCCTAGCTTCCAAGGTATGCTAGTTCTAATTCTAATGTTAAAATATGAATTATCAATCATCATTATTAGTTTTGATTAGTACAATCTTGTGTTGAGTATTCAAGTCAAGAACAAAAATATTCAATTTCTAAAATTTAGCAATAAATGAGAATCTAATCTTATTATTCTTTGCCAAAGGCAAGCTATTGTTGAAATAAGATCAATATTAAATTCACAATTTGGATTATAAATATTTCATATTCTCCAAAATGTAGTAGTATATTTAATTATTTAATTTTATAAAACATTAAAAATCATTTATGTATCATCTTATTAGTGTATATATTTGCAGTTTTATTAGTGTATCTTTATTAGAATTTATGAGACTCGCTTTAATGATTTTTAACTTTGTAAATAAATTATTTAATGATTTTAAATTTTGTAATTCCATAACATATTAAGGAAGAAAAATTTGAGGTTATATTGTAGTGGCTGCAACACCCTCCAAAATGTTGGCCTACATCCAATTTCAGATCCTTCCTTGGTTTTTTCTTTGATGTTTGCAAACATTCGGGCTCATCCTGTGAGCTTGTGTCGAGTCTTTACACCCTCTTTGCATGACCATTCACTGGACATCTTTTAGCATGTTGGTCACAATGTCATGCTTGCAGTCATGTTTCAGCTATGTTCAAGGTTTGTCTTCGTGTGTATAAGTTGTATTCATTGTGTAAGCATATGTCGCACTCACACACGAAGTTGTATGCAATGTTGCGCAAGTTTCGTCATGGTCGTTCAACGATATATCTCAAGTATCGCACTTGTCGCTCGCACCCTTCGGTCAGCCAAATTAAGCATATGTTGTCTTGTTGGTTCGAGGTGTCTTGTCGTCAAGTCGCATTGAGTGTGTGTTTGCAAGGTCATGTATACACCATTCCACTTACTCACACACAGTCATTTTTCTAAAAACCTATCAAGCAGACCACCCTCCATCAATCGGACCTCCGCTGAGCTACATTGTGTAGTCTCAGCCCTTAGTGATCAAGTACTTCCACCCAGAATTGCTCAGAGCTTGAGGCTGCCTCCCAGTCAGTCTGCACTATGCAATCCTGGAATCGACCTGACTAATTGTCACCCAAAACAACACAGAAGTTTCCCAATAAGCCATCTCAATTTGTGTTGCCCGCAAGCCAATCCATCAAGTCTCTGGCTCTTCAACTGGAGAGTTTGACCAGGCAGTAACCCCGGGCTTCACTCCTCCAAAAAATTGCACAGAAGCTGCCAGCATGCCAACCTCCATTGACTAAAGAAACTGCGTAGACATGAGGGATAGGAAACTGATTCCTGTCACTGCATTGTCTCTAAAAATTGTGCAGTTCTGTTGGTCAACCCCCCTACCAGCCGGCCTGTTACTCCTCCTGAAAATTGCATAGTTTTCTTGGACGATCCACAAGTTGCTCAACACCCCGCTCAGCCTAGAAAATGTGCAGAAATTTCCTACATTCCTGCCTCCCAGTTCTGCATAGTTTTTGGCCAGCAAGCTCCCGCAGCCCACTCCCAGCCTCCCTTGAGAATCTCTGTAGTTTTCACTGCTAGTGTTCTCTGATGCCTGCACTACCTTCCCTGAAAAAAATGTGCAGATCTGCCTCCCAGCTGAGCCAGATCCCAAAGAATGTCACTACTATTCCAGACTGCTCATCCCAGCCTCCCAGTGACCTCTATGCAACTTTCCTTGACAGTGCCTTGGAGCCCTGCATCTCGGCCTGAAATGTATTATGCACAGTTTCAGAGTCTGGTCCTCTCTGTTGGTCACTTGCACCTGAAAACGAAAGATGATGCATCATGCTAAACTGGGAGATTTCTAGATTTGATGTTGTCTCTTCATGAGTGATTGCACATACAGGTACATGTATGAGACATGGCGCGACGAAAAACAGGATGAACAAGGAGTACATGCTAGGAGACTTATTCGCAAATGGATGAACACATGAAGTAGGCCAAGTACCAATGAAGGGGATACATTCACGTGCAAGATCAATCAAACACCAAGACCATCGAAGACTCTGCACACCTTGCCATGCGAAGGTGAAGATATGATACACCAAGAGCACACTCATCACTCAGCAACACTACAGCTTGACACGGACACCACCATCAGCATGAACATACGAGCAGTGTCATGTCGAGTCATGTCATGAGTCATCTCAGCCACATCACTAATATGGGTCGTGCTATTGTAATCAATGTAATGTAACGTGGAAGTCCAAGAGACCCACATACGAAGTTGAAGAGTCATGTGAGTTGAAGATTCATGTAAGTCAAATATTCATGAGGGAAGTTGAAGAGTCACAAGGGTCAAGTTCACCCTTGGCTATATATACCCCTCATTTGTACATGCAAAATACTTTTCACCTTGTCTCCTCTCACATAGCTTTGAGAGTTTGTAGATTTTTCTTTGAGGAGCGAGCAGTGGCTCCAACACCCCGCTATTGGGGTTAGTGATGTAATGGTGTACGGATGTGTCTTGGAACTTTCTCTTAATTCAGAAGCTTGTTAATAGGCCAACACATTTTCACACATGTATTACATTTGTTTGTAAGACTATTCTTTGGATGCTTGTAATGCATGTTGATTTAACCTATAGTAAGACAGTTGAACTATTTCGGTTGTTTTTGTACATATGTTGTTGGAAATGTGTTTTATCAATTCTTAATGTTATCTCTCCCATGTCGACTATTCCGCTGAACACCTGATGGATTCATTCTCATAAACTTGTTATAACGACCGTTGCACTCGTGTGGACTATTCCATTAGGTGTTGTATGTGCTTTCTATTCACTTTGTGTTTGTGAATGTCACATCTGTGTGGACTACTCTACTAGAAGTTGTGCATGTCCTATTGTGTTTTGTGTCTCTAATGGAGTTGGGACTATTCCCATTCGACTTGAGACTCACTCCCACCCTCGCCCTCTGCAGTGAAAGAACTTAGACACAAGTTACACTAAGCACTCACCGAGTACATGAACCTCGTTGTTTGAAGACAAAGTAAAATATTCTCATGCACTGAAAAGCAGGAGCTAAGGCATATCTTTAAGATAAATGGCAACTGGGCCATCATACCAGATGTGAATCCTACACCAAATAGTGTGAGGTCTAGTTGGGACTTCATACTGAGGAGATCCCATGAATGTTGGCGGGTTCAGCACCGTCAACATTTCTAGTGGTAGAAGGAGGGTCGCCAGTTGTTTATGGATGAATGTCCTCTCACCCCCACTCATAAATCATCTGTTCAAGGTAGTAACTCACACTCCCTCTCACCTACGCGTAACTCTAAAGTTGGTTACTCCTCACCTCTCAGACGTGAACACGAAATTTCGTATTAGCACCTCCACTATGTCCGTCCCATCACCCTTCAGTTTTCCAAAGCAGTCGAAGTGATCCCAGGAATACAAGATCTTCCATACGCATCAAAGAAGCCAAAGACCACTCCCACAAGAGTTGTTGTCTCATTAGTGGAAGAATCAATTCTTGCCATAGTCGAAGGTTTGGCAAAAGTTGTTGAGAATAGAGAGGAACCTCCAATCTTCCGACAGGGAGAACATGACACCCTCGTGATCTTGGGCTCAGGTTCCGATACAAGAGACATAGAGGAAGGTAGTGGAGGAGGCATAGGTGGAGACGAACCAATAGACTCAGAGTTGGAACCATCAAATTTTGAAGAAGAGGAGGAGGACGGAGAAGAAGAAGACATGGCTGACCAAAACTTGGAATGGATGACTCAGGGACCATTAGCTCTCTCGGGTGCTTTGCACAGGATGCCAAAGCATTCATAAAGGATGTTGACAAAGTATGACCCTGACATAACAGTGAAGGCAGAAGACCAGTTGGACAAATTCTACCTGCAACTACAGACACTCAAGGTATGACATGATGACGTTGCATGCAAATTGTTTCTGTGTACCTTGGATGGCTGAGCAGCGGTATGGTATCACAACCTTCCTATCAATTCCATCCATAGCTGGGGTATGTTCAAAAGAACGTTTTTGGAAAAATTTGTTGATGACAAGACACCTGCCATGTTGCTCAAGGAGTTTGGCAGTCTGAAAATGGATTCGAAAGAGAAAGTGAAAGATTTTAATCAGAGGTTTTTACACATATTGAGAAAGTTTGTAGCAAACACAAAACCTCATGACTCTATCACTATCAACTATTATACATATGCACTGCTAACCAATATTGTGAAGTTCGTCAAGTGAGATACAAAACCAACATTACTTGAGAATTGCAAAGAGGTGATAGTTGTGGAAAAATACCTCCACATGATTGGAGTCATCAAGGGTGATGAACCAACAAAAGGCTTCAAAGATGCAAGCAGGAATCCCTAGGCTGTGGCGAGCAAGGGTAAAGACAAGGAAGCAAGTGAAATTGAAACCCTTGTCTTGTCAAGAACTTGACAAACAAGGTGTCTACGCTAAGGCAATGAACGATCAAGACATCCACAAGCAGCTGGCCTCCCAGACAATAGAAGGGGATCAGTCATTAGGCAACAACCAATTCCTAGCCTAAAGTGTGCAAGTGAGCTCTAGCTCAGTGTTCTAGACGAAACTGCATGGGAACTCACAGTTTTTCTCATTCCATCAAGACCGTCACCTGGAAGGAACTTGTCCAGAATGGAAACGAGTTGTGAACTCGGTATGCAACAACATGAAAAATGTGGTAAACAATGCGCAATGTCAGTCGAAAGATGAAGATGATGAGGAAGATGTTTCATATGATGAGGTACCCAGCACTAGGTAGGTGATCAATATGTATCAATGCTCACAAGAATCATAGAAAAATAACATCGAGAAGCAGCCCCAAAAGCAAAGTGGTCGATACAATCTCAGAAGTCAAGGGTTTCCCCCTATGATTGGGGAGATGAAACAAAAGCTTGAACTGTTGAGGAAGGTTGATCCACCATCCGTCCCAATGCAGAAGGCACAAAGCAAGCCCGTGAAGAAAGTTTCAAACAAGAATACGTCCATGAGTAGTAAACTTCAGAAAACTCTGTCGGACAGTAGAAACACGAGTCTAACCCTGGACATCTCAGTGAGTTTACTTGCTCTTGATTACAATATTGTGGAAGATATGAAGAAAACTCATGTAAACATCTCTTTGTTCGAATTAGCTAAGATCCAAGGTCAGCAAGATATTCTATTGTGCACATTGGGGAAAACATCCGCAGACAACATAGCCTCTACTAGCAAGGGAGCGAGCACATCTCTTAGTTCACTCACAACTATTCTCAACACACTCCAAATGGAAGAAGAAAACTCTATTTTGCCACCATTCTTGCTTTCATTTGAGATTTTTAACTACAATTTTCAAAACTGTTTGTTGATTCTGGTGCATCAGCCAACGTCATGCCACTCTCCATCTCCAAGCAGACCAATGTGCAATGGAGCAAGACATCTGCGCAAATCATCCAACTAGATCAAACATACATACCAGCCATTGTTGAACTTCGAGATGTGATCATCTGATTATCTCATGATGGTCGAGTTCACTAGTGCATCGACGTTGTCATTATAGACATACTGGAAGCATATGGCTTACTACTCAACAACGACTGGTCCAGTAAGTTGAATGGGTACTTTGCTATAGAGTAGTCACACTTATGGCTTCCATACTAGGGAAAAAACAATCAAATCTGGGTGCTATCTGAGAGATACATGAAACACAATGTCATTCCCATAGATGGTGATAACGAACCGTTGGCTTTCGTGGAACTCATGTTCAAAACTTTCCTCCTGGAAACACAACTGAGGTGTTATCTCACACAACCAGCTCCAACCCCACCAGACACGCAGTTGGGTCTCCTTCCTTTCCCAACTGATGGAAATGAAACATGTACAGTACATTGTCACACTAGTAGTAGTAGCAGTAGTAGCAATAATATTAGTTTGTCAAGTGACCCATGTACAAATGAGTTTTGGACCATGTATTTTGATGGATCAAAGGCACAAGATGGCTCTAGAGCCAAGTGTGTCTTGATAGACCCAAAGCACAAAAAACACTTGATCTCGAGCCGCTTGGAGTTCGAGTGCATGAATAACATTGATGAATATGAAGCACTTGTATTAGGATTGCACAAAGCCATTAACCGCAATGTTGTTGTGCTCAAAGTGGTAGGTGATTCAAAAATTGTGGTACAACAGGTACGTAACACCATACACTATTTGTCACCTCATCTCAAAAGTTATCAACAAGAGGTATGGAGACTAATCTCTAACTTCCAAGATTTCAATATCATTGTTGTGCCAAGAATGTGTAATGCAGCTGTTAATGCCTTAGCAAATGTAGCTACTAGGATTTCACCGCCTAGGGATATGTTTATTTTTGAAATTTTATTGAAGCCTTATATCCCTGATAACATAACTAACATAATCATTTTTTACGATGACCAACAGATACTGCACTTCATGGCCAATGTTGATGTCTTCAAGGACATAGTGATTGACAAAGATGAGCACGAGCAGCCTCTACATGCTACAACTGATGACAAGAAAGGCAACCTCATCCCCAAGGGTGTGGTATCTCTCGAAAAGATTTATGACTTGCAAAACCACTTTTAAGGGCCAAGGAATAGAAAAAACCACAGTTCCACCATGATGTACGAACAAATCAACCTATGAATAGAACAAGATCTAAAGTTCGTCAATCTCGATACGTGTTGCACATAGCAGGAGCAGAAAGCCTTTGTCTACTTGTTCAAACAGTATCGAAATGTGTTCACGTGGACATACTTTGATCTGAAAACACACGACATGTGAATAATCCCACATGTGATTCCGATCAAAGAAGGGGTCAAGCCATTTCAGTAGAAGCTGAGAAAAGTATATCTGTCACTTGAACCCCTCATACAGAAAGAGTTGACTAAGTTGTTGGATGCATGGATCATTTACAGAGTTCATCGTTCCACATGGGTTTCTAACTTAGTTCGTGTACATAAGAAGTCCGGGGAGATCCACTTATGCGTTGATTTCCGAAACTTGAACCGCACATTGGACAATGACAACTACCTCGTGTCGTCATTGGAGCACATTTTACAGATAGTATCTGGGGCAGAAATGTTTTCCTTGCTCTATGGTTTTTCAGGATATAACCAGGTTCTAGTGGCATAACCTGATAGATTGAAAACTACCTTCCATACTAAGTGGGGTATGTTCGCATACAGGATAATGCCATTTGGCCTTGTGAATGTAGATGCAACCTTTCAGCGCGCCATGGATATTGCCTTTCGTGGACTTATTGGACATAGCGTAGTGGAGTACCTTAATGATGTGGCTGTATTTTCTAGAAAACAGTCAGACCATATACGCCATCTAAAGAAGATATTCGAGCGATGCCAAAAATAAGGGATTTCCTTAAATCCAAAAAAGAGTGTATTTGCAGTGTCTGAGGGGAAGCTCCTTGGGCACATCATTGCTAGAAGTGGGATCAAGGTTGATCCAGACTGATTTCAGACCATTACACAGATTCCTCACCCAGCCAATAAGAAAGCCATGTAGTCCTTCTTGGGAAAGATAAACTTCCTCCAGAAGTTCATCTCGGATTATGCGTAGATAGTGAAACCTATGCAAGACATGATCAAGAAGGATGCAGTCTATAGTTGGGGTAAGAAGGAAAATATGGCATTCACCTGTATCAAGAAGGCTATAGAAGATGCGCCTGCACTTTACAGCCCAGATTTTAACAAAGATTTCTTGTTATACACCTTTTCCTTTGACAACTCGCTTGCTATAGTACTCACTTAGAAGGATGAGTTGAATGACGAATGTCCCATCTCCTTCATGAGGAAATCATGTAGGGACCCGAACTCAACTACCCCACTGTCGATAAACAAGCATACTCAGTATACAAGGTGGTGAAACACTTCAGACCCTACTTGATGAATAACCATTGCATAGTCTTTTTGACTCACCCAACAGTCTAATCACTGCTTGTACAGCAAGAGCTGGGTGAAAGACGTGCGAACCAGATGACAGGCTTGCAAGAGTATGATCTTGACATCAAGATAGTTCACATTGTCAAGGGTCATGGTATTTGTAGACTTGAAACTGAAGAAATCCATGCATAGGGGGAAGAAGAAGAGCTCATTGGTTGGGAGAAAGAAAGCGAGATGTACGATGTAGAGTGAGCACCACCCACTTCATGCAGAAACTCTTGGTATGAAGATGTGCACCAGTACCTTGAGCATGGCACCATACCCTATCACTTATCCATGAGACAGAAGAGGGAATTTCACATCAAATATTTACCTTATTAGTTGGTGCACGGAGTGCTTTATTGAAAACACAGTGATGAAATTTTGCGCAGGTGCCTGGAGGCACATGATTCAGAGAAGGTCATGCATGATCTGCATGATGGACAAACCGGGGGCCACTTCGCGGGAAATACCACTACGCACAAATTTATGCAAGCCGGTTTCTACTGGACCACATTATTCAAGGATGCACATGCCTATGCCCGCAAGTTTTCGATCTGTCAGTGATGCACCGACAGAACACGAAGGTCAGCAGCCCCACTACACCCTATTGGAGTTACTGAATTGTTCCAACAGTGGGGCATGGACATCATTGGGGAAATCTTCCCACATTCATCAAAACAATACCGCTACATCTTGAAAGCTACAGATTACTTCATGTGGTGGACAAAAGCAGTTCCTCTTAAGCAAGTGAATGACTAGGAAGTCATTAGCTTCCTCCAACAGAACATCATCTCATGATTTGGCATTCCAGTATCACTTGTGTTTGACAATGAAACTTACTTTTCTTCTTTAAAGCTTTATGATTTTGCATTGCAATATGGTATCACTTGTGTTTGACAATGAAACTTACTTTTCTTCTTTAAAGCTTTATGATTTTGCATTGCAATATGGTATCATGCTTAAACACTCATCTAACTACTACCCGCAGGGAAATTGTCTCACAAAATCTACGAATAAAAACCTTATCCGCATTATCAAGAAGACAATTTACTCTAAAAAGTGTAACTGGCACTCTACTTTGACGAATTCTTTATGGGCTGACCATGTAACACCCAAACCCTCTTTGAACACTTCTCCATACTTCTTGGTTTATGGGAAAGAAGCCATCATTCCATCGAACATCTACTTTCATGCGCTCCAATTGTCCCAAGAATCCCAAGGCAAGCCTTGTATACTAGTTTAGTGTAGGATGGATACACTTCACAAATTGCAGGAAGAAAAGATGAAAGCAAAAGAAAAATTCACACTCCACCAAAACTGTATCAAGAGATGGTTCGACACGAAGTCTACAAGGAATGATAACTTCGATGTGGGTGACTTTTTCTTGAAATGGTACAAACCCCATGAAGACAAAGGAAAACATACGAAGTTCCATTCCATGTGGATTGGTCTATATGCTGTTCAGGAGAAGCTTGGCCCACACACATATCATCTGCAATCACTTGACAGGAGGGTTGACAACCTTCCTGTCAATGGATAAGATCTAAAACACTACTTCCAATAAGTCAGGGTTGCGCCAAGCGCCCTATACATACTCTGTTTACTTCTTGTTGCATTTTCTCTTTGCTTTACTATTTTTTCTATTTTGTTTCGTTTGCTTAGTATCATGCTATTTTTAGTTTTGTCAATAAGTGTTACCCTCTACTAAGTTCTGGATTTTGAATGAGTATGTGGCTGAGATCCAAAAAGCCTTGTGACACTACAACATTTGGCCAATCCTGTGGCTGCCTTCTCTGTGCTTAGTTATAACCTTATGCTGATGAAGACTTGATGGAAAATATGAGCCGTCTGCAATGGAAGATCTAGTCCAACCATGAACCTGTGTCCACATTGGTAAACCCCATGCCTGTACTCAGCCTTCTGCTCTGTGTGTTCAAGCTCATCCAAATAGTAGAGACAGAGAAGGGGAAATCTAAACGAGCAAACCTGTATCATAGGTATTGCATGCTTCTCTGAAGGAACAACCTCTTCTGCTCTCAATAACTCGGTATCCCTCTTCCACCCCAAAAATAAATAAGTTCCTATGCATAGTCTTCTTTTAAAAATACAAAGGCGAAAGAAGATAAATGCTTCATGTGCAGAGAGGTGAAGCATGTAAAACCATCAGGGTACTGACCAGGCTCGCTAGCAATGGAGCAATGCGTGTGTTCCTGCATGCCTCCATCAGGGTACTGTCCAGGCCTACTGGTAGTGGAGCAACACAAGAGAAGAAAACTTATACTCTGAAAATTTTAAACTCGCGAGCCCAACTACCCTTCCCGAATACGAAACACTGTGATCAAGCTGAAACTTGTTGTTGTGTTTGAATAAGTTGGAAAAAGGTGAAACATGTATGTCCATGGGGTAACTGGGGAAGCTAAAGTAACCCACAAAATGATTCAATACTCCCTGATAGACCAAGGCCCTGTGTTGTCAATGGACTAAAACAGAGAAGTTGGTATTCAACTAGTGTGTCTCCAAGTGTTGTAGCGGCTGGAACACCCTCAAAAATTTTGGCCTGCATCCAATTTCAGATCCTTCTGTGGTCTTTTCCTTGATGTTTGCAAACACTCAGGCTCATCTTGTGAGCTCATGTTGAGTCTTTACACCCTCTTTTCTTAACCGTTCACCGGACATCTTTTAGCATCTTGGTCACAATGTCATGCTTGCAGTCATTTTCTGGATATGTTCAAGGTTTGTCTTCATGTGTACAAGTTGTATTAGCTATATAATCATCTATCGCACTCACACACAAAGTTGTATGCAATGTTATGCAAGTGTCGTCACGGTCGTTCAACGATCTATCTCAAGTTTCGCACTTGTCGCTCGCACCCTTCGTTCAGTCACACCGAGCATATGTTGTCTTGCTGGTTCGAGGTGTCTTATCGTCGAGTCATGTTGAGTGTGTGTTCGTAAGGTCATGTATACACTAGTCCACTTACTCACTAGTCCATGTTGAGCTACACTACGTAGTCTCAACCCTTAGTGATGAAGTACTACTACCCAGAATTGTGCATAGCTTGAGGCTGCCTCCCAGGAAGTCTGCACTGCGCAATCCTGGAATCGACCTAGCTTACTGTCACCCAGAATAGTGCATAAGTTACCTAAGAATCCATATCAATATGCGTTGCCCGCAAACCAATCCATCAAGCCTCCCGCTGGTCAACTGAAGACTTTGACCGAGCAGTGACACCAGGCTTCACTCTTCCAAAAAATGGGGCAGAAGTTGTCAACCTGCCCACCTCCGCTAACTAAAGAAATTGTGCAAACATGAGGGACAGGAAATCGCTTCATGTCAATGCACTGTCTATGAAAATTGCACAGTTATGTCAGTCACTCCCCCTACCATCCTGCATGCTGCTTCTCCTACAAATTTTGCAGTTTTCTTGGAGTGTCCACCAGCAACTCGACACCCCGCTCAGCCCAGAAACTACACAGACATGTCCTACATTCCTACCTCCCAGTTCTGTGCATTTTTGGTTGGCAAGCTCCTGCAACCCGGTTCGAGCCTCCCCTGAGAATCTACGTAGTTTTGACTTCCAGTGTTCTCTACTACCCGCACTGCCTTCCCTGAAAACATTTTACTAATTCTGCCTCCCAACTAAGAAAAATCCCGTAGAATGTCACTGTTGTTCTAGAATGCTCATCTTGGCCTCCCAATGAACTCTATGAAATTTTCCTTGACAGTGCTCTGGAGCCCCGCATCCCAACCTGAAATGTGCTATTCGCAATTTTAGAGCCTTGTCCTCTCTCCTGGTCACCTACACTCGAAAACGAAAGATGATGCATCATGGTAGACTAGAATATTTATAGCTTTGATGTTGTCTCGTCATGAGCGATTGCAGATACAGGTACATGGATGAGACATGGCGCAACGATGAATAGGATGAACAAGGAGCGTATGCTAGGAGACTTGTTCGTGAATGGATGAACACATGAAGCATGCGAAGTACCAACGAAGGGGAGACTCCGTACACCTTTCCATGTGGAGGTGAAGCTATGATACACCAAGAGCACACTCATCACTCAGCAACACTACAACTTGACATGGACACCACCATCAACATGAACATACAGCATTGTCGAGTCATGTCATCAGTCATATCGGCCACATCACTACTTGGGCCATGTTGTTGTACTCAATGTAATGTAACTTGGAAGTCAAAGAGACCCACATACGAAGTTGAAGAGTCATGTCAGTTGAAGAGTCATGTAAGTCAAACATTCATGAGGGAAGTCGAAGAGTCACAAGGGTCAAGTTCACCCTTGGCTATATATACCCCTCATTTGTACATGCAAAAGACTTTTCAGCTTAGCTCCTCCCACATATCCTTGAGAGTCTGTAGTCTTTCTTTGAGGAGCAGGCAGTGGCTCCAATGCCCCGCTATCGGGGTTAGTGATGTAATGGTTTAAGGATGTGTCTTGGAACTTTCTCTTAATTCAAAATCCTATTAACAAGCCAGTACATTTTCACACATGTATTGTATTCATTTGTAAGACTATTCTTTGGACGTTTGTAATGCATGTTTCTTTAACTTGTATTAAGACAGTTGAACTATTTCGGTTGTTTTAGTACATATGTTGTTGGAAATGTGTTGTATCAGTTGTTAACATTGTCTCACCTGTATGGACTATTTCATTGGACACCTGACAGATTCATTCTCGTAAACTTGTTATAACTATTTTCGCACTTGTGTGGAATATTCCGTTGGGTGTTGTACGGGCTATATGTTCACTTTGTTTTTGTGACTGTCGCATCCATGTGGACAAATCCATCGGAATCTGTGCATGTCCTGCTGTGTTGCGTGTCTCTAACATAGTTGGGACTATTCCCTTTCAACTTGAGACTCATTCTCACCCTATTCCTCTGCAGTGAAAGAACTTAGACACAAGTTACACTAAGAACTCACTAGGCACAAGAACCTCGATGTTTGAAGACTAATTAAACCACTCTCATGTGCTGATAAGAAAGAGCTACAGCATATCTTCAATATAAATGGAAATTGTGCCTTCATACCAGATGGGACTCCTACACCAAACGGTGTGAGGTCTAATTGGGACTTCATACCGGGGAGATACACTGAATGTTGGCAGGTCCAGCACCGTCAACAGGTTATATATATATATATATATATATATATATATATATATATATATATATATATATATAAGCATTAAAAAAGCATTTAAGATGATAATATCAATTATAAGGGTCAATATTTTTAAGAAGAAATTTTAATAATTTGTTGTGATATTTCAACTTAATTTTTTTTATGGGTTTATACATCCAATATTAATTATACATCCAACATGTGCCTAAACTTAAATATGATTAAAACAAATAGTTGTATTTCTTTCTCTTTAAAATTCATAGCTGTTGTTTTATTATTTAACTATTAATTATTATTTTCCTTTAAAGGCTCATTTTAAATCTCAATTTTTCCTTTATGTAGATCTTAAACTTCTTATCATCTTGACATTGGTTGATTGACCATCGTACTATTATTGACCAAATATTTATAACATTTTGCAAATTTTATAACCACCTTATCTATTCACTACCTTATCTATTCATGGTCACCTAACTATTCATTATATTTTCTAATACCTATTTGCAAGTATTCACTTGTAAAATTACTCTCTATGTCGAATATGTTTTTATATAAAATTAATGCATAATTGTAATTACCTACAAGACTCGGTCTCTATATCAAACAAGGGTTGCAAGTAGCAGTGGTCCCTATTGGGTCTGAAATATTAAAAGACTCCATGCTAACAAGTGCTTAAAAAAAATTGTTAACAAGTACTTTGTGAAAGGGCGACTCCATGTTAACAAGAAGTGCTTAAAAAAAACAAATATGCTAACAAGTGTTTTATGAAAGGACTTTTTCATGCTTTCACGTATGTTAAATGTAAGCAAAAACAAGTGCTTTACAAGTTCTGAAGGCCAACCAAAGGAACATCTTCCACTACATGACCGAACGCTCCAAAGATAAGACCCTCATATGATGATTTTCAATTGCAGAGAAAAGTTTCTTCATATAATGCTGAAGTGAAGAGCACAGCTGGATCAGATTCTTCTCTGCATGATTGCAAATTGATTTCACCTATGCTGAGATCTGACAAATCATCTACCAAGAGTGGAGATATTTCTTCCTCTTCTTATGGAGAGTCTCGATAACCTTTTTATCAATGCTAAGTTGTAGAGTTCTATCCTATCATTACTTGTGGTTGAAGGTGTGAGTGGCTTGATAATCCCAAAAACCATTTTATGAATGCTAAGTTGCATAGTTTTATCCTATCATTACTTGTGGCTAAAGGTGTGAATTTCTTGAGCTACAGTGACCAGAATTTCATGGGAAAACTTAATATGTTTGAATAGAAGTTCAACTTAGTTGCAGAGATAAATATTTCAGCTTCAAGTTGAACTATGTTATATGCTCTTTAGGACTGGAGTAAAATTTTGAGTTGAAAAGCCGCATTGCTCAAGTGTTGGTTCGCTTCTTGGTTCATGGTTGTGAATGGCTTGAGCTACAGTGACCACCATTTCATGGTCATACTTCATATGTTTGAACAAAATTTCAACTTAGCTGCAGAGATAAATATTTCGGCTTGACGCTGAACTATGTCAGATGCTCTTTAGAAGTGGAGTAAAATTTTGAGTTCAAAAGCCGCATTGCTCAACTATTGGTTCATGTTTTTGAGGAGCTAAACGTTTGGTTTGATCTTGTGGTTGGGTACATGGTTAGTTGGATTGCATTGAGTCTTCGAGGAAGCCAATTATTGGAGAACTATGTTTATGGAAAAAAAAAAAAAAAAACATATATACAACAGGTCCAAAAGAGCATTAATTTTCAACTAAGCTTTCAGTTGTTATCTTAGTTGGCCTTGAAGATTCAAGGAATAATGAAAGTGTTTCTCTTTGCAAGTAAAACAACAATAATTGGGATATATCAAAACACTCTATGTTGTATTATTGTAGGGCTATTGATGGCATTGTATGAGTAAGGTGTGTGTATACTTTTAAGTTAGTTATTTGAGATGAGATTTATTTAATAATTAGGTTATTGGGTTCTTGCACAGTTTAATACAAGTTAATTTTGGAATTCAATTCACAATTCCAAACCAGGGTGACCCGGAATAGTTGGCCGTATAAAAGAGTTGGTTCTACACAAGCACTTGACATTTGAAACGTGGGAGTAAATTTCATTATCTTTCCTCTTCTCTGGAATATTGGCTAAGGTTCAAGGCTCCCGTTGAGATGCTAGACTCCTGGCAAACGTTTCCAAGGCAAAAGGCCCATACAGTCTAAAAATAAAGATGGTATGTGGAGATTCCAGAAAAAATTCTCATATTGAGACTCACAAGGAAGGTGTTGACAAGCCCTTCTCCAATTAGTGAGGAAAATTTTCATAGAAATAAAATTTTCATCCACTGAAGTTCATTTTGACTCCTTGTTGCCAGGTATGGAGACTTTCCAGTGGAAGTGGCTGCAACTCCTTGCCACTCTCCCTAGTGCAGCTTATCCAATATATGTGTAAGTATAGATGCCTTCCTATCCCTCAAAATAGTATCCTAAGAGCATGTTAAGGCTTCAAACTTCATGAATTTTCTGAAATGACATATTGTGATAAAAAGAGAATAAATAATAACATAATTCAAAATATACCTCTCTACCAATGTCCCTACAAGTGAGTCCCTCTCTTACATGAGGCTCTTACACCTGATTTTACACCTGCTAGCACACCCCTTCTAAAACTGACCCAATAGCTTGGGCTTCCACCTACAAATAATAAGAGAGAAGATAAGCAAAATAAGACTGAAGGAATTTTAATGTTGTGTAGGCCCAAATGAATGAAGGAATGGTATGGAACCCGACCTAAAAGTCCTAGTGTTAGTGGGCATAAGCGTGGTCAAAATGAGGCTGCGCAAGTAGGCTCGACCAATGGGATAGGTCATTTTCAGGGTTTCGGTGATTTCATGCTTCAATTGTTTGGTGTTATTCTTCATGCTTCTTCCCATTCCATCGATAATGGATATGTGCAGTTCCCCTACATCCAGCAGGAATTGAACCTGCGGGGCTGCGAGTTTGCCAATTATGAGTTGGGTAAAAGTGTGATTCGTTACATTATCAAATCGAATAGTTGAAGGATCTTTTACATGGATCTTTGATACATCTAAAGCTCTATTTCTAGATAGGACCAAGAAATCAAAGGCAAATCATGGAACTAGTCGGGGTCGACCTCATTCACCTAGTTGAACAAATGAAGTACTAGAGCTAGTGTTGAGGGGCTCTCATTAAAGTTTCTTTCCCATGTCTGGAAAGATGATGAAGTAGAGACATGGACTTATGCATGCATCTAGTTGTGCGTGTTTTCTCTTATAATTCGTTAGATTTTATATATTATTATTTATGTTATATGAAAATGTGTACTACTAATTTCTAATTTCTATTTATTCAATTAAAGTATACAAAGCCACAAGAATAGTAATTGAAATTATAAATAAAAATGATTAATATGAAAATTTCTATTTATTCAATTAAAGTATACAAATCCACAAGAATAATAATTGAAACTACAAAATAAAAAGATAAATAGAAATAAAACAATAAGTAAAATAACTAAAGAGCTAGTTGGGTAGGCATGCAAGGAGTGCATGCGGCCCACGTCTCTAAAATATTCTCTTTTAGAAGGAACGAATGACAATGTAAGGATTTTTGAATGCGAAGAGGAGATTAGTGTAAGCGAGGAGGAGCAAATTGTAAGGGGTTGTACTGTAAACAACTTTCTCGCCTAGTGACTCTCTCAACTACTTCACTAGTTATCACTAGGATGTCACTAATCTAGCTAGTTATTGAGAGACCATGGAAAATTTTCAAAAGAAATAATCACATAGAGCATCGTTCCTTGGAAGAGTTGTAACATATTCCTTCGTGAACTTTTGTTCAAATAAGTAAGTGCCTTTTCTTTTCCCTCAACTTTAATTTTAATTTTGATAAATTTCAAGCCCATACAGGCCAAAAGGGGTTGCTAACAAATGAATTTTCCCCAAGGTAGTCCAACAAGGATAACTTTAGTGTAACTCTACCAAACTATGAGAATCCTATTACATTTTGTCTTGAAAATGTAATATGCTATAAGCTTCTTGCACAGTCCTTGTGCACCTAGGTTTTAAACCCTACACTGATAGGAATTTTCTTCAATACATGAATGTGATACACCTTTCCAGTTGTCATATTCCCAATTCACCATATTTACTAGATTTACATTTTTCTAGTAGTGAAATTGAAATTGCATCTCATAACTATGTTTTCCTTCTTAAGCTACTCCTAATGAAGCAACCATCCCTAGAATTTGTCATTTGATACCAAAAATGCATCATATGCTTTTTTTCATGCAATAGAAGCCACCTTGTTTCTGAAAATTAAAAAACATAAAAAGAATCGATGTCAAATTTTGTGCTATGCCCTGAATTTTTGCATGCACCAGAAGCCATCTTGTTTTTTAAAATTAAAAAACATACAAAAAATAAAGCAATATTGTTGAGGCTAGAGAACATGCCTCTCGATTACGTTGCTTCCATATGATTGTAGTACCATCCCTTATGTGACAATGGCCATCAATTACTCAGCTTCTTTATGGATGAGATATATGTTTGTTATGTATTATTTACAAATATTAAATTGGTAATTGTGCAGCAGGTGCAACAGTTTCAAGATAACAACTTCCCCTCATAAGTTGATTTACATTTGGAACCGTTATCGGTTATCTCTTAAATTTGGCCAAACGAGATGCAAGGGCACCAACATGTGAGATAACTTGCAATAATCATTCAATTAATAACTAGTGCATATAATTAAATACTTATCATTCAATACATCATACAACAATCCTCCATAATTGAGTGGAATTATGAGGTAAGAAATAAAATATACTTACCACTGCTAAAATCTTGATAGTAGCCACAAAGTTCAGTAGTCCATGTGGAGGGATGTCCCTCCTATTGTTGCTATTGAAGAGGCATTTGAGGGTAATTATTGGTATTATTGTACGCATTGTAAGTTGGAATACGAATAGTTGTTGCGGGTTGTGGATACCCGTGTATTGGGTAGGAAGGATTCTGATAATTATAAGATCCACCTACATGCTTAGTTTTTTCATCAACGAAGGGATAAATTATTTATCTTTCTATTCTGAATTGATTTGAGATGTAGGGAAAATAAACTCAATGCTTAACTACTCTTCTGCTCTTCCTCATTGGATACACATCAAGGTTCTTAAATAAATATATAAATAATGGCATCCCATGTTCGATATGAGTAACAAGAGAAATTATTTGACTAAGTTCAATTATTGGCTCACTTACTTTGAAGTTTCACGTAGAGAAGGGTGCTCAATTTGATTGAAATTAGGGAAGGAAGTTGTAGGTAATTATTCGTGGAGTAAACATCTCAAGATCGAGATGCTTGAGATTCATGTTAATAAAAAATATCATTTGCAAGGCAACAGAGAAAGACCAACATGCAAGAAGGGAAACAAGAGTTGAAAATGAGAAAGTGACGCAGGAAATAAGGAAGTGAGATTTACTAAGCTTAGATTTAACTTCGTGAAATTGATGAAGAAATTTGAGGCCAGCCATTGACGTGGAAACCTGAGGCCAACCATTTCACCTCTACTTTTTTGGCTCTCGAGCAACAATGTCCTAAGAGGTGATGAAGAAATGGTGAACCAGTGGCCCTAGTTGCCTGGATGGCCTTGCTCATATCGTTGATAGCTCTACTTAGATCACTACTCTCTAGGGTAGGCCTAGAGATTTATACATGAAATGCACCGACTAAGGTGTCATTTACAATACTAGATGCACATGCATGCAGATAGCACCAGAGTGTCATGCATGCAAACAATTATGTGGTAGTAACTTTGGATATGGAAAAATTGTCTGCAATTCTAAAAAAAATTGGATATAGAAAACCTTTGCACTAGAAAACCTTGGATATTAGAAAAAATTTCCACAACTGAACTTTGGATAAAATAACATTGCCTCAACCTCGTTTCATCAGGACACGTGAAGTTTGGAATAAGAGGTGGAATGTTTTACCTCCCAAAAACTTTAGTTAAAATTAAGATGAATAAAATTGCAAACAAAAAATTTTGGTTAAATTTACATAGGCAAGAAAATAATTTAGTCAAATAATAAAACTAATTGATAGTCAACAATCGAGCGATCACTATAATCTTTCTGAAAACAAAACCTAATAAAACTTATTATTATTCCTCTACAACAACTTCCTAAAATATCTCATATCATATATTTTGTGCTTTTATAAATATTAGCTTCTTTGAATATCTCAAGGTAAAAAATATCAGTTCTTTTAAAAACATGTAAAAGGTCTTATAAACAAATCCTTACTAATGTACAATTTCCTTCCAAATATTTTTTTTTGTCATGATTCAACCACTTGTACCAGTGAACGATTCAATAATAAATATTATTTTTGTCATGATTCAACCACTTATACTAGTGAATGATTCAACCATATTTACGTATTGAATATAATAATTTACAATTTTTAATTAATATAATATCATGCAAATTGTCATACACATCCCAAGATCGAATCATTACTTATTTTGTGCATAACCATTAGTTCTCTCTTTCACTTATGATTCATCCATACCCATACAAAATTTTGAGTTAATTAATTCATCGATGATGTCATGGTTCACATTCCCTCCATGCATAACTAATCACTTTTAGTTACTTTCATGAATATACTTCAATAAGCACATATCTAATCAAGTAGGATGACATTTTAAAATTCATATATCAAAACTTGGCTTGCGCAGTAATTCAACTTTTTTTTCATAATAACAAAATAAGGTTTCGATATTACGAAGAATGTTTTATTTTATACTAATAATTTAAAAATTATTATTTTTGGAGTATGTTTTAAAATTGCTTTTGTTTGGCTAAGAGCTCATTTTCCTCAAATATAACAAAACAGGTTAACGGTCTAAGACTCAGAGGTATCTGGTAGGATTGAAGGCGTGGCCCCTTATAGACCACCAACAGGTAATTACAGGTGGCATTGTTTCCCTTGAATAATGGTGATGAGTCAGCGTACTGTTTCGAGTGAAAGCACCCTAGGGCTTTGGGTTAGAACCCCAATAGAGGAGAAGCAAACTACAACAAGAAATACTCAAACAGCTCAAGAAAGATGCTTATATTATCAAACTATGTAAGAGTGACTGTACCAGGATTTCCTTCGTTCAAGTAGGTACCAATAGGGTTTAGACCCTCTCCAATTCTCGATGTTCTTCAAACCTAAAAATCATTCAATTCGAACATATATAGCAATATATAAGTAAAGCATATTCACGAAATTGACTTTATATCATATAAACAAATGATTGATCATACATCAAAACAACATTCATATATGAATAAAAACATAATTTGATGCATAGACATAGTTAATTTCAGAAACAAGACATCATTTCTTTTATTGCAGTAAGCTATAAATAACATGGAGAGAATTCACCTAAGTCTTTCTCTGGCTCCAAGTGGAACCGTCCTCCAGATTCGTCCTATCCCAGCTTTCAACAATCTTCTTCCATCACCAACACCATGAGATCTCAAGCAAAAGGAAGGATATTTATAATCAAGGAAACAAGGGTTTCCTGAAGCTTGGGGAAGTGCATGAGGCACAGGGATTCATTAGACTAGGTGAGGGATAATCTCAGTATAATAACTCTATCTCTTCTCCTCTCCCTAAGGCCTTCCCATAGAGGTCTGTTTATACCTCTCCCAATTAGTTTTTTAGTTAGGAAATAGTTGTGCCACAGGCAATAGAAGGTAATCAACAGGTAAAACCCATGAACTCTGCCTAAATTAATGAAATTTAATTTTTTAAGTGTTTTAATACATATACGTAGGTTGGGTATTGATTGACCCCCGTGTACACGCTTTTAGCTCAAGGCAAAGTAGCGTATAGGGAATAAAACATTGTTTTTTATATATTTGGACCAAGTCTGGAAGGAGGGGCTTCCCTAGGCGATAAACAAAACATCATATATACCAAGAGTGGTAAATGGTGCTATAACAAATGCCCCCTAATATATGAGGTTAGAAGGGGTACATGGTGGCCGAAATGCATTAAGTGTATGGAAAGAATCATGCCGACACTGAGAAGGATTTCACTAGAATTCAGCCTACCAAGCCATCAAAAGAGATCAGAAAGAAACTATTGTCTGAGGCAAGCATACGCATGCTCAGAGAAAGTAAAGCATGTCCGCATATCAAGTACAAGTGGATCCAATATGTATACTAGTATAAAGGAACTGAAAGTACATAATGGATCATCTGATCGTGATCGAAAAAGTACATGTCTGAATATCACATATAAGAAGACGATCAATGATGTTGAAGGATGAAGCTGATCACTAATCTCAAAAACTGATCCCAATAGTACCAAATGAACATGATGGAATAAAATGATACTACATCGCAACTCAAATGCCAGCATATAATATTTCGCTGTGAAGAACTGAAACATATAAGGTGGATGGTGTCAACTAGAAACAACAAGAGCAACTGACAAGTGAACCAAAACATGTTGATGCAACCTGAGGTCTTCACCGACTGCCGCGGTACATTTCTACACAATGGGAATGAATGATTTGAGGTCGACCATGTGAGAAATCGTTTGATTACCGGTCATTGATGTATACCGTTAACAAATGCGAGACTACTCACCGATAATGATAATGAGAGTCAAGGTACCCAGTATAGTCTAACAAGTGCGAATGAATGAGCTAAAGTAAAACACTTGAAATAATCTATCAATCAAGAGACAATGATAGTTTCCCACTGTTGATAGTGAAGGAATCTGCCACTAATGACTGCAAACCCCAAGGTACTACCAAATGGACTCTAGACCTTTTTCCCAGAGAAAATGAGTTGTAGTCGATAGGAAAAGATCCGCTAAAAGGAAGACATTAAGGCATCCTTCATCAATCTAGCATGAGTGTAACCTGTAGGCCAATAATGTGGAAGGAATCAGACGAAAAAGATGTAGTAACCCAACCGAAGCACGTTTCCGGCGTACACAAGATGTAGCTAGTGCAAGATAGAAACCCTATGAACCAAGCAATAATGAAAGCTGACATAGAGGTGAGGAATCCACCAATAGGGTCAAATGGAAACCAAGGCACTACACGAATCCCAATGTGTGATAATGAAAGCTGATGTTGAACACAAGGGAAACCACTCAGTCAAAGACCCATGATGTTGATCGATGATGAGCACAAGGTGACCTATCAATAATGAAAATAGGGCTAGGGTGTGGCTCTAGATCTGCCCTCAGAGCAATTTGTCATAGCCGATAAGGACAAGACCACTAGAAAGAAGTCAATGGAGACCTTCTCAAACCGGCACGAGAAAAGGACCAATATAACTGATGTGATGACAAACTTGGCACTGACAACCAGGGATGGCCGACTGAAAAATAGGTCAAGAGACATCACAGAGAGGTTGACTCAGGTTTACTTCCCTTGAACAAAATCACGACTCAATGATGACTATATGGCAGCATATGATAACTTTGTATAAGTTTGTCATGCAAGAGGCATAAGCAAACTCTCCATATTATTGGAAGAGGTAACCAATCGGAGGAGTACTGACTCAATAACAAGGTTAAGGAGCTCCTAAGTCAAACTAAATCCCACCCCAATGGAGGAGAGACATTCTTTTGAGTGCTTTGTTCAAGGGTGACACGACTGACTCGAGCTGCCAACAAAATATGGAAATGTTGTCCCATTCCCACTCTTCTTGGGATATATAATTTTTTTGTCTTTTTCTTTAAGTTGGAAAAATAATAAAAGAATGCTATAGTACAATGGAGAGAATGAGTGTTGGACAAACAAATGATCTAGTTCCTAGGAGGGGAACATTCTATGCTCAATGCAGGGAGGCGAAACTAGTCAAGGACACTCAAAGGGATGCTCTTTCCATGGGTAAAAGGATGTGTCAAGTTGCAGAAGCTAAGTGATTGCATGGTTGACTTTGCAATAGACATGGTCAAATAAGTGGCTTGAACACGAGTCCAAGTGAAGCCGGCTCAAGGCTAAAAGGTGCAAATAGTCAAAATGCAATGCAGCAATACAACTCAACACAAAGGAGCCTCTAGGATATAAAGCCAGAAATTAGCACGGAAGAAAGGAGAATGTGTCTTCAACGCATCAATCATAGCGGGACTAAAGAGGACTCTCAAGCCTACTCAGTATAGCAGCATGGGTGCCAAGTGACAACAAGGTACTATCTAGGGCGCCCATGATAAGGTAGGCTCTACCACACAAGTCATGACACTTCTAAGCAAAGAGAAGGTTTTGCATCATATCTTGGTGGGGTTGATCCTAAGGCCAAAATGGGAAAGGAAACTGATAAATGCACAATGCAGGTGAAAAACCTAACCTATATGCCAGTTTTGAGAACCAATACCTGTCAGAGCGAATCAACCATACAAATGTCCAAAGGAAAAATCTTCCAAGTTCTGTAGACATAAATAAGAACACTAGATAAGAAGTTAATACATCCCACATATAAACTTCAGATAAAATCTTGTGTTATAGAATACAAAACTTGAAAATGCGTACCTTATATGTAAAATATGGTACAGGGAACCACGCAGCCTTATGGCTTATGCATAATAGTTCTTCAGAACAAGCCCCTTGCGAGGCTCGGGCCAAGGACACCTTTGGTATTCAAAACTCATGGCTTCAAAGAGTTCCTCCTGTGAAGGAAAATCAAATTCTGACAAATCATGAGAACTATAAGGATCAAAAGAGGGAATTAAGGGGTCCCATGTCCCTATAGGAAGAATCTCTCGGTCAACTGCCAGGACCAAGTCCCAAGAAGGAGAATAATAGGTCAAAGAATCCTTCTCAAAAGTAATTGAACAGTGAGGATTCAATGCCACATAATTCACCCATGGCGGGGTAGAGTCTACTTGAAAACTTGGAACAAACCAAGCGGCATTCTGCAGTAAATTTGAATTAGGGCGGAGATTATCAGATGCAAGCTGATCAATAGTGACAATATTCCCTTTATGAGGAAAACACATCACTCGAAAGAGTGAAGACACCACAACAATCATCGCATAGACAATCACGCCCAAGTAGCGTATTAAAGTCTAAAGGGTGATCAACCACCATCATATCGATTAAGATAGTCTTCCCACCTAAAGTAATAGGCAATTGAGGAAGAACACCGATAGATTCACTAGGTCTTCTATCATAAGCTAACAAATGACTCTCAGTTGTCAACAACTTTAGAGAACCCAAAGCTTTCCAAGTCAAGGAGGATATAATACTTAGAGAATATCCTTCATCCACCATACATTGATAGACATTTGTGGAATTAACTCTAACCTTTATTTGGAAAGGTGTAGCGGAAGGAAGACGAGGCTCGACAAGACTATCCCAATCAAAGGAGACACTCCTAGAACTTGGAGGGGGAACATTCGAAGAAACCGGAATGCCCCCTATACCAGAAGACTTTGTACTAGAAATCAAACAGACTTTGTTGTTAGGCACTTCACCCCCCAAAAGAGGAGTGTAATCAGCCAGAGATTGCACTGGCTCAACCACGTTATCAACCAATGGTTGATGAGACTGTTGAGAAACCATATCAGATTCAGGAGTAGAAGAATTTTCAGACTCAGACCATATCCTTTGTACCTTTGGAATACCAGGGCACAAATGAGTAAGATGGTCTCCCTTGCATATCTTACAAGGGAACTTAGGTTTAAGACTTCTACGCTTAGGTTTCTGATCAACATCCATTCTACCAACATGACTAGCAGTGGTTGGTGGAAAGTCCCTAACATGACTTGCAGAGGTTAATGACTCTTTGCTAGTATAACTTGCAGTGACTAGACTTATGCCCCCATCATGACTTGCAGCGGCTGAAGGCTCATCTCCAACATGACTAGTAGAGGTTGATGATGAATTGCTAGTATGACTTGCAGTGACTAGACTTGTGCCCCCAACATGACTTGCAACAGTTGAAGGCTCATCTCCAACATGACTTGCAAAGGTTGATGATGATTGGATAGAACTGGTCTTCTTCTTTGTCCTCCTCTTTCTCTTCTTTTTAGATCTCTTATTACAAGAGGGAGGAGAAAAAGGAATACTAGATTTCTCTTTTAAAGAAGATGAACAATTAACACCATTTTGATGCCCTTGAAATAAAGGATTCATCTTAGAAGCTTCAAGAACATCAGGAATATTCGGAGTGGACCACAGCCAAACTGGTAATCCAACATTCAATCCAAGAATATTCAAAGTGGCCATCAAGGGGGTACCAACGTTTCCAAAGAAAGGAAAAGCACAAGATCCCCTTTTTGGAGGGTACCTTGGTTGGTTTCGATAGGAATATGGGCCATATCTAACTTATTCGCATATCTTTCCCTTACGGGATTGTATAAATGACTTTCCAAAGAAGATAGATGGACAATCAAAACCTTTTCCCTTGAGAAGGAAACTCCACAAATTTCGAAAGAAAGATCAAAATCCTTTCAAGATCGGCGGAGTGGTAAGTCAGTCACTCAAAATCTAAAGTCCAAAAGTGATGACAAAAATACCTAAAGCCAACTATATACAAAGAGCAAAGAGAACTCAACTATAAAATCCCTAAAGATACAACCAATCAAGCAACTTTCAAGTATTTCGCTTCGGGTGATGAGAACCAGACACCAAAATACAAGAAAGTGAAGTAAGGGACCTTCTGAAGATAGTCTAGTATGATGATGTCCCAGGTCTACCAGCGAAGGTATCATAGGCAGTTACGTTGACCTCCAGACAATAGCCTTTTCCGGTGTAAGCACCCAAGCTACGCAAGGGTACCCTTCAGAAGTATTGTTGAACGTGATACAATGTCAGCCTCAGGTGCCACGAGATTCCCCTCTGCAGCTTCCTATGTGATCCCTAGGATAGGCAACTATGGTCACCAACTTGTATCAGAAGCTGGGCAGAACAGTCGTGAGGCGGGATCCGACAAGTAAGAGAGGGGGTATCTCTCGTCCTTATCTTCACTCTCCCTCGTGATTTACTCCCAGTTACGGAGCTTTCCCAGTCTCCCTAATGCTATTGGATTTCGCTCATTAATCAAACTTCTATGTTTTGTAATTTTGAGCAGCCTTGGAGAGTTAACTCTCCTCTTGCCTAATCCAAGGCCCTAATAAACCTAAACTTGTTGGTGTATTCTGATGACAACATAAAATTTCTAGTTTATTTTAATTAATCGCTTGATTTTAATGGTTTTTCTTTAAGTCAAGGGTAAAGATGGGAGTGAAACCAATGATGTTTGTATGATGCAACAGAAATCAATGAAAAACTAACTACATGAATGCAGTCATTTTTTCTTTGATGAAAAGAGATCTCTATACGGGTTCTACGAAACTTCTACAAAGCAAAGTACTTTTTCTCTTCTTTTCTTGAAACACACTTCACACACCCAAAAACTAAAAGACTATGAATGCTTTAACAATGCAAACTACCCTAATGCAAGATATAATGGAGATGCAAGATCCTAAATAACACTCAAAAAGCAAAAGCAATTGTTTATAACTAACAATGAGCCAACTTAAGTACTGAAGAGGATACAAATTTTGAACACAAAATTCTCTCCAAACAAGAAGGACAAATTGTAAAAGATTGCAATTCACTTTCAACAACAAAAAGAAACCATAAACCAAACTTGGCAAAAGAAAAACAAAAACAAAGTTTTTTGAGATCTTTTCTTTTTTAAAGAAGCAACCAAAACAACTTTTTGAAATCACCAAAATGCTACTAAAACTCAAAAGATCGAAAAAAAAGAGCACAAGGAGTCTTTGCAAGTTACAAACTCGAAAATGAATGAAAACTTGAGCAAAAAGACTTCAACTTGTACAAAACGACCCAAATAGTAGCAAAGAGTTTGACAAATTGACCAAGAAGCCAAGAAAGAAATACTTCCAAATTCGTCAAAAAGATTTTCAAAAAGAAAGAAAATCTATGAGGCCACAAAACAAAGGAGAGCAAAGCAAGTAGATTTGAAATCCAGCTTGACACTGAAACTGAAAACAATCTTGTGTTCTAGAGGACCAGAACAATCAAGAACTTCAGGACGAAGTCTTGTGTGCCAAAAAACAAATTACAAACTCGCTAAAGAAGAAAACCTAGGCCAAATATTTTCAATGAGGAAGAGACTTCAAAACAGTAAGCTTGCAGAATAATTAAATTCTTCAGATAGCAATTGACCACACAAAGACTAAAAAGACCAAGCAACAAATCTATCTGGGCAGAAAGATTTGAAAAAACAATGCAAAAATTTGCATACACGACTATGTGCAAACACAGAGGCGTGCACACGTGCTCCTGACACAGGAAACTCGCGTATACGCGAGTTCAATTTATAGAAACAAGCGTGTATACATGACTGTAAACAAAGTAAATAGCATATACAAAGCTTTGCAAGAGAAAATAGAAAACAAAGTCTGATCCAAAAGATCAAACTTGAGGCTTGGGACTCTAGTAGACCAAATAAGACTGTAACCACAAGCAAACCAAAGACTGAGCCCTGATTGAGAATGAACAACCCAAACTAGGAATAACAAGATTGTTATCCCCAACGGAGTCGCCAATTCTATTTCGGGTGAAAGCACCCCAGGGCTTTGGATTAGAACCCCAATAGAGCAGAAGAAAACTACAACAAGAAATACCCAAACAACTCAGGAAAGATGCTTATATTATCAAACTACGTAGGAGTGACTGTGCCCGAGTTTCCTTCGTTCGAGTAGGTCCCGCAGGGTTCAGACCCTCTGCAACTCCCGATGTTCTTCAAACTTGAAAATCATTCAATTCGAACATACATAGTAGTATAGAAGTAAAGCATATTCATGAAATTGACTTTATATCATATAAACAAATGATTGATCATACATCAAAATGACATTCATATATGAATTAAAACATAATTTGATGCATAGACATAGTTAATTTTGGAAACAAGACAACATTTCTTTTATTGCAGTAAGCTATAAATAACATGGAGAGAATTCACCTGAGTCTTTCTCTGGCTCCAAGTAGAACCGTCCTCCGGATTCATCCTATCCCAACCTTCAACAATCTTCTTCCATCACCAACACCATGATATCTCAAGCAAAAGGAAGGATATCTATAATCAAGGAAACAAGGGTTTCTTGAAGCTTGGGGAAGTTCATGAGGCACAAGGATTCACCAGACTCAGCCAGGGATAATCTCAGTATAATAACTCTATCTCTTCTCCTCTCCCTAAGGCCTTCCCATAGAGGTCTATTTACACCTCTCCTAATTAGTTTTTTAGTTGGGAAACAGTTGGGCCGCGGGCAATAGGAGGTAATCAACAGGAAAAACCTAAAAACTCTGCCCAAAATTAAGGAAATTTAATTTTTAAGTGTTTTAATACATATATGTAGGTTGGGTATTGACTAACCTGTGTGTACACACTTTATCTCAGGGAAAAGTAGCGTACAGGGAATAAAACACTGTTTTTTATATATTTGGACCAAGTCTGGAAGGAGGGGTTGCCCTAGGCCATAAACAAATCATCATATATACCAAGAGTGGTAAATGGTGCTATAACACCTACATTCGTGGATAGAAACTAGTGGTGGTTTTCCTTGTTGTTGGTTTGACAACTGAGTTAAGATAGGTTTTTCCACTGTATAAACAAACTAATAAAATATTGAAATACTTGGCACCTCTAAATGAATATCGCTCAAAGCCATAATTTATTTTATAATTTAAGGAGCGTGAAATACAATTATATCTTTAGAATACATGGTCAGTATATAAATAAGTTATTATGCTCTCCTTTTAAATCCTTTGTGTAAAACCATCAACCTCTATTCTTAATCATATGTAACCAATATTACCTACAAACAGAAAATTTAATTTAGTATCTAATCTGAAATTAACAATTAAGTGTAATAATATACATTTATTAAATGGAAATGAAGGCTCAGACAACCAAAGATGTGAAATAGATGGAGAAGCATTGTAACTTCACATTAAGTGTGATGGATCACAAAAAGACATGTACGAAACCTAGAATGGTCCATTGACTTCGTAGCTCCCACCGCTTTCAGTGGAGATGAAACCCTAGTAGCGGCTTCGCGAACCAGTGGGCTTATCTTGCTTTTTTTCATTGTGATTTCCTTTCCCTTCTTCTGTTAGTAGTTATATATTATTGTTTTTCCTCTCCACAAGTGGTTTTTTCAGGATGGAGTCGACGGCGGGACAATTGGAACCCTAGCCACCCCCACCTGCTGGTCCATGCTTCTCAAATTTATTATAGATTATGTGCATTTGTGACTTTCACTAGTGGGATACTATGTTCTTTTTTTTTTGGCAGGTCTTCATTTGCGATGTGGTCTAGTTCCTGAGATGACAAGGGGTCCTCACCATTGTCCACCCTCCCATTCTTTTTTGACTTGTGTGGAAATTTTCATTCGTTGGAGATTAGTGTCAGCTCCATGTTTTGGGGTTGTGGTATGTTTCTTCAGTCATTGGGGGTATATTTTTAGGGCTCATGAGGGGTTTATCCTTCTTGGAATCTCTCCTATGTTCTTCACGATGTCATTTTTGGCTGCTACAGTGGGCATGGTAGCACTTTCCACATTTTGTTTTCCAACATTTTTGCTCAGGTAGTGGCGATGGGGTTCGTTGATCTTTCCTTGGATGGTGCAACTTATTTTTTTTTAATTATTTTGGAGCCTTTCCTCTACACCTTATAAGGTTTTTGTTGGGTCTGTAACTAACCCTTTTCTTGATGGTTTTTGTTGGTCTAGTTTTTTATTGTAGTGCCTATTGTTGGGCATTTTGTGGCAGCTATTCATGGGGTTATGTATCGAACATATTTGTTGAAAATGTAACTAGTTTTGTTCTTCACAATTGTTGTTGTACTATTTTTAATATGCATCCTATGTAACAAACAAGAAAAGAAAAGAAAAAGTTATTATTATTAAAGCATGGGTTTCATGCTCTTTATTGATGGTCTTCTAGGTAAAAGCATGTTCTTCATGCTTCTAGAGTTTGTTAGGTCTTAGGATTTATTGTCATGAGTCAAAGTGTTATGAAACCAGCTCACAAAAAGAGAGATCAACGCCTTAGAATTCAGCCTCTTCGAGGGGGCAACATCCTTTACATTACACAAATGAACAATTCTTGGATGATACAAATGAACAGAGCTCCTTTCTATATATAGGAGTCTAAGGGGTCATAACATAATCAGAGCTGACATAACAATAATAATGTAAGGGCACAATAATAACAATAATGGGCTTCTATGTGGCACAATAGTAACTCCTTCAAAAAGCATTGTCCTCAACGCTTGAGTAGTTCTTGATGCTTCTATATAAAATTCTTGTCCTCCCATGTGGAATCTTCAGTGGGTAAGTTCTTCCACTTGATGAGATACTTTGAAATCGATTTCGTAGCTGTCAGGTTTTTGTTTCTGTGACTGCTCCAGGTTCCAATATGATTTTTCCTTCCTCTTCAATTTCTGGAAATATTGTTTGAATTGGGATCTTTTGCAACTTTTGAATAAGTGTCCATACTTCTTCGTCCTTCTTCCATTCATCCCTTGCTTCGTTTATCCAATCTGGTTGGATAATATAAATAGCACAAAACAATGCTTCCACATCCTCATCCTTGAAGAGTCTTCCCATTCGGTAAGGTCGCCATTTTTTAAGTGCATGTAGTATTGCCAACATTTCCTTCTCATAAATAGCTTGCTTGAGATGTAGCAGTAAAAATACCCAATCACCTATATCAAAACATTTTTCACTACGATGTTGATCTACCTGTTGTTTCGTTTGATTTTGCACCGAAGTGGCATTATCCTTTAAAAGTTGGAGAACTTGTTGTTGATGCTCGATGTGATCTTTCTCTACTTGAACCTTTTTCTTCTTGATATGTCCTTCTATCTCTAGAGTTTGAGGAGTGGTAATTTCTTCCAATCCTTTACAAGATATGGTCGAATTCATTTCTTGATGCTCGATGTGATCTTTCACTTCTTGAACATTTTTCTTCTTGATATGTCCTTCTATCTTGATAGTTTGAGGAGTGGTAATTTCGACCAATGAATTACAAGATATGGTTGGATTCATTTCTTCTTTCTCGATGTGATCTTTCACTTCTTGCACCTTTTTCTTCTTGATGTGTCCATCTATCTTGAGAGTTTGAGGAGTGGTTATTCTTGCCAATGCTTTACAAGATATGGTCTGATTCATTTCTTCTTTCTCTAGGGTGGGGTCCTGGCGTAGATCCTCTTCTTTTGATGTTTATTGATCCTTTTCTTCCTCCTCTTCATATTCTATGTAAAATAATTTCTTCTCAGCACACTTATGACCTTTAGTGCATTTGCTATCACAATTGTAACAAAGCCCTTTTTCTCTTTTTTCTTCCAATTGTTGTGGTGTAACCCTTGTAGGTTGTGGAAGGCTGGAAGAAACAACACTTCCATCTTTATAGTTGTGAGGGGTATGCTTCTTGGTTTCCATAATTTTTCTTTCCACTATGTCACAAAGCCCTTTTACTCTTTCCAATTGTTGTGGTGTTGCTCTAAAGAAGGTGTTGCTCTTTGTATGCTCATAATATGCTATCATTTCCTCCGTGAAAATTGACCACGTAACAAGTTGTTTACGAGAACAAAGCCATTCATACCATAAAAATTGATCCGGTTCTAAATATGAAGATGCAATACATACCTTTTGTAACAGTGTTACACCATGTAGATCAAAATATTGCTCCATCTAAAGTATCCAATTTACTGGATCCTTGCCATCAAACTTCCTCATCTTACTTTTTCTTGATTTTAGGAGCTCGATCTTCAAACGACTGTAACTTTGTACTTTTGGATCTTTAAGTTTTGAAATTGTGATTTGTAGTAGCCCTCTGCGTCCTCTTTTCACTGCCATTAGTCTGATCCAAATTGGATTCTCCAAGAAATAGTTATGCACAATCTCCCAAGATGACCTGATTATAGACCTTTCCAGAAGAGCAACCTTGTATGAAGTGCCACGTGTCATTGTTTCGACCTTTGGCTCTGAAAAAAATACACAAGAAACTACAGTCCGTTTTCTTTCTATACCTTCTTACGAAATTTCAATCCAATGCTCAGAGAGAAAGTTATGACGATTTTCCCCAGGTCACCTGTTTGGAATGTAATTCAGGAGTCTGCAAAAAGACCAACTTCCACAAATCATATCTCCACAAATATAGCATGAAAAGCTTTGAAATTTGGACCCGAGGTGCAATGTGATTTCCTCTCAAATGGGTTTTTCTTTTAGCTTCTGAAACATCGTAGAAAAAAAGTTATAGCGAAAATTCCACGGTGACCTATTTGGAGCAGCAAAACCCTAGAATCCAAAGCTCTGATACCAAATGTTATGAAACCAACTCACAAAAAGATAGAAAAGAGAGATCAACGCCTTATAATTCAGCCTCGTCGAGGGGGCAACCTCCTTTAGATTACACAAATGAACAATTCTTGGATGATACAAATGAAAAGACCTCCTTTCTATATATAGGAGTTTAAGGGGTCATAACATAATCAGAGCCGACATAACAATAATAATGTAAGGGCACAATAATAACAATAGTGGGCTTCTATGTGGCACAATAGTAACAACATGGGCACTACATGGGTACATCAATATAATAAGTGGTTGTGCTAATAACAATAAGGGGTTACGCTAGTAGTATAGGGGCCTAACACAAAGGAGTCAACATCATGTTTATAAGACCCTTCCAGGGAAAATATATTTATAAAAAGAATTATATTTGAGTCTCGAAAGCCCTAGAATCTCCTACAGTACAAGTCGACCTTGGAAACATCAAGTTGGCCTAAATGAGGGAATTTGACTCCTTGAGAAGGATCTATAAAGGAGCAATTTGACCTCATTCAACCAAGAAAATTTGATTATCACATATAAATTTTCTACTGAAGGTACAGGACTGGGTGTAGAATAAGCTGAAGGTATAGAACGGAGTGCAAAACAGGCTGAAGGTACATAACGAAGTGCAGAACAGGCCAAAGGTATAGAACTGGGTGTGGAACAGGCGGGTGCGGAACATGCCGAAGGTATAGAAACGGGTGTGGAACAGACCGAAGGTACAGAATTGGGTATGGAACAAGTCAAAGGTACAGAACCGGGTGCGAAACAGGTCGAAGGTACATAACTGGTTGCATAAAAAGTTGAAGGTACAGAATCAATTGCGGAACAGGTTGAAGGTATAGAACCAGATGCAGAATAGGTTGAAGGTATAGAACCGGGTGTGGAACAAGCTGAAGGTATAGAACTAGGTTCAGAATAGGCCAAAGGTACATAACAGGTCGAAGGTGTAGAACTGAGGTAATAGACTGAAGGGTCAAAGTAGCTGTGAAAATTGCAGGGTTGAGGCTGGCAGGTTGAAGTTGTAGTTGGTTGGTGCAGGTTCAAGGAAGGACTTTTTGGAAGGGTTGACTTGGTACTTAGAGAAGGACTCGGTCTAGGGTTGGGTCTTTGTATCTACATTGTAGCAGATTCTAAGAAGAGAATATTTTTCTAGGTTTTCCCCTTGGAGGGGTTTTACCCTAGTTAAGAGCCTAATTTTTGTGTCCTATATTTTTACTATTTCATTGTTGATATTTGTTTGATGAAGAGATCTAACTAAAGAACATAAAGAATACTAATAAAGTTCACAAGAAAATATTAAGGTTAAGGAAAATAAGAACTACAAGTTGCACTTTACATTTTCCAACATGGTATTAGAGCTAAGGTGAACAAGGAAGGCAATTGGAAGGACACTAGAAGAATTTGATTGTCAAGGGGAAGGAAAAATCAAACTTTCAAGGAGTGTCTCTTGAAGGAATCTAGTTAAAGAGTCATTGGTATAATATCTGTTGATCTAGGGTTTCTAAATTGAATAATATCAAGGGCTACATCAATCTCGCAAGAAGGGTGTTGATATTGCAAGAAGAAGTTTATTTGGAAGGCATCAATCTTGGAAGTTGTTTGTAGAAGAATCCCAGGAAACTTCTTTCAAGGAACTATCTTCAAAGACCTTGAAGGAATTAAGAAGTTTGGAGACATCATCAAGAGTAATCTTGGTTATCAAGTAAGTATCATATTATTACATCATGTCTTAATCTACAGGTCATATGGGTTATTTCTGGAAGGAGAGAAATAAGCTTGTTGGAGCATAAAATTATCTAGTATGGAAGAAAAGGATTGACCTAATACTCACAGAAAAAGAAGTAATGGAGTATGTTACTAGGTAAAATATTGAACCAAGAAAAGACAAGACAATAAATAACAAAGTATAATATGTTGAAAATTGCAACAAGAAATGTTGAAAATTGCGACAAGAAATCTTGAAAATAACATCAAGAAAGATCCTAATTTAATTTTTTCCTTGAATTAAATTAGGAATTAAATTGTAATTCCACATCTCATGACAACTTGTAATAGTTAACTAAGTTAATTAGACTTAGTTGGATTCTTTAATTCGAGTTGAGGGTCTAACTTGAGTCATGTAGAGTGTCTCCTACTTTTTAGGAGCCCTGGTTGAGTTTATTTTGAGTTGTAATTATTTAATTCAATCTAACTGAGTTAAAGTCAATTAAACTAGTTCCAACTGATGGAGGAATTAGTGGGAGATCTAGTAGTGGGGTGTAACCTGCAACAGTGGGGTGTAACCAGCAATGATTAACTAGTAAACTAAAGATTCACTCATAATTAACTCATGCATGTTAGATCAGAGAAAGACCCAGTTGAGATTGGAGTTCAGGGACAATGTACTATCAGTTGTATAATCATCTGAATTGTATAGGTGGTGCATGCAATCAGAGGAATGCCTATGAGGATTGTGCAATTTCTATTTGAGGAATTTGCCAATTAAATATGGGTTAATTCCCAAGGAAACTGTGCAAGGAAATAGGAGCCTGGAAAGCAGCATATTTGGCTAAGTATTTGCTGGAGCTTGTTTGTGAAGCAGTGAGATAGATAGAAATAGTGTAGAGGTTGCTAGGCTTGAGCAAAGCATTGTAATATTTTCATAGTTTCTAATTAATGAAATATATAGATAGTAGGGATTTTTAGTTGTGGCTTTCCCCAGAAAATTATTGTATTGTGTAATTGAATTCTCTCTTTTACGCTTTGTGATTTCATCGATCTTTTATTATTTTCGTTGATGAGTAGAGTAGATTAAAGTCAATTGTTTTAGATATTACAATCTACAGTTTGAATCTACAAGGAATTTCTACATGGTATCAGAGTTGAAATCACTATAGAAGAGGAGAATAAGAGTTCGTCTTTTGCAAAAGAAATTGAATTTGCAGCATCATACTTTAGATCCAGCAGGATGTTGTTCTATAGATTAAGACTCAAATATGCCCTTAAGGGTAGTTCGAACTATATTCCTTGGAAGGACGAGATGGAGGTAGTGTTGGAAGACAATAGTCTTAAGGAATTCATATAAAAATATATTCCTAAGCCAATTGATGCTCAAGATCTAGCATGTATGGAAAAGGCGAGAAAGATTATCCTAGAAGGAGTTCGAGATCATATTGTCTTGAACCTCCATGGAAAGGAGACTCCATTTGCAATGTGGAAGGCCTTGATAGACCTGTTTTAAAATAGCAGTGACCATAGAAAGTTGGCACTAAAGGAAAAGCTCATAAAAATCAAGATGGAGAAGGGTGATGCACTACCAAATTACTTGACCAAGTTCACCCAATGTTGGGATGAGCTTGGAAGTGTCGGTGTGATAGTTTTTGAAGATGATCTGATGAGCCTAGCACTTCTAGAAGTTCACAAGAGATGGCATAGCTACCAAGACTTAGTTAATTGGAGGGAGAAGCTACCATAGTGGGAGCGATTGTGGTCTGACTTGGTGTAGGAAGAGATTTAGTGGAACACCAGAGATAGATCCTCATCCAGGCATGATGATGAGGAGAATTGTGCCTTAGATGGAAAGGCGAAGAAATGAAAGTGGGAGTCATCCAATTCCAAATCAGATTCTAGTCATGGTAGCAAAAAGAAGGACATGTCGAAGATTAAATGTTTTCATTGTCACGAGATGGGACACTATGCACAAAGTGTCTGCACAAGAAGGTCAGTAAGAATCCCTCAGGAGCAGTGGCAGGTGAAGCTCTTGCTTCACAGTTTGAACTTGATTTCACTCTCATTTCATGCATGGAAAGCACTATAATGGGAAGCATGTGGTATCTCGATAGTGGTTCCTCATTCCATATGACGGGGAATAGAGATCTCTTCAATGAATTGGAGGAGAAATACCTTAAGCAAAACATAGAATTTGGAGATGATGGGAGGTATAGTGCGACCGACATTGGTATTGTTACTTTTCAAATGGAGTTTGGCTCCCCTCTCAGACTCACAGATGTGATTTATGTTCCAGGACTAAAGAAGAATCTTGTTTTCGTCGCGATATTGGAAGACCATGGCTACGATGTGATTTTTAGCAAAGGAAAGGTTTTCCTTAGACACATCACCATGGGACAAGTGAAACAGATCGGTGTGCAATTTAAGAACATGTACACACTTGAGGTACAATATGCATGCAAAGACTTGAGGATCAAGGAAAAGGTTAGAGACTTGGTGGTTGAGAGGGAGTATGGATTACATCTCAACATGTAGCCTCATATGCAGCGTTAGAAGCAACCTCAGCAAGTTGTGGAGCAACCACAATTAGAGAAGAAGAGAGGAGACCAAGTGAAGATATCCACTGAAAAAGAAACCTCTAGTAGGGGGGGAATTTAGAGCCAATTGGACAGAGGGAGCACATGCATCCATACCTCCAAGTGAGAGGTGGGGTGATGTGAAGCCATAGTCCCAAGAGTGCTGAAATTTGGGCAGGGTCCATTGAGATGTTTTTTTGTCTCATGGATCATTACCTTGTTACGGGGCCCATGGTATTCAGTAATAGGAGGATCAATGTCAGAAATATGTTGAGGAGTGTAGAGGAGTTTTGATAACAGATCAGGAGGCTCAATAGCAGAGACAAAAACAACATAGTTTTCCCAATAGACAGTTGCAGACACAGTTGATTCAGTTTATTTTTGGATGCTTTTTTGGTTGCAGGTGTTGCAGTAGCAACAAAAACATTGAGAAGAGTTGCATGTATAACATTCCACAGGTACTAGATTGGGATAGATGTGAATCCATTTCTTGTTGAGAGGGAGTGTTGAAAATTGCAACAAGAAATGTTGAAAATAGCATCAAGAAAGATCCTAATTTAATTTTCTCCTTGAATTAAATTAGGAATTTAATTGTAATTCCACATCTCATGACAACTTGTAATAGTTAACTAAGTTAATTTGACTTATTTGGATGAGTTAATTCGAGTTGAGGGTCTAAATTGAGTCATGTAGAGTGTCTCCTACTTTTTAGTAGCTCTGGTTAAGTTTATTTTGAGTTGTAATTATTTAATTCAGTCCAACTGAGTTAAAGTTAGTTAAACTAGTTCCAACTGATGGAGGAATTAGTGGGAGATTCAATAGTGGGTTGTAACCAGCAATGATCAACCAGTAAACTGAAGATTCACTCATAATTAACTCATGCATGTCATATCAGAGAAAGACCCAGCTAAGATTAGAGTTCAGGGACAGTGTACTATCAGTTGTATAATCATCTGAATTGTACAAGTGGTGCATGCAATCAAAGGAAGGCCTATGAGGATTGCACAATTCATATTTGAGGAATTTACTAATTAAATATAGGCTAATTCCTAAGGAAACTGTGCAAGGAAATAGGAGCTTGAAAAGAAGTGTATTTGACTACGTATTGGTTGGAGCTTGTTTGTGAAGCAGTGACATAGATAGAGATAGTGTAGAGGTTACTCGGGCTTAAGCAAAGAATTGTAATCTTCTCATATTTTCTTATTAATGCAATATACATATAGGAGGGGTTTTTAGTTGTGGCTTTCCCCATAAAATTATTGTGTTATGTGTGATTTAATTCTTTCTCTTTTATGCATCGTGATTTCATCAATCGTTTATTATTTCCATTGATGAGTAGAGTAGATTCAAATCAATTGTTTTAGCATATAACAATCTGCAATTTGAATCTACAAGGAATTTCTACATAAGAAAGGGGAAGTAAGGGCTCAAAGGATCATAGTTGAATCAATTAAGTATTCTCTTATTCTATTTGTTACAAACTTGAATACTTCCAAGGCTATGTATGACAAGCTAGTGAATTTGTACTTTGTAATTACAACAAGACAAAAGATGTATTTGTGAAATAAATTAGACATAATGAAGAAATCAAAGAATGAATATGTAGCATCCTTTCTCATGGGAGTCTCTCATATAAGGGACCATCTACAAGGACTTAGGGAACCGATTACTAATTCATACTTAACTATGTGTGTACTAAATGCATTGCCACCAAAATGGAGCAGCTTTGCAACAAGCATCTAATCCAAGAAGGATTCAACTCCCTTTGATGAGTTGTGGGCACAATGCATATTGGAAGAATCAAGGATCAAGGGCAATGATGATATTGGATTAGATGAGAAATCTCAAGCCTTTCTAGCCTGAGTCAAGAAGCTAAAGAAGGGAAAGTTTGGTAAGTCCAAGAAGAAAGATTTTTAAGAGGGATTGCCCAAACCAACTAAACAAAAAGAGAAAATAAAGGAGTGAAGCTCATGTAGCTAAAGCAGTGGGAGAACCTGAGAAGAAGGCAAATAAGGAAGAAGTAAAGGATCTTTACTACTAAATAAGGTTCAATGACTATCAGGTTTTTTTATGAACATTAATCTTTCTTTTAGGATAGTATGTTGTGCATAAGAATCATAGAAAGAAAGCATATGGTAGTAGCATATTTGGAATTTACATGATTAATTTTCTTTATATAAATAATCTAGATAGATAGATTGACCATTTTCCATAATGTTCATCCAAGCATTATTTAACATCATGTTAGAAGTTTTCATATTTCCTACATGGATCATCATGATCATGGAAGTACCATCATTATGAAGGTCCTTGGGAAAGGCATCATGATAAAAGTAGTAAACGTTCCATGTTATGTGGAATTAATATTGGTAAAGGGATGAAGGAATGCAATGGGGTCAGGTTGTTGGGTCATTTTAGGGTATAAAGCTAGATGATTAAATGAAAGCATAGCAATGCATGTTAAAATAAATCTTTGGATAAGATTCATATGTATAGAATTTTGTGAAAAGAAATTTGGTCATAGAATATGCTTAAGTATATGGATATATGATGCTTGAAAAATAATAGGATTTGACTTTATTTAAGGTGAATAAAATAGTGGGACTTTCTCTAGAATATATGAATAATGATTAGCATCCAATCTAAATATCCAGAAGAAAAGTTGTAACTTGGTAACCAAGTTCGATCCTTGGACACTCTAATGCATGAAGTTTTAAGTGAAGATGATCGATGAGGATGTTGATTTTACGAGAAGGTAATGATGATGAGGTAAGTCTGATTTTAATTGTTGGTTATATAGTTAACATATTATTTTTTCTACCCGGAAGATGTTGTGGGAATACATTATGACGATTGAGGAAAGGTTAATTGTATGAATAAAGAGTATTGAGGGAAGCTCAATGTTTGGTACCTAGAAACTATGAAGACAAGATATGTCCATCTTGAAGGTAGCAGTCCAAGAAGATAACTTGAAGGTCAAATGAGATCACTTTCATGAGGAAGTTATGAATAGCTTGAAGTTTGGGAAGGCTCAATGCAATTCCTTCATGTAAAAAATGAAATTGAAGAGAAAGAGAGATGATCTGGATCCTGTCACAAGAATGAAGAGTGGAGATGGCTCCATGATACATCTAAAGAAAGCAAGATATGTAGAAGAAAGAGGGAGCCATGTAGCTATGAAGATCAAGTAGATGGTACTCTTATGAAGACAAGTTGTAAAGCTTGTGGTGTTGGATTCCATTATTAAAAGGAAGTTAGGAGTTTCCTCAGGTTTGAGAGGAAGGAAAGGAGTCTCCTTAAATTCGGAGTAAGGTCATATTCTCAAGATTAAGGGAGAATAGGGATGTCCTCTCGGTTTGATAGGGAGCGATGTGGGATATCACACGGGCATTCTCTTCTTCATGTGTCATGCACTTGACTAGGACTAACAGTAGTAATTCTAAATGAAGGTCATGAAGAGAGAATGGTGGAGGATTGGATAAGCATCTATGGTTTCCTTGAGGATATAACATCTAAGAAAGGAAAGTTATTGACACTCTTTGAGGATAAGACAAGACTCCAAGAGAAGAGTAGTCAAAGAGGACTGATATTATTTGAGGACTCAGGATTGGAGACCCAAGATAAGAATAGTCCTAAAAGTACATACCTTGTGGACATATGTATGGGGTATGTACCTTGTAGAGGTAGTGTGGTATCACATGTAAATCCTCCCAACATAATGCTCTTAATTAAATAAGAGCGTTTCTAGTTATGCCTTATAGACATTGTTGATCATGATGATGATGCATACAGTATGGCTTATCAATCTGACTCTTCTTGTGATAACTCTTCAGTTTGAGATATGATGTTGTACTAGTTGTACAATTATGAATACCTCCCTAGTTAAGAGGGAGTGTTGAAAATGTACTAGTTTCAATCTTCATAATTTTTGTTGCACTCTTTTCAATATGTATCCTATGTAACAAACAAGAAAAGAAAAGAAAAAGTTAGTATTACTAAAGCATGGGTTTCATGCTCTTTATTGATGATCTTCTAGATAAAATCATGTTCGTAATGCTTGTAGGCTTTGTTAGGTTTTAATATTTATTGTCATGAGTGAAAGGAGTCAACATCATGTTTACAAGACCCTTTCGGGCAAAATGTATTTATAAAAATAATTATTTTTTAGTCTAGAAAGTCCTGGAAACATCAAGTCAGCCTAAAGGAGGGAATTTGACCCCTTCAGAAGGCTATATAAAGGAGCAATTCGACCTCATTCAACCAAGAGAATTTGTCATCACATATAAAGTTTCTACAAAAGGTACAAAACTGGGTGCAGAATAAAGTTATAGAACCAAGTGCAGAACAGGCCGAAGGTACAAAACCGGGTGCGTAATAGGTCGAAGGTATAGAAACAGGTGTGGAACAGGATGAAGGTACAAAAATGGGTGTGAAATAGGTCGAAGGTACAGAACCAGGTGTGGAACAGGCCGAAGGTACATAACTGGGTGCGGAATAGGTTGAAGGTATAGAAACCAGTGCAAAATAGGATGAAGGTACAAAATTGGGTGTGAAACAGGTCAAAGGTACAAAACCGAGTGTGGAAAAGGCCAAAGGTACAAAACTGGGTGTAGAATAGGTCGAAGGTACAGAACAAGATGAAGATGCAGAACTGAGGTAATAGATTAAAGGGTCTAAGTAGTTGTGCAAATTTCAGGCTTGAGACTTACAGGCCAAAGTGCAGCTGGTTGGTGCAGGGTCAAGGAAGGACTTGTTGGAAGGGAAGACTTGTTTCTTAGAGAAGGACTTGGTCTAGGGTTGGGTATTTGTATCTCATTTAAAACAGATTCCAAGAAGAGAAGAGTTTTTCCAGGTTTCCCCCTTGGAGGGGTTTTCCCTTGCTGAAAGCCTAACTTTTATGTCCTCTATTATTATTGTTCTTGATATTTGTTTAATGAAGAGATCTAACTAAATAACATAAAAAATACTAATAAAGTTCGCAAGAAAATATTAAGGTTAAGAAAAATAAGAACTACAAGCTGTCACTTTACATTTTCCAACAATATTTGGGATCATGATTGCATCCACACTCTGTGTGTCTATGGAATATAACTTTTATTTTCTTTAACAAAAATTACGGTTTTTTTCTCTGGAAAAAAATATATATATACATTTATTAATCTTTTAAAGAAACATTTAAATCATTTTTCTACACAAATTGAATATATATATATATATATATATATATATATATATATAGTTTCTTTGTCTTACATTCAAAAAGTATATGCCTATGTGCACACAATTGTCAATTTTAAAACATATTAAACCTAGCCATATGTCTAAAAACCTTTGTCTTTTCCTCTCACATCTATACATCTCAGTTTAAGTTCTATATCTTGACACACTAAAGCTTATCTTAGTATCTATGTTTTCACAGCTTGTCATTATGTTATATGTAATCTTTTGCATTTCAATTTTGTGTAGAATTTGGAGTTGTCCAACATTTCGGGTGAACTCACCAGCCATCATCAGGGAAGAAAGAAAAGCTTAACCTCATCATTCAAGTTACACCGATTTCCATTATCATTCTTACCCTCAAAATTTTTATCATAATTTATATTGCTCAGTCTACTTACTAATATCTCTTTTATTTTGTGAAGCAAAATTTTGTATTCCCTTCAGAACAAGAAATTACAAGAAAATACTGAAAGTTTTAGAATGGTAGGTCACTAGGAAAACCTGACCATATCTAGAAAGGCACTCTCCCCGAAGAGGCAGAAGACAAAAAGTTTCCTAGAAGTTCAAAGTTTACCATATATAAGCTAAAATATGGGCCTTCATGGTGGCCATGAAAGCAAAGTAAGCAAATAGGAAATTTAAAACCAGAGACATAACAAGAGACTAAGAAGAGGGGTTTGAATCAGTAGTTGCAACTTGGATTGGTTCTTTGTTTTCCCTTGGTGAGGCGCCAATAGGGGGAGGGATGTCAAGGTGCTTCTCGATATGCTCTAATCGTTGATCTAGGTTTTTCATGTGCCAATGTAAATGCTCCATGGATAGGAGGAGGTCCTCTCTATACTCATGTCAATCCAAGAGAACCCTACCTAAGAGGAATTTCATATTCCAATGCAGGTCCACTGTGTTGATGTATTGATTGAAGTGCCCACGTGTATACCAAATATCTGGCATCCAATCAATGATTTTAGCACATACCTTAGTATCCAAGAGGTGGTGTATATGGGACATACCTTCCTAACTAGCATGAGTGAGCTCTTCTTGAATTGGGCTCGGGGTAAACTCTCAAAATCAAGAATTTGTTTCCTCCAATTTGTGATGAGTATGTCTATTGTCTTGGCTGGCATGTTCCTGATAATATGTAGTGCCCTTGGGGACTCGAGCTCGCTGGCACGCGATGGTGGATGCACAGGTATGGAGAAAATGCCAAGGAATATGATAGAGTGTGCCAGGAAGCAGATAGAGGCACACAATTGAAAGTGTCACACAAGCAATAGAAAGCCACATATGTGACCCAGAAAAATGAATGAGGTTATCGGCAAGCTTGAGGGACTAGGGGAGGGTAAAAAAAGGAAAGTTCCTGCCTAGGGGAGCGTCGTGAGGTTTTGGGAGCCATGAGGGGGAGTGAGTAACCCCGTAATAAAATGACCTTAGAGTCAACAAGAGTGACAAGGTTGGATGATTGTGAGGAGTGACAGACCAAGAAAGAACTCCTTGAGAAGAAAATTGAAGGATAAACCAGGAAAGGAGAAGGTTAAACTTGATTTAGAGATAAGTTTCCTGACATGTGTAGAGTTATTCCATAATGGTAGGTTGCTCAATCCAAAATCACGATTTACCATAAACCTCCATGCAAAGAGCCATGTTCTTGAGAGAAATAGAGTGCCTGACGAGATTTATAGGGACATATGCTAGTTTTGTTGAGTAAATTTCTCTAGAAAGTTAGCGGCTATTTTCTTCAAATCCACTTAGAAAGTTAGAGGTGAGGAAATTCCATGATCTTCGTCACAGGACTAAACCAATATCAGTTTCTCAATTAGAGGCAAGGAAATTACATGAGCTTTATAGAAATATAACTTTGTAGTGTCATGATCGAGGTAGTAATTTTCATGCCTAGAAATTGCATAGAGTGATCTTGCACACGGGAGAGACTTAGGTGAATAAGTTGGGAGATTACAGTGCAATGAGGCAGATGTGACAAGAGTGAAGGTTGTGGAGGTGGTGTTTATTGAACACGACGCCTAATTGCAAAATAGAAAAACACCTTGTGTCAAGCACAACCTTTAATTACCAACTAAGACGGTGTGTTGCCACATCCCCTAATTACATAACCAAGTGAGATAACATCAGCCGGCCCTCACCCTCTCGCATGCATAACACCCCATCCTGAGACACTTAATAAAATCATTAACAAAAAATATTTACCACTTACTTTTAATAATTTCTTGTCTTGTAATTATAAAAACTTCCTATATTTCTTATTATATAAACTTTCCTGAAAAGATTTTCCACAATTTTCCTAACCTCTTTAAGCAAACCAAAACTTCTTCAATTAAATTCACTCAAAAACAAGATACACAAATATTAAGTAATAAGTAGTTACTGTATAACCACAACTTCATAAATAACCTCATATTTAAGCAATTTTGTAAAATGCTAATATGTTCCACTTACAACTCCATTTCTTTCTTTTCTTGAAGAATCAAGAATAGAGTCTAGTACCACATTTGACTTTAAAATTAAGTTGAATACCACATTCTCTTTTCAAATGACCTTAAAGTGGAAACAAATTCACAAATATTATTTACTTAACTATGTATATGGAATTTCACAATTACATATTCACGTAAGATATCCATCCTTAAAGCTTTAATTATTATGGTTTTTGTGACCATGTGATTCATATAATAATATAAATCAATTTTCACTATAATTAACCTTTTAGAAACCATCAATGAATCATTTTTTTTTTTTAAGTATATAAGCATTTATATATAAGTTGTTGGTATGAAACCAGCTCAAGAAAAAGATAGAAAAGATAGATCAACGCCTTAAAATTTAGCCTCTTCGAGGGGGCAACCTCCTTTACATTACATAAATGAACAATTCTTCGATGATACAAATGAAAAGACCTCATTTCTATATATAGGAGTCTAAGGGGTCATAACATAATCAGAGCCGACATAACAATAATAATGTAAGGGCATAATAATAACAATAGTGGGCTTCTATGTGGCACAATAGTAACAATATGGGCACTACATGGGTACATCAATATAATAAGTGGGTTTTACTAATAACAATAAGGGGTTACACTAGTAGTATAGGGGCTTAACATGCCCCTCTCCTTCAAAAAGCGTTGTCCTCAACGCTTCATCTATCAACAAATTTTCATTTACCAAATAGTATCAAATCAAGTCGTTCTCATGATCATAATATAAGTCACTAGATACAAATGCACATACCCATAATAAGTCATGCAGATTCCATCCATTTATTGTGAGATTACTTCACATTGAATCACAACTATCAATACTTCAACCATTGTGCTAAGAACAAGGAGTCCAATACAAAACCATTATCGAATACCAATATTAGTCACTGAAAGTCACTATGCATATATAGCATTGTTATCAAGGAAAATCATCAGTCATCAAATCAAATCATTAGTCACAAGGTTAAATCCAAAATTTGTTATTATAGTGAGATCTATAGTCAAAAACATATCTCTATCATTAAGTCAAAGTTATAAGTCATTATCATGTCAAAACTCCAAACACTGCTCATCTATATCAATCAGCCAAATCTAGTCAAACTCTTGCAGCACAAATCATAATGACATATCTATATGCCTATCCCAGTCACCTGCAAACACAAGTTTAGTCTAAATATTCATATTATAGTAAACATTCAAACTTCCCTACTCATAGAACTTTCTGTTGTCTGTTGTATGTCTGTAGGACTGACATCCTTCGGGTGAACATATGATTTCATGCAAAAAACTTTACTCTTGTGTCCTATAGGCATAGTCGCACCCATAGGCCTTCCTATGAGTGGTAGGAGGCTACAATCACACCCTTAATATTACTTTAGTGTGGCTGAGAGGATAGAGTCGCACCCGTAAGCCTGCTTCCGTGAGATTGATGTTTGGGTTAAGGGAAAACCCTCTCTTTTAAGATCAAAACTTTGTTGTAGATCAATCAATATCAAATATTTGTCTATTCATGCCCATAAAACATACTTCAATAATAAATAATATTTTATACATATAATGCAAATGCTAATAGGAGTAAGAATCTTATAGAAAGATTCTCCCTCTAAATGGAAATCCACTTCAGTCATCTTCATTCATGCCATTAACCTGTCTATAATGCTATCATGCATCAATAGATCTATTATATCATAAAGTTAGACTATATCATATATTTATCATGATCATATCATGTTAGCATCATCTAATTCACCATTACATCATGACATCAATCTTTCATCAAGGGTTAGATTCAAATAGATAATAGGAGTATACTTCAAGAATCATGCTCACAACATTATTTCTTTGGTACATAACTCAATTCATCAAGACAAGGCATTCAATTTTTCCATATGCCATAATTACTAAGCACATCAAAACATAACCATGATCAACAAAAGATATTGAATATCAATCTCATAGTTATAGTTCTATTATCATGGCTACCATGCTTTTTACAAACATTATCAATAGTATCAAGTTACCATCTATTAGAATCAAAGTGCTAGCCTTCTTCATGGGATCAAGATATCCAAAATGATAGATGTTAGCCAAACATAAAGTATACTAATATATCAAAGATCAATATTAAGTAGCTTCATAGAATCAAGAAGTTCATCATGTCTAAAAGATAAAATACTTGCTTACTAATAAATGCATCATTTCATCATAGGAACCATGAATCCAAATCAATTTCATATGCTTGCATAAGCCATTTGATAAAGAGACATTCTCATCATACCTTAGGACTTAACTTGCCATCAATATTGCAGCCGAAACATAAATTTGAAACAATATACTATGCATACCTTGTAGTATTCAAATACCTGTGCACCTTCTTATTTTACATAGGCATCTTGTAGTGCTTTGTCACCTTTTCATTAGATGCCTCTTCCTACACTAGCCATGATCCTCAAGAAGGATCCACTTATCATATCTCATCAAGAAGTTAGAAGCATCCAAATACTCAAATATACATGCAGGAAGCATAAGTAATAATCAAAACAATAATTATATCGATAAGTACAAACAAAAATAAAGACATAAATAAGCACCTGTTGATGCCTCGAAAATCGCTACAACAACATTGGGGAATAACCACCGAGTCCGGACCTTAAAGCAGCTCCTTTTCCGTTTGGTGTGGTGGCTCCGACTGGTTTAACTAGGTCCAATTACCTTCTCCCTATCGCTATTGGTTTATGATGTATCTTAACTACCAATAGACAGGGATATCAGATCACTTCTTCTTGCTGATCAGGCAAAAGAATGACCCTTAAGCTGATTTGGGTTCAGCCAAGCCACAACTAAAGTTTTGCCTCTTTGAGGAGAGGACTTAAAAGAATGTAGAATTTACTCTAAATGCAAGCTTATTCTATGATGCAAGCAAAAGAAACTAATCTAAATCCTATCTTAATTAGGCAGATATAGATCTAACCCAACTAAGAGCAAGATAATTAAAGTATTGGGATTTACATATGTCTCGTTTATAATGAATATCAAGTTAATGAAGTAGTTCAATTAACTGATATTATGGTTACCAAAACACATCCTATTGAGACCTATCAACTGAAATAATAAACCAACAACATTCTCGGAAGTAGTTCACAAAAATGATATTAATTATCAAATCAGTAAATCCAAATATTGAATAATGACATGTGGAAATAGTTCACAACACATTACCATTCAATAAATCAGTTTTATAAGACAGATTTATGAGTAAATAGTTACTCAGAAATCGGATTTTAATTCATAAAAACAGAGATACCTAATAACAATATTGAGACAAATTACCCATGTTGACAATAGTGCACAAACATGAATAAAATGAGACATTCATGTTACCATCAAATGAAACTGATATTTGAAACAATAGTAGTAGAAATACCAATTTATTGCATCCATTTCTCTGATCTTGATCTCCAACAGTCCTTTACATTGCTTGAACTTCTGCCTTCAAAACTAGAGCCACAATAGTGCAAACTCCGCCCCTCATACATAATTCAAGATACAAAGGAAAAATCCTCAATAATCCCCAGCTCTGAGATTTTCTCTCCTCTCTCCTACAACTCTAAATTCCTATTACAGTAGTGCTTTGAGAAGTCTAAAATTGTAGAGGAGAACAGCCCTTATTCCATTTTGCAATCTATTACTTATACTATTTGTGAATGAATTTTGGAGATGAGAGTTTGTTGAAGAGAAATCTGCCAAATACGATTTTATTTGTTTGAAATTCCAATCTTTAATTGCTGGAGCCTTCTCATTGATTGAAATCATTTTCTTCATATTTCTCCCGCTGTTTTCCTGCAAAAGAAATCAAAATAAATTAAGATGCAATCAAAATATCATTTCTGGCAATTAAATCAAATCCAATCAAATTCTATTTAAATAAATACTTGAAAATAAAATGTAAGCTTTCAATTGATGCATGGGATGGTTTGATTGGCCAAAGATATTATTAACCAATGGATCTGCAATTAGAAGAGGCTTTGGACAAATGAAAATGAAGAAAATAACTCAGAAAATTGATTTTGTTTTCAAAATTCGGAGCCTGATCTTCTGCCTGACTTTTGACCCAATAAATGATTAAATCTGTTAGTGAAACCTCCTCCAAAATGTTCTCCTTGATTTTCTCTTTCTAATGAGCCGTCCTGGGCCTCATTTGGCCAAGTATAACTTAATCTATGAGCCTCCAAAGTTGATGGGTCAAATCTGACATGAATCTGGAAATTCTATTGCTGGGCTAAAAATCAAAATTGTAATTAAAAACTAATCCTATATTAGTCTTTAATTAATTCTAATTTAATTGATAATTATAAACTAAAACTAATTATTAATAAACTTATTTATTAATTAATATCTAACTAATTATTATAATTCACTGATATAATTAACAAATCAATCTAATTAATTAATATAATTATTTATTTATAAACTAATTAATACTAATTTAAATAATATTTAAACTTTAATTTAATTTAATTAATTTAAATGTTATATTTAAATTAATATAAAATTAATTATTAATAAATATTAAAAAAAAAGTAACCTAATTTACTTCTCATATTGTAACGTATTCATTTCAAAGCAATGGATTAATGGATGAGCCCAAAGCGAAAGTCAACTTTGACTCATCGCATCGGAAAAATGTTGAGTCGGGCTCATAAAGTTTGTAACCGATGAAGACTCCCGATGCGATGAAACATTCGCATTGAAACTTTAAACACATGTTTTTTAAACTTTTGGTTAATTCCCTCATTGCCTTTTAACTTTTCGCAATCGGCATATCGGATCGGGGAATGAAGGGATATCGGGGTTTCACAAATGTGTCACGTAACAAACCTCCGATGCGATACATGCCCTTTTAACGATCGGCGATCGGGGATATGAAATGTCGGGGCTTTTTAAAATGTGTCAAGTCAAAACTCCCGATGCGATTAATTTTATTTTATATATATTAATTTTATATATTAAATTTTAATTTAATTAAATTAATTATATTTTATATAATAATTAATTTAATTATTTTGAGATTTAATATATAAAATTAATGTTTTGTTTTGATTTTATTTTAATGAAATTTAGTTATGAAATTAACTAAACTACAACCACTTAAAAAATAAATGAAAAATAAACTACAGCCACTTGAATGTTTGGATTTTTGAGATTAGGATTTGATTTGGAAATTGGAGTGAATTTCTTAAAATCCTGATAATTAATGGTTTGGCTGCATAACTAAAAATGGAAAAATGTTAGTAAAAATTCACTATGGGTTAATATTTAAAATGAATGCATTATTGAACTAATTTATTTACAAAATGCAATATTGTACATTTTATGCATTTTTAACCTAGGCTAGAAAAATGATGAGACTTCAAAAGAGTAACATTTTCAAACCATTTGACCAAATGAGGCGAAACAAGCGTTAATGCGAAGCTTATAAAAAATTGATTCTAACAAAGCAATCAAAACAAGAATCTAAAGAAAATAAAAAATTAACAAAAGCGTAGGGCAATCAACTAAATAAAAATCCGAAAAGACGTTTAGCCAAAATTTTTACAGAAAGGGTCCCCATTATTTTAGTTGAGCAAATCAATAATGGGGGGGTTGTGTTTTCACCACAACAATGGCAACACACGGGAGAAGAACTAGTTATCTCTCTTTGATATGAATGAGATTTTCCTAAAATTAAAGTAAAAATAATTAAAGAAGAGAGAATTATTTTTTGGAATGCTAGACTAGGTTCATTAATCTTAATAAAACAAGAATCATCTAACTATAATTTTTCTCAAAATTTTTCATAAATTAAAATATTTCAAAAATCTATATCAGTCCTTAATTAGTTGTAGAGATAAAGCAGGGGTCACTTTACAGCTTAGCTTTCAAAATATACTCGTTTGTCACAGGTAGAGCCACTGCTGCCAGCAAACATCTATAGTCTCGACAGGGTTACCTTTTAATCATCAATGATTCAGAATCCCATCTCTTTAAGAATTATTGACCTAGAGATAAATCCATTTATATATGTATTACTTTTTATTTATTTATTTATTTTATTTTATTTATAAATCTTTAAAAGCCATTGTCCTGGTTTGGTGGCCAGATAGTTGACAATGCCATTCACTGGTTATAATCGGACTGAACAAGCTGGCTCATGATGAGACCCCTTGTCTTATAATTGTTTGCAATCATAAGCCATTACCCTGGTTTGTTTAGCAATGTTGGTAATGTCAGCCTATTTTTCCCCTATGATCATGGTAAGCAGGCTCATGATGAGACCTCTTATCTTTTAAGTTTAAATATATTTCTGGATTATACTCTAGAAAAATAAGACTCTTTGGGACAGGGAGAATCATTGACTCCTTAAGAGTTAAGAATGACAATTTTAGAGTTAAAGGTGCTTTGCTGTAAAGTGTCTTTACTTGGTTAAAAATAACTTTTCTTGACTGATAATAGAACTTTGAAAGATCCTAATGAAATTTTGAAATCTCAAAATGATTACAATTTGATGAAAAAGAAATTTTTCAGATTTTATGATACTTTGCCAACTTCTCTTGATTAGTAATCTCTTCCTTAAGTATGTCTACCTCTATAATAAGAAAATCAAACTTCACTAAGAGATTTAAGAGAAAGCTAATAGGTGACTATTAACAATTTTTCTCCACATATCCTGACCATTGTTAGGTAACAAATAGGCCTTCCATATAAATAATGGCAAAGTCACCAAAATCAAAGCTGAAATCCAAAAGAAAAGAATTCTTATACTAAAATGAGGAAATAAATCAACGAACAAAAATAAAAACGAAGAAGTCTCTAAAAATGGAAAGGAAAATCCAAGTTTCGCAAGATAAACTCAAATAAGAATGTTTATACCAATCTCTCCAACAATATGAAGAAAAAGAAAATAAACATGTAATCATTCCTTCTTATGTTGAGATTTAGAAAAACATACCTTGCAGAGTTGTGAATGCTTTAGGCTTTTAAATAACAGTGATTATAAAATTCAGCCACAATGAATACTTTCTGTTTGATATGAATCTTCTTGTTTCCAAGCATCATCTTAATCATTTTCTAAAAAGGAATGCTTAAAGATACAAACTAAAGGTTCAGAAATTCCCTGGTGTAGCTGTTTTGACGAAGATTATCGCTGCTTCTTGAAATAAAGCCGGGAGAAGAGTATAAGACCTCGAAAATCTGATTCGGCAAAGGATTGAAAGCTTCAAATGGAGAACTGCAAAATAGATTTTTTTATATCAGCAAAAACAAAACTGAAACTAAAGTAACGAAATGGAAATTAATGAAAGTGGGTGCATGAATCTTACCATTGGATAATTTCTTTTGATCTTACCTAAAAGATATCAGTTTTTCCACACTAGCTGACTTCTTATTTTAATTATCATTAAAAACATAAAGAAGTCAAACTAACCAAAATCCTATAACCCAAAATCATTGTTTATTTTATTTAAACTAAAGCAAGCAGTAAAATGTAAAAATGGAATGCTTAGTGTTCAAGGAAATTAAAACAAATGCATCAGAAATGAGAATAAAAATTTGTAGTATGAATGTTTCTCAAAATATTATAAGTTTCAAATAAATTCCATGATTTTATAAATTGTACAGAATCAAGACCAAATTCAAGATAATAAAATTTAAATATGAAGATAGAGAGGTCTTGAATTCCTTTTTTAATTATGAAATTATATATTTAAAACTGAAATATATGAGAAATGAAATGATTTTTGTATGCTGCAAATTTGTCATCAATTGCCTTTTTCCCATAGTGGTTACCTAAGCTCGCTTCAACACATCGCCTCATCGGATGATCCACACAACATGTTTCTTCACCATGCTTTAAGTTTAATTTGCAAAATTTCAATTTTATTGCTATGCCATATATTGATTAAATGTTAACGGCTTAGAGGCATGCATTGGAAGTTCTCGCATCAAAGGTTGCAATGACGAATCGCCGATATGAAAATATGCGATGAGAAGTTGTGCTATGAGATGGAGCGATCGCATCATTAAAGAAATATTATGTCAGGGGTCGGGGCATATTTACACTATGCTTCCCACATTGCACATCGCAAATTCGGAGATATGATATGAGCATAAATAAAAATGCGATGAGACGATTGCGATATCGGTGACTGCTAATCGGCGATGAGTAGACTTTTGGTACCCGATGTAACACAATATGATTCTTGCGATGCTGATATGCGATGAATGACGTGGCTAATCGGCGATCGACAATTTTAAGCACATGGTGTAACAATATTTGATATGCCGATATGCGATGAAGAGTGGACCCGATAGATTTATGATGGTATTTTAATAACATATTGGATCCAAGACATCGACCCTTTAAAATTATGCTCCTACCATTATTGCGATTAAACGGATGCGATATTTTTTAAACTTGATTTGAATTTCATATCGGGTCCGGAATTATGTGTTCATCGCAATATCAGTAAAGTCAATTATCGGAGATCGGCGATTCACGATAATGGAAGTATACGTCAACTGCAAAGCTCTGATATGCGAAATGTGATATAGCATATGAGTAAGATAATACATCGGAGGTCTTTGATGAACAATTTGTTATCAAAAGAAACGCTAAGAACTACTTCCAATGAAATCTTATGATGCGAATGGTCTTATGATATTCTTTGAAATTTCAATTTGGTTTTCTAATGAATAAAAGCAAAGATACAAAAATGCTTAAATTCTAATGAATCAAAAATAAAATTTCCCTGAACCTATTGCAAATTTGAAATGGGTTTACTGCTTACTTCATGTTTTGAAAAGAAATAAAAACCTCCAAATAAAACAGAAGACAAATAAAAAATTAACTAAGGAAAAGAAAAACTAATAATAGATGATAATGAACTTGTAAATGCATACCTGGAAGGAATTTGTCTGCAAATTTTACCTTATGAATCTTTAAATTCTTCCTTTGATTGATCAAAATTTCTACTTTGTTCAAAATCATCTCATCATTTATTCTAAATCTAAGTGTGCAATCAGCCTAAATAAAATCTGTTTATTCATGTTTAGAAAATATAAAATTTACCGGAAATAAATATAAAAATAGGCTCCCCTTTTGAATTGAAACAACAATTTATTATTTTTGCTTATTCTGAATAACTTGAGAAGAATCTGCGTTGTTATAGCGACTATTTAATAATGTCTTTAGTAAATAAATATGATGCGTATTGCAGCATCAAATAATCAACTAAAGATCAAATGGGATAAAGCCATTAATTGTGGAAAAATATCAAAACAAATTTGAATGTGTACACTCAGCAAAATGGACATCCTGAGGATCAGCTTTTAGCAAATTCCCAGGAAGATAATATGAACTTCATATGATTATCGTGAAAAGTTAGACTGACTAATAATGATTGAATTAGAATTAAGCTTATCATAGACAGTGAATACATTTCATGGGATAATGGGATCATGAAGCTTTTATATCCTCAAATCCTTACCATATAAATTTTAAAAGAAAATCTTAGAAGAAAATCCCGAAATGAAGAAAAGCGGCTTTGAGGCAATCGATACCAAGTGCAACTTTAATTGAATTTAATTAAGAGATTATTCAGAATAGACAGAGTAGAGGTATCGCTGTAAGAAATTAGAAAAAGGAAAAAAATAATTAAAACTTTCTGATAAGGAGAAAATGTTTCAGTGAACATGCATGAGAAGGCTGATTGCTTTGTTTTATTTTTTAATCTACAAAACTGTTATAAACAAATTATCTACATAAAACAAACAAACTAAATTAATTCTACTCCTATTCTAACCATATACATGGAAATGACTAGGTATAGTCATATTTCCAGTGTAACCATTCTCTCATTTTAATTGCCGCATGTATGTATAGTTCAAATGTTAGTAATAAAAATACAATTCTAATTAAACTAAGAAAATTAAATATGAAATCAGAATGTACAGTTATTGTTAGCAAGTTGATTAAAATCTCCTTCTCTTGAAATTTGCTTTCCAATTCAATACCAATTGGATCAAAAAAATATGGATGGATTTCCATTAATGATTGGGAAACGTTCAAAAGAGGAGATGACAAGCCAAATTGTGGATATGAGTTTTCAAATTCAAAGGCCTGGAAAAAATTGTTAGTGTTATGTACAAATGTTAAGCTATTAACAATCTCCTTTGAGAGAAAAATTTCCAAATATTTTTCAAACGAATTAATGAAAAATGGATGGAAATCTTTCAAATGAGATGAAAAATTATTAATTGAATTGAATTGCTGGCCAGATTGCAAAAATACATTCTCTTGTTGACATTGCCTTTGAAAAAATAGAAGCTTTTGATGAAACATTAGCATTGATTGAAATTGAAATATTAATATCTTTTGATGCTCATGATTATGATATGAAACTTCAATTTCCCAATCGGGCAATGCATCAATTGAGTGTTTGATAGTAAGGTGTTCAATATGCCAGCGAAAAGTGTGAAAATTTTGCAAAATAAAATCAGAAAATAAATCTAAGTTTAAACAAAATAACTGTGAAAGAAAAACTAGAATGAAATCACTATTTGTACAACTAATGTTACAGCACAATTGGGATTGTTTTGAAATGATTTCTTTTTCACAAGGATTGGCCAAAATTATGGAATTTGAGTAATTTCGAATTCCAACTTGTGAAATAGAAAACGAATTATGATTATGAATAGAAATGGGAGTTTGATCCTCATATGAATCATAAATTGGAATGTTTTCTTGAATGGTGAAATCATGAGGATAATTTGCCGCTCTAAAATGAGGATTAGTTGGGATAATTCCTAAATTGAAGCGTTCCTCATCCTCAGATGTTATTTGAATTTTATCATGAAAATTCTCTTGAAAATAATAGAAATCAACATCCTCAATGTCAGAGTAATTATCATAAATGACTTCGCAATATTCTCTACAATTCCCTTCTATCTCACCCAATATATCCAAACAAGGCGAAACAAGAATTTCATGTTCATTAGTGGAAAAAGAATGATCAATTATTGTTTCTTTATCTTGATAAAAATTTATTGGTAATTCATTTAAATCATCCTCTTTAATTTCTGAAATATCATTAATACCAAGAGGGGAAAAATTACCATCATTAAAAATATCAGGATAAAGGGAAAAATGTGAACCTGAAACAATGTATTTAAAAGTGTCTCTATTTGAGAACTCTTGTGCATTATGCTCATTGTAAATTTCAGATTGCAGATCATTCCTTTGCGTGCGTATGCTTTCTTGAAGAACGCTGCTTTGCTGCTCTGATTTTGGCATTTGCTCATCATGGAGAAATTCAGAAATTTGTACAGCAGTTTGCATTTTGATTGCTGCTTGTACATGCTGATTTACGAATTGATTTTCTGAATTTACCTCAAAGTAGCTTTCAGATTTCAAGGCGACTTTTTCTCCAAAATTGCTGTTGTTGTCTTCTTGCATTTGAATGGAAATATTTTCCAAGCTTTGTGAAACCACTTCATCACAATTTATTTGTACATCCATATTGGGATTCTCATTTATATTAGAAGGGGATGAAACAAAACTTGAATTAATTTCATATGGATTGGGAATGGGTGGAAGAGAAAAAATATATTCAAACCAATCTAATGATTCTTCTTCCGTAGGTTTATCTTCGTCTTTAAATCTTAAGCAATTCAAATGAAATCGAATATTAAAAATCATTAACAGACTCATTTTCAAACCTACATAGATATTCAATTTCTTCACATACCTGTTCATAATCATAGCTGTCAAATTTACAAATGAAAATTGTAACAAATTGATCCCAGCTGTGGATTGAAGCAACTGGAAGAGTTCTACACCAGCTTCGGGCTTTTGCCGCAAATGTGAGAGTAAAAATCCTACATAAAATGCCTTCATCAATTTCTTGAAAATCATATTTTAAAACATTTTGAAGAAATCGAAAGACGTGGTTAAAAGCAGAAGAATTTCCCTTACCATTGAATTTTACCTGAGACAAGAGTCTTACCACTTCAGGTGGGGTATTGGAGGATGCACGTCCATGGATACAACTCCAAATTGGAAGTTTAAGAGGAGCCATAAACAAAATGTTAAAATTGAAAAGACTCTAATAGACAAATTTCTCAGGCCCTCCTTCTAGCGCCAAAAATGTTGATGCCTCGAAAATCGCTGCAACAACATTGGAGAATAACCACCCGGTTCGGACCTTAGAGCAGCTCATTTTCCGTTTGGTGTGGTGACTCCGACTGGTTTAACTAGGTCCAGTTACCTTCTCCCTATCGCTATTGGTTTATGATGTATCTTAACTACCAATAGACAGGGATATCAGATCACTTCTTCTTGCTGATCAGGCAAAAGAATGACCCTTAAGCTGATTTGGGTTCAGCCAAGCCACAACTAAAGTTTTGCCTCTTTGAGGAGAGGACTTAAAAGAATGTAGAATTTACTCTAAATGCAAGCTTATTCTATGATGCAAGCAAAAGAAACTAATTTAAATCCTATCTTAATTAGGCAGATATAGATCTAACCCAACTAAGAGCAAGATAATTAAAGTATTGAGATTTACATATGTCTCGTTTATAATGAATATCAAGTTAATGAAGTAGTTCAATTAACTGATATTATGGTTACCAAAACACATCCTATTAAGACCTATCAACTGAAATAATAAACCAACAACATTCCCGGAAGTAGTTCACAAAAATGATATTAATTATCAAATCAGTAAATCCAATAATTGAATAATGACATGTGGAAATAGTTCACAACACATTACCATTCAATAAATCAGTTTTATAAGACATATTTCTGAGTAAATAGTTACTCAGAAATCAGATTTTAATTCATAAGAACAGAGATACCTAATAACAATATTGAGACAAATTACCCATGTTGACAATAGTGCACAAACATGAATAAAATGAGACATTCATGTTACCATCAAATGAAACTGATATTTGAAACAATAGTATTAGAAATATCAATTTATTGCATCCATTTCTCTGATCTTGATCTCCAACAGTCCTTTACATTGCTTGAACTTCTGCCTTCAAAACTAGAGCCACAATAGTGCAAACTCTGCCCCTCATACATAATTCAAAATACAAAGGAAAAATCCTCAATAATCCCCAGATCTGAGATTTTCTCTCCTCTCTCTTACAACTCTAAATTCCTATTACAGTAGTGCTTTGAGAAGTCTAAAATTGCAGAGGAGAGCAGCCCTTATTCCATTTTGCAATCTATTACTTATACTATTTGTGAAGGAATTTTGGAGATGAGAGTTTGTTGAAGAGAAATCTGCCAAATACGATTTTATTTGTTTGAAATTCCAATCTTTAATTGCTGGAGCCTTCTCATTGATTGACATCATTTTTTTCATATTTCTCCCGCTGTTTTCCTGCAAAAGAAATCAAAATAAATTAAGATGCAATCAAAATATCATTTCTGGCAATTAAATCAAATCCAATCAAATTCTATTTAAATAAATACTTGAAAATAAAATGTAAGCTTTCAATTGATGCATGGGATGGTTTGATTGGCCAAAGATATTATTAACCAATGGATCTGCAATTAGAAGAGGCTTTGGACAAATGAAAATGAAGAAAATAACTCAGAAAATTGATTTTGTTTTCAAAATTCGGAGCTTGATCTTCTGCCTGACTTTTGACCCAATAAATGATTAAATCTGTTAGTGAAACCTCCTCCAAAATGTTCTCCTTGATTTTCTCTTTCCAATGAGCCGTCCTGGGCCTCATTTGGCCAAGTATAACTTAATCTATGAGCCTCCAAAGTTGATGGGTCAAATCTGACATGAATCTGGAAATTCTGTTGCTGGGCTAAAAATCAAAATTGTAATTAAAAACTAATTCTATATTAGTCTTTAATTAATTCTAATTTAATTGATAATTATAAACTAAACTAATTATTAATAAACTTATTTATTAATTAATATCTAACTAATTATTATAATTAACTGATATAATTAACAAATTAATCTAATTAATTAATATAATTATTTATTTATAAACTAATTAATACTAATTTAAATAATATTTAAACTTTAATTTAATTTAATTAATTTAAATGTTATATTTAAATTAATATAAAATTAATTATTAATAAATATTAAAAAAAAAGTAACCTAATTTACTTCTCATATTGTAACGCATTCATTTCATTCTCATATTGTAACGTATTCATTTCAGAGCAATGGATTAATGGATGAGCCCAAAGCGGAAGTCAACTTTGACTCATCGCATCGGAAAAATGTTGAGTCAGGCTCATAAAGTTTGTAACTGATGAAGACTCCCGATGCGATGAAACATTCGCATCGAAACTTTAAACACATGTTTTTTAAACTTTTGGCTAATTCCTTTATTGCCTTTTAACTTTTCGCAATCGGCATATCGGATCGGGGAATGAAGGGATATCGGGATTTCACAAATGTGTCACATAACAAACCTCCGATGCGATACATGCCCTTTTAACGATCGGCGATCGGTGATATGAAATGTCGGGGCTTTTTAAAATGTGTCAAGTCAAAACTCCCGATGCGATACAAACTCCCGATGCGATTAATTTTATTTTATATATATTAATTTTATATATTAAATTTTAATTTAATTAAATTAATTATATTTTATATAATAATTAATTTAATTATTTTGAGATTTAATATATAAAATTAATGTTTTGTTTTGATTTTATTTTAATGAAATTTAGTTATGAAATTAACTAAACTACAGCCACTTAAAAAATAAATGAAAAATAAACTACAGCCACTTGAATGTTTGGATTTTTGAGATTAGGATTTGATTTGGAAATTGGAGTGAATTTCTTAAAATCCTGATAATTAATGGTTTGGCTACATAACTAAAAATGGAAAAATGTTAGTAAAAATTCACTATGGGTTAATATTTAAAATGAATGCATTATTGAACTAATTTATTTACAAAATGCAATATTGTACATTTTATGCATTTTTAACCTAGGCTAGATAAATGATGAGACTTCAAAAGAGTGCCATTTTCAAACCAGTTGACCAAATGAGGCGAAACAAGCGTCAATGAGAAGCTTATAAAAAATTGATTCTAACAAAGCAATCAAAACAAGAATCTAAAGAAAATAAAAAATTAACAAAAGCGTAGGGCAATCAACTAAATAAAAATCCGAAAAGACGTTTAGCCAAATTTTTTACAGAAAGGGTCCCCATTATTTTAGTTGAGCAAGTCAATAATGGGGGGGTTGTGTTTTCACCACAACAGCACTATAAATCCAAAATACTTATCTTCAATGAGAGGTGATCATCTCCCTCTTGAACTAGCTTTCAAGAGCCATCATTGTCCATTGTCCATATAACAATGTTTCCTTCAATATTTCAACCAACTCTATTAGCAACTAGGCCTAATAGAGACTATCCCATATAGGGCTTCATCAAATCTATCACAAGTACTAGAACATATTCACTTTGACCATGCTAGGGTTTCTCTCAAACCCTAACCTCATAATATCCATCAAACCCTAATACACAAATTACCTTTGGTTATCTTCAAACCCTAGAATTATTTTAGGTCTCCACCATCCTCTCTCTCATCCATCAATGATGTCCTCATAGGGGTTATCTCCATGACTTTTCTTCAGCCAAACTCTGATACCATGTTAATTTTTCTTAGGGCTATATTGTTCCTTGCTTTGATAATTGCATTTCTTCATTTACACATTAATTTCACCCCATAAAATTGTAAAATTATTCATATTTACATCATTATTCAACAACATATGCAACTATATAGAAAGAAAATATCATCATCATTAATGCATCGAAACCTAAAGGAACAATAGAAGAAAAAAATTCACACATAGGGACACTAGAATTGGTCAAAGACCAGGGAAAAACCCACTATGTGGAAAACAATTTCAAATAATTCTTCTTATTAGATCATCACTAAATGATTTAGTAAATGAGAATACAATAATCCATATCTTCATCCATACAACTATCCAACAAAACAACTACATAATATGAAATGAACCAGGAAATGCTTATATTCAAAATATTGATTTTGAAGGCTGTAATAAATTGTCATTGTCTGCAATCAATTGTCGAATACTGCGGTCACTGAGCAAAATATTTAGACAACTAAAATTCCATCACTTAGGTCCTGGTTGTACAGAGGAGGAGTCATGCGTGCGAATGAGAAGATTCCAGTTTCTCTCTGGAGCCTACAAGCGAGCGATTACAGTCTACAACTGAGATGTTGAAACCTTAGATCTCGGTCGCACATATGACGAGTTGTGTGTGCGAATGAGATTCTTTAGTCGCATGGATGAGCCTAGTAGCGAGTGACTGTAGTCGAGATACCTTTTTTGTGTGCCTATGACTAAGGTCCAAAACCCTAAAACAAAAATGCAAGCTTCAAACCTCGCAATTTCATCTTCGAGCAAACCTATTCCTCTACGAACGATCCCTAGACCTGTGTGAGCCAAAAACCAAGATAGAAGAGTGTTTCATGATGATGTCCAAATGAGGTATAGGTCGCTTATATTCACAATCTTCCAAGCATGTCCACTTTGCTTTCGGGTCGACCTTATCAAATATGCACAGGTGGGGTTTTCTTCATAAGTACACTTTGCCTTATTTGGTTTGAGTGATATTTGGGTCAATTTTGGTCCTCTAAAAAAGAGGAATTCAATGCAATAATGATCTCCATCAAATGAGTTGTCCAAAGTGGAATTTGAACGTAGTTACATATTTTAACATTCCTCACCCTTTTAGTCTTGGGAAAATTTCAAATCTCCCTTGTTTTACTTCAAGTATGATTTTTCTTGGGGGGGGGGGGGAGGATGATGTTGGTGAAATTAATGATTTTTTATGCATATTTAATTCTATCTTGACTCTAATATAGCAGTTAGGGGTACTTAAAAATAGTCCCTATATAAAAGAGTCGTGTACTTTATTGTATCTTATGATGTGTAAAATACATTATTTGATATTAAGACTACCCAACCATGCTTGTGACTTGGTGTTTTTTTATGTATTCATTATGTGGAGACAATGTTTTCTTTCCTCATGATATTCATATTTTAATTTCAACAATATTAACTAGTGAGGGGATAAAAGTTTTGCATAAGCGTAAAATCCTTTAGAGTTAAGAGGATGAGTATATATATATATATCAAAAGCTACTATTTCCAATTGATGAAATAATATTTTGAAGAAAAAGAAAGATACAAGTCAAAGTTATGAATAATCATGCACAAAGGGTGGCACATGTGTGGAACGTTGTTACTTATGAAAAAGTATGGAATCAAGCATAGGATAACATCACCATATCACCCTCTGGTGAATGGTCAAGTCAAAAGCACAAACAAGGTACTAGAGAATATTCTTACAAAGACTGTAGCGAATCATCGTTGGAATTAAGCCGAAAAGGTTTCTGAGGCACTGTGGGAATACAGAACAACATGGTGGAACACAATAGGGTTTTCACCATATGAGTTTGTCTATGGGAAATCCCCTTTGGTTCTAGTGGAGTTCGAAATTAAGATGCTCAAGACGGTCCTTGAAGTAGGTTTAGATATTTTAGAAGCCCAGAAACACCAACTAGAATAGTTGAATGAGTTGGATGAAATTGGTTTGGTAGCTGTCCAGAGTACTACTACAATCCAACGGTAGCGAACTAAATGGCATGATAAATTCATTAATAAAAAGGTGTTTCAAAGAGGAGATTGTGCATTAATCTATGATTCTCAGTTCAAGGATTTTAATGGAAAACTATGCTCCAGGTGGATGGGACCATATGAAGTTGACACGGTGTTTGATAATGGGACTGTTAGACTTATAACAATCGATGAGGCACATACTCCTTTGATTGTGAATGGACATCGCCTCAGATTATATCATTGTCTTGCTTCAAGAGACTCCTTTACTAGATATCTTTCTGATAACTCTGATTTTGAAGTTATTAGTGCAGGGAATTCCTCCTTTACTCTATCAATCTTTTTCTTGCAAGTACCTCACTAGCATTGTTACTCCTCCGATGTTGTTACTCTGATGATGGCAACTTTGGCTAAGTACTTCACTAGTGTTGTTACTCCTCCATGTTATTACTCTAATTGTGGTTATTTTGACTAAGTACTTCATTGGTGTTGTTAGTCCTCCAATGTTGTTACTCTTTGGTGTTGTTACTCTAATGATGGCAATTTCATCTAAGTACTTCGGTGTTGTTACTCCATCCTGATTTCGTCTAAGTAGTCCAGTGTTGTTACTCCTCCAGTGATTTTCGTCCAAGTACCCTGGTGTTGTTACTCATATGGTGCTATTAGTCTATCGTGATTTTGACTAAGTGTTCAAGTGGTGTTGTTACTCCTCAGGTGTTGTTACTCCCTCTAATGTTGTTACTCCTCTGCTGTTGTTACTCTGTCAAGGTAAGTCACTAGGTACGTCCCCGATCGACTTTGTGGATTTGATTAATAATTCATGTAACATGAATTGATATGACCATGGACGGTCATCCCTTAGTTGGGGGGAGGTACTATAATAAATGAAAAATATGCCATAATTAAATTACAATAATGATTTTTTATCATCATTATCGAACCTTGTGCTAAGTGCGTACACTCCATGATTTCCACCATACTTCGCACAATTACCTATACACATCGAGACCTGAATTTAGTACTATTGTACTAATGAATGGTCCTTTCCAACGCTGCGAAGTAATTACCATTATTATCATATATTATTACCATTATCTGCCATGATTTTTCCATATTTCATCATTATCCTCCCGGTTTTCACTCTCATTGCACCCCATCGCTATGACAACTCTCACTGGAAATCTACTTGCCGCCACTCCTCCTTGATGGTATGTTGTTACTCCAAAGTGTTGTTACAGAACTGATTGCAGAATGGGTGGGAAAGCTGTGAGACATGAACCAGAAAGCACAAAGCAAGTTCGATGCAATGCAGATGTTTAGCAAGTTTTCTTGGATGCAGGGTGGCATGTGTATTTCGAAAGGCTACAAGGATTTTACAAAGCCATCATAGTTGAATTTGCATTAAACCTGGAAGGAAGTCATTCTAGAGTCCGTGGGCTGGATATTTCTGTCACGGAGGAAGATATTTCGATTGTCAATGGGTTATCGTGAGAAGTTCAGAAATGGTTCTCTCAGAAGTCTCCTATTCCTGAGTTTCCGGAGTTGTTTTTGTAGGCTGGGGAGACATCTGTCCAGAAAGGAAGAGGGTATGGTCATAAATCTTTGCCATATCCATGGGGTGTGGTGGCATATTTTGTTATGAGGTATGTTACCTGCAAAGGTCGTTTCTCTACACTGTTTAAGTATCATTTCAAACTCCTTGCATGCCTTCTTTTTCTTCATGCGTAGGTTCATTCTTTAGACATGCCATACTTCCTATGGAACAGCCTTCACTTAATGGCGCAATATGCCTGTTGGTCTCGACAACCATTAGTGGTTGTCACAAATCATGGGTTGGTTAGATTATTGGTGGTGCATTCTCTGTCTCGAACCTCCATGGCTTGGCCACAATTCACCAAGCTAGCAGAGGAATAACTTATTGGTATGCTGCCTGCAGGGGGGGAGGAAGAAGACTTATGAGTAGAAGAATAGGCCATAGACAATGATGTTCCAATCTCGCTTGTTGGCCCAATAGAGATAGACGCAATGGAGATAGAAGAGAGTGCAGTCGACGTTGCTCCAAAAGAATGAGCACCGACTACCAATTTAAGAGGAGAATCACCACCCTTGGATGCAGTTACAGATGGTGTTGACACACAAGAATCAGCATCACCTGTCTAAGAAATTGAAAAAATTTTGGTTGAGAATGCAGGTGGTGTTGTTATACAAGAACCAACACCACTTGTCTAAGAAATTGAAGAACTTTTGGTCAAAAATGTAGGTGGTGCTGACATAGAAGAACCAACACCACTTGTTCAAACAATTGAAGAACTTTTGAATGGAAATGTAGGTGGTGCTGCCACACAAGAACCAACACCACCTACCCAAATGAATGTGGAACCTTTGGAGGAAATATGGGTCGTAGTCGACACCAGTCCACAGGAGATAGTGTTAGTTGCTAGGCAGAAGGATGATTTGGAAGAAGCACAGCCAAAAAGAGAAAAAGGGAGCATAGAATAGTCAGTGAACATAGAAGAAGAGGAAGGAGGGCCTGCATCAGTAGTCATTGAGAGAATGAAAATTGATGAAATTATTACTCGCTCTCCTTTTCTTGCATCTTTTCCAAAAGGGGCAAGGAAATCTCGTTCCTCTAGACGCAGGAAGAAAGAATAAGGTTCTCCCCCAATCCTAAAATTTATTGGGAAAAATAAGGGCACCATTATCGACACTGTTACTCAAAAACCAGTGTCGATTGGTGAAATAATTGATAAAACTGAAGGGTTGGTGGTCAAGGCTGCCACAAAAGAACCAGTGCCGACCAAAGGACAAAATTAAGAAGCTATGGCTGGTACTACTTCTATAGAGACCATTCCTAAGAAGATGGAAGAGGGCGTTGCTGATCAGACTAACCTGCAAGGGTTAAAGACCATTCCTGAGCAGATGGAGGAGGATGTTGTTGATAATACTAACCCAAAAAGGTTAGAAACCATTCCTGAGCAGATGGAAGAGGATGTTGTTGATCATACTAACCTGCAAGGGCTACAAGCCATTCTTGAGGTAGATGATGGCTAAGGTTGGTTAGCAGGCCCTTCCAAAGCTCGAAGTTGTCTAGCTCGATTGAAAATAGCATCAATATTGTTGTTTTATTTGGATGGATCTTGGACTAGCATGCCACTCTTTTCTCCTCCAGTGTAATACTCCTGGGGACCATTGGAATCATTGTCGGAACTAGAACCTGAAGGGCGATTGAGGTAGGAGAGTGTCGTGATGCCACTATAGGTTGGTCACACACCATAGGTTGGTATATTAAACTTATTAGCACATCAATATCACCAATACAACTTATATGAAGTGGGTGTGGATACACTTTGTAATGTTGTTGTCTCAGAAAGGATCTCCATTTTGTTAGAATCAGGAGACTTTTGGAAAGGCTCATCAATTTCTGAAGGCAAAGGGTGGAAAGCGGTAGCTCTATTGTCTTCAACAACCTTGGCCAAAAAGAGTGTATTGATGGTCTGTGAAATGCGAAAGAAATGAGTTAAATTTCGTCACAACCTTGTGCACAAGTACTGACACAAAAAGTATAATAACTGTGGCACAGAGAAGAATAACAAACACATCCCATACAATGTGTTCTTGAGCCTTCATTGCCTCTTTCCTGAACCTCATGGGGTTGGATCCTCGCAACAACCAGTTCTAAAATATTAGGCACCCAACATTTTTTAGGCCAGTAAAAAGTATACCCAAATCATAAATGTGCGTCGGTGATCTGTAAGACTACTGCAACAAATAAAGACATTCTATATACCCAAATCATGATTGTGCATCGGTGATTTATAAGGATAATACTGACATTATATAACACACTCTAACAAACAATGAATCTTGTTACTTCTTATGGGAAGATATGAATTGGCAACATAGTAGTGAAAAATCTACAAGCACAAAGTTCTTCATAACCATCTAGTAATGGACAAACAGACAGGTGCACACCAAGTGTAATATTGGTCTACTACCACTAGACTAGTTTCTCTTCATAACCAATATAGTATGCCATAGGAATACTCCATATCACCTGCTCATCGTCCAAACTTCAATTGTCTAAAAAATCATAAATTTCATGCACAACTTCCTAAACATCCGATGTAGAGGCCAGATAAAACATTAAATCACACAACGAACTAGATTCAATCACGCACAATGCATATCACTTGATGGTAAAGTTTCTGAGTGCTTCCAGAAGACATGTACGTAGGAGAGAGAATGCAAAGGTTTACAAAGACAATGGTTCTTTGATTTCTAATTCCACGACTAATTCAAGGCACAAGATTTTCCAGTAGAATAATATCATCCTATGAATAATATCTCCATTCATTATAATCTAGTCAACAAGAAGAAAAATGCACTAGGAAACAAACATGGAATGTAAACAAATAATGTGGAAGATAAGCATTAGATTTATTAATAAGTCTAGAAAATGTAGCAAAACTTTGGAGGGTGTTGTAGCAACGACAACAAAACTATAGTGTTTATACCTCTTAGGATTTTCAAATTAATGCATATAGGAAGCTAGATAGGCCTTGAGTTACCATATTTTAATTTTTTATATAATTCTTTAACCCTTCAGTTAAGGTGTTTGAAAATATTCATAGAAGGAATTCATACCCCTTTACCATTATCCCCGAACCCTAAGTGTTTCAGAATGCACATAAAATCATTCAAACTACCCATTCATAATAAGTTACCCCTTAAGTGAGTGATTCACAATATCACATTCTCTTTCATAATGATTATTTATTGCTATTCTAGATTATATCAATTCATAGCTAGTCACTAGCGATGTCAACCATATTAACATTTTCTTATTACCCCATGCTACTAATATTAATTAACAATAAAATTTCTTGGACCCTTGATGCAATTATATATTCCCACATGAACGCATGATCTAATTAACACCTATATAACTTTAAGACATAAGTACTTATATTATAATTACTAACACTACTATAAATTCACTCAATTTTTTATGACCTTTGGTCATTCTTTTGACCCCTGTCATCTTTCTCACGACAAATCCGGATTGTAATAAATGTTGCATGGCATACAGTCAAAACTTAGAAATCTGAAGTTTTCATTGGAATTCCGACACAAACTGTTGTTGAAACCCTAGTCATTTAATCTAGAGGTCTTCATCAAAATCCCTCCACATAGATGTTGTCAATTGGGTCTAGAAACACTGAGTGGAAGACCACTGGTGCAAAAACCTACACATCTACGTTGGATTACTGACATGTTGGTGAGTCAGTCTATTGGAAAAAAGGCCCTTTTCTTTCGACAAAGTTGCCATATTATTCACGTTCATGGTGTCATACGACCGAAGAAAAGTGCTGTCAGTCTACTGACATGTGTTGTTTTTGTTTGACATTATCTTTTGTCGTAACCATTGTCGGAATACAGACACAAACAGTGGTGTTTTTGTTTGACATTATCTTTTGTCGTAACCATTGTCGGAATACAGACACAAACAGTTAGTTTTTTTCCAAAAAAAAATTCCATATTGTCGACGTACTATTCCATCGAAACCTTTTTTGGAAAATCGTCATCGACGCCAATTTAAAAAAAGAAAATTGAAACCCAAAAATTGTGCTAAAAAATTAATACTTTTGGATTTCAGAGATCTGTGGTTTGTGCTTCTTGAACTTTTGACCGGAGAATCCACAGTAGTAGAATTTTTACACCAACGTTTCAAATCCCAAATGGGATCCATCATCAGGGTAAAGAGAAAGATGATGAGAAAGATGAAAAAGAAGAGCTAGATGGAGGAAATAAATACTCACGAGGGACGAATATTAAAGAAGCAGCACAGGTCGGCCAGAGAAATTTATAATGAAACCTAATATTAATTTTAAAAATAAAGTCATTTATTTAATTTTTATTTTTAATTTTTAAAATTAATAATATCACTTATTTAATATCCCTAAAAAAAACCAAAAACATTACACTAAAATCTAAATTAATATTAATATTAAAAAACTAATATATATATTTTAATATTAATATCATGAAACATTATATAACTTAAGATCTTTGATAATAATATCTAAAACTAATATATATATTAAAATTAACATCATAAATCCTAAAATATGACTTTAAAATTATAATATAACCTAATATTACATGTTCACTAAATAACATAATATTTATATAATATTTATATAACCTAAAATATATATAACTTAATATAAATAATAGAATAATATGAATAGAGCAAATTATCTATATCAATGTCTAGAAACTAATATATTTATTAATATTTATTAATATCCTAATTCTTTATATATAACATAAAATCTGAATTAATATTAAAATCTAAAAAACTAAAATGTATATTAGTATTAATATCTTAAATCCTAATACCTATATAATATTAATACTTATATAACCTAAAGACAATAAAACTTAATATATTTATAAAACTTGATCCCTACCTAACCAATATTTAACCTAAATATATATATATATATATATTTATTTATTTATTTATTTTTAACTTAATATAAATAATAGTATTAATATTAACAAAACCTAATATCTATATTAATAAATAAATTAATTAATTAATATAACTTAAATTCTATATCCATTCTATATTAAATTCTAAATTCATCCTATATTAAAATCTTAACTATTTTAAAAATTCTACTACTGTGGATTCTCCGGTCAAAAATTCAAGAATTAATACTTTTGTTTCTACTTTTTCATGCAAAGGAAAGTGACACCATCTAGTGGCACTATCCATGAATTACACCATCTATTTGACCAATAATCATGTGTAAGCACCACATGACTACTTGAAAATAGTCATGCTAAAAATAGTAGTGACCCCTCCTAAAAATAGGAATAACATGTCTAAAATAGGCACTTCTAATAATAGCCATCATGTATGTAGAGGAAACTTAGCTTGTTCAACTTGTGTATCCAAATAACAAGAATATGTCATCTACTTTACCATGAAGCCCTTCAACCAGTGATTCCATGGCAACTAGGATAAATCTTAGCCATAAATAGAGGGTCGAAGAACTCTCCTTCTCCATTGCATTTGACAACAATGGTGGGTTTTGTTTTACTTATTTCATAACCAATGGAGCCTTTATTAATGAGAACCATTGTTGCAAGTACAACAAGAAAACACTACATACACTTCACATGGCCATCTATTTATCAAGGGGCCACTATTGGGGCCTTACAAGATGCAAGCTCTCTTATAGTGCTAACATAAAAAAACACTTTTGACATAATATATAGATCAACACTAGATGTATGCTTAAACAATCAATGACACAATACATGTTAATTTTTGCAACTAGGGTAAAATTCCACATTGGAAAGCTCAGATGAATGAGGTGATCATTGCATTAAATTCGTTTTTTCGAGAGGACCAAAATCGACCTAAATATCACCCAATTTGGTCAAGCGGAAGTTTCATCCATACATTATGGAATGGGTCGGCCCTAACCACATGTGTAACTGCTTGGGACAACCTTAACCCCAAGTAAACCCTCAAGAAAGCCTATAAATATAAGCAACCACAAGTTCATTTCATCACATTGATCAAGCCATTTTCTATTCTTCTCTTTTTTCTTGGTTCACACAGGTTTGACGGAAGGAGTTCACACAAGGGTCTAAAATCACAAGCGTGAGATTTGCTCTAAGTTAGGGTTTTTTGGGTTCTAGACACTGGCACAGAACATGACATTTTAGTCCCTAGACATTGGCATAGAGTGGACAAGACAACATCTAGAGTGACCTAGACACTGGTAGACATACTTATGAGAGCGTCCAGGGGTTTGGAATGAGATTTGGCTGGATTAGTCCTTAGTCGTTCGCACAGAGTGTTCTAGGGAGCGTCCAAGTCATCCCAGACGCACGTACAATAACTGTAAGGGAGCATCCAAGGGTTTTTGGTGTATTTTACTGTAGACACATGCACAGAGTCTCCATGAGAGCGTTCGAGTAGTCGCAGACATCCTCACACAGTGTTTGAGAGAGCATCCAGGGAGTTTTGGATGCACACAAACATTTTTGATAAGAGCGTCCACGGTTCAAATCTAGGGTTTGACATCTTGGCTTCAGTTGAATTCAGTGATTTGGTGGATTTTGGTTTCCCTCCGTTGTTGTACATATATGTATATCTATAGAACTAATTTATTGGTATCTTCTACAAACATATGTATTGAGCTCATTGTACTCTCCGCTGAAATATTTTTATGATGATCTATTAAAGAAGAAGATTTGAAATGGTTTCCCTCTTGTGGGTTTTTTCCCTGGTCTTGGACCAATCTGTTGTCTCTTATGGTTGTGTTGTTGTCTTCTTTGTCACTGCATATATTGTTCTTTCTTTAATTACGTTTATGATTGATTATACTGCTAATAATTTGATGCATTGTTAATGAAAAATAAATTGGACTAAAGTAACTGATACACCATAGAACAATCAGAAAATTTAACATGGTATCAAAGCTGAGGTGAAGGACAAGCCCAAAAGAAGACAAGCATTGAAGCCCTCTCTTTCAGAAAGCAGATTTCCTAGTCAAGGTCAAGATGTCGTCCTCTACCTTCAAGGAGCATGAAAAGTTGTGTGATGCACCAAACTTTGCTACATGGAAAGTCATATTGGATATCATAGTTGACAACAATGATGTGTTGGAATACATCCAAGGAAGGATGCCCGAGCTTCCAAAAAATGCCTCCACTTCCCTCAAGAATAGGTACAAGAAAGGCGAGTCCAAAGAAAAGCAACTTATAGCTGATGTTTTACAAGATCATTTACTTGCATATGTTGGGAATTTAAGAAAGTATAAAGATATGTATGCCAAGATAGCGAGCATGTATGAAATCAACAAATTGAATGAGATCATCATCTTGAAATATCAACTCAAGGAAACTAAGAAGAACAAATGAGAAGTTGTTCAATCCTACATTATGAGGATCTCTCGCCTTAGAGATCAATTGCAGAGAGTTGGAGAAAATGTGTCTAACATGGAGCTAGTATTTGTGACTCTTAGAGGTCTCCCTCTTATCTGGGAAACCTTCATTACTACAATTAGCAATAGAAATTTCCTTCTGACATTTGATGAAATTGTTGGGAAGCTCACTCAAGAAGAATCGAGGATGATAGCAAGAGGAAGGATTAAAAAGCATGAAGAGGGAGAGCTCACTGCATATATCAGTCATGACAAAAGGAAGAAGGAAAAATGAGGTCCATCAAGGAAGCTTCCTTCTCAAAATACAAAAGGAAGGAATGGAAAATCGCTATCTCATATTGAATGTTTCAATTTCCACAAGACAAGTAATTATTCTCGTGACTGTCTCGAGAGGAGTAAAAGACCACGTTACAACACTAGAGGTAACAATAATAACAAAAGAAGAAAAGACTATCAAGGAAAGAACTATGATAGAAGATATGAAAGAAGAATAAGAGACTCCTTAAGTGACCATGAAGAAAATCATCCTCCTCAAAAGAAGTCAAGGGCTCCCAGGTATGAAAGGAATGTTGTAAATAAATATGAATACATTCTTATTTCTTCTCTTACTAGTTCTTCTCCACCCGATCGTGGGATAGTTGGTTGGTGATAGTGGAGCCACTCATCGTTTCTCTGGATACAAGGAAGTCCTATCTAATCTGGTAGAGAGGGAAACTAAGCTAAAGATCATTCTTAGAGACAACACCACTCATCCCGTGAAAGGATTTGGGTCCATCAAATTTCAATTGAATTTTGGGCAATCAGTTCTACTCCATGATGTTATGTATGTACCTAGATTAATGAAGAATTTGGTATCTATATCCGCATTGGAAGATAAAGGGATGAGGGTTTCCTTCATCAAAGGTAAAGTTTTGACTTGGCCTATTGATTCACCTATGAGAGATGCATTCGCATTAGGATCGAGGTTTAAAGGACTCTATAGATTCAATAGAAGACCTCTTATAGCATTAGTTCATAATACCAATCATCTAAGCGAGTTATGGCACTGCAGACTGGCTCATTTACACTATGATGCACTTATGAAGTTGAATAAATTGGTCTAAGGTATTCGCGATGTTCAAGCTCATCATGATGGAGTTTGTCTAGGTTGTGTGAGTGGAAAGAAAACAAGGGGGTCATTTCCCTCTAGTAAGAACAAGACAAATGACATCCTCCATCTCATTCATTATGATATATGAGGTCTGATGCATGTACATTCTGTTGGTGGTAATCTCTACTACATCACATTTATTGACAACTTCTCAAGAAAGACGTGGATATACTATCTTAAGAACAAGGATGAATCCTTTGAAATATTCAAGGAATTCAAAGCCTTGATTGAAAATCAATCAGGAAAGAAAACCAAAGTCTTCAGATCCAACAATGGAGGGGAATACATGTCAAAAGAATTCATAGCATTTGGCAAGAAAGAAGGGATTAAGAAAGAAACAATTGTACCATATACTCTTGAATATAATGGTCTAGATGAAAGAAAGAATAGGTCTATATTAGAAGTTTCTCGTGCTATGATCCATAACCAAAAGGTACCAAAGTTCCTTTGGGCCGAAGCTACATATACTGTTGTGTATGTTCAAAATAGGGTGCCTCATCAAGCGTTAGAAAGCAAGACCCCCAAAGAAATATTCACAAGTATCAAGCCTGATATTATTCATCTTAATGTATTTGAATGCCTCGTATATTTTCATGTGCCGAAGGATAAAAGGAACAAATTGGAATATAGAGGAATAAAAGGTACGTTTCTGGGTTATTGTGAAAATTATAAAGCATATAGAATATATATTCCTGGTTAGAGGAAGGTCAAAATTAGTAGGGACGTAACATTCAATGAAGATACAGCTCTTGGGAAAGTAAGAGATCTTCCTCCACCTCCTCCTCCCAAGGAAGAGAATGATGATTGGGATATTCTAGATGATCCATCCGTGCCCGAGTCTGATATGGTTGATGATCCCATGGAGCCTATGGATCCATTAGATCCTCCTCCAAGTGATCCTCCTACTAGGAAAAGACCACTTTGGCTCCATAATACTTTACAGGATATTGAAATAAATGTCCCCATTCGTAGATCATTCAGAGAAAGGAAGAAACCATACAGGTATCAAGGATATGTTGCAGCCATGAGCACTATGATTCAAGTCGAACTGTCCTCATTCGAAGAAGTGGTAAAAGAAAAAGTTTGGAAGGATGCTATGGTTGAGGAATATGAATCGATTGTGAAAAATGATGTATGGGATGTTGTACCTATATCGAAAGGGAATTTTGTTGTGACTATTCAAGATCAAACATGGAATTGATGGTAGCATTGAGAAATACAAAGAAAGGTTCGTAGATCGAGGATTCTCTCAGAAAGAGGGAGAATATTATGATGACATATTAGCTCCCATGGCTCGATATACAACCATCCATTCTATAGTTTCCCTTATTGTGAGTTAGGGATGGACTCTTTGTCAGATGGATGTAAAGATCGCATTCCTTCATGGTATGTTACAGGAAGAAGTATATGTTGAAAAACCATAGGGATTTGAAGTGGAAGATCGAAGAACACATGTTTGCAGTTTGGAGAAGGCATTGTATGGTTTGATGCAAGCTCCCCGAGCTTGGTATGCACGCATTGATAGTTACTTAGTGAATTTGGGTTTCACAAGAAGCAATGTTGATCCCAACCTATACTTCAAGGTAGTCCAAGGTATGCCATTGATTTTGGTTTTATATCTTGACGATCTATTCTTGACAGGTAGTGGGCCTCTGATGATTGAGTGTAAGAAGAAGCCAGCCTCTGAATTTGAGATGAAATACCTTGGTTTCATGCACTACTTTTTAGGCCTTGAGGTGTGGCAAAGGCGTGGTGAGATTTTCCTTTCATAAGGAAAATACGTTGAGAAGCTGCTGGAAAGATTTGAAATGATTGATTGCAAATCGATGGTTACACCAATGGAAATGAACTTCAATAAGTTATGTGAAGATGTTGCAGGACTAGCCTTGGAAAATCCATCCAAGTATAGACAACTGATTGGGGCTCTGACGTTCCTTATGAACACCCATCCAGACATATGTTATGTTGCAAACTCATTGAGTTAATTCATGGTTGAGCCCCACCACACACATTGGATAGTTTCCAAACACATATTAAGATATTTGCATGGGTTGATCACACATAGCCTAAGATGTTATACCGAAGATGTTCTACTTCATGGATACACTCATGCTGACTGGTTCAGAAATGTTATCAATGGGAAGAGTACATTTGGATGTATTTTTAGCCTTGGATCTGCCATGATATCTTGGATGAGCAGGAAATAAAAGTATGTAGCATTGAGCATTGCCGAAGAAAAATACATTATCACTAGCATGGCTAGCTACGAAGTATTTTGGTTAAGAAATCTCTTTGGAGAGCTATTTGAGCAGGTCCTAGATACTACATCGATATACTATGACAACAAGAGTGAAATCCATCTAGTAGAAAATCCCGTGTTCCATGAAAAGTCTAATCATATTGAGATTTGATATCACTTTATTCGAGACATGGTGTAGACAGGAGTTGTCAGGATGCATCACATATCAAAATATGAACAGACTGCAGATATTCTCAAGAAGTCATTACCAAAAGGAAAGTTCTTGGTCTTCAGAGAGTAGCTTGGACTGATGGATGTGCCCTTACGGATAAGGGTCAATGTTGATCAAGGACACTGAGCCAACTCTTCCTACCCTGTTTGACCTCCCAGGGTGAGGAATCGAGATAGAGGGCTCCTGGAGTTGAGGGATCTATGGAAAATAGGCTACTCCCATATCTGTTACCCAAAGGGTTGAGGATGCTACTCCCCTATCTAGTCTTTGTAGAGTATACCCTAGTTGGCATCATACCCACAAGTAGGGCTTGTTGGGAATACTGCTCCTCATTTGGCCAACGAGTTGAGAGTGTACTTGGGGGTGTACAACCCAAGGTGCTTATGATGCAAGTGTTCTACCACATGACTACTGAGAGTCATTGTTCGAAAGATCAGTAGGCAATAGGATTCTGGGTTGAGGGTAAGCTCCCTGATGAAATTCCAAGGTTGAGGGTGAGCTCCTCGATGAGATTCGAGGGTCAAGGGTGTACTCCCCTATATGATGAGTTATCATATTGATCGGTATGGGTGGAAGTTATTGCTCCCCAATTCTTCTTCTTCTAGATCTGAGAAAGTTTTAACAGATAGAGTTGAGCGGAGACAGTCCAAGTATTACAACAACATGACAAGTGGAATTCTTCCTAGTTGAGAGGGAGTGTTAATTTTTTCAACTAGGGTCAAATTCCACTTGTCATATATTCTTAGATTGCATAGAATCAATTGTTGGATCTTAATCATATGGGATATATCTAATCTTATATCAAGGAGTTTTAAGAACTTATGCTGGAAATAAAATATATCAAGGAATTTTAAAATCTTATGTTGGAAATCAAAGACTAGGCTTATCCATTTTTCATTTTATGAATGGACTTCAACCTTAGGGGGAATAAATAAGGTATTGAAACATAAGGTGGAGGAAAAAGGTGGTCCAAGTGAAAATGAAGAGAGGATGAGGATGGCTGATGTGAGAAAAGAATTAAAAAAAAATGATAGATTTAAGACCCATAATATTGTGCACTCATTACATTCCCACTCCTTAGAATGTGTTCCATTTTATACCAAGGCCTACCTAGAAGTGAATTGGTACACTTGGTGGAAGTTGAATTTCATTCTTGACTGTGCCAATGCATGCACATGTGCATAATATTTCTATCATTAAAACCATTTCCACTTTTTCCACCATCATCTTTGTGTGAGAACCCAATAGTCATTAGCACAAATCTATATATATATATATATATATATATATATATATATATATATATATATATATATATAGATAGATAGATAGATAGATAGATAGATAGAAGGTTAAGAGACCAAAATATATTACTACATGGATAAAAAATGGTTGAGAGAGTAAATAAGATTCAACTAGCTATAATGCATATGTGGATAACCTACTTAGAAGCCATGTTAGAATGAGTGATGAAGAAGGCATAATGATCAAATCAAACAACCAAACATTTAGATATTGTTTAGCCATGTTATGCTAAATTGGAATATTATTCAAACAATCTTTGAAGATTGAAGAAAGACACTAGTGATGAAATAAATTATGGAACATAAAGAATACAAATAAAGGGTCTTAAATTTCTATTTCAAGCAAATAAGAAAAAGAAACAATATCATGTTGGCTCATTAAGTGCTCATATGTGAAGAAAGTCAAGTGAGAGTTTGAATATACCACACATGAATGAAGGATGTAGGAGTCTTTCAAAAAATGGATGAGTGAAATAGAGTTAAAGGAATACATAGTTGTGCCATACTTGACTATCTGCATGGTTATAACTAGCAAGAAACTCATTGATTTTTCAAGATAAATATAGTCTGGTTGTTCATTTCAAATTGCAAACCTAATAAGATCCATGGCCTTGGCTTACAGGCTATCAATAATTCAAAAGAATGAGAACTAGTTATTCAATTTGATTATTAACAAATATCAGATTTGGAGGTTTTCTAATAGAACAGGAAAAGGCTTTCAAAAGATAACCAATGTGGGTTGTTTTTTTTTATATCTTATATCTCGCTTGGAACCATACTTAAAGGATTCAAATGCACTAAGAAATAATTCAAGTGCACTTTTGAAATAATTGATAAATATGACTAGAATGGTTTTCCTTTGGATAGACAAGGTGCATATAACCACTTGGGAACACATGGGCCTAGATGGATGAAATGGTCAGACTTCTTGGGCTAGCTCAAGACAACTTGGAGAACGAAACTACCATGGAAAGATTAGGAAAAACCAGAGAATGAAACTACGTGGTCACTGATGACCTAGTTGCCAGGGATGTTTGGGAAGGATTCTAGGCACACCTAAAACTACATGGAATGCTTTGGCATAGGACAAAAGGCAAGAAGACAAGATTTGAATCATATAAGTCTTATGTGATATTTTCCAAGCTTAGGGATTAGGTAGAGCAAGAGACTTATGTCAACTAACTAACAATAAGATGGAAGTAAGCCCTATATGAGGAATTCCTATTGATGCTTCATGGATTACCTTGTATAAGGTTGTTGGATAGTCTTAGGAGGCTCTTGGGTGCAACCCATTTACATGTTTTGTGCATTGTGGATGTTTTATGTGTCTTGAATGTTATTGTTCCTTGAATATATATTTCTTATGTTGTGAATTAGTCAAGTCTTTCATTGTAAAAAAATTTTAAGGCTAGAATTGGATGAATGTAAAATATTTTTTATTGGATGAACTAAGTGGGTTATACATGGAAAGGTATCTAACTTCTTCTAGTCTAAGTGATATAACCCTTAGTTGAAGAAGGATAGTCTAAGTAATCTACCATTTAACCTCAATACCACCCATTTAATCACATATCTTATTATTCAAGGATGATAACAAATACCTAGAAATTCATCCACTTGTTTTCCAACCATGTTACAATTGTGGACAACAAATTTCTGGAATACGAATACTTGCAATGCACATAAATTGTGTTAAAGGTAGATAAAAAATCAACAAAATAATAAAATAAATTAAGAATCATTTTTATGATTAAATAAAAATTAGAAATACTCAAGAACATGAATACCTAAATGAGCTCCTCTTGGTTTCAAGTATAATTTATTGGAGTGGTCTAACCTTGGAGCAAACATTCCTCGATTTGACAGAGAAGTAGTGAAGTCAAATTTGACTTTGTTTTTTGTCTATTGGAACGAGGGAGGTTTGCTCCAATACTATCCAAATCCTAAAGTATTCTCTGCTGAACATGGCCAACGACATGAAGGTGGAAGCTCTTATGGCCCCTCCTCCCATCATCTCCCCCCTCACATCACTTCCAATTCCCCAGTACCCAATCTATCTACTAGAAAATATTTGAAACAAACATGCTAAATTAAACGACCCTAAATCTTTTATACAAACCCATCTTATTTATTCCCCTAAACCTTGTAACTTCAAAATGGTAGAATATGCATACGAAATATCCATATTTCCTTTCTTGTCCTCTTCCTAACAAATACAACATTTAACCATTCTAGCATATCCACAATGCATTAGCGATTCTTGTTGAAAAAAAATAATAGGCATTAATAAAACCTAGAATTGATCTTAAAAACTTAAAAAATGGAAATAATTACCACAATATCAAAAGAGAAAAGCGAAATTATGCAAATACTTCTCAAACACAACATTAGTATGGGTCAGGACAACCAATATTTCTCCCATCTTCACCAGCAACCTTTGGGGCATCTATGATGGTTGAATGTCATATTTGTCAAGAAGATGACAATATATAAATTGAGAATAAAAATATCTACAATTCACATAAATTTAATTAAATGTAGATTGTAGCATTTTTAGGTCAAAACAAGTTCTCAGAGGATGGTAAACTAGTTCTCAGAGTATCCCAATTGCATTGACAACTCTCAAATTATATTTTTAATCACATATCTACTATTTAATCTCAATACCAGCCATTTAATCACATATCTTTTTATTCAAATATGATAACAAATACCTAGCAATTTGTCCAATTTCTTTCTAGCCATGTTACATTTGTGAATGACAACTTTATGGAATAATAATACTTACAATGCACATAAATTGTGTTAAGTGTAGATAAATAATCAACAAAAAAATAAGATAAATTAAGAAACATTTTTATGACTAAATAAAAATTAAAAAGAATCAAGCGCGTGAATCCCTGAATGAGTTCCTCTTGATTTCAAAAATAATTTATTGGAGTGATCTAATCTTGGAGAAAATGTCCCTCAATTTGAAGGAGCAACAATGAAGTCAACATTGACTTTATTTTTTGTCTGTTGGGACGAGGGAGTTTTTCTCCGAGACTATCCAAACCCTAAATTATTCTCTATGAAACATGGCCAACCGCATGAAGGTGGAAGCTCTTATGCCGCCCACCCCGACCCTCACCCCATCCCCCACATCACTCTCCATTCCCCAATATCTAATCTATATACTATAAAAAAGTTGATAGCAACACATTAAGATTCATGCATACACATTAGTAAAACAAAATATTGATAAATAAACATATTTGTTCACATTCATCCTCTAACAACTTCTAAGCAAGTATATTTCATATTTTTCTAACTTAAGTACAAAAAATTATGCAATATCTCATTCAAAGTCATATGTCAAAAAAAAGTATGCAAGAACTCATTCAAGTATTATATTAATACATCAATATGTCTTTTTATACATCAAAAATCTTATACAATGATTTGTCTTATAAAATACATTATAACATTGTACATCATAGAAAAAATTTGCTTCTTCTTATTACGACCTAAAAGATTCTTAAGTTTTTCATCCATTTCTACATTTTTATCTTCTGACCGAGGATGTTTTTATCATGATTCTAATTGGCTCCCCTTTTGCATTACACCCTTGGTCATGATGCTCTCACGGAGTCAAGGATGTTGTGGGGGAGCATCAAATACAAAAAATATTAAATCTATACATCCAGTTATTGAATATCATTGAAGTAGTTTTTTAATAATAAAAAATACCTTTGCAATGTAATTATTTATCTGGTTCACTAGTTGACACTGTTGCAATGACTACCTCATGCTCCTCTTTTGGTTGAGGATCCTCCTGTACAACATGCTCTTCCATTGAAACCACAAAATTTATAAGTAGACAATCATAAATGAATAAGTAAAAAAAATTAGAAGTACATACTTTATAAGTACGAAATTATTAAGTATATGATTAATATACAACCATATTACCATCACGGCCCTCATTTGTCGATGCAATATCTTGGGTTTGCACCCCATTATCATGGGGTTCCTTGGGAGAACCAAAATGTTCTTGTTAGTGTGCACTATTAGAGGATTGATGCTCAATAGTCATGGGATTGTTTATATTTGTACTACTCCCTTGCTAATTAAAGTAAAGAAACACATTACATTTATGGATGATATCATACATGATTGTATTTCACAAGTAATAAAAGGTTATTTTGGATTGATTTTTATTTACCATGTCCTTCATAGTGGATGTTGGAGTTTTCCCCATGCTTTTTCAACATTTGACTAAGGCTTGAAATTCGAACTTGAAACCAATATGGAGGTCTTCTTCCATGGTTTCAGTTTTGAAACTCATCACCCTACATTGCATAAGAGTATTGGTTTTTTCTATTGGTTAGCACAATTACTAGAATGTTGGAAGGTGATGTAACATATAATATTGTTAAGATATATGGGTACTTAGAATTCGTGTATGTAGCTTCAAATAGTTTCCCTAGCCTAGTTTGTGTTTCCCATGCTTCTCAAATCTTGCCTTGGTTGCATTTGAAGTGTTGGGGAGCCTATGAAAAGTTTCAAGTATTTTATATACCACAATTTTATTCAAAACTGAAGAAAAATAAAAATATTGTATTCAAGATGTAATTTATACCTTGCTTCACTAGGTGGTGTTTTCCCTTATTTTCTCATTTTATTCCACTTTGCATCCTCAATGAGTAGCTTCCATTCCATCTCAAGAATCATGGGAGACTGCTCAGACCTAGAGTTATCTCGCAAGTGAACCCTACACTAGTCTCACATATATTTTAAATGTTTTCTGACTAGAGCGGTGACCTCAATTTTATTGAAGGAATCTACCTCGAATAGATCTTCCAGGTAGTCCATAAGCTCTTTTTTAAGGTTGGAATTTTGGAAATTCCACCTTTCGCATATGGTGGGCTATAAAGTATTTAATGATTTTTCATCCATTTTTTATAAAACAAGTTGTTACCTACATGAAAACGATACGAAATTTAGTTTGAAAATAATAATATAGATGACTTATGTTTGAGATAGACAACATGAAATAGTTAAAACATAAAAAAAAAATAACCAAGAATTTTTGGTGTTTTTATTGGAAGTTCTTTGTCATTCACCAAAAATGTGCATGCAATTTTCCCCGTGCTCTTAACACGTGAAGATCCAAGAGATGAACCCATAGTGTCATCGGTGCTAGGGTCACCTCTGTCGCCACCTAATCCAGATCTTGGCTACATGTTTAGCTCGAGGGGCATGTGCTCATGGGTCACAGCCAATGGTGTGAACCTCATATCACTACTGGGAGTATGATCATTTGAAGGTGGAGAAGCAAATAGTTTCCTCGCGGATATGTGCAAGGTGTTAGTGTTGGTTGGACATGCATGTCGTGTCTTAGAATTTCGACTAGTACCAACACCGAGTTGAGGATCAAATGACTAGTGTGGGTAGTAAATCATATCCAAATAAGCCTACATAAGAAAGAAAACTATTTTTCGATTAGATAATGTAAAAGTTTAAAAACAAACTTTCATAATTTAAAATATGACATAAAAAAATCACTTTAAAATATGGTTATTACCTTGTGCATATTAGGATCTTCGCTCAATTCATTGATCCTAGCCTTAGTCGCATGACTTTGATCCCTACTACAAATCAACTCCATAATTTGTTTGTTCGTTTTGTTCACATACTTTGATATTGTGACCTCAAGGTTGGGGGATGACCACAACCCTTCCTCATCAAGAATATCATCATCGACATGGGGCTCGGACTACATGTTTCAACAAAAATAAAATTTATTGTTTATATTATATAAATAAATAATAAAATTGTCACATTAAATGTAATCAAAATTGTTAATCATTTAATTCTAATGATGTAGGTGTTTATACACGCGGATCAACCTGCCATATCATAATATAATTAGAGTGATGAAATATTTTTAAAATATGTTAAATGATATAGTATCAACATAAACATTTAATTTATGGACATATAAACGCATACAAACATGAGGAATAAAGGACTAGTCCTATAGCATGCATGTGAGTAATTATGGCATTTTCAAACCTTAATTTTTATGGCAAAGGACTTGCATAAATGGGACTATGAGACAAGAAAAATTAGCACAAATTTGAGTCAACCTTTGGTAGATGCAACTAAATAGATCTAAAAAAAGGAAGTTATGGGCCTTTCGTTTCAATAACTCAAATAAGAACAACCACAAAGTAGACTATTAAGATTCTAAATAACAATCATAGATCAATTAATAAGGTTAGATTGTTCACCCACAAAAAAGAAACTTTAGATTATGTTAGGGAATAAAACATTTGGAACATAAGGATGGTTTGGTCCTAAGTAACTACATTGCAGAACATCTAGCCATTCTGATTGGGGGTTTATTTTGGACCATTACAAAAAACATCTCTCGGGCACAATTAAGCAAACTTGAGTGACAAGGGAAAAAATGAAAAAAACATTTTAGCAGTTAATTTCTTAGCTTACCATGCTACTTCTTCTAATTGAGGTAGGATTTTATTCATCTCGATAGTTGGAGTAATCAAATCATGTACGTTTTTGTTTAAGGACGAACAAGTGATCAATAGGTACTTATCTTAAAAATAAAAGGATGAGAATCTTCAAAGGCATTGGAGAGAGGAATGGAGATGGTAAATTAAGCTTATTTCACATGACTCTATTTTTCTACAAGATCACAAGGATAAACATGTTTTGACTTCAAACAAAAAAAGAATATTACTCAAATATAAACTAGGAAGAAGGGTGACATGGAGTGGGGGTCAAATAATGGGTCCCCTAATTTACCTTCAACTTCTTAACTTCACCTTTGATCACCCTTAATGACATGGCCATGTATTTTAGCTTGATTTTGGGACCCGGGTTGATTTTGAGCGTATTGCTCATTCCAATATTTGTGCTCATTTTGAGGACCATACTCAATCGAAGCATCACACTCAACAATAGGGTCGTTGTTAACAAAAGGGTAATGGTCAATGTGAGGATGAGAATCATATTAAACTAAACTTATTTATGATCAAATTTAATTTTTAAATGCAATCATTTATATGAAATTACATGTTCTTGATTTCTGAATGATAAACATAACATATAAGAATTATTAATGAGAGGTTACATACAACTTCCATAATGGAAACGTTTACATATATTTGATTCAAGTTGTAATTTATCAACAACTCTTCTCCTGCAAGTATTGATTTTATTGCACATACGAATACATAGTTTCCTTCTAGTCCCTCAAATATGCAATTGGATTGCTTATTTTTTGTCCAGGGTTCTGTATTGTTTATAAACCTTGTAATATTCTTTGAAGATTTTGGCCTTTTGTCAATATAGATAGATGCTCCTTTGTTTTTATCATTATCTCTTAGTTGTATATAATTTGTAGCCAATCCGTATCTCTGCATACCGTGCGTATATCAGACTATATGCAACCAATCTTTGTAATTGTAGTAGGGTTTGATATACTCCATCAATTCAGTTAATCCACCATAAAGAACTTTCATGTTGTCCATGGAAAATAGCCCCAAACCATGTAGCGATGATGGAGCAATATGATATTGTTAAGTTACAGTATGTTCTATGCTTATAACAGTTTACTTATTTTTCTTATTATATTCCACAGATTAGCAATCACATGTACATAAAGTAAAGTGCAGATAGAACATTAAATGATCAATAGAAAACAAGCCAAGACAAGAGACACAAGATTTGGCGGCTAGCCAGGGACAAACCCCACAATGTGTGGGGAAACCCTTTGATCAAATCTTCTTTTATCTTCAATAATTCAGCAGAGAGAAATAGTACAATAAATCTGATTTATATTAGCAGTAGCAAACCCTAGATCAACAGCATCAGCATTAGCGGCTTCATCATCAAACTAGGGCAGACGATATCTCACAAACCGACCGTCGGATCGGTTTGATTACACCACCAAAAGTTGTGGCTTCTAGAGGAGGTTCAGATGAAACTACAACGCAGTTCAAATGAGGAGATCTTATAGTCCACACAGGTCAAACTTTACTTCTGCAGTTACAGCTTCAGTTTCGTCAGCTTCCGGCTTCAAACTAGGGCAGTCAATATCTTGCAAACCGTCCGTCAGATTGACTTGATTCAACCACCAAAAGTTGTGGCTTTCAGAGGAGGTTCAGATGAACCTACAACATAGTTCATATGAAGAGATCTTCTAGTCCACGCAGGTCAATCTTTACTTCTGCAGTTGCAGGTTTAGTTTCGGCAGATTCCGGCTTCACATGTGTGAGGGAGAGACCCTTTTCTGTGCAGTAGAGAAGAGACTCTTTTCTGCGCAGTAGAGAGAGAGAGAGAGATGTGATGAGATGAGTGAGTCCAAATGAGGAAAATTCCTCCCGTATTTATACACAATGTTGGTGTTTGAATAGATGTGACTGTTGGGCTTCTGAGCCTACATGAGTTGTAGGTCGGCTTGATAATAATTCCATAATAAAAATAAATTCATATCTCCATGAATACTTATCGGAATCGGATGATCTTTATATAAATCCTACACTTCTCGATGAGAGGAATCTAATAAAAATATTATCAGCCATGAATAAGATGACCCACATGAAGTTTTTCCCTAGTTGCCAATTTTAACACTCCCTCTCAATTAGGGAGAACTTCATCTGCAATCTGTCTATCGGTCGTTACTATTCATCCCTCAAATGCACTACCCTGTACAGCCTAACCCTTGCCCTGCTCTGCTCTATTCTGCCTGTTCTACTTTGTCTTGTTCAGCCCTATACTGATCTGTACGACTCTGCTCTACTTTGTTCTTTTCTGCTCTGCTTTTGTCTGAATTATGAATAAGAAGAAATTATCGAGGATGTATCATACTGACTCAAAGTTAGTCTCAAAGTATGTACCACTGGTCCCAAACCAGTCTCAACCAACCCGAAGTCAGCGTCATAGTGAGTACAACTCCATTGGTCCCAGACCAGTATCATCCTTCATTGACTCAAAGTCAGTCTCAAAGTGCGTACCACTAGTCCCAGACTAATCTCAACCGACCCAAAGTCAGCTTCATAGTAAGTAACACTCCTACCACTAGTCCCAAACCAGTATCGCAGTCTCAGAGAGTGTACCACTGGTCCTAGACCAGTCTCAACTGACTCGAAGTCAGCGTCATAATATGTACCACTCTCACTGGTCCCAGACCAGTACTGCACTGATAAGAAGTCAGTCTCAGAGTATGTACCACTGGTCCCAGACTAGTCTCAACTGACCCGAAGTCAGTGTCATAGTATGGTACAACTCCTACCACTGGTCCCAGACCAATATCATTGATCCCAGATCAATGGAGGTCATCCTAGTGTAGGGAGTACGGTAGATACAACAATGCGTCCATCGGTACTACTATGGTCCCTAACTTCATTTCCCTGCTCATTGATCAGATGAGAGGTACTTCCCATGAGTCCCAGATTGCATGGGTAGGATGCCTCGACAGGAGAACTAATCAATCCTGTCCTCACAGGAGAACACATCAATCCTACTACAATCGCCATGGAGAACACATCAATCTAGGCTGCCATGGAGAACACATCAATCCAGGCCTCATAGGAGAACACATCAATCTTGCTACAATCACCATGGAGAACACATCAATACAGGCCTCACAGGAGAACTGATCATCCTGCTACATAGGAGAGCGAATCATCCTATTCCACAAGAGAGTGAATCATCTTTTCCCACAAGAGATCGAATCATCTTGTTCCAATGTGCACCACCAGGGGAGGGTGAGTCACCCTGTGGTCGTATGTTGCTCCAGTAAGAACCACAAGCCCTCAGAGCTCCCAAAGCTCAATGTATGCAACATGTAGGACCCTTGTACAAGGGTTTCTTGATGACTCCAAGTCGTTTAGGAAAATCACAGATTAGATCATTCCTTGGGGCTTTGACAAGGTGTATCGACCTGTACATCATCTTAATGTGATGGAGCTTCCTTTCTCATTGACTTACCATATCCTAGATGATGTCTATCTACTGGAGCAATCGACGAATACGGGATTCCTCAATAATTGAATCCCACCTTTGTTTGTTACAGAGAATCACAGTGGTATCCAATGTAAATCCAAACAGCTCAATGAACAGCTTTTGCAACTAGACTGCCTCATAGGAGGCCATGCTAGCAGCAATATATTCTGCTTCGGCGGTGCTCAAAGCCACCGACTTCTACTTCCTGCTCATCCAGGATATCGAAGCAGATCCCAAGGTGAAACAGCACTCGGAAGTGCTCTTACGGTCCACCACACTACTTGCCCAATTAGAATCAGTATATCCAAGTAGTCTCACATCTCCGGCAATGTATCTTAACCCATTAGTAATTGTGCCACGAAGATATCTCAGAAGATTCTTAGCATCAATCCAATGAGGCTCAACCAAATATGATCTCACAATGCTAACTACGAAACATATGTTCGGACAAAGGTTCACCAAGAACATCAATGCGAATGAGTTTATGAAACTCAGAGGCATTTCCCAAATCTGGTCCGACATCACTACCATATAACTTCTAAAAGTTAAGATCCTCGAGGTAGTCACAGGCTTGCAGTTCATCATACCGAATCTTTCCAATATCTTTACCAAATATTTTCCTCGAGATAGGAAAATTTTCCTTGGCTTCTGCCACATTTCAAGTCCTTGGTCCTTCATTTCAAATTCAAAAGCCAACTCCCTCTTACATTTGTGAATGAGAGGGTATGCACTTGTTAGAAAGAGGTCATCCACATACAACACCAGTATGAGAGGCTTGTCATCTTCAACCTTAAAGTAAAGGTTAGGATCGGCTTCACTCCTAGTGAATCCTAGCTTCATCAAGTAGCTATCGATCCTCTCATACCATGCTCGGGGTGCTTGCTTCAACCCATAGAGATCCTTCTTCAACCTGCATACATGAGATTTTCGATCATAAATCTCAAATCCTTCGGGTTGCTCCACATAGACCTCTTCTTTGATCGAACCATGCAAGAACGCGGTCTTGACATCCATATGATGTAGGTTCCATCCTTGTGAAGCCACAAGGGCTATGATCAAGTGAATGGTCGTATATCTGGCAACAGGTGCAAATATCACATCATAGTCTATACCTTCCTTCTGGGAGAAACCATGAGCAACAAAACGAGCCTTATACTTTTCTGTACTTTCATCTGCTGCATGCTTTATCTTGTAAAGCCATTTAGAAGTGACAATTGTCTTGTCCTAGGGTCTGGGAACTACTTCCCAGACATCATTCTCCACAATAGACTCATATTATTTGGTCATAGCATCCTTCCATACTTGATGCTTGATGACACCTGAGAATGATGAAGGCTCATTTTGTATGATCGTGCTCATGATGGTCAGGTATCCCTGATACCTATTAGGTTTCTTACTTTCACGAAAGGTTCCTCGAGGTGCAGCATGTCTTTCAGCATCATCAAGTAGCCCCCTAAGCCATGAAGGCCTCTTCCTAGAAGAGGGAGGCTCAGGTGGATAAATAAGATCCATGGGTTCCTCCACATCAGGCATTATTACATCATCTACCCATAGAGACATCTTCCACAATCGTATGGTTCTTCCTTTCCACCACACCATTCTGCTTAGGAGTATGTGGTGTAGTAGTCTCCCTCTTAATGCCAGCCTTAGATATGCCTGAGTGAACCAACTGTAATATATCAAAGGTCTTGCTTTGGCTTGAGGGGAATGGTCCCCTTTTGAGTTTTCCTTCGGCACATCCTGGACAGATGCCTTCTTTCTCTACTCGGAATTCGGGCATCCCTATCACCATTTGTCTTACACTGGTAGAGCTTTATAATGAAGGTGGGCAAACCTCCGATGCCAAAGTTCAGACTGAAGAGATGTGTCATAAGATATGACACCTAGCGGACTTCCATCAACCTGATATAATGAATCAACACGAAACCCAAGAGTAAAGGCATCTTTAACATTATTTTTCCATATACGTACCTTGCCATTGCTGAAGGTTACCTTGTAGCCTTTATCTTCCATTGCTGAGATGGACACCAGGTTCTTTTTGAGGTCAGGTGCATTTAATACATGTTGGAATTTCTAGCCTTCTTGAATGGTTGTCCTTTTCCTTGATTCCTAGCTCTCCTCTTACCTTTGCTATTGAATTTTTCATTCCTTTGATTTCCATCAGAGGGATTTTGATCATTGTCCCGGTGTGAGTCTTTTCTATCAGGGCACTCCCTTGCATAGTGACTTGCTTTATTGCAGATGTAACATTGTCCTTTTCTTCCATCCTTAGGTCCAACCTTTCCTTTTGATTTAGTCCTGAAATTATTTATTCTCTTATCATGAGAAGAAAAGGTAGCAGGAGGACCTTTAGGCATGGGCATTTCTTTCTCTTCTACCCTTGTTTCTTCTTGAATGCATCTAGCCATTAATTCTTCGAAACAAGGAATTACATTATGTTCAGAAGAGTAGTCCTGACACGTACCATTTGGATGGTAATCCTCCAAGAGTTTTGAGTGCCATTTCTCTGTCAGTAATAGTCTCCCCAATAGATAGGAGATCATTCTTGATCTCGATGATTTTTAAGAAGTATGCTTGCATACTCTCATCTTTACCCTTCTTGATTTTCCTCATCTTATTTCTAAGAAACAAAACTTTATTTGCATCATTTACTTTAAATAAACTCACCGGTCCATCATAGATTTCCTTGGAGGTGTCCAAATCGGAGATGTAGGCCACCAAGCACTTGTTGATAGAGTCTTGGATGATATTCTTTGTTTAGACTTCACTGGTTTTCCATTTGTTCTTGGTAGCAACAGATGCATTTGATGGAGGCTCAACAATATTGCCTCTCACATGGTCCAACACTCCTTGATCCTCAAGGGTTAGATCGATAGACATATTCCATCTGTGATAGTCAGTTTTCTCATGCAGCTTGTCTTTGGCAGGAAAAAGTGTTGAGGACCCCATCGTTCTTTTAGGATAGCCTTGCCAATCTTCTCTTTGGTGATTTCTCTTGCTCTTGCTCGGGCTTTGTCTTCACCTCAGCTTCGATACCATGTTAAGTTATGGTATGTTCTATGCTTATAACAGTTTACTTATTTTTCTTATTATATTCCACAGATTAGCAATCACATGTACATAAAGTAAAGTGCAGATAGAACATTAAACGATCGATAGAAAACAAGCCAAGACAAGAGACACAAGATGTGGCTGCTAGCCAAGGACAAACCCCACAATGTGTGGGGAAACCCTTTGATCAAATCTTCTTTTATCTTCAATAATTTAGCAGAGATAAATAGTACAATAAATTTGATTTATATCAACAGTAGCAAACCCTAGATCAGCAGCATTAGCATTAGCGACTTCATCATCAAACTAGGGCAGACGATATCTCACAAACCAACCGTTGGATCGGCTTGATTCCACCACCAAAAGTTGCAGCTTCTAGAGGAGGTTTAGATGAACCTATAGTGTAGTTCAAATGAGGAGATCTTCTATTCCACGCAGGTCAAACTTTACTTCTGCAGTTACAACTTTAGTTGCGGCAGCTTCTGGTTTCAAACTAGGGCAGTTGATATCTTGCAAACCGTCCGTCGGATTGACTTGATTCCACCACCAAAAGTTGTGGCTTTCAGAGGAGGTTTAGATGAAACTACATCACAGTTCAGATGAGGAGATCTTCTAGTCCATGCAGGTCAATATTTACTTCTACAGTTGCAGCTTTAGTTTCGGCAGCTTCCAGCTTCACATGTGTGAGGGAGAGACCCTTTTTTGTGCAGTAGAGAAGAGACTCTTTTCTGCGCAGTAGAGAGAGAGAGAGAGATGTGATGAGATGAGTGAGTCCAAATGAGGAAAATTCCTCCTGTATTTATACACAATGTTGGTGTTTGAATAGATGCGATTTTTGGGCTTCTGAGCCTACATGAGTTGTAGGTTGGCTTGATAATAATTCCATAATAAAAATAAATTCATATCTCCATGAATACTTATCGGAATCGGATGATCTTTATATCAATCCTACACCTCTCGACGAGAGGAATCTAATAAAAATATTATCAACCATGAACAAGATGACCCACATGAAGTTTTTCCCTAGTTGCCAATTTTAATAGATATATCCTCTTATGGACACAGAAAAATGTGTTTACTGGAGGAAGGTCTTTGGGGTACCCATCTTTTCATTAGATGTTAGCACCTTAATGGCACCTTGATGTCATCTATTCTCTTAGCATCATAAGAACATGACCCCCCTAAAGCAATAAAAAATTCTATGCGTCTAGGAAATTTTCTTCTGATCTTCTCACTCCTAGTTGATATTTTTCTATTAGACATACTAGATCCTTGACCTTCATCCACTCTATCTAAACTTCCCTCACTTGACGAAGACAAATATGACATGTACCTATTTGGTTTTACTTGCAATCCATCCAATGTGTCCATGTTTGACATTGAGATGAAGTGAATAAAGCAAGAAGAAATCCCACTAAGAGAAAAGAAAGGATGCTAGCTGAAGGAAACACTGCATATGGAAAATATTTGCAAGAAAAGAAACATTATTGTGGCCTTGAATCATTTCTCTCATATTTCCATCATACAAATTTCTTGGACATGTGAATCTCTTCCATGCATAATTGTGTGGGTCATATGGCTCTCTAGAAACAATATGTTATTTCATAGTAAAGAGTTCTTGCTTATCCAATATTGTGCTATGATTAGTTATCATCAAACTTCCTCATATCAATCTTTGGAATGTAGTAGTTCCTTGGTGTTGACTTGAAGCCCTGATGATGTGGATCTTGGATTGAAAATTCATAATTATGGTTCTATTATTTTATGATAACATACTCCACATATGAGATCGATTCTCAACACCATGATTATCCTAATGTTCTCCATTTCATTAGATATCCACATCCCTTTTAGGAAGATTTTTTAATAGATTTTTTTAAGAAAAGGCTAAGAAAATGAATTTTTTCATGAAGTAGAAATAGACAAGAGTTGTAAATGCTTTATATTTCTCCCCGTTCATTAGTTCTCCTCCTTTATTTTATAAAGGATGAAATGGGCAGGTGAAAGATCACCCATGCACTTCAGGTTTCCTTCAAAATTTGATTTTCTAAAGCATTAAATTCTAAATAATTCTACAAATGAAAATTGGAAGGAAAAATGTGGTCATAGTATATAGGTTCCTAGGATATGTATAGGGTCAGTCAACTCATGTGCACTTTTATTTATTTTATCTTCATACAATGAAAAATTCCCTTCCGTTTAGTCACATATAATCAATAATTTGAAAATGAATATTTGAATAACTTTTCAAACAAAAAATAGATATACATAAATATAACCATAGGTTCATAACTATTTGTAACTATAAAATGTCACTGTCACTATCACTAATTAATAAATATATCAAAACTTTACCATCCATAATAAAAAAAAAAAAAAATTGAACCATCACCATCTTAGTTAAGGATTATTACTACCTTGTCTTTAATTCATACCATGCTATTTCAATCAAGGTATGCCTATTCAAATAGTAAAAGGTCCCATTTGGATGAGTGATTTATGTTGATTTAAGGACACCTCTCTCAAATGGAGGATACTCGACTATGATAATGGTGTGATCATGACTTGTCTGTCTCTTTAGTTTGTAAAGAGGTGGTCTTGGAGGAGTTCCTCCCTATCATTTTATTTTAAAATGCAACTTATCAATCACATGTGTGATGATATGATGTATCTCTTTTCCTACTTATAGTAATGCAAATATGCTTATAATGAAATATAACTTGTGTAGGTGTAGACATGCATATGATAACATAGGATTGAAGCTGAGGAAGGTGCATAGAATAAAAGCTCATGCTAGGTGGCGATCTAAAGGATAATGCAAACATGCTTTAGTTCTCAATTCATTCCTCAAAATTATGCATTTAATAGTCTTAGGATGGTGTATTTATTTGTGTTAGAAAAGGATTCCATGGCATTAATGTGTTGGAAACAACCTCAATCATTTGCAACATAGAACATGCTAGATTTTTCCAATGACATACTTTGTCCTAATGAAGTCATAGCATGCTTACACAATGAGGCTATTGACAGTGAACAACTATAGAAGATTTAGGCGTTAATGGCTTCCTCCTTTCTTTCTTATGCACACAGTATATCCCATATTGACAAGCTTAACAATGATGGCAATAAAAAATCACCTCGATCTTGAATCATTTGAGGTGTGTTGGTTGACATTATTATGTAACCAATCTGGTAGTCATGGAATGCATATACAATATATATACCCCAACGTTCATGGTGGAGTGCAATTGCGTTAGGTACATTGCTTTAAAAGCTACCCATGGTATTTCCCCGGAGCATTGTGGCTTTGATATATCTTTGAGATCTGGATTTCTATAGAGGGTCATTTTCAAAGTGCTTTTCGTATATAGAACCCTAGTGATGACAATGTTTATTTTCACTAACATTGTTGTTTTAACCATTTGGATCTCAGTTAACAATGTTTCCTCTCCTTTATTCTTCTCTTTTGTTATGTATAATATTGTCAACCAGTCCCAAGGGTAACCTGTTGAAAATGTAACTAGTATTGATCTTCATATTGTATTTTTTTCATTTGTAAATTTATTGTTGGCCAAAAAGAAATTTATTCAAAGCATGGGTTTTATTCTCTTTATTTCTAGTCCAAAAAAAGGTTTTGAAAGACATGTTCTTCATGACCTTTGCAAGACATATATATATATATATATCCTATAAATATATATATAAATCATATGATATATATAATATATGATATATATACTATTATAAGGCTAATATGAATTTGAGGCACTTTATCTTTGTAAAAGATGTGAAGTCTGGAGCACAAATTGAAAATTTGAGGCACAATGTTTCTAAGGCTAAAATGAAGGTATGAGGCACTCCTTTCTTGTGGTTCTAAGCCTATATTATAGGTCAAATTTTGACCCTATTGAGAAAAGACAAATGGCATCTTATGGACAATATTGTGAGTGTAAATATGGAATCTAGTGGGCATTCTTGTGGACAAACATGTGGCATCCTATGGACAGACTTGTGGCAGATTCATTGTTTTGGTGAAGGGATGACTTGGCACTTGGGTGATTGGTTGTCATACTGGTCAGTTTGTTTATGACTTGGATATCTCTCTCTTTGACTATGATTCTATAAGGAAAGGATTGTTGGGTTTTACCCCCATTGTGGGTTTTCCCGGGGTAAAATTGTATATTGTCTCTTGTGCACTATTGTTCTTGCACTTGAATGATTTTGAATGTTGAAGTATAATTTCTTGATGAATATTGAATAAAGGCTAAAAGAATAATAATCCTCACAGGTGATTATCTTGTATTAGAAATTCATGCTTGCAGTTGAATTTCCAACATGGTATCAAAGTTAGGCTATAGGGCAGTCAAATTTCTTAACTTGGTTCAAGTTACAATAAGCCTTATGATGGACCTAAAAATATATGTAAAGGTTAAAGATCCATAGATATCAAACCAACTTTTTTTTATAAGGTCAAGGTCATTTATAAGTAGATCCAAGTTTTGATGCAGACGTAATAGCACGTCTCTGTGATAATAATATTTGAGCAAAGTTCTATGACATTAACCCTGTGAAAAAGAAGTGAATCCATGAAGCATAGTCCTGTGATCAAAGCCAAAGTTTTCCCGATGGCATGACCAAAGTTTTCTTGTAAACAATTTGAATTTTCTTTGTGGTGAATCAAATCAAATCCTTGTGAAGAAGAAATTTTAAAGAAAAGGTGTAATTTCTTCAAAAGGCTAGAATTCCATGTTGCAAACCTAGATCATTGTGATGTCAAACTATTGTATAAAAACCTCCATTGCAGATCTTATTAAAGAAAATGTATCATGATCTAAGTCTATTTTGGATTGATATCAAAAGGAATGAAAGTCTACCTTAGGATGCAAGTTGCTTTGGTACACAATATTGTAAAGTTGCCTTAGCTTATCCAAAATTGACCATAGGAATGCTAAGCCTCTGACATCAATTCATAATCTAAATCTTTTGATCAGAACTTGGATGCTATAATATCCATGTCAAGTATTGAAACATCTAAGAAGGCTTCAAGTTTGAGAAAGGTTTCCCTTTATAACATACCTCAACTATGAGATGTTTGAAGACAAATATTTGGAGCAAAGGATTATTGATCAAAACAAGGCAAACCATAGTAAATATGTTGAAGCTACCAAGATTACTTGCCATAAACCCTATGATATGAGACTAAAGCTGGACAAATGTGAACTGTATCTATCGAAAGGGACGTGAAGAAAGAATATTGTGGCAAAAGGGATAATATCACATAAAAATCACATACTAAAAGGTTGAAGTATTACTTTATACACTCTGCAATAAGAAGCCAGATAAATACTAGAATTGGAAATGTTAGAGATCAACAAAATATTATCAACATTTGAAGTTTGTTGCCCAATCATCAAAGAAAACCTCAAGTGAAATCCCTCTCACAACACCTTCCAAACTTTCTAGATCCAAACTCCCTTTTCTATCCAACCCAAAATTCTCACCTTGTGAGTGGAACCGAAGGAACATAAAAGAATCATTTTAGTGTCCCCATTAGAGATGATTTCTGGTTTATATACTTTGATTTTTCAGACATCTTAGATGGTATATAATGAGGAAATATAAAGATGAAAACCTGAATTTAAGGTTGATACAAGAGCCTAAAGTAATCACCTATAACACACCTACAACTGACATTCTTGTGTACATTTTCATGCACATACAAATTGATCAAACTAGTGTCATCAGAAACCCTTTAAACCCTAAAATATTTGTACATAACCCTAAACCATAAGGTTTGTGAGGTGTTAAGGGGTAAGAAAAAAAGGCATGTGGCCAAACAATGTTTCGAAATCCAAGCAAGCAAATGAGAAAGAAGGGGGAATTACAGAGTGCTTACTACCATCTGAAGGTTATAATTGGTGTGATGAATCTTGCTGAAGGTTGTTCTCTTGCGTGCTCAAATGTAATTTCCATAATTTTTGTGCTCCCTCATTCTATGCATACTCCCTCCACCTGTAATCCTCTACACGTTGGTGGCTCGTCTTTTGAATAGCTCTCTGCATGCTTTGCTTGTCTTTGTAATATCTCGCTGCTTGTCTTTGAAATAAAATAACACAATGTTGTTTCGCACGTAGAAATATATATATATATATATATATATATATATATATATATATATATATATATATATATATATATATATATATATATAAGTTATAAAATTTAAATGAAAATTATAATTTTTATTTTAAATAATTTTTAATTTTATTTTTATAGTTATAATTTGAAATAACTTTTTATTTTTAGGTATATGGATTTATAAAGATTAACTATTTTAACTACAGCTGCCACTACTTAGGGCTTATAGAGGGATTTATAAACTTTAGAGGTTGTGAAAGGAAGAGAAGGGTTATTAATTATGTCATATAATGGTTAGGGATCAAGGATAACATGGGTTATATTGTTGATCAGTGGTTGTCAATGATTTCAACCCAAGCAGCACCAGGGGCTACCCCGATCTTGCATGGGCATTTTGACTTGATCACTTCCATCATAGGAAGCTTCGAGAAGCCATTGAAATTGAAAAATGTGTTATTAATCTTAACATGGACGATGGTTGGAAGTTAAGTAGAAGTTAGATCCCCGCCCTCTTTTCATAATTTTTTTTTTAATTGCAATTTATATCATCTTTGACCTCCCTATTAAAATATTAACCAATCTTTTAATATAATAATATTTAAAAATAATTGTTGAATATTATTCATTTTGAATAATAACCGTATTCAACTTATTTTTAATTATATATTTACAAATATTCAATTCTTATTATATTATTAAATTAATCTAACTAATTTTGAATTCAATATTATTTTAATTAAAAATATTAATGAACTAAAATAAAACATGACAAAATAATAATAAATTTATTCAACTAATTTTTTAACAGCTAATTCATAACAACTATTTCCTAACTGCTAACTCTATAATAGATGCATCCTTGCTATTTAAACATTTTGATTCACTGATTTTTTCACCTTTGTCCTGATGATGAACCACATTATATGGTTTGAAACGCTGACCAAAAACTCATGATGTGATTAATCCAAAAGAATTTATAAAAACTTACTCTATTCTGAGTCAAGGATCTTCTATATGGATTCTAATCATCAAGATGTTTCCGCTGATATATGGCACGTGAAGTAATTATTCACGATTTGAGAGATATTCATGTTTGAATTTAGTAACCCCAGTTAGTGGGCTAAAACCCTATGGGTTTGTGGCATGGCATCATAATTAGTTGTGGTCATTGAATAGTCAATAATTAATAATGTTTTTTTTTTCTCCTAAAATCCCTCCAACGTTCACTTGTTGATGACCCTCTCAACTCAAGACATTCATATAAATAATGACCCTCATATCCTCCTCTAGTTTGGATTTTTTGGCTTCAAACAGGTCATCGTGGCATTTTCGCTTTAACTTTTTTCTGTGAAGCTTCATAAGCTGAAATTAGAACCCATTTGAGCCGAAATCATGATGAACCTCTTGGCCGAATTTCAGATCTTGGTTCACTATATTTTCAGAGACATGATCTGAGGAAGTTAGGGTTTTTGCAGGTTCCCGAATTCCATGTTAAATAGGCGGCATTGGGAAAATTGCCATCACTTTCTCTCTGAGCATTGGATTCAACTTTCATAAATAGTCATAGAATGATGACGAATTGTAGTTTGTTGAGTAGCGTTTTCAGGGCCGAAGGTTACAATAGTGACATGTGGCATTTTCTACAAGTTTTCTCTACTGAACCAGTCTATAGTCAGGTCATCGTGGGAGATTGGGCATAATTCTTTCGTGAATAATCCAATCTTGGTTAGAATTGTGGGGTTGGAAAGAGGACTCATAGAGCTACCACAAGACGAAATTTCAGATCCTAGAGATGCACAATTACATAGATACAACAGATTCAATATCGATCTCCTAGAAGGCAAGAAAACGCATGCATTGAAGGATCACTGCAGTAAGGACCACACATCAATAGTCAAGGGTAAGTCTCCTACAACAAGGTATGTATGATTAGTGTTTACATTTGAAATATGAGTATCATCTCTGACATATGATTTTGCAGGAAAACGTAAGTACATACAGTGTCTCGGTTATATCTATATGTCTCTATATGTTACAATTAATTTTTCAGATGTCCTGTTCTTGATACTACACATTTTATGCTACATATTATTGATGATACACCAAGTTTGCTAAATCTATATGATGTTGTATGCTCATGTTACTTGTCTTGTCATAGTTGATAGAATGGTCTCTGTTTTTGTACTTAGAACTTGGTCCATCACAAGTCTAGGGTCTGTCATCAGTTTTTATTGTATATATCTTTAGGTCAGTTTTGGATATAGTCTTGCATAGAGTCCAAGCCTATATCAAGAGTGGGAGTCTTTGTATACTGCTGCAACAAGTCAACAAAAAAAGTGACAAGCACACTTCAAGTACACATTGTAATTTTAATTTGTACTTATTCATTATTATGCACTTACATGTGTTTTGCAGGTAGAGGTAAGTTGAAGGGTATTTTGTTTTGTTTTGGGATTGGTTTCGCTGGGCAAATTTTGCATGCAGGTAGAAGAAGATTCAAGTACAACTTCAAGTAAAAATTCAAGAGCAGAAGTATCAAATAAAAGGAAGCATTGCAACGAGACATCCTTTGAAGACATTCCAACCATCTATATATTGTGAAGAAGTGTCAAGGCCAAGAGTCATCATTGTAAAGTTTTCAAAGAGTCATTTGTAAAAGTATCATCATTGGAAAAGTCGTTATTGTAAAATAGCCAATTTTCCTAGAGTCGAAAAGGAATTATTGGGAGGTATTGGAGTCTCTATTGGGATGATGTCCTGGTTGGGTTGCAGGTCATAATGTGATTGGGTGTTCGGTCAAAATCATTGTAAATCATATTGTATCGTGGATCGTTGTCCTTGGTATGAGAATCCACACTCTTGTCTCATTTCATTCATTATAGGGTGGTAGGGAGGTGCTAGGCTGGTGCATGAAGTCGCCTACAGGTTGGAGCCTGTGAACACTTCAGGGTGGTAGGTTGGTCTACGATGTTGGGGCATCCATTCAGTTGACTACTGAGGAAACCAGGGTGTTGGGGCGTACTTCTAGTGGGAGTTGGAGAAGAATGATTTTCTATAATTCTAGGAACTTGTTGCTTTCATTTCAGTTGGAGCTAAAGATTAAAAAATTTATTAGGAAAGTGTTCGGTAGTTTTTGACCCGGAGGGGGTTTTCCACCTAAAATTCTTGTGTCTATTGTGTTCTTTTATTTACTACTATTGCTGCATAAACATTAATAATAATTGAAGATTAACTATTTCTATGAAAAGATTTAAAAGTGCTAATTGCTAAGGAATACTGATTCCCCCCCCCCCCCCCCCCCCCCCCCAAGTATTTCCAACAATTGGTTCAGAGCTTGATTCCTTCAATAGTAGTCTAACAATTGGAAGGAGATCATGGAGTATACCAAGAATACAATTCATTTTTCAATTGAAATAAGTATGCACTTTGGAGTGGAAGAATTCAAGTTCATTTGCTGGCGCAAGGATACGAAGTATGGGAAACCGTTGACAAAGGCTTCACACCGACCCATGATGAACAAGGTAAGAAAAATATGGTATAAGATGCAAAGGCTAAAAATCTTATTATTGGTGGGTTTATCGAATTTATTTATCTTAAGGTATTGAGTTGCAAAACATCTAAAGAGGTATGGGGCAAGCTTGAAAATCTATATGCAGGTGACTCAAAGATGAAAGAAGAAAAGCTTCATATTTTCAGGGCAAAATTTGAGCAAATCAAAATGAGGGAAGATGAAGATATTGTTGCATACTTTCAGCATATTGATGAAACAACAAATACTTTGGAAGGTTTGAGAGAACCTGTTGAAATGAAAATTGTTGTCCGAAAGATCCTCCGAACCTTGCCAACAAGATTTAACCCTAAGGTATCTGTCTTGGAAGATAGATCGAATCTGACCAATCTCGGCATAGATGAATTGCATGGAATTCTTATGGCATATGAAATGAGGATTGAAGAAGAGGATGGCACATATCACTTAGAAACAACATTTGTCACATCCAAGAAGAATGGTAAGGACAAGCAGACTCAGAAATCAAAAACTTGCAGTTGTAAGGATGAAGAAAAGGAAGAAGAACTCTCAGATAAAGAATTCGCCTACTTCACATGGAAAATGATAAAAAGTACGGGAAAATTCAAACGTAAACTTCCATTAATATGTTTTGACTGTGGTGAGGTTGGGTATTTTGCAACCAAATGTCCTCACAAAAATGAGGCTATTACGAATGGAAAGAAAGGTCCTAGGAAGTTCAACAAGAAAGGCAAGAAGAAATGGTTTAAGAAAAGTTTCTTCACCAAAGAAGATAGTTCCTCATTCGAAGAAGATAGTGATAATGAAGAAGAATTTAACGGAAGATTATTGTTTATGGCCAAGCACAATAAGCAAGAGGCACCTGACGAAGAAGGAGACGAAGAAGAAGAAATGAATGAGGTTGAATTTCAAAATGAAGTGATTAGGGTTGTCAAAGAGCTCAAAGTTGAGAAGAAGCATGTCAACACTCTTGAATACGAATTGAAGACATAAAGAGAACAAGTCCTCAACCTTAAAATCAAGGTTGAATAATATGAGCAAATTGAAGAATCTCTTAGGAAAGAATTAAGGGAAAACAACAAGGAAAGAGAAGCATTGGAAGCTGAAATAGTTGCTCTACGAAAGGAAGTAAAAAATGGAAAAATTTTCAAAACTACCCCACCAATTCAAATTCTTTGGATGAACTCATCAACGACCAATGATCATACAACGACAAGACTGGTCTTGGTTACAAAGAAAAATTCGAAAAGAATTTGACTCCTATGACAATTAAAGAAGATGGATATGCAAATATACCAAGAAGATAGATCTCTCATCTAAATCAAGAGATCAAGACTCGCAGGAAGAACCTTGGAAGACAATTCCTCGAAGAAGGTTTCATCCCAAGTACCAACCTATCATTTATGGTCATTGGTATTCATGTGGAAGGTTTGGACATAGAGCTGCAGAATGTCACATGTATGTTTGGAATGAGTATAATTCCAAGAGATCGTTCAGAAATGGATATTCCACAACTCAACATAATATCAACAAATTTGATCATTTGAGAGATGATTTCGAATGTTACAAATGTAACAATTTTGGACATATGGCTACAGATTGTAAAGTTCTAGAAAGGTACAACTATTATCGGGAAAACCCTAGAAGGAAATTTGCAGGATCACGAGATAGACACAAAACAAAATCTTCTATGAATAACATCAAATGTTACAAATGTCATAACTATGGCCATATAGCTCGTAACTATAGGTACAAGATGGAATCAACCATGAATGAAAAGCTTGACAAAGATAATAAGAAGGTTTGGAAAGGAAAACAGGTACAAGATGAACAAGTACAAGATGAGAAAGAAAAGAAAGAAGACAATAAGGTCCCAACAGTTATGCTTTCACGATTCATAACAGATTGTGAGGAATCAACAACTGCTTTGGTTAATGACTTGAGTCAAGACAGTTCGTTAAATGACACACTATTCTAAACAATTCAGCTTATTGACTCCTAGAAATTTGAAGATGAGGAGTCTATGCAACAGTGTATGACACAAGTCTACGATTGACAAACAAGTATTTTGAACATGATGACAGTTTTATTACATGTTCAGGGGGAGAAGAATATTTTAAGTATTACAGATTCAAGAAAGGAAGCGCTGAAAATAAATCTCTATGTGAAAGTGGATCAAGACAATCTAACAATTATCGCAATATCTTTAGTAGGATAAAGGAATATTCATATATCAAACCAAGTACATCAAAGAAATGCTCAAGAAATTCCAGATGGAAGATTGCAAGCCAGTCCTTACCCCCATGGTAACATGTTGCAAGTTAATCTTAGAAAATTCGTCAAAGGATGTAGACCAAAGGTTGTATAGATCCATGACTAGTAGTCACTTACATGTGAAAGCCTCCCAAGCTGATGTGATGTAGGCAGTTGGACAAGTAGCAAGGTTCCAAGCAACACCAAAAGAATCTCATATTGTTGCCATCAAAATAATTCTAAGGTATATTAGGGGCACAACAGAATATGGTCTATGGTATCCCAAAGGAAATGATCTGGTCATCCAAGCTTATACAGATGCAAATTGGGCAAGAAGTGTTGATGATCGTAAGAGTACCAGTGGAGCAACATTCTATCTAGGTGGTTGCCTTGTTTCATGGTTATGTAAAAAACAGTCTTCAATCTCATTATCCACAACAAAAGTAGAATATGTCGTGGTAGCAACTTTTTGTACTCAAGTTCTTTAGATGAAGCAAACTTTGCAAGATCTTCAAGTCAAGTTCTATGAGCCTATTCCCATCTTTTGCGATAACACTAGTGCCATCAGTATCTCCAAGAATCTTGTGATGCATTCCAAAATGAAGCACATTCCGATTAAATATCATTTCGTTAGAGAGAAGGTCGCTGAAAAGAATATCAAGCTTGAATATGTTGGCACAAAGGAACAAATTGCTGACATATTTACCAAACCATTACCTCACGAAGCATTTGAGTATCTTCACCAAAAGCTTGGGATTCTCCTAAGGTTTCATTAGACTCTTTCTCTTTTCTACTTGAGTAGAAAAGGGGAGTGGAGGTGTGTACAGGTCTGCAGGATGGCTATTTTTAACGGGGGGTTACCCTTTGCCATTGATGACAAAGGGGCGGAGAAGGAAGTAGGAAGAGGTGTCATGATCATAGGGGGAGTACTTGTGTTGCCATCAATGCCAAAGGGGGAGATTCTTGATCAATGGTTGTCATTGATGTCAACCCAAGCAACACCAGAGGCTACCCTGATCTTGCATGGAAATTTTGACTTGAAAACTTACTCTATTCTGAGTCAAGGATATTCTATATGGATTCTACTCGTTGATATGTTTCCATTTATATATGGCACGCCAAGTAATTCTTCACGGTTTGAGAGATATTCATGTTTGAAGTTAGTAACCCCAGTTAGTGGGCTAAACCCTTTGGGGTTGTGGCATGGCACTCATAATTGGTTGTGGTCATTGAATAGTCAATAATTAATAATGTTTCTTTTTCTCCTAAAATCCCTCCAACATTCACTTGTTGAGAACCCTCTCAACTCAAGACATTCATATAAATAATGACCCTCATATCCTTCTCTAGCATGAATTTTGTGGCTTCAAACAGGTCATTGTGGAATGTTCACTATAACTTGTTTTCTGCGAAGCTTTAGAAGCTAAAATTTAAAACCCGATTGAGCCGAAGTATTCATGAACCTCGTGACATAATTTCAGATCTTGGCTCACTATATTTTCAGATATATGATTTGAGGAAGTTAAGATTTTTGCAAGCTCTTGAATTCCATGTCAAACAAGCGACGTTAGGAAAATCATCATAACTTTTTCTCCGAGCATTGGATTCAAATTCCGTAAATAGTCACAAACAAAGGATGGGTTGTAGTTTGTTGAGTAGTGTTTTCAGGGCCGAAGGTCGGAACAATGACACGTGGCACTTCGTACAAATTCGCTCTACTAAACCAGTCTATAATCAGGTCATCGTGGGGGATTGGGCATAATTATTTCTTGAAGAATCCAATCTTGATCAGACCTATGGGGTTGAAAATAGGACTCTGAGGGCTACCACAAGATGAAATTTTATACCCTGGAGATCTGAAATTACATAGATACAATAGATTTAATATCGAGCTCCTAGCAGGCAAGAAAAAGAAGTAATTCAAGGATCATTGTAGTAAGGACCACACATGAACAGTCAAGGGTAAGTCTCTTGTAGCAAGGTATGTACGATTAGTGTTAACATTTGAAATATGAGTATCATCTCTGACATATGTTTTTACAGGACAACGTAAATACATACAGTGTCTCGGTTATATCTCTATGTCTCTATATGTCACAATTAGTTTTTCAGATGTCCTATTCTTGATACTACACATTTTATGCTACATATTCTTGATGCTACACCAAGTTTGCTAAATCTATATGATGTTTTAAGTTCATGTTACTTTTCTTGTCATAGTTGATAGAATGGTCTGTGTTGTTGTACTTAGAACTTGGTCCATCACAAATCTAGGGTATGTCATCAGTTTTTATTGTATATATCTTTAGGTGAGTTTTGGATATAGTCTTGCATAGATTCCAGGCCTATATCAAGAGTGGGAGTCTTTATCTACTGCTTCAACAAGTCAACAAAAAAAGCGACAAGCACACTTCAGGTACGCATTGTAATTTTAATTTGTCTTTATTCATTATTATACACTTACATGTGTTTTGCAAGCAGAGGTAAGTTGAAGGGTATTTTGTTTTGTTTTGGGATTGGTTTCACTAGGCAAATTTTGCATGCAGGTAGAAGAAGATTCAAGTACAACTTCAAGTAAGAATTCAAGAGTAGAAGTATCAAATAAAAGGAAGCATTGCAACGAGACATCCTTTATAGACATGAAAACCATTTGTATATTATGAAGTGTCAAGGCCAATATTCATCATTGTAAAGTTGTAAAAGAGTCATTTGTAAAAGTGTCATCATTGGAAGAGTCATTATTGTAAAAGAGTCAATCTTCCTAGAGTCAAAAAGGAATTATTGGGAGGTATAGGAGTATCTGTTGGGATGATGTCATGGTTGGGTTGCAGTTCATAGTGTGATTGGGTGTTCGGTCAAAATCATTGTAAATCATATTTTATCGTGGATCGTTGTCCCTAGTACGGGAATCCACACTCTTGTCTCATTTCAGTCATTATAGGGTGGTAGGGAGGTGCTATGCTAGTGCATGAAGTCGCCTACAGGTTGGAGCCTGTGAACACTTTTGGGTGGTAGGTTGGTCTACGATGTTGGGGCATCCATTCAGTTGACTACTGAAGAAACCAGGGCGTTGGGGTGTCCTTCCAGTGGGAGCTGGAGAAGAATGCTTTTATAGAATTCGAGGAAGTTGTTTCTTTCATTTCAGTTGGGCTGAAGATTAAAGAATTTATTATAAAAGTGTTCAGTGGTTTTTGACTCAAAGGGGATTTTCCACCTAAAATTCTTGTGTCTACTATGTTCTTTTATTTACAGTTATTACTGCATAAACATTAATAATAATTGAAGATTAAATAATGCTATGAAAAGATTTAGAAGTGCTAATTTCTAAGGAATACTTATTCACCCCCACTCTCATTATTTCCAACATATATAGGTTAGGGTCCATGTGAGTTAGACACTTTAAGAATATGGGGTTAATGGATTATTGTGATGAGGGTCTATAGAATCAATAGTGGTTAAGTTTTTTGGCTAAGTGACTAGGGTTGATATGGATTATGGCTTATAAATATTAGAATTAGGGTTTATAAATTCTAGAATCGTTATAGGTAAAGTGTTATTGGACTAAGTTTTATGTTGTTTAGGTTTGAGGGGTTAGGTACTAGGAGTATGGCCTACAAGTATTATGTATTTGGCGATATAGTCATTAGGTGTTAGGATTTAAGAGTTGTAGGGGATATAGTGGTTTGGTTAATTTATAGGGGTCAGGGGTTATAATGGTTAATAGTAACATAAATTAGAGCTTATAGTTGGTAAAGATTACAATGGTTACAAGTTCAGGGATTGTGATAATGACGTCATGGATTCAACGCTATAAGGGTCAAGAATTATATTTTTCAGAGGATCATAGTGGTTAAGGTCACTATCTAAGAAAGTGGATTTAGGTTAAAATGAACCAAAAATTATAAGAGTGATGGATTATAAGGGTTTAAATATAAGGATTATAATGGCTAGGGCTCAAGGCATAATGGTGATAATGTTATGTGTTAGTTGTATTATGGTTAGGGTTGACAATGATAAAGGATTGATTGTGATTAAGGGTTATATGTATTACTAGTCAAGCTTTAAGGGATAGGGATTAATGGTTATAAGATTAGGGGATGCATGATAATGGTGGGGGGACACATATGAAAGGTAAAAGGTGATATGGTTATAGGATATGTGTTAGTGATTAAGATGTAAATGACTTATGGGTTATATACATTGTTAGTTAGTAGTTATAGGGGTTATAGGATAGCTTTTAGAGTGGATACAGGTTATTAAAATCATTAAACATTACAAGTTTTCAAGATGATTGATTATAAGATGTGGGTAAATGTAGATAATAATTAAGGGATATAAGGGTTCTGAATTATAACAATTTCTCATTAGGAGGCATAATAGGTATATGTTATGTGCTTTAGAAGTTGAAAGTTTGAGAATATAGTGTATATTTGATAATGGTTACAAGTTATACAGGTCACACTATGGCTAGCTCCCGAGACTTTTGTGACCCTATGGAAATTGATTCACTGAAACTTGCCGAGAATAGAGAGAATACAAAACAATAAAGTATACAATCAACTCATAACACTTTCAAATTTGACAAATCATTGCAAATATCTCTTTCTCCTTGTTCACGATGAAGCATAATGGTGAAATTTGGGTGATCCTCCTTGTTTGTCAAATTCTTTCTCTGAGTTGCATTTGAGTCTCGAAACCCTCCCACGTCGTCAATGTAAGCATCTACTATAACCATGTCAAAATGCGTACGAGCACAAATTGAAAAAAATTCAACATTGGCCCCATTCACAGGTCATTATGTGCAGGGTAAATTAATTAGAACATAATTTTGACCAATAATTATTATTAAATTTTAAACAGTGGATTGGTCCTTAGTCGGGGTAAGCCTGCAATTGGTAAATAGTAATAAATATTTTCATCTCCTCGACATTTATGTTATAATTTTTTTATTTCATTATCTAATTTTTGTGTGTGTTGTACTTTAGTATTAAAACCCTCCCATATCGTCAATGCATGAATCTACCATAACCATGTAAAATTTCAGTGCATACGAGCACAAACTGAAAGAATTGATGTGTTGTCCGCATTCACATGTCACACAACCAGCTCAAGAGACTTTTGTGGCCCTATGGAAACTGATTCACTAAAACTTGTAGAGAATAAAGAGAATGCAAAACAATAAAGTACACAATCAACTGATAATGGTTTCAAGTTTGACAAATATCTGTAAATACCTATTTCTCCTTGTTCACAATGAGGCACAATGGTGAAATCTAGGTGATGTTGCTTGTTTGTCAAATCATTTCTATAAGTCATATTTGAGTCTCGAAACCCTCCCACACAGTGATTATTAGTAAATTTTGAGTGGTGGATTGGTCCTAGTTAGCCAGGGTTGGCCGAAAATTGGTAACAATAAGCTTGAGATAGGTGCATATAATTGGCTCCTAGGCATCATTTTTGCATTCATGGGAACTCATATATTTTGAGATTGGAAGTAGGAGGGTAAAAATGATATAATATATTATGCCATGTACTATTGGTCCTGATAACAAGCTTGAGATCAGTGCAAGCAATGAACTTCTCTTGGTTTCAAGAATAATATAATATTCTCTATTGAACAAGGCCAACCACGCGAAGTTGGAAGCTCATACAACCACTCCCCACAACAAACCCCCCCGCCTCTCATCACTTTCAATATTCCCAATAACTAATTTATCTATTATAAAATATTTGAAAGCAACATAGTAAGATGGAAAGCATATATAGATATTAAGTCTAAGAAAACAAAAATTTAAGTTAAATGAAAGAGAACAAATTAAATGAAAACATAAAATGCATACCTTGTACATTTCAGCATTTCAATATCATTAATTTTCTTCTTCATCCAACTCAACATTTATGTCATCTGGTTCAAAAATGGTGTTGAAACGATTAGCCATTTTAGCATCATCATCAATGTCACCATTTCCAATAATCATATCATCATGACAAACATCATCTCCTACATTTGTCTCAACTTCTTCAAGTTCTTCATCTGGTAGTACATCGTCGATATCATCTTCATTGAGAACATTGTCTCAAATACCTCCTTTAACTTCTTCAACATTTTCATGATCTGACAAGTGATTAACTAACTGCTCCTTTACATCATCATCCTCTTCAACATTGTCATGTTCTTTCGCTACGTTACACTCTATTGGCCTTCCTCTTGGATCATATCTAACAACATATGACCGACCCGCTCTGCATGTAACCTTTGAGTAAAAGACCTGTTCACATTGGCTTGAAAGAACATAGCAATCCGATCCTAGCTCAAATGACCATGTATTAACCATGGTAAATCCATCATCATGTTGAATAATAGTTCTATCCGGATTATGTTCATTCATTGATAGCCTATACCATTTTACATCAAACAAAACCAATTTGAAGGAAACAAAGTCACACTCAAATATGCCATCCAAATACCCATAGTATTGATTTTCAGAGTCTTGTGGACATAATCTAATATTAATATTATTCACCATTAATATTACTTTTATAAAACAAAATATGTTTTCCCTATGCCATTAATATATAAAACAAAATATGGTTTTTGCTAGCGAAAAATACCTTATAACCTTTAAAAAATATTGTACTTATAGCAAAGATGTCACAACATCTCTTACATGCGAGATATTTATATATTTATTAATCATCAAAATTCCGACTTTAGTTAACTAGTCAAAGTCAAAGATGGTTAGTTAAACAAATGATCACATTGTTTACATTAGAAGATAGATGCCATATAGAGCATTTGTCATAATATCGGCTCCATATAGATCAATCGTCGAAATATCGACGCCCAATTCATTGCCTATTAGAATTTTGACAAACACGGGTACTTTACACAAAACGTTTTGAAACAAATGGCATTTCCCTTGTAATTTGTGGCAGTACAGGCCATACCGTTGGACTATGTCATCGAAATTTAGTCCTATATGTAGTAGTGTTTGATTTTGGTTTACTACAAATATAGAATCGTATTCTGTTTCAAGCTTTGCGGTTTATGAATGTGCCAAATTCACCTCTCGTTTCTATCTCTCTTGATTTCCTCCTCCCATGGGGAAGAAGCTAGTTGTTTCAATGCTACCTCAAATGAGGTCGCTTTGAATTTTCTATCGAAAATGTAAGAAAATGTAGATGTAACATAGTAGAAGACGGAGGGGTGGAAGAGGAATTCATGTTAGATATCTAGTGTGAAATCAAAGTAGAATAATTGAGAAAGTATTGAAGGCATTAAGTAGTGTGCCTTGATGCAATGATTTCTGAAGCATCATTGACCTATTTAACAAAAAAAAAAAAAAAAAAAAAAAACTTTTATGTTTACTCTCTTTATTAGAGATAGGGAAATTATACTTATTACCTCGAAGGATGAAATAGACAGTCTCCAAACAAAATGATGCATGAGAAATAAAAAATAAATGGAATGGTTTTGCCACAAAAAATACAAAGTGAAGTTGTGAGCACAAATTAGTACATAACACAAGATGAAGAGAACAAGCAGCGAAAGAGGACAAACAACAACATTTCCCAATGCTAACCAATCCATTCAAAATAGAGGGGCACATTAATATCAGCCTAGTTATGGCTATTATTAAAGGAGATCCATGGATATAAAAATGAATATTGGTAGTTGTTATGGACTATGAAGGTTTCGCTAAAATCCAAGTTATCCACATGAATGGACTTTGAAAACAAGTATTAACTTGGGATTGTCTCATAAATACAATTTCCAAACATTGGCATATGTTTGCAAAGAAATCACCAAAACCACCCTAGCATTTGTTTCATGATTGTTGGTTTTCTCTGAGGATATGGGATGTGATAAAGTAGTCTAGTTCTACCTTGCATTTGTACACTACTGTAGGATCCATAGGTTCTAGACATTGAACCTTAGCTTAATTTTCTTTTTCTTTAAAACAAAACCAAAAACGAAAAGACAAGATAATAACACAAATTAGTATACATAGGATATCATGCTGACATCTTTATTGGCAAATACTTTGGGCATTCCAAGTTACTAAAATACAAGGTAATAAGCAATGGGGGATTTTCCTTAAAAATAAATCATCCACTAAATAATGGCGACCAACATAAGAATCATACAATAATCCAAGGCACATATCCCAACAGTTAAGAAATTTAAAAATATACATCATTTCCTTATTTGTTTACAAATGATAATTTATGAAAAAAAAATCATATAGGAGAACCTTTTGAAAATCATTGATACCGTGCGCTAAGGGGAAATGGAATCTCGATCTCATTTCGTTGATCCTTGTGTTATGTTGATGTAGTCCTTGTACATGTGTGGAGATTTTTGTGTCCCAACTAAATGTTGTTGACTCGCAGTTTGACCTCCCAACCTATTCCTAGGGTACTCTTCTTCCCCACAAATCCTCAAGCTGCAATGGTAATATATTGTACAGGAAGAACACTAGCAATAGAGAAGAGTACTCCAACTCAAGAGTTCCCACTCCAAGAACCTACAGTTCATAAAATTCACTATAGAACACCAGTGGTTTCTCTCACAATATCATTAGGAAAGTCATCCAATAGTAGGAACAAAGTTACCGATCAAACGAGAAATGCGAACTCAAAACGAGAACTCTAGCAAAAAAAACCCAAAAAAACATGAAAAACAGTTTGAAACAAAAAAGTGTTGATGTTGCATCAACATTTTTTTTTTAATTTCTAAACATTTATTTATTTTAAAATAAATAAAACCAAATCTGATAATTAAAAAAAACAAATACATAACCAAACATTAAAATAAAATTAAAATTAATAATAATAATAATAATAATAATAATAAAACATTAAAATAATAATAATAATAATAATAGAGAAAAATAGTAAAAAATAAAACAAAAAAACATTTAAAAAAAACACAATGGCCACAAGGCCCCTAGGGTGGCCTGGGTGGGGCTGGCCGATTATGAGAATCAGCTCGCCTTATCGAGGTCGCTCGAGGGGCCGCGAGCCAGGATGCAACCCCCTTACCCAAGTTGCCTGAGGGACCAATGTACTTTTGTTTTTATTTTTATTTTTTTAATGTCTTTTAGGGTTTTATTTTTTTAACATTTTTTTTTCAAATTTTTATTTATTTTTATTTTATTTTTATTTTCTTTTGCTTTTTCTTTTTTTTTTTTGTTTTTTGTTTTTTTTTTTTTGTTTTTTAATTGTATTTGTTATTTTTAAATTTACTTCTTAAAGATTTTTGTTTCTTGTTTTTTGTTTTTTTTTTAATATTTTTTTTTTTTTTTTGCACTTAAAATTTTATAATGATCTTTTTTGGCAAAAAAAACTTCAAATGTTGTCATTGATGGATATAATATTCACAAAAATTTCATAAAATTTGTTGTTTTTCAACATCTTTTTATTCAATTTTTTCATAATCTTTTATTTAACATGTCATTTTTATAAAAAAAGTCTCGATATACATATTTTTTAATTATATCTATATGCAAAATGTGTATCTTTTGTGAGTTTTTAAAATTATTTTTTTAGTGATAATTAATTTATGTGTATTGAAGTATTAATTAATGATATATAAATATATAAAAAATAGTAACCTCAAAATATTAATTTTAGCATATCTGTTAAACTTTGCAAATAAATAAATAAAAATTACATTATTAAAAAACATTGCAAAGAAAAACAAAAAACACAAGTTTCAAAAACCCTTGAAAAACAAACATCTTAGGACAAAAAACAAGAAGAGGAATAAGGCAACTTGAAAAATGGTTAAATAATCAACATTTAAAAAATTTGTGCATACTTAGGACATAAGAAAAATTAAAGCGTCAAAAATATGCCTAAAAAAAGTGTTGATGTTTTTCAAAATCTGCATAAAAATCGCCAACATTTAAAAAAAATTATCTATACTTAATATATCAAAAAAATTTAAGTGTTAAAAATAAGCCCAAAAAAAATAGGCTTGATGTTGCATTAACATTTTTCAAATTGACATAAAAATCACTAATATTTAAAAAAATGTGCATACTTAATACATGAAAAATTTAAAGTCTCAAAAATATGCTCCAAAAAAAAGTTGTCTTTTGAATCAACATGTTTGAAAATTGAATGTTTTTTTTCTACCTCTAAAAAGTGAGAACTCGGTCTAGTACCCATTTGATTGGTAACTATGTTTAGGGCAAAAAGTCATTTCTCTCATAGCTTGCTCAATCTTTTGCAAGAAGCTTCAGATATGACCCTTGTCACTTTATACAAAAATAATTATTTTCATTAATCCAATAATTTGATTATACACCCATCCATGTGTTAGCCTCTCACCAAGGATCTCCTAAAATTATTTACTTAATTTCTTATTAAAAATAATATTTTCTCTCACCCCAACATGATTCTCTATTTCTTCTCCCAGTTGTCCCTTGACCCCCATTTTATACTCGTTATTTTTTGTCATCACTAAAGTCAACCGAAAAGTATGAATGGAAATCTTCGTGTTGTGTTTTTGCCATATGGATATTCTCCCATAAAACTAATTTTTTCTTATTTTAAATTATTACTTTTTAATTTCACCCACCACCCTCTTGTCTTAAGGAGGTTAAACTATCTTTGGATTAATGTTTCTAATTAAACTCTATGTCCCATTCCCTTTTCGTTATTAGAACACATACATACCTTTGGAGTTATTTCTTTTTATTTTTTTTAAACAGTAATGAGTACATTCCATTAGGCACAATTGGTAACTTCAAAGAAACGGTTGTCATTATTCCACCATTAGTAAAACTATTTCATAAATGCCACATGGGCCAACATGTCTCCAAAGACTTGAACCCACACCACTTGGAACACAAATCGTGAACCATACCACTTGAGCTAAGTTCCTTTGACAAATTTTGGAGTTATTTAATACACATTGTATATTTAATATTTTTTCCAATGTGAGGAGAAAAAGTTATTCATTTGGTCCGATTTTTTTAGTTTTTTTTTTTTCCTTCCTGTTCTCTCTTTTGCCAAGATTTACTCTTGATTTAGTTAATTTGATTTTAAAAACTCACTTTAATACATTAGGTGAATTAATACTCATCATTGTAGACCGTCAACTCTTAATTATCTTTCAGTTTTTCCTTCTAGATGTCAAGGGTGTCAATTTGATCATGACATTCAAGAACTTCCCTTTGAAGTATCAAGAGTGCCACACTACTTGTCCTTCAGACATCATATAACTACGAGGAGTGAAATAGGCGCGATGACAAAGACCACTGTCATATCTTGTGTCCCCTCTGTAGTAAGACTAATGATGTTGGGGATCAAGGAATCCGCCTTGATATGCACCTCCCCCCTTATAAATCTTCGTGAGTGACCCAATTGAGGGTGTAAACTCACGGCACCGTGAGCTTCAAGGCAAAGGTATCCCAACACCTTCCAGCCCAAGTCATGGCAGGAGTGCTAACGGGTGGAATCAGAGATGTTGTCCCACCCCTCCCATGAGGTTTCATATATCCTGTACAACCCCATCACCCATGTGTTGTTAAAAATATGCAACTGCACTAAAATTCCACTTTGGACAAATTACTTGATGGAGATAATGATTTTATTGAATTTCTCTTTTCAAGAGGACCAAAATCGACCTAAAGATCAACTCAAATCAGATAAGGGAAAATGTACTTATGAAGAAAGTCCCACATGTACATATTTGATAAGGTCGGCCCTAAAGCAAAGTGGACCACCTTGGAAGGCTATAAATACAAGTGCCCTCTACCTCATTTAGACACAATGATGAGACACACTTCTATCTTATTTTTGGCTTGCAGAGGTCTGAGACTCATCCACGGAGGATCATGTTTGCTCTGAGGTGAAATTGCAGGGTGTGAAGCTCGCATTTCGGATCTAGGGTTTTTGGGCCACAGTCTCAGGCACATGACAGAAGGGTCTCGACTATAGTCGCTCTCTCAGAGACTCATGCGTGTGACTAGAGCCTTCCAGTCACACGGACAACTTACTATGCATGTGACTGGGAGTTAGGGTTTCAGAGAGTCAATATTTGACCCCAATCGCTCGCTTATCAGGCTTAAGGGAGCGACTGGGAAGCTATAGTCACTTGCATAACTCCTCCTCCATGTGACCCGAAGCTAAATGATGGAATCTCAGTTGTCTGGAGATTTCTCTCAGTTACCACAGGGTTCGGATGTTGACTGTAGACAATAACAATTCATTATAGACTTCAGAATCAGGGTTTTGAGTATATACATTGTTGGTTTCATTTCATGGATGTTTTAGTTGTTTTTCTAGTTAGTTGCATAGATAAAGATATGGATCATTTTACTCTCTTTTGCTTAATCATCTGATGACGATCTATTAAGAAGAAGAATTTGAAAGGGTTTTCCCCATAGTGGGTTTTGCCCTGGTCTCCGACCAATCCTGGTGTCTCTATGTGTGAATGCTTTTCTTCTATTATTCCTTTATGTTCCACTGCATTGATTATGATGATATTTTTCTTTCTACATAGTTGCATATGATGATGAATAATCATGTAAATCTGAATATTGTTATGATGTTATGGGGTGAACTTAATTTGTTAATGAATAAATGCAATTATCAAAGCAAAGAACAATATAGTCCTATGAAAAATTGACATGGTATCAAATTTGGGTTGAAGAAAAGTCATGGAGATCACCCCCATGGAGACACCTTTGATGGAAGCAAGAGAAGATGAAGGAGACCTAAAAGAATTATAGGGTTTGAAGAAAACCTTAGGAAATTTGTGTATTAGGTTTGAAGGATATTATAAGGTTAGGGTTTGAGAGAAACCCTAGTTTATGGCAAAGATTTGAGATATGAAACCTTGCATGGTCAATGTGGAGATGCTCAAGCACTTATGACAAATTTGATGAAGCCCTAGATGGGATAGTCTCTAGTAGGCTTGGTTGTTGATAAAGTTGATTGAAGGAAACATTGTTATGTGGACAATGGACAATTATGGCTCTTGAGGGTTGGTTCAAGAGGAAGAGGATCACCTCTCATTGAAGATAAGTATTTCTTGACTTATGATGCTCCTTTATGTCTTTACTTTTGTCTAGACTTATAGATCTGATTATTGTTTTGATCATTACTTATACTTCTTGCATGTATATTTGAGTATTTGGATGTTTCTAACCTCCTTGATGAGATTTAATAAGAGGATTCTTCTTGAAGATCATTTGAAATGCAGGAAAAAAAATCTAGAGTTGGAAAAGGTAAAGAGGCACCTGATGAAAATATGACTAAGTGCTACAAGTTGTCTATGTCAAATGAAAAGGTGCACAGGTATTTGAATACTACAAGGTATGCATGGTATCAATGTTATATTTCAACTATAATATTGGAAGGCAAGGTAAGCCCTAAGGTATGTTGAGAATATATCCTTCTCAAGGCTCATGCATGCATATGAAAATGATTTTGATTCTTGGTTCTTCTGATGAAATGGCGCACTTGGTATTGAACAAGTATCTTACTTCTTGATCATAATGAACTTCTTGATTCTACGAAGCTACTTAATGTTGATATTTGATATAGTGGTATACTTGATGTTTCGCTAACATCTATCATTTTGGATATCTTTATCCCATAAAGAAGCTTAACACCTTGATTCTAGTAGATGGTAAATTGACACTATTTGTTTGTGAAATGCATGGCAACCATGATGATAGAAGTATAATAATGAGATTGACACTCATGATATTTTTTTTACCATGGTTACATTTAGATGTGTTTAGTAATTATGGCATATGATAAAATTGAATGCTCGGACTTGATGGATTGAGTTATGTGACTAAGAAGTAATGCATGTGATCATGATTCTTGAAGTATACTCCTATTAGATCTTTGACAATAACCCTTGATGACATATTGATGTTATGATGAAGTAGATGATGATAACATATATGACCATGACGAATATGTGGATATAATCTGATTTTATGATCTAACATATATGTTGATGCATGATAACATTATAGACAGGTTGATGGCTTCAATGAAGATGACTGAAGTGGATTCCCATTCAGAGGGAGAACCTCCCCATAAGATCCCTTCTCCTATTGACATTTACACTATATACTCTTTACTATTAAAGTATGATTTATGGGCTTGAATAGACAAATATCTTACATTGATGATCTGCAGCAAAGTTTTGATCTGAGGTGAGAGAGTTTTATCTTACTCTAAGCCTCAGTCGCGCAGAAGAAAGCCTACATGTGTGACTGTTGCCTCCCAGCCGCACAGAGGAAGGCCTATGGGTGCAACTATGCCTGTAGGACACAAAAATGATGTTTTGTGGATCAAATCATATGGATGTCAATCCTACAGATATGGAACATGAAACAGAAAGATATGTGAGCAAGAAAGTTTGAATTTTTAGTATAATATGAATATATATACTAAACTTGTGTTTATAGGTGAGCGGGACATGCATATGTCATTATGTTTAAAGTTTGTGCTACAAGAGTTTGACATGATTTGGTTGTTTAATATAGATAAGCAGTATTTGGAGTTTTGACATGATGCTTGATAATGATTTAGAACTTTGAATTGATCTTGAGATATGTTTTGGACTATAGATCTCACTATGATAATGAATTTGGGATTTGACCGGTTGATTAATGATTTGATTTGATGACTAATGATTTGCCTTGATGACAATGTTATGTGGGCATAGTGAATTTTAGTGACTAATATTGGTATTCGATAATGGTTTTATATTGGCCTCCTCGTTATTAGCACAATGGTTGAAATATTGACAATTATGATTTAGTATGAAGTAATATCTCGATAAATGGATGGAACTTGCATGACTTATTCTTGGTGTATGCATTCTCATTTAGTGACTTATATTATGACCATGAGGATGACTTGATTTGATATTGCTTCACAAATGGCAACTTGTTGGCATGACAATAGATGAAGTCATGACTTGATGAGAACTCTACTTTTCACTTGGTCTAAAGAATCTTATACTGCAATATTGTGATGATTTTGATATTGGTTCTGATCTGGCATCTAACTTTGATAACATGACTTAGTTGATTTGATTGTACAATATTGTGAGTCTGAGCATATTGGTTTGGAAAAGTGTTATGTTTGCAGAGAGCACCATATGAAGCAAGCTCCTTGATCTTGATATGTCTTCTTTGACAGTTATATGGTGAAGTCAGGATGATGTGTTGATCCAAACCTCTACTTCAAAAGTGTTCCAAGGTATGAATTTGATTTTGGATTTGGTTTTATATATTGATGGTCTACTATTGACAGGTGATGAGCCTCTGATAATCTAAGTAAGAGGGAGATGGATTTTGAAGCTCGAAATGATGAATCATGGCATGATGAATCAATTTATAAAGTTGGGAAAAGATACTCTATATTGCAAAGCTATTGAAGAAGTATTGGAAAGTGGAAATGCAAATCCTTGGACACTCCAATTCAATTTCAAGATGTTGTGAAGAAATATTTTTAAACTCATCTTGGAAAAAAGCAGTTGATTGAAGCATTGAATGAGTTCATGATTGAGCTGTTTTACTCACATAGAGTTTCCATTGAGCACCCTTCAAAATATTTGCATGGGATGATCAATTTTTGATGTGGGATATTCTTCCTATGATATGTGACTGCATGGATGTATTATATATGTTTGGGATTATGATTGATGAGCACATATAGGTGTTGCCTTAGTATGAGATCTACCATGATATTTTTGGATAGCTTTATGTGTGACTGAGGTTGAGTACGATGTTGCTAGCATGACTAGCTATGTGGCAGGATGAAGAAGCTCCTTGGAGAGTCGTCTGAGAAGGATTTGGATATGACATGGATACATTATGATGACAAAGAGAGGGAACTGATTAGCATAGAATCCCTTATATAGTTGGGACTAAGATACCTTCATATATTGAGACAATGTTGTTGTACGAAAGAAGCTCAAGTTTTTGGTTGGCACCTTCTTGGGAGGGAGGATGAATATGGTATCCTTTTGATATATATATATATATATATATATATATATATATATATATATATATGATTGTTTATGTTCTAATATGATATTTGATTTGATGTCCTATGTGAATAGGAGACAACTGCTATTGAGACATGATGATTATCAAATATGAGTATGATGAGAGCAACATTGATTGAGACACTGAGCCAACTCTTCTTCCCCTATTTGAGCTCCCAGGGTGTGGAATTGAGATAGAGGGCCCCTGGGTTTGAGGTAACTCTAGACAATAGGGTATCGCCCATATATGTTACCCAGAGGGTTGGAGTAGTAGCTCACCCTATCTTGGTCTTTGCAGAGTATACCCCAATTGACATCATACCCACAAGTTGCGCTTGCTAGGAATACTGCTCCCCGTCTGGCCAACAAGTTGTGAGTGTACTTGGGGTGTACAACCCAAGTCGACTATGATGCAGGTGTTCTACCTCATGACTTCCTAGAGTCAGCGATGGGAAGATCAACAGACAATAGGATCGGGTTGAGATTTTCTCCCCTATGCAGTTTCAAGTTGAGAATGAGCTCCCGATGTGATTCCAGGGTTGAGATGTGCTCCCTTGTGCATTTAGATATCATATTTCTTGATATGTGGGTCATATACCTGACTCCTCGCCGGTATTTCCGGGTAGTAGCGTGCTAACAGAGATTCCAGGTAGTAGCCCAATGGTAGAGATTCTGGGTAGTATCCTAATGGACAGAGAGTGGTAGATTGAGCTCCCCTATGATGTCAAAATTCTTCTTCTTTTAGAATCGAGAATGTTTAGCACATGAGCTGGAATAATCAAGATATAAGAAGGAATAAGAAAGAGATGAATAGTGATGATACACGTTGATGAGATACTTGAGACTAGATGGGATATGATGACAGGATGACATGATAATTGATGGTCTGATATTGGCAGGTGGAATTCTCCCTAGTTGAGAGGGAGCGTTTAAAAATATGCAATCGCAATCAAATTCCACTTTGGGCAGCTCATTTGATGGAGATAATGATTTCATTGAATTCCTCTTTTCAAGAGGACCAAAATCAAGCTAAAGATCACTCAAATCAGATAAGGGAAAGTGTACTTATGCAGAAAAGCCCACATGTACATATTTGATAAGGTCGGCCCTAAAGCAAAGTGGACCACCTTGGAAGGCTATAAATACAAGTGCCCTCTACCTCATTTAGACACAATGACGAGAAACTCTTCTATCTTGTTTTTGGCTCGCATAGGTCTGAGGCTCATCCGTGGAGGATCAAGTTCACTTTGAGGTGAAATTATAGGGTCCAAAGCTCGCATTTCAGTTCTAGGGTTTTGGGGCCACCATCGCAGGAAAACACAGAAGGATCTTGACTATGCTCACTCTCTTAGAGGCTCATGCGTGCGACTAGAGCCTTCCAGTCGCACGAATAACTCACTATGCATTTGACTGGGAGTTAGGGTTTCTGTAGTCCAGATTTGACCCTAGTCTCTCACTTGTCACGCTTAAGGGAGCGATTGGGCATCCATAGTCACTTGCATAACTACTCCATGGAACCAGGAGCTAAATGATGGAATTTTAGTTGTCCAAAGATTTCGCTCAATGACCGCAGGGTTTGGTTGTTGACTACAAACAGTGACAACCCATTAAAAACTTTAGAATTAGGGTTTTAAGTCTATATATTGTTGGGTGCATTTCATGGATGTTGTATTTGTTTTGCTGGTTAGTTGCATAGATGAAGATATGGATCATCATAAGAAGAAGAATTTGAAAGGGTTTTCCCCATAGTGGTTATTTCCCTAGTCCCCAACAAATCCTGGTGTCTCTTTGTGTGAATGATTTTCTTCTATTATTCCTTTATGTTCCGCTGCATTGATGATGATGATATTGTTCTTTATACATAGTTGCATATGATGATGAATAATGATGTAAATTTGAATATTGTTATGATGTTATGCGGTGAACTTAATGTGTTAATGAAGAAACACAATTATCAAAGTAAAGAATAATATAGTCGTATGAAAAATTAACATGTGCGATTCATTCGACTAAGCCATTGACCTGTGTCTACAACCACCATCATGCAATTAGTAATCATAGTTGAATATTGTTTTGAACTTAAATTTTAATGTTAATAGTATGCAATCGATCAAATCAATGATCATTGACTCATCACATGCAAGTGCATTCAGTTGGTCTCTTGTTACACTCAATAATCATCAGTAGTATTTGTTCACAATGTTAGTCATTGATATAATTGTGCATGTTAAATTATCATCATGACAAAATCATTAACATAATCACTAACTTTAAGCAAGAAACTAGTTCTCACCCCGGAGGGGCTTGCGCTTCCTAGTGCAAGGACCCGACAGGGGGCTCGACTGATAAGGATGCGTAAGCAGGCTCGACTGTTAAGGAGAGGACCTTTAGGTGCTCGACTGTTAAGGATGCGTAAGCAGGCTCGACCAACGGGAGAGGACCTTTAGGTACTCGACCATAAGGTCTGTCAAGGGCTCGACTGTTAAGGACCTTTAGGTGCTCGACTGTTAAGGAGAGGAGAGGGAGAGGAGAGGAGAGGATGCCTCTTCCATACCAACTTGGCTGCTCAGCGCTGCTAGGCGTGACAACTGGTACACCATAGGTTGGCCCAACCCAGTCCTCTCGTACAAGGGTTGGCTCCTCGCAGTTCTCCCTTCAACACCAGCGTAGATAGGAACCGAACTATCTCACGACGTTCTAAACCCAACTCACGTACCACTTTCATTGGCAAACAAGATAACATAATGAATTTATCAACATGTTTCCACATAGTCATCAAACAGATCCATCACATCCATCATCATAACATCAAATTGGCTCATCACAATTATTATCACATCAATTATTAATAAAAGTAAACTAATCGAATCCTCGACCTGAGATCCTCAAAGAAAAATGTATGAGCCCTAAGGCTACATCAAGGCTAATGTAATATCAAATTCATTCAACCAAAGTGGGGCACTACATAAAAAGCTCTTTGTTAGCAGTATTTGACTTCAAGGCTATTGGAAATACTCATGCAATAGCATATGACATGCACAACAACACCTCTGGTATTGAGAGTGATTTCATACATCAAATAATGAAAATGAATCTACAACGGTTCATAGTTTATCTTCTATTTTACTCGAAGGTCGTTCATTTGCACCGGTTGTGATTTCATACATCAAATAATGAAAATGAATCTACAACGGTTCATAGTTTATCTTCTATTTTACTCGAAGGTCGTTCATTTGCACCGGTTGTGAGTGTGTAAAATTTCCCTTCAAGTAGTTTCATGCAAAAGATGATGATGAGGTCATGCAAGAATGAGATTTAAGAGTGATCGTATAAGTAAATTTAGGCAACAAAAAGGAATAAATCCAAGAAAATAACGAGGAAGTTTTACCAATGTTTTGCAAGTGTTTATGTGGAATGCCATAGTATTGTATTTCATATAGAAAATGTAAAATGCCATAGTAGTTTGTTCTATATAACAAATGTGGAACAATGTCAATGAGGGTAAGGATAATAATTTCAACATGATGGGCTAGTTATTGGGCAGGAATACTTCCCAAACTGATTGAATTGATGAAACCTTTGCAAGTTAGTTTGGAGAATTTTAACCCAAATGAAATAAGGGTGAATGCCTTAATATCAGATTTCTTAAATTAACTGACAAAAATATTTGAATTTGTTTAAATAGGTACGAATTTATTTAATTCCATTGTGTCAATCAATTAGTGATCGTGTTTGACCATGTAGTTATATCCTAACCTCACTTCCATGACAAGGAGGTTTCATTGAACTTCAACCTTTCTTTTTCACTATGTCCATGATGAAGTCTGATTTACTACTATATTGAAAGAAGATAACAATATGTTTAATTTGAACCTACAATTAAACCCACCTGCTTTCTTTGCAATGGTATAAAAGGTATTACATCTTTCTTCTCTTAGATATAAATATTTTCTTATAGAAGGAAAATAGGTCCATTTCTAGACCTTCACAAGTTAGTGTCCCTTCCACTCTTATTTAGCATCATACTTGATAATTTTTTAAACCTCGCCACTGGAACCGAAACTGCATGAACTTGTATAAACTCATACTCCTATAGTTTCAACGTCATTAAATTCATAAAATAATATGTTTTCTTGGATAAAACGTTCATTCTGAATACGTTAATTCTAAGATCATTCAAATGGAAAATTGATTACATCAACAGGAACATAAAGGGGCCTTACTAAGAGATATGTTGATGGTTAGGGTATAGCTAGAAATTGCGTTGCAACACAATTCCATTAGTTAAAATTGATTTTATGTGAAACATTGATGCAAGGTTACTTTAATAAGATTCTTCACCCTTTTACTCTTGGGTAACTTTCAAATGTCCCTTATTTTATTGCAAGTCAAACTTTTTTTTTGAATGGGGGATGTTGGTGAAATTAATGATCCATTATGCATATTTAACGTTATCCTAACTTTAATATAGTGGTTAGGACTACTTAAAAATAATCCCTATATCAAAGTGTCTTGTGCTTGATTGTATCTTATCATGTGGAAAATACATTCATTATGCGGTAATAATGTTGTGTTTCCATGTGACATTCATATTTTAATTTCAATAACATTTAGTTAGAATATCAATGTTTTGCATAAGTTTAAAATCCTTCATAGTTAAGGGGATAATTGTATATATGGCAAAAGCTAATATTTTCAATTGATGAAAGCTCTCAAGAAAAAGAAAGACAAAAATCAAAGTTTTCCATTATTACACACAAAGGGTGGCATGTTCCTGATAGGTCCGACCAGGCCACAATGCTCTCCACTCTTTTAAAAACGTGTCTAGATAACTTCAAGTAAGTTCATTTTGCATATTCTACACATTGCCTCAACAATTTTCGAGAAACCCAAACAATGGCACTCAAGTATCACCCCGCGCATTACACAAATTTGAAGTTAAATATATAAATTGTGTTTTTAAAAGTTTAGTTTCAATGACTTTTATCAATGAAAGAATCCATATCAGAAGAAATAAATAAATAAATAAATATAGCAAAAAGACTAATAACAACCACTTGAATTATGTTCCCATTAGACTTGTACTTTTAACATCATAAAGAACACAAGTTGAGTTGGGATTGACATTTCAAGGCCAAATTTCAAAGGGCCAGGTTCCCAACCTCCAAACATTTCATGGATATTGTTAGACATACACACAGATAATGGGAAGAAAATTAAGATAAGCATTGAATGCATTACTATTCACAATGAAACACATTTATACAAGTCTAGCGACCCTTGGTTTCATATTCCAAGTGGTCTCTTGGATTCCCTTTGACTATTCAACTTCCACACCAACCTTTAGAGGATTAGGTGTCCAACATTCCCACCTTAATCTAAAGGGGTATCTATGAGTCCAAGAAGAGAGCTCTAATATAAAAATTGATCCAAATGGATCCAAGAAACACTCTTTGTCTTCAAAACTTAAAGAAAATCATGCCAAGACCAAAGAAAATTGCATAAGGAAGCCTTTCAAAACACTATCGGGAGGCAAAAACCCATGAATCAGTGGAAAAAAATAGAGTATCAGAGGCGGAGCAAGCGATGCATAGAACCGTCAGATCTGGTCGATCAACGGTCCAGATCTGAGCGGTAGATCGCAATCGGCAGTTACCTTCGGCAGGGATCGACGGGATCCACATAGGAGATGCGATAGCAATCAACGGGTATCGGCGGGATCCACATAGGATATGTGACAGCAATCAGTGGGTATCGGCGGGATCCACATAAGGCTCGCGATGGCAATTACCGGAGTTAATCTGGACCATCGATCAAGCGCGTAGATCGACGACCCATATTACATCGCTGAATCGCTATCGGAGATTGTAGGAGTGCATACAATGGCCCAAGGGTTATTGCGATGAGCGATTGTGATATTGCAATCGAAGCAGCCTAAAGGAGTGGGGCCGATACCAACATAACTCACGATAGCCGAACTCGATGGAAAAATAGGTGATAGTGTATATTTTTTGAAGTCCGGTATGTGGGATTTTTCAGTGTGCTTTAATGTATTTCGTAGTTTCATTTGTTAAACGAAATGTGAAGGGGAAAGCACCGATGTGATATGCCGGACCTGAAAGGGTACCTTAAGGCTATCCGATATAGTTTCAAGTCGAAGGAAAGCCATTTATAATGCATTTTCGCAGTTTTTAAATATTTATGAAATGCAAAGGGACAGAGCCATTGCGATTTGCGACAGCGACAATAGGTGGACCCGATGGGAGAATAGGGAGGATTTAAGGACTTTTGAAGTCCGATATATTGAGTTTTGGCAAAATTTCTTTGTTAAAATCCATTTTCCCTGTGTTTAACAGAGCGCGGCTATTTCAGGAGTTGTAGAGGCCCGAGGCACTCTGGCGTTACAGAATGGGTGGCCACCTCCTCTCTATGTGTTAAGCAATGATTGTATAATGCTGGCAGAGGGATTCAAAGCATGCAGAGGTCGGGGAGACCAAGAGACAGGATCCTGAAACGAACAGGTAGCGTTGGCTTTAAAGCCACAAACAAAGAGCGCAGCAAGAGAGGCAGTATTGCACGCAAATGCCGAGACAAAGTTAGGACAGAGACAAAGAGCATTGAGGCAGTCTGTGTACTCATAGAAAACTTGAGAGGTTCAAGTAAAGCTCTTATTATTGTATTGTGTTGTATGTGAGGCTCAAATTGAGCTCACTGTTGTAAAAAGAACTCTCCTTGAAGACATAATAGAGAGGCCACCACTGAAGGCTGGACCAGGAGATGTAGCCCAGGCGTATTGGGTGAACTCATTAAATTTGTTGTGTTATGTGTTGTCTATCATGTTTTGTTTACTGCTTCATTGTCTGTGCATTTCACAATCTTATCGATCCATTGCTTAAAATGACATAGACAAATCCATGCACATAAGTTTGTAATACCTTATTATTGTCTTAGATCTCATTATCAGATCAAGTGGTATCAGAGCTTTAGGTTGCTAAGGTTAGACAAGCTTGTGCTAGACTGTTTGTGAATGATAACTAGGTCAAAGCTTAAATTAGGAGAAGGAGAACTGGTTGAAACTAACCCAGAAATTGGTAGAGTCTATCCTAGGAGGAAAATGGCAGAAGAAAATCCCTTGGAATTAGACTCTCAGTTCATGGACAGTTTCATGACGATGAGAGCCATGGTAGAAGAAATGTATAAAGAATTTAAGAAAGGTCGAAGTGAAGATTCTTCAACTTCCAAACAAGACAAAGGAACAGAAGAATCTCTTATAGATGACCATTCTGAAGGCAAAAGGAAAGGAAAAGAGGCTCCTCTATCCACACCTCCTGATAGCCCTGAAATACAAAGAAGAAAACATCTTTGATTAAATTAGATGTTAAATTTGATTTGCCAATATATGATGGAGAATTAAATGCAGAGAATTTAGATAACTAGATTAAGCAGATTGAGTGTATTGCAAGGTGCAAAATATTGACTCAGACAGGAGTAAGATTTAGATGGCCAGTGTACGCCTTGGAGGAACTGCCTTGGTATGGTGGGAAGGCCCGACACAAGCTGACATGAAGAAGCATGGTAAAATTCTTTCTGTTTGGAGTGAATTTTTTTCTGCAGTTAAAAACAATTCTATCCACTAGCTTATATGCAGCAAGCTATGATGAGTTGGCAAACTCTTCGCCAATTAAAACGGAAAAGTGTACAAAGCTACACCCAAGAATTTAGAAAAAGAGCTTTGATTCTAGGAATTTCTTTAGATTCACCTGAAACTTTGCTGAAGTATATAGGTGGTCTACACAGCTATTTAAGGCACACCATTCTCATGTTTAACCCTACTAGCATAGATGAGGTGTCTGTTTAGGCTACCCATCTAGAGGCTAGAGGCAAGAATGTGAACCCAGAGATTAGGGGGTCATCAAAACCCACTGCAAGCAAGAACAAGGAAAATAGGAAGCAGAAATGGAAAGAGAGGAAGGAAAATGTTGTACAAAAGGCCAAACCTTCATGCACTCACTGCAAGAAGGATGGACATGATGATGAACATTGTTGGTCTTTGCATCCGGAGCTGAAACCCAAGAAGTTCGATGGCAAGAAGAAGAAGATTGTTGCTGCTATACAAAAAGATTTGGGGTCAGACTCATGTGATGAAACAACAATCGCATCCACAGGTATAAAAGGTAAAAATTCTGAAGAATCTACTAGTAATTATGCCCAAACTATTGATAATGAAGAAAATGAGAGGAAAAGGCATGAGCTTTTTCACATTAGAGTTATTTCCAAGCATCAAAAGATTGATACTTTGTTTGATAGTGGCTCACAAGTAAAATTTATTTATAAAGAAATTGTAAAGAAATTGGGATTGCTAACCACACCTCACAAGAAGCCATATCCATTAGGTTGGGTATGTGATAAAGCAAAACTACAAGTGACTAGACAATGTAAACTTAGGTTTTCTTTTGGGTCAGCATTTGTGGATGAGGTTGAGTTAGATATTGTTCCCTTGGATATATGTGGAATTGTTTTAGGAAGTCCTTACTTGTATGATAGAAAATCCATATTCTATAGAGCTGAAAATCAGTATCAACTTGTTAAATATGGAATCAAATATATTGTAAGAGTTCATAAACTCAAGAATAATTATACTCTCATAAACTTAGGGCAGATGAAAAGAATTGTAAATTCATGCAAGCAATTTTTACTGATGGTTGTAAAGGAAAAGAAACTTGATAAAACCAATGTATTTGAAGGTTGTGATGCTAAACAACATGCTGATTTAGAAAAAGTTGTTTCAGAATATGATATCTTATTTCAAGAACCAAAAGGTCTGACACCCAAAAGGGAAATTGTACATGATATTAATTTGCAGCAAGATGCTCCATTGCCTAACATCGGGATGTACAGGTTATCCGCTTTAGAGAATACAAAAATCAAGAAGCAGGTACAAGAGATGCTTGAGAAAGGGTTCATAAGACCAAGCACATCACCATGCGGATCTCCAATCATGTTGGTGAGGAAGAAAGATGGTTCGTGGAGGATGTGAATTGATTACCAAGCACTAAATAAAATAACGATCAAGAATCGTTATCCCCTTCCTCGCATTGATGATCTATTAGATCAGTTGAAGGAAGTTGTTTACTTTTCAAAGTTGGACCTACGTAGTGGTTACCATCAGGTTAGAGTAGCAGAGCAAGATGCATGGAAGACTGCTTTCAAAACAAAGCAAGGGATGTATGAATGGCTAGTTATGCCTTTTGGCTTAACTAATGCTCTTGCCACTTTCATGAGAGTAATGAATGATGTACTCAGGCCTTTTATTGATGATTTTGTAATTGTATATCTAGACGACATTCTTGTATTCAGTAAAACATGGGAAGAACGTTTGAAGCATGTAAAGCAGACTCTAGATGTTTTGAAAAAAGAAAATCTCTATGTTAAATTATCAAAGTGTGAATTTGGTAAAACATCTTTGAATTATTTGGGTCATATTGTAGGGTGTGGTGAACTGAAGATAGATCACTCTAAGGTTGCAGTCATTGTAAACTGGACTAAACCCAATTCTGCTACAAAGTTAGAAGCTTCATAGGGGCAGCACAATATTGGAGAAATTTTATTGCTAACTTTTCCTTAATTGCAACTCCTTACATGCTTTGACAGGATTGAACAAGGTGTTTCAGTGGGGAGGCAAACAGTAGAAAGCCTTCGACACCTTGAAAGAAAAATTAGTACAGCACCAGTACTAGCATTAACAAATCTTCAACAACCATTTGAGATCGAAATAGATGCCAATGATTATGCCATGGGAGCAGTGTTGATGCAACATGGTAAACCCATATGCTACCATTCTGAGACTTTTAATTCTACAATAGTTAATTATCCTACATATGATAAAGAATTGTATGCATTAGTTCAGAGTGTGAAGAAGTGGAAACATTACTTAATGGGCAAAGAAACAATAATACATACTGATCATCAACCACTTCAATACTTGCACTCACAAACTAAGTTGCAACAATCAAGACACTATAGGTGGATGGGTTTCCTACAACATTTTCATTTAGTCATCAAATATAAAAAGGGCATACACAATAAAGTTGCAGATATGTTGTCTAGACCAATCATGAATGCATCTACTATACTTAAGCATAACTCAGTAATGCATGAAAGCTACCCTGAACAATATGCTCAAGATATAGACTTTAAAGATGTATATGTAGCTTTAAGTAATGGCAAAAAGGTAGAAGAATTAGATTACTGTTTTAAGGACCGACTCTTGTATCATTTGGGAAAGCTATGCATTCCAAAAACAGAGAGAATGTTAAGTTTAGGTATGTTCTATGCTAGAGCAATTTATTTAAATTTTCACAGTTAGCAATCACATCAGCATTAAGATAAACTGTGGATAGAACATAAATATAAATCGCAAAAGACAATCCAAGGCAAGAGGACACAAGATGTGGCGCGAGCCAGGGACAAACCCCACAATGTGTGGGGAAACCCTTTGATCAAATCTTCTTTTATCTTCAAAGTTCAGCATAGAAAGAGAGAGAGAGAGAGAGATAGTACAATTACAACAGAAGTCAACACTTTGACTTGTCTGGATCTAAGCATAGATCATCTCGTATAACAATGATATCAGTTGAAGACATTCTGCTTCAACTGATTCTCCAAGGTGGCTTCTTCCCCTGTCATCGTGCTGCATTTGGTTCTCTGTTGTACCACTGCATACAGCACCATGCTGCACTAATCATGATTATCATCATGCTGCCCATGTCCATGATCTTATCCATCATCATGCTGCCCATTCATCATGCTGCCCATGATCATTATGCTGCCCATGCATCATGCTCTTATTCATCATGATGTTGTCCTATTCATCATTTTGCTGCCCATGCCCATCATGATCAGAGACTATTCATCCTTATCATTCTCATTATGTTGACACTGTAACCATCATTACTACTTATGATCCTTGTCATTGTGACTGCTTTATTACAATGACAGTGATTAGGTTTATGTCATACATCAGTACTCTAATTCCCCTTAAGGTATGTGAGTTAATAGAAACAAATATAAGTATATGCCGAGATCCTAGCTACAGGACTTAATACCCTTCAACTCCATCCGGTTGATGAGAACACTTACAGGTATGACGAGATGTTGCTCATAGATATTCCGAGATCATCATTAGCCTTCTCTGATTTATTCATCCGAAGATAATTCCTTCAATCACAGGTAGGCCGAGTATCACATATTTCATCATTGTGATATGTCTGGACAGATCTAAATACAAAGCCGAGATATAACCCTTCTTACTTCTTGCAATCCTGATCACTGTTTATAACATGCCGAGGTTGCATTAGATACACGGTCCTCTTTGTCCATTCGATATGTATACGAGTGATATCACTTACGCTTTGACTGCGGCTACTGCACCCGAAATTTCAGAGAGGAAGAATGCGAAGTTCTTAGACTGCGTGAACAGGTCTCCATTGACTGCGTTAACAGGTCTCCATTGATGCGGCTTCATATTTCTTCAACTGCGGCTACCCTTCCTTTACTGTATAGCGTATATATGTGTATAGAATGCGTGAACAGGTCTCCATTGATGCAGCTTCATATTTCTTCAACTGCGGCTACTGTTCCTTTACTGTATAGCGTATATATGTGTATAGAATGCGTGAACAGGTCTCCATTGATGCGGCTTCATATTTCTTCAACTGTGGCTACTGTTCCTTTACTGTATAGCGTATATATGTGTATAGAATGTGTGAACAGGTCTCCATTGATGCGGCTTCATATTTCTTCAACTGCGGCTACCCTTCCTTTACTGTATAGCGTATATATGTGTAATTCATAGGTATGCCGAGAGTGTATTCAGCCCAGAACTTTGGTCAATACTGCGTCCTCCGAGATGTGTTCATAACTGCACCTCTGTCATGCGAGATCAACCTATCATGGTAATACCGAGACTGCAATTCATAGACATGCCGAGAATGTACAAAACTCAAATCACTACTGCGTCCTTACACGAGGTCATTCCTGCTCCATTTATCCAGGATCGTGGCTGCACCTAAAACCCAAACGAGGTGCAGTCAAACCCTTATTGCAGCTTTGCGCCTTCAAGCGAAATTTCAGAGGAAATGTGAGATTCTTTCTCTTCATAAGCCTGTTGCTTACTGCGGCTAGGGCATTACTGCGTCTAGGGTATTACCTGCGGCTAGGGCATCAACGACTTAGCCCAGCATACTCTTAGTGTCTCTCTCCTTCACCAAAACCCAGACGTGGAGAGGAGATCACCTAAAGAGTGTGTGAGTAAATGATATCAAATCCTCATCTATTTATACCAAAACAAGGATGATGAATAGACACGTCGGTTGGGCTTCTAGAGCCTACATAAGAGCTGGTCGGCTTGACTATAATTACATAAACAAAATAAATTCATATCTCCATAAATACTTATCGGAATCGGATGATCTTTGGATCAATCCTACACCTCTCGATGAGAGGGATCCAATAAAAATATCAGCTGCCATAAATAAGCCGACCCACATGGAGTTTGGCCCTAGTTGCCAATTTAACAAAGAATTAACATAAGTAGGGAGGTAGATACTTCCCTGATATCAATTCATTTTGGTGTAAGTAAAACAGTTGCACAGCTACAAAGATACTACTATTGGCCAAAAATGCATGAAACAGTTTCTAGATATGTAAGAGGGTGTACCATGTATGCTAAAAGAAAGCCTAGCAATAGAAAACTAGGCTTGTACACTCCACTACCAGTCCCTTCCCATCCTTGGGAAAGTGTTTCCATGGACTTTGTTGGGGGATTGCCAAAATCTAGAAAGGGACATGACTATTTATATGTTATTGTGGACAGGTTCAACAAAATGTGTATTTTAATACCTTGTAATAAGCATGTTACAACTGAACAAACAACGAAATTGACCAGCCAAGACAAGAATAATTGACCAAACTGAAGAAAAGCATAGCCTTTCATCCACAAACAGATGGCCAAACGGAGGTAGTCAACAGGACAGTGATCCAATTGCTCAGGGGTTATTGCAGCAAGCATCCCAAGCTTTGGGATGAACATTTATGTTATGTGCATCATGCTTACAACTGTGCTAGACATTATTCTACACAGAGATCTCCTTTTGAGACCTGTTTTGGTTTTATACAAAGGTCTCCCTTGGATTTTGTCTTTGAAAAAGACATAGCAGTTGCTGGACACGGTGATGTGGACAATGCAACCAGATTCATTGAATAGATCCAAGAAATTCACCAGGTAGTGCAGGAACAGCTGGAAAAGAGCCAAGCCAAATACAAGGCAAGGCATGATAAACACCGGGTGGAGCACAACTTCCAAGTTGGCGATCAAGTCTGGTTGTATATCAGCAAGGACAGAATGCAAGGTGAAGGAAAGAAACTAAAGCCAATAAGGTATGGGCCTTTTAAGGTACTTGAGAAAATTGGTGAGAACGCTTTCCGCCTTGATCTGCCAACATACATGCACATCTATTCAGTAGTAAATGCAGAAAATTTAAGACTGTTTGAACCTTCTTTAATTGAAGATCCTGAAGAGCAAAGTCAATTGCCTTCCATTGATGATCTGTTGCCTGAATACCTTAATGAGCTGTAGGAAGATACAGTTCTAGACAGGAAGGTGAGGACTACATGTAGAGGGGATGTGGAGTACCTTAGAATTGGACTCAAAGGTTCAAAACCCAGTAGTGCCAAATGGATAGAAATTGGGCAAGTGAGGCAGTTGTATCCTCACTTAAACAATGCTTGAAAACCAACTTTTGGTGGTCCAAAAGCCTTTTCAGTGGGAAGGCGTGATCCAAATGGATCCAAGAAACACTCTCTGTCTTCAAAACTTAAAGAAAATCATGCCAAGACCAAAGAAAATCACATAAGGAAGCCTTTCAAAACACTATTGGGAGGCAAAAACCCGTGAATCAGTGGAAAAAAATAGAGTATCAGAGGCGGAGCAAGCGATGCAAAGTAGCCATTAGATCTGGCCGATCAATGATCCAGATCTGAGCGGTAGATCGCAATCAACGGTGACCTTTGGCAGGGATCGGCAGGATCCACATAGGAGATGCGACAGTGATCAGCGGGTATCGGTGGGATCCACATAAGGCTCGCGAAGGCGATTGGTGGAGTTAATCTGGACTGTCGATCAAGTGTACAAATTGACGTCCCATATTACATCGCTGGATCGCTATTAGAGATTTCAGGAGTGCTTACAACGGCCTAGGGGTTATTGTGATGAGTGATTGTGATATCAGAATTGGAGCAGCCTAATGGAGCGGGGTCGATACCAGCATAACTCGCAATAGCCGGACCCAATAGAAAAATAGGTGATAGCGTATATTTTTTGAAGTTCGGTATGCGAGATTTTTCAGTGTGTTTTAGTGTATGTCGCAGTTTCATTTCTTAAACAAAATGCGAAGGGGAAAGCGCCGATGCGATATGTTGGACCCGAAAGGGTACCTTAAGGCTATCCGATATAGTTTCAAGTCCGGAGGAAAGCTATTTATAATGTATTTTTGTAGTTTTTAAATATTTATGAAATGCAAAGGGACAGAGCCATTGCGGTTTGCGATAGTGACAATAGGAGACCCGATGGGAGAATAGGGAGGATTTAAGGACTTTTGAAGTTCGATATATTGAGTTTTGGCAGAATTTCTCTGTTAAAATCCATTTACCTCGTGTTTAACAGAGTGCGGCTATTTCAGGAGTTGTAGAGGCTCGAGGCACTCTGGCATTATAGAATGGGTGGCCACCTCCTCTCTATGCATTAAGCAATGATTGTATAACGCTGGCAGAGGGATTCAAAGCGTGCATAGGCCGGGGAGACCGAGAGACAGGAACCTGAAACAAATAGGCAGCGTTGGCTTTAAAGCCACAGGCAGAGAGCGCAGCAAGAGAGGCAGTATTGCAGGCAAACATCGAGACAGAGTTAGGACAGAGACAGAGAGCATTGAGGGAGTCTGTGTTCTCATAGAAAACTTGAGAGGTTCAAGTAAAGCTCTTATTATTGTATTGTGTTGTATGTGAGGCTCAAATTGAGCTCAGTGTTGTAAAAAGAACTCTACTTGAAGACATAATAGAGATGCCACCACTGAAGGCTGGACCAGGAGATGTAGCCCAAGAGCATTCAGTGAACTCCTCATTAAATTTGTTGTGTTATGTGTTGTCTATTATGTTTTGTTTACTGCTTCATTGTCTGTGCATTTCACAATCTTATCGATCCATTGCTTAAAATGACATAGACAAATCCATGCACATAAGTCTGTAATACCTTATTATTGTCTTAAATCTCATTATCAGATAAAAAATACAACAATGCATGACAATAATAAGTTGAATGTGCTATCTGAGATTATGGCATAAGGAGGTGGTTTAAGGATGACCACCAATAGTGGAACGCTTAGGGAGGTTCCCAAAACTCTTCCAAATCTAGCAAGAAGCTGAAATCTTCTACTAAAGGAAGTGCCCCTAATGCTTTAGAGAGGGATACCTTCAACCTGGAAAAGGGAGTATCCTTAGGTGAAGTATCTCACTAAGTACAAAAGATAAATGTATCTTCTAGAAGGACTACTAATGGTGGAAGGAAGAATGAAGTGTCAGAAGGAGGACGAAGTGTCGAGGAATGAAGTGCCAGAAGAAGGTGGACAAAGTGTCGGAGAGACATAGTGTAGAGAAAAGGAAGGACTTGACTTGTGCTTGGAGGATATTCTAGTTAAGGGTCTAGGAAAGAAGCTTCAATAAGAGAAAACTTACCGAAGGGTTTTCCTCTCAAGAGAAGAGAGGTTTTGGCCCTCACAGAGAGCCAATATCTTGTGTTCTGGTTTTATGATTTTGATAACAGTTTGATGAAGTACACACACAAGAATTAATAAGAGAAGAAGACTAAGCTAACAAAGACAAATTGTAAAAAGACTTCACAAATTGTTATATAGTCCCGAAGAATCACTCTACATCTCATTGCCTTAGATTATTCAACATGGTATCGAAGATAAGGTGACACATCAAGGAAAGGGCATCTCAAGAACACTCGTCAAGGAAGGACATCTACAAAAGTTGAAGGATCAAGCCAAGAAGTCTTTATCACATCAAGGACAAGAAGGTTTATCATCTATCATTCATCAGGGGAGACTACAAAGCTAAAAGAAGAGCCTTATATAAAGGAACCTACAAAGAAGAGCATATCAAAGAGGGGCCTACATCAAGCCACAAATCATCAAGTGAGTCTCATCATCAAGCAAGCCAACTTGAAAAAACACCTTGAGGAACATCAAGATTCAAGGAAAGCAATCCATCAAGAATTTAAGGAGAAAAGAAGTCAACTACATTTCAAAATCTATCAAGTAAGTATATGTCCCCTTCTGAATATACATCAATGTATTTTTGCAAGGAAAGCAACTAATTGGTAGGTACCAACAACTTTCTTGCATGGAAGAAGAAGATTGATCTACTTCTCAAGGAGAATGAACTTCTAGAACATATAAAAGGCAATTTCAATATCCCTACTAAGGAACAAACTCAAGCCTTAGCCAAGTATAATAAGGATGAGACAAGAGCTCAAAGGATTCTAATAGAATCTATCAAGGACTCTCTCATTCCTTATGTCTCCAAATTTGAGACATCAAAAGAAACTTATGCTAAGCTAGTAGAGCTATTCTCGGTATCCACAGCCGGAGAAGTGATATCTCTAAGGAATGAATTGTACAAGATGAAGATAACAAAGGAAGGAATAGCTCCCTACTTCATGAAAATATTTGAGATGAGGGATCAACTTCAAGAGCTAGGGGAAGTCGTGTCCAACAAAGAAATGACAATCGTAGTACTCACTACTCTACCTGAGGACTGGGGTAGCTTCACATCAAGCATATATTCCAAGAAGGAAGCTACCCCACTAAGTGAAATGTGGTCTCTATGCAAGACAGAGGAATCCAGACTAAAAGCTAAGGAAGATGTGGGATCAAAGGAGCAAGTATTTGCTACCATGGCCAAGAGAAAGGGAAATATTGGCAAATTTGGTCCACGAAGAACAAACAACAAAGACATGCCCAAAATCCAATGTTTTGGATGCCAAGAATATGGACACTACAAAAGGAATTTTCCTAAACTTAAGAAGGAAAACAACAACAAGAGAAAAAGGGAAGAAGCTCATATGACTCTAGAAATAAGAGAAGAAGACAAGAAGCAAAAGAAGGAAGATCCTCAAGATCTCTACTATGACTAAGTCTAGTTCTTTACTTAAAGTCTTCTTTCAACGTTTTGAGTAGTATAGGAGCATGTAGGAATAGAATTAAATTGCATGGCTAGAAACATCTTCTAGAATCTAGAAGCATGATGTACATAGAGTTTGAAATACTCATGTAAAAGGAGCATTTATAAATAGAACTAAATGATAGGTTAGAAATATCTTGTAGAATACATGAGCATGGTAGATATAGCTCAAGATATTCATGTAGAAGAAGCATACCTAGAATAGGACCTCATCCACAATGAAAAAAATTTGATCATGATTAAGAATCTTAGGAGACCTCCATCACCAAAAGGAATGAAATGTTTGAAGGGTAAGGGTCTTCAAGATCCTATGATGGAATCTTCAAAAGAAGATTAATAAACAAAAGCAGATGTCTCATTGGAGGATGATATGAAGGCAAGCTAAGATGATCAAAGGAGAATCAAGATGAGGTATGTATGCATCAAAGTTTATTCATGTTATTATATGTATATTATTGAGTCATGGGAATAGTTCTATAACATGATCAAGTAGGGAAGAATCTCTTTCACCAATGACATGCTCAAAGGCAAAATGAAGGTCAATAAAAGGAAATACTCACATAAGGAGTATAAAATTATTGACTAAGAAGCATGTGAAGAAGAAATGTTGACTAGTCCTAGAAGCAAGAAATAAAGAAGTGCTCCCACAAGGAGTAGAAGGTGGTTGACCAATCTCTCCATGAAGAAGAAAATGAAGAAAGAGATCAAGCATTTGAAGAAAACCATGATAAAAAAGAATCACTATCTGACAAGATACATTGAAGGCATCTCCCAAAAGAAGGCATGACAACTTTGACAAAGGAAGAAAAAGATCAAATGACCCTTGACTTCTATGAAGGCCTTGGTGTTAAATTATGGTATGTTCTATGCTTAGAGAAATTTACTTATTTTTCTTCTTATTAGCCACAGATTAGCAATCACATATACATTAAGTAAAGTGCTGATAGAACATTAAATGATCAACAGAAAACAAGCCAAGACAAGAGACACAAGATGTGGCGGCTAGCAAAGGACAAACCCCAATGCAAGGAAACCCTTTGATCAAATCTTCTTTTATCTTCAATAGTTCAGCACAGAGAAATAGTATAAAATCTGAATTCTTTAATTTTATATCAGCAATAGAAAACCCTATATCAGCAAAGTCAAACTTGGTCAAACTAGCTGAAATTGACCTCAAAAATACTTGGTCAATTTCCAGTCAACTTGTCCTCAAATAGCATGAAGAAACAACCCATGAACAGCCCCAAAAGTTTAGTCAATTTGCATATTTTTGAAGTCAACTGCATCCCTAAACTAGGGCAGTCAACATAGGTCAAACCAGAGGTCAGATCACCTTGATTTTCGTGCCAAAAATTGTGGCCTGCCTAGGAGAGGCAACCACACCCAATCCGCACTTCTGGAAGGTCAATGCTTGGTCAAAGAAATGACCTGCTGCCCTAGCGTCCTTCTTTCTGAGTCTTCCTTGCCCTAGGACGTCTTCCTTTTAGCCACACGTGTGTGAGAGAGAGAGGCTCCTTTTATGCGTAGGAGAGAGAGAGAGAAGATGAGTGAATTGAATTGTCCAAATGAGGAGAATGTTACTTGTATTTATATGCAAACGTTGAGGATGAATAGATGTGACTGTTGGGCTTCTAAGCCTACATAAGTTTGTTGGCCAACCTTGACAATTTGTCCATAATCAAAATAAATTCATATCTTCATAAATACTTATCAGAATCGGATGATCTTTAGATCAATCCTACACCTCTCGATGAGAGGAATCTAGGAAAAATATCAAAAGCGCTAAATAAGGTGATCCACATGGAGTTTGGCCCTAGTTGCCAATTTTAACACTCCCTCTCAACTAGGCAGAACTTCATCTGCAATCTGTCAAATTGTCGCTGCTATCCATCCATCAAATGCACTGTCCTGTATAGCGTGACCCCACTCTGCTTTGCTCGAACTATGAAGAAGAAGAAATGATCGAGGATGTATCATACCATCCTCCACTAACCCAAAGTCAGTCTCAGAGTGACTGAACCAAAGTCAGTCTCATAGTGTGAACCACTCTCACTGATCCCAGATCAATATCATTGATCCCAGATCAATATCATTGATCCCAGATCAATGGAGGTCATCCTAGCATAGAGAGTACAGTAGATACATTGATGCGTTCATCGATATTACTACTATGGTCCCTGTCCTCATTTCCCTGCTCATTGATCAGCTGAAAAGGAGCTTCCCATGAGTCCCAGATTGCATGGGTAGGATACCTCTATAGGAGAAATAATCATCCTGTCCAAAGGAGAACGAATCATCCTGTCTAGTGGATGCCACGGAGAACTAATCATCCTGGCCTACCGGAGAACTAATCATCCTGTTCCACAGTAACCACGGAGAGGGAATCATCCTGGCCCATAGGAGAACTAATCATCCTATTCCACAGTCGCCATGGGGTGTCACAGGGGAAGGTTGAACCTTTACCCTGTACATAGTGCACCACCAGGGGATGGTGAGTCGCCCTGTGGTCACATGTCACTCCAAGAAGTACCCCACGCCCCCCTGGAGCTCCCAGAGCTCAATACATCATACTCGACCCTCATAAGAGGGTCTCTGAACGACATCAAGTCGTTCTCGAAAAGTCAGGAATTTGACATTTCCTAGGGGCTTTGTCAAAATGTCGGTGACCTGTTCATCTGTACTGATATGTTGGAACCTTATTGCTCCTCACTGCACCATATCTCAAATATAGTGGTACCTGATATCGATATGCTTGGAGCGATCTTGAAATACGGTATTCTCTGATAAATGGATCCTGCTTGGTTGTCACACAAAATCACAGTGGTATCCAATGTAAATCCAAACGGCTCACTGAAGAGCTTTCGCAACCAGATTGCCTCACAGGAGGCCATGCTAGAAGCATTGTACTTTGCCTCAATGGTGCTCAAAGCCACCAACTTCTGATTCCTACTCATCTAGGCTATCGAGGCAAATCCCAAAGAGAAACAGCACTCGGAAGTGCTCTTTCGGTCCACCACACTGCCTGCCCAATCAGCATCAGTATACCCAAGTAGTCTCACATCTCCAGTAGTGTATCTCAACCCATGAGTGATTGTGCCATGAAGATATCTCAACAAATTCTTGGCACCAATCCAATGTGAGTGGTGAGGCTCAACCATATGTTGACTCAATGTGTTGACTGCAAAGCATATATCTGGACAGGAGTTCACCAAGAACATTAATGCTCCGACGAGTTGACGATACTCAGCATCATTTCGTGAAGTAGGTCCGGCAACACTACCACTTAACTTCTTGAAGTCAAGCTCCATCGGGGTAGTTACGGGCTTGCAGTCCACCATGTCAAATCTCTCCAATATCTTCACCACATATTTTCCTTGAGATAGGAAAATCTCGCCTGGTTCTACCAGACTTCCAGTCCTAGGAAATAGTGCATAAGTCCTAGGTCTTTCATCTCGAACTCAGAAGACAGCTCCCTCTTACATTCGTGAATGAGAGGGTCTACACCTGTTAGAAAGACATCGTCAACATATAGCACCAGTATGAGAGGCTTGTCATCTATAACCTTAAAGTAAAGGTTAGGGTCGACTTCACTCCTAGTGAATCCCAAGTTCATCAAGTAGCTATCTATCCTCTCATACCATGCTCAGGGTGCTTGCTTTAGCCCATAGAGGGCCTTCTTCAACCTGCACACATGAGATTCTCGATCATAAATCTCTAATCCTTCTGGTTGCTCCACATAGACCTCCTCTTTGATTGAACCATGTTAGAACACAGTCTTGACATCCATCTGATGTAGGTTCCATCCTTGCGAAGCAGCAAGGGCTATGATCGAGCGGATGGGGTAGTATATCGGGCAACAGGTGCAAATATCTCGTCATAGTTTATACCTTCCTTTTGGGAGAAGCCACAAGCGACAAAACGAGCCTTATACTTTTCCACACTTCCATCAACTGCATGCTTTATTTTGTAAAGCCATTTTGAAGTGACAACTGCTTTGTCCTGGGGTCTGGGAACCACATCCCAAACATCGTTTTTCATAATGGACTCATATTCCTCGATCATAGCATCCTTCCATACTTGATGCTTGACGACATCTGTGAATGACAAAGGCTCATTTTGGATGATCGTGTTCATGATGGTCAGGTATCCCTGATACCTGTTTAGCTTCTTACTTTCACGGAAGGTTCCTCGAGGTGCAATGTGCCCTTCAGCATCATCAAGTGTCCCCCTAAGCCATGAAGGCCTCTTCCTAAAAGAGGAAGGCTCTTGCGGAGGAGGATCAATAGGATCCATAGGTTCTTCCACATCGGGCATCATCTCATCTTCTTTTTCCTTCGGTTCCCCGACGTCAGCTTCTTTAGATCCCCTTAAAGTAGGAAGATTGCCTACCTTGCTAAGAGCCATATATTCGTCAAAGGTGACATCATGACTAATCTCAACTTCGCTTTGACCAGCTACATAGATTCTATAGCCCTTAGTATTTTCGCTATAGCCCATGAAGATTCCTTTCTTTCCAGATGCACCCAAGTTATTCCTTTTTTCTTTAGGCACATGAAAATATACAGGGCTTCCAAAAATTCTAAAATGAGATATTTCAGGTTTCTTACCGGTGAATAGTTTTTCAAGAGTCTTGGAACCCAATGCTTGATGAGGGCATCAGTTTTGTACATATACGGCGATATTTGCAGCTTCGGCCCATAGAAACTTCGGAAGTCTTTGATCATGGAGCATAGCATGGACAGCTTCCACAATTGTACGATTCTTCCTTTCCGCCACACTATTTTGCTCAGAAGTATATGGTGTAGTAGTCTCCCTCTTAATGCCAGCCTATTTGCAAAAGTCATGAAACTCATTGGATTCATATTCAGTCCCGTTATCAGTCCTTAAGATCTTGATCTTCTTTTCGTTTTGATTCTTGATCAAAGCTTTGAAGTGCCGAAACTAGGAGAACACTTCATCCTTCTTTTTCAAGAAGCACATCCAAGTCTTGCGAGAATAATCATCTGTAAAAGTGAGGTAATATAAATATTGTTAAAATTGGCAACTAGGGCCAAACTTCATGTGGGTCATCTTATTCATGGCTGATAATATTTTTATTAGATTCCTCTCATCGAGAGGTGTAGGATTGATCTAAATATCATCCGATTCTGATAAGTATTTATGGAAATATGAATTTATTTTGATTATGGAATTATTATCAAGTCGACCTACAACTCATGTAGGCTCAAAAGCCCAACAGTCGCATCTATTCAAACATCAACAGTTGTGTATAAATACAGGAGGACTTTTCCTCATTTTCTCTCACTCATCTCATCACATCTCTCTCTCTCTACTGCGCAAAAAAGAGTCTCTTCTCTATTGTGCAGAAAAGGGTCTCTTCTCTACTGCGCAGAAAAGGGTCTCTCCCTCACACATGTGAAGCACGAAGCTATTGAAACGGAAGCTGCAACTGCAGAAGTAAATTTTGACCTACGTGGACCAGAAGATCTCCTCATCTGAACTGTGTTGTAGGTTCATCTGAACCTCCTCTGGAAGTTGCAACTTTTGGTGGTGGAATCAAGCTGATCTGACGGTCGGTTTGTGAGATATCGACTGCCCTAGTTTTGATGATGAAGCCGCTAATGATGATGTTGCTGATCTAGGGTTTTCTATTGCTGATATAAATCAGATTTATTGTACTATTTCTCTCTTCTGAATTATTGAAGATAAAAAAATATTTGATCAAAGGGTTTCCCCACACATTGTGGGGTTTTTCCCTGGCTAGCCGCCACATCTTGTGTCTCTTATCTTGGCTTGTTTTTTGTCGATCGTTTAATGTTCTATCTGCACTTTACTTTATGTGCATGCGATTGCTATTCTATGGAATATAATAAGAAAAAGAAGTAAAATTTTATAAGCATAGAACATACTATAACTTAACATGGTATCAGAGCTGAGGTGAAGACAAAGCCCGAGCAAGAGAAAGAGCAATCACCGAAGAGAAGATTGGCAAGGCTATCCTAGAAGAACAAGGAGTGTTGGACCATGTGAGAGGCAATATTGTTGAGCCTCCGTCAAATGCATCCACTGCTGCCAGGTACAAATGGAAAACTGGCTAAGTCAAAACAAAGAAGATCATCAAAGTGTTATCATAAAGCAAGCCAAAAATCATCAAGCAAGTCTCATCATCAAGCAAGCCAACTTGGAGAAAACACCTTGAGGAACATCAAGATTCAAGGAAAGCAAGCCATCAAGACTTTAAGGAGTAAAGAAGTCAACTACATTTCAAAATCTATCAAGTAAGTATATGTCCCCTTTTGAATATACATCAATGTCTTTTTGCAAGGAAAGCAACAAATTGGTAGGTACCAATAACTTTCTTGCATGGAAGAAGAGGACTGATCTACTTCTCAAGGAGAATGAACTTCTAGAACATATAAAAGGCAATATCAATATCCCTACTAAGGAACAAACTCAAGCCTTAGCCAAGTATAATAAGGATGAGACAAGAGCTCAAAGGATTCTAATAGAATCTATCAAGGACTCTCTCATTCCTTATGTCTCCAAATTTGAGACATCAAAAGAAACTTATGCTAAGCTAGTAGATCTATTCTCGATATCCACAGCCGGAGAAGTGATATCTCTAAGGAATGAATTGTAGAAGATGAAGATAAAAAAGAAGGAATATCTCCCTACTTCATGAAAATATCTGAGATGAGGGATCAACTTCAAGAGCTAGGGGAAGTCGTGTTTGACAAAGAAATGACAACCGTAGTACTCACTACTCTACCTGAGGACTAGGGTAGCTTCACATCAAGCATATATGCCAAGAAGGAAGCTACCCCACTAAGTGAAATGTGGTCTCTATGCAAGACAGAGGAGTCCAGACTCAAAGCTAAGGAAGATGTGGGATCAAAGGAGCAAGTATTTGCTACCATGGCCAAGAGAAAGGGAAAAATTGGCAAATTTGGTCCACAAAGAACAAAGAACAAACACATGCCCATAATCCAATGTTTTGGATGCCAAGAATATGGACACTACAAAAGGAATTGTCCTAAACTTAAGAAGGAAAACAACAACAAGAAAAAAAGGGAAGAAGCTCGTATGACTCAAGAAATAAAAGAAGAAGACAAGAAGCAAAAGAAGGAAGATCCTCCAGATCTCTACTATGACTAAGTCTAGTTCTTTACTTAAAGTCTTCTTTCAACGTTTTGAGTAGTATAGGAGCATGTAGGAATAGAATTAAATTGCATGGCTAGAAACATATCCTAGAATCTAGAAGCATGATGTACATAGAGTTTGAAATACTCATGTAAAAGGAGCATTTATAAATAGAACTAAATGATAGGTTAGAAATATCTTGTAGAATATAGGAGCATGGTAGATATAGCTCAAGATATTCATGTAGAAGAAGCATACCTAGAATAGGACCTCATCCACAATGAAATATAATTGATCATGATTAAGAATTTTAGGAGACCTCCATCACCAAAAGGAATGAAACATTTGTAGGGTAAGGGTCTTCAAAATCCTATGATGGAATCTTCAAAAGAAGATTCATAAACAAATGCAGATGTCTCATTGGAGGATGATATGAAGGCAAGCTAAGATGATCAAAGGAGAATCAAGATGAAGTATGTATGCATCAAAGTTTATTCATGTTATTATATGTATATTATTGAGCCATGGGAATAGTTATATAACATGATCAAGTAGGGAATAATCTCTTTCATCAATGACATGCTCAAAGGCACAATGAAGGTCAACAAAAGGAAATACTCATAAGGAGTATAAAATTACTGACTAAGAAGCATGTGAAGAAGAAATATTGACTAGTCCTAGAAGTAAGCAATGAAGAAGTGCTCCCACAAGGAGTAGAATGTGGTTGACCAGTCTCTCCATGAAGAAGAAAATGAAGAAATAGATCAAGCATGTGAAGAAAACCATGATAAAAAAGAATCACTATCTGACAAGATATATTAAAGGAAACTCCCGAAAGAAGGCATGACAACTTTGACAAAGGAAGAAAAAGATCAAACGACCCTTGACTTCTATGAAGGCCTTGGTGTTAAATTATGGTATGTTCTATGCTTAGAGAAATTTACTTATTTTTCTTCTTATTAGCCATAGATTAGCAATCACATATACATTAAGTAAAGTGCAGATAAAACATTAAATGATCAACAGAAAACAAGCCAAGACAAGAGACACAAGATATGGCGGCTAGCCAGGGACAAACCCCAATGCGGCGAAACCCTTTGATCAAATCTTCTTTTATCTTCAATAGTTCAGCAGAGAGAAATAGTAAAAAATCTGAATTCTGTAATTTTATATCAGCAACAACAAACCCTAGATCAGCGAAGTCAAACTTGGTAAAACTAGTTGAAATTGACCTCAAAAATACTTGGTCAATTTCCAGTCAACTTGTCCTCGGACAGCCTGAAGAAACAACCCTTGAATAGCCCTAAAAGTTCAGTCAATTTGCAGATTTCTGAAGTCAACTGCAGCCCTAAACTAGGGCAGTCAACATAGGTCAAACTAGAGGTCAGATCACCTTGATTTTCGTGCCAAAAATTGTGGCCTGCCTAGGAGAGGCAACCACACCCAATCCACACTTCTGGAAGGTCAATTCTTGGTCAAAGAAATGACCTGCTGCCCTAGCATCCTTCTTTCTACATCTTCCTTGCCCTAGGACGTCTTCCTTTTAGCCACACATGTGAGAGAGAGAGAGAGGCTCCTTTTATGCGTAGGAGAGAGAGAGAGAAGATGAGTGAATTGAATTGTCCAAATGAGGAGAATGTTCCTTGTATTTATATGCAAACGTTGAGGATGAATAGATGTGACTGTTGGGCTTCTGAGCCTACATAAGTTTGTTGGCCAACCTTGACAATTTGTCCTTAATCAAAATAAATCCATATCTCCATAAATACTTATCGGAATCGGATGATATTTAGATCAATCCTACACCTCTCGATGAGAGGAATCTAGGAAAAATATCAGAAGCCATAAATAAGGTGATCCACATGGAGCTTGGCCCTAGTTTCCCATTTTAACACTCCCTCTCAACTAGGGAGAACTTCATCTGCAATCTGTCAGATCATCGCTGCTATCCATCCATCAAATGCACTATCCTGTACAGCGTGACCCCACTCTGCTCTGCTTTGCTTTTTGCTCTACTCAAACTATGAAGAAGAATAAATGATCGAGGATGTATCATACCATCCTCCACTGACCCGAAGTCAGTCTCAGAGTGACTGACCCAAAGTCAGTCTCAGAGTGGCTGACCCAAAGTCGGTCTCAGAGTGTGAACCACTCTCACTGATCCCAGATCAGTATCATTGATCCCAGATCAATGGAGGTCATCCTAGCATAGAGAGTACAGTAGATATAGCGATGCATCCATCAATAGTACTACTATGGTCTCTATCCTCATTTCCCTGCTTATTAATCAGATGAGAGGTACTTCCCATGAGTCCCAGACTACATGGGTAGGATGCCTCGACAAGAAAATTAATCATCTTGACCACAGGAGAACGAATCATCCTGTCTAGTGGATGCCACGAAGAACTAATCATCTTGTTCCACAGTCGCTAGGGAGAACGAATCATCCTGGCCCACAGGAGAACTAATCATCCTATTCCACAGTCACCACTAGGTGTCATAGGGGAAGGTTGAACCTTTACCTTGTATAGTGCACCACCATGGGATGGTCAGTCACCCTGTGGTCACATGTCACTCCAAGAAGTACCCCCCACCCCCTGGAGCTCTGTTAAAATTGGCAACTAGGGCAAAACTTCATGTGGGTCATCTTATTCATGGCTGGTAATATTTTTATTAGATTCCTCTCATCGAGAGGTATAGGATTGATATAAAGATCATCCGATTCCGATAAGTATTCATGGAGATATGAATTTATTTTGATTATGGAATTATTATCAAGCTAACCTACAACTCATGTAGGCTCAGAAGCCCAACATTCGCATCTATTCAAACACCAACATTGTGTATAAATATAAGAGGACTTTTCCTCCTTTGCACTCGCTCTTCTCATCACATCTCTCTCTCTCTCTCTCTACTGTGTAGAAATGAGTCTCTTCTCTATTGTGCAGAAATGGGTCTCTCTCTCACACATGTGAAGCCGGAAGCTGTTGAACCTGACGCTGCAACTGCAGATCAAAGATTGACCTGCGTGGCCTAGAATATCTCCTCTTTGGAACTGCGTTGTAGGTCCATCTGGATCTCCTATGAAAGCTGCAACTTTTGATGGTGGAATGAAGTCAATTCGACGAACGGTTTGCAAGATATCAATTGCCCTAGTTTGAAGCCGGAAACTGCTGAAACTGAAGCTGCAACTGCAGAATTAAATATTGACCTACGTGGCCTAGAAGATCTCCTCATCTGAATTGTGCTCTAGGTTCATCTGAACCTCCTCTGGAAGCCGCAACTTTTGGTGGTGGAATGAAGTCAATCCGATGGTTGGTTTGTGAGATATCGTCTGCCCTAGTTTGATAATGAAGCCACTAATGCTGATGCTGTTGATCTAGGGTTTGCTACTGCTGACATTAATCAGATTTATTGTACTATTTTTCTTTGCTGAATTATTGAAGATAAAAGAAGATTTGATCAAAGGGTTTCCCCACACATTGTGGGGTTTTTCCCTGGCTATCCGCCACATCTTGTGTCTCTTGTCTTGGCTTGTTTTCTGTCGATCATTTAATGTTTTATCTGCACTTTACTTTATGATTGCTAATCTGTGGAATATAATAAGAAAAAGAAGTAAACTGTTATAAGAATAGAACATACCATAACTTAACATGGAATCAGAGCTGAGGTGAAGACAAAGCCCGAGCAAGAGCAAGAGAAATCACCGAAGAGAAGATTGGCAAGGCTATCCTAAAAGAACTATGGGGTCCTCAACTCTCTTTCTTGCCGAAGACAAGCTCCGTGAGAAAGATGACTATCACGCATGGAAGATGTCTATCGATCTAACCCTAGAAGATCCAGGAGTGCTAGACCATTTAAGAGGCAATATTGTTGAGCCTCCATCAAATGCATCTGCTGCTGCATGGAACAAATGGAAAACCAAAGAAGTCAAAATAAAAGATCATCCGAGACTCTATCGAAAAGCACTTGGTGGCCTACATCTCTGAACTGGACACCTCCAAGGAAATCTATGATAGACTGGGAAATGGCACTCACGACTCTTAGAGGATTACCATTTGAATGGTACGTGTTCAGGACTACTCTTATGAACTATAATGTAATTCCTGGTCTCGAGGAATTAATGGCTAGATGCATTCAAGAAGAAACAAGGGAAGAAGAGCAAGAAATGCCCATGCCTAAAGGTCCTCCTGCTGCATTTTCTTCTCATGCTAAGAAAAGAAATAATTTCGGGACTAAATCAAAAGGAAAGGCTGGACCTAAGGGTGGAAGAAAAGGATGATGTTACATCTGCAATAAAGCAAGTCACTATGCAAGGGAGTGCCCTAATAGAAAGGACTCACACCGGGACGATGATCAAAATCCCTCTGATGGAAAATCAAAGGAATGACAAATTCAACAGCAAAGGTAAGAGGAGAGCTGGGGATCGAGGAAGAGGACAACCATTCAAAAAGGCTAGAAAGTCCAGGATGTATTAAATGCACCTGACCTCAAAAAGAACCTAGCGTCCATCTCGGAAATGGAAGACAAAGGCTACAAGGTAACCTTCAGCAATGGCAAGGTATGTATATGGAAAAATAATGTTAAAGATGCCTTTACTCTTGGGTTTAGTGTTGATTCATTATATCAGGTCAATGGAAGTCCGCTAGGTGTCATGTCTTGTGACACAACTCTTCAGTCCGAACTTTGGCACCAGAGGTTTTCCCACCTTCATTACAAAGCTCTACCCCATGTAAGACAGATGGTAACAGGGATGCACGAATTCCAAGGTGAGAAAGAAGGTGTATGTTCAGGATGTGCGAAGGAAAGCTCAAAAGGGGACCATTCCCCTCAAGCCAAAGCAAGACCTCCGATATGTTATAGGTGGTTCACTCAGGCATATCTGAGGTTGGCATTAAGAGGAAGACTACTACACTACGTACTCCTGAGCAGAATGGTGTGGCAGGAAGGAAGAACCGCATGATTGTGGAAGCTGCACGGGCCATGCTACATGATCAAAGACTTCTGAAGTATCTATGGGCTGAAACTACAAACACTACCATATATGTACAAAATCGATGCCCTCATCAAGCATTGGGTTCCAAGACTCCTGAAGAAAAGTTCACCAGTAAGAAACTTGATGTTTCTCATTTTAGAATTTTTGGAAGCCCTGTATATTTTCATGTGCCAAAAGAGAAAAGAAATAAATTGGGTGCATCTGGAAAGAAGGGAATTTTCGTGGGCTATGGTGAAAATACTAAAGGCTATAGAATCTATGTAGTTGGTCAAAGGTAAGTTGTAATTAGTCATGATGTCACCTTTGACGAAGATATGGCTCTCAGCAAGGTGAACAATCTTCCCACTTTGAAAAGCTCTCAAGAAGCCGACACCAGGGAACTGAAAGAAAAGGATGATGAATCAATGTCTGATGTAGAAGAACCCATGGATCTGATTGATCCTCCTCCACATGAGCCTTCCTCTTCTAGGAAGAGGCCTTCATGGCTTAGGGGGCTACTTGATGATGCTGAAGGACATGTTGCGCCCCGAGGAACCTTTCGTGAAAGTAAGAAACCTAATAGGTATCAGGGATACCTGACCATCATGAGCACGATCATACAAAATAAGCCTTCATCATTCTCAGACGCCGTCACCCCAGGACAAGATAGTTGTTACTTCCAAATGGCTTTACAAGGTAAAGCATGTAGCAAATGGAAGTACGGAAAAGTATAAGGCTCGTTTTGTTGCTCTTGGTTTCTCCTAGAAAGAAGGTATAGACTATGATGTGATATTTGCACCTGTTGCCAGATATACAACCATCCGCTCGATCATAGCCCTTGCCGCTTCACAAGGATGGAACCTACATCAGATGAATGTCAAAACTGCGTTCTTACACAGCTCAATCAAAGAAGAGGTCTACGTCGAGCAACTCAAAGGATTTGAAATTTATGATCGAAAATCTCATGTATGCAGGTTGAAGAAGGCTCTCTATGGGCTAAAGCAAGCACCTCGAGCATGGTATGAGAGGAAAGACAGCTACTTGATGAATCTGGGATTCACTAGGAGTGAAGCTGATCCTAACCTTTACTTTAAGGTTGAAGATGACAAGCCTCTCATACTGGTGTTGTATGTGGATGACCTCTTTCTAACAGGTGCAGACCCTCTCATTCACAAATGTAAGAGGGAGTTGGCTTCTAAATTTGAAGGATGAAGTACCAAGGAATTTTCCTATCTCAAGGAAAATATGTGGTAAAGATATTGGAAAGATTTGGTATGATGAACTGCAAGCCTGTGACTACCTCAAGGATCTTAACTTATAAAAGTTATAAGGTAGTGATGTCGGACCAGATTTGGGAAATGCCTTTGAGTTTCAAAAACTCATTCACGTTGATGTTCTTGGTGAACCTCCATTCAAACATATGTTTTGCAGTTAGCACTGTGAGCTCATATTTCGTTGAGCCTCACTGCATTGATGTCAAGAATCTTCTAAGATATCTTCATGGCACAATTACTAATGGATTGAGATACACTACCGGAAATATGAAACTGCATTATTATTCGAATGTTGATTAGGAAGGTAGTGTGGAGGATCACTGGAGCACTTTTTAGTGTTGTTTCTCTTTGGATTTTGCTTCAATATAATGGATGAACAGGAAGCAGAAGTCAGTTGTCATAAGCACCACCGAGACCGGATGCATATCTACGAGTATGATCTCATATGAAGCTCCCTGGTTGGGGAAGCTCTTCAGTGAGCTGTTTGAACACATACCATTGTGATTCTCTGTAACAACCAGAGGTGGGATTCGATTATCGAGGAATCCCGTATTCGTCGATTGCTCCAGCAGATAGACATCATCTAGGATATGGTAAGTCGATGAGCAAGGAGGCTCCATCGCATTAAGATGATGTACAGGTCGATACACCTTGTCAAAGCCCCGAGGAAAGATCTTATCTGTGATTTTCCCAAACGACTTGGAGTCATCAAGAAACCCTTGTACAAGGGTCCTGCATGTTGCATACATTGAGCTTTTGGAGCTCTGAGGGCTTGCGGTTCTTACTGGAGCAACATACGACCACAGGGTGACTCACCCTCCCCTGGTGGTGCGCACCGGAACAAGATGACTCACTCTCTTGTGGGACAAGATGATTCGCTCTCTTGTGGAACAGGATTATTCGCTCTCCTGTGTAGAAAGATTGATGTGTTCTCCTGTGAGGCCTAGATTGATGTGTTCTCCATGGTGATTGTAGCAGGATTGATGTGTTCTCCTGTGAGGCCTAGATTGATGTGTTCTCCATGGCGGCCTGGATTGATTTGTTCTTCATGGTGATTGTAGCAGGATTGATGTGTTCTCCTGTGAGGACAGGATTGATTAGTTCTCCTGTCGAGGCATCCTACCCATGCAGTCTGGGACTCATGGGAAGTACCTCTCATATGATCAATGAGCAAGGAAATGAAGTTAGGGACCATAGTAGTACCAATGGATACATCATTGCACCTACCGTACTCCCTACGTTAGGATGACCTCCATTGATCTGGGATCAATGATACTGGTCTGGGACCAGTGGTAGGATTTGTACCATACTATGACTTTGACTTCGGGTCGGTTGAGACTGGTCTAGGACTAGTGGTACATACTTCGAGACTGACTTCGTGTCAGTGCAGTACTGGTCTGGGACCAATGAGAGTGGTACATACTATGACATTGACTTCGAGTCGGTAGAGACTGGTCTGGGACCAGTGATACACTCTCTGAGACTACGATACTGATCTGAGACCAGTGGTAGGAGTTGTACCATACTATGACACTAACCTCGGGTCGGTTGGGATTGGTCTGGGACTAGTGGTACATACTCCAAGACTGACTTCATGTCAGTGCAGTACTGGTTTGGGACAAGTGAGAGTGGTACATATTATGACGCTGACTTCGGGTCGGTTAAGACTGGTCTGGGACCAGTGGTACACTCTCTGAGACTGCGATACTAGTCTGGAACTAATGGTAGGAGTGGTACTTACTATGAAGCTGACTTTGGGTCGGCTGAGACTGGTTTGGGACCAGTGGTACGCACTTTGAGATTGACTTTGAGTCAGTGGAGGATGATACTGGTCTAGGACCAGTGGAGTTGTACTCACTATGACGCTGACTTCGGGTTGGTTGAGACTGGTCTGGGACCAGTGGTACATACTCTGAGACTGACTTTGAGTCAGTATGATACATCCTCGATCATTTCTTCTTCTTCATAATTCGGACAAAAGCAAATCAGAACAGAACAATGCAAGAGCAGAGCAAAACTATACCGATCAGTACAGGGCAGAACAAGACAAAGTAGAATAGGCAGAATAGAGCAGAGCATGGCAAGGGTCAGGCTGTACAGGGCAGTGCATTTGATGGATGAATAGTAACGACCGATAGACAGATTGCAGATGAAGTTCTCCCTGGTTGAGAGGGAGTGTTAAAATTGGAAACCAGGGCAAAACTTCATGTGGGTCATCTTATTCATGGCTGATAATATTTTTATTAGATTCCTCTCATTGAGAGGTGTAGGATTGATATAAAGATCATCCGATTCCGATAAGTATTCATGGAGATATGAATTTATTTTGATTATCGAATTATTATCAAGCCAACCTACAACTCATGTAGGCTCAGAAGCCCAACAGTCACATCTATTCAAACACCAACATTGTGTATAAATATAAGAATAATTTTCCTCATTTGCACTCACTCTTCTCATCACATCTCTCTCTCTCTACTGCGCAGAAATGAGTCTCTTCTCTACTGTGAAAAAATGGGTCTCTCTCTCACACATGTGAAGCCGGAAGCTGTTGAACCTAACGCTGCAACTGCAGATCCAAATATTGACCTGCGTGGCCTAGAAGATCTCCTATTTGGAACTGCGTTGTAGGTCCATCTGGATCTCCTCTGAAAGTTGCAACTTTTGGTGGTGGAATGAAGTCAATTTGACGAACGGTTTGCAAGATATCGACTGCCCTAGTTTGAAGCCGGAAACTGCTGAAACTGAAGCTGCAACTGCAGAAGTGAAGATTGACCTACGTGGCCTAGAATATCTCCTCATCTGAACTGCGTTGTAGGTTCATCTGAACCTCCTCTAGAATTCACAACTTTTGGTGGTGGAATGAAGTCAATCCGACGGTCGGTTTGTGAGATATCGTCTGCCCTAGTTTGATAATGAAGCCGCTAATACTAATGTTGTTGATCTAGGGTTTGTTGCTGCTGATATGAATTAGATTTATTGTACTATTTCTCTCTGCTGAATTATTGAAGATAAAAGAAGATTTGATCAAAGGGTTTCCCCACACATTGTGGGGTTTGTCCCTAGCTAGCCGCCACATCTTGTGTCTCTTGTCTTGGCTTGTTTTCTATCGATCGTTTAATGTTCTATCTTCACTTTACTTTATGATTGCTAATCTGTGGAATATAATAAGAAAAAGAAGTAAACTGTTATAAGCATAGAACATACCATAACTTAACAAGCTCCTAGAGCTCAATACATCATACTCGACCCTCATAAGAGGGTCTTTGAATGACACCAAGTCGTTCTCGGAAAGTCAGGGATTTGACCTTTCCTAGGGGCTTTATCAAAATGTCGGCGACTTGTTCATCTGTACTGATATGTTGGAGCCTTATTGCTCCTCGTTGCACCATATCTCGAATATAGTGGTACCTGATATCGATATGCTTGGAGCGATCATGAAATACGGGATTCTCTGATAAATGGATCCCGCTCTAGTTGTCACACAAAATAACAGTGGTATCTAATGTAAATCCAAACAGCTCACTGAAGATCTTTCGCAACCAGACTACCTCACAGGAGGCCATGCTAGCAGCAATGTACTCTGCCTCGGCGGTGCTCAAAGCCACCAACTTCTGCTTCCTGCTCATCCAGGATATCGAGGCAGATCCCAAAGAGAAACAACACCCGACAGTGCTCTTCTGGTCCACCACATTGCTTGCCCAATTAGCATCAGTATACCCAAGTAGTCTCACATCTTCGACAGTGTATCTCAACCCATGAGTGATTGTGCCACAAAGATATCTCAACAGATTCTTGGCACCAATCCAATGTGAGTGGTGAGGCTCAACCATATGTTGACTCAATGTGTTGACTGCAAAGCATATATCCGGATGGGAGTTCACCAAGAACATGAATGCTCTGGCGAGTTGACAATACTCGGCAGCATTTCGTAAAACAGGTCCGCCAACCCTACCGCTTAACTTCTTGAAGTCAAGCTCCATCGGGGTAGTTACGGGCTTGCAGTCCACCATGTCGAATCTCTCCAATATCTTCACCACATATTTTCCTTGAGATAGGAAAATCTCCCCTGGTTTCTGCCAGACTTCCAATCCTAGGAAATAGTGCATAAATCCTAGGTCTTTCATCTCGAACTCAGAAGCCAGCTCCCTCTTACATTCGTGAATGAGAGGGTCTGCACCTGTTAGAAAGACGTCGTCAACATATAGCACCAGTATGATAGGCTTGTCATCTATAACTTTAAAGTAAAGGTTAGGGTCGGCTTCACCCCTAGTGAATCCCGACTTCATCAAGTAGCTATCTATCCTCACATACCATGCTCGGGGTGCTTGCTTTAGCCCATAGAGGGCCTTCTTCAACCTGCACACACGAGATTCTTGATCATAAATCTCTAATACTTCAGGTTGCTCCACATAGACCTCCTATTTGATTGAACCATGTAAGAACACAGTCTTGACATCCATCTAATGTAGGTTCTATCCTTGCGAATTAGCAAGGGCTATGATCGAGCAGAGGGTAGTATATCGGGCAAAAGGTGAAAATATCTCGTCATAGTTTATACCTTCCTTTTGGGAGAAGGCATGAGCGACAAAACGAGCCTTATACTTTTCCGCACTTCCATCAACTGCATGCTTTATCTTGTAAAGCCATTTTGAAGTGACAACTGCTTTGTCCTGGGGTCTGGGAACCACATCCCAAACATCATTTTTTTATAATGGACTCATATTCCTCGGTCATAGCATCCTTCCATACTTGATTCTTGACGAAATTTGTGAATGACGAAAGCTCATTTTGGATGATCATGCTCATGATGGTCAGGTATGCCTGATACCTGTTTGGCTTCTTACTTTCACGGAAGGTTCTTCAGGGTGCAATGTGTCCTTTAGCATCATCAAGTGTCCCCCTAAGCCATGAAGGCCTCTTCCTAGAAGAGGAAGGATCTTGCAGAGGAGGATCAATAGGATCCATAGGTTCTTCCACATTGGGCATCGTCTCATCTTCTTTTTCCTTCGGTTCCCCAGTGTCGGCTTCTTTAGATCCCCTTAAAGTAGGAAGATTGCCTACCTTGCTAAGAGACATATCTTCATCAATGGTGACATCATGACCAATCTCGAATTCCCTTTGACCAGCTACATAGATTCTATAGCCCTTAGTATTTTTGATATAGCCCACAAAGATTCTTTTCTTTCCAGATGCACCCAATTTATTCCTTTTTTCTTTAGGCACATGAAAATATACAGGGCTTCCAAAAATTCTAAAATGAGATATGTCAGGTTTCTTACAGGTGAACATTTCTTCAGGAGTCTTGGAACCCAATGCTTGATGAGGGCATCGATTTTTTACATATACGACAGTATTTGCAGCTTTGGCCCATAGAAACTTCGGATGTCTTTGATCATGGAGCATAGCATGGACAGCTTCCACAATTGTACGATTCTTCCTTTCCGCCACACCCTTTTGCTCAGGAGTATATGGTGTAGTAGTCTCCCTCTTAATGCCGGCCTCTTTGCAAAAGTCATGAAACTCATTGGATTCATATTCAGTCCCATTATCAGTCCTTAAGATCTTGATCTTTTTTTCGGTTTGATATCGATCAAGGCTTTGAAGTGCCAAAACCAGGAGAACACTTCATCCTTCTTTTTCAAGAATTATATCCAAGTCTTGCGAGAATAATCATCTATAAAAGTGAGGTAATATAAATATTGTTAAAATGGGCAACTAGGGCCAAACTTCATGTTGGTCATCTTATTCATGGCTGATAATTTTTTTATTAGATTCCTCTCATCGAGAGGTGTAGGATTGATCTAAATATCTTCCGATTCCGATAAGTATTTATGGAAATATGAATTTATTTTGATTATGGAATTATTATCAAGCCAACTTACAAGTCATGTAGGTTCATAAGCCCAGCAGTCGCATCTATTCAAACATCAACAGTTGTGTATAAATACAAGAGGACTTTTCCTCATTTTCTCTCACTCATCTCATCACATCTCTCTCTCTCTACTGTGCAGAAAAGAGTCTCTTCTCTATTGCGCAGAAAAGGGTCTCTCCCTCACACATTTTAGGCAGGAAGCTGTTGAAACTGAAGCTGCAACTGCAGAAGTAAAGTTTGACCTACGTGGACCAGAAGGTCTCCTCATCTGAACTGCACTGTAGGTTCATCTGAACCTCCTCTGGAAGTTGTAACTTTTGGTGGTGGAATCAAGCCGATCCAACGGTCGGTTTGTGAGATATCGACTGCCCTAGTTTTGATGATGAAGTTGCTAACGCTGATGCTGCTAATCTAGGGTTTGCTATCGCTGATATAAATCAGATTTATTGTACTATTTCTCTCTGCTAAATTATTGAAGATAAAAGAATATTTGATCAAAGGGTTTCCCCACACATTGTGGGGTTTTTCCCTAGCTAGCTGCCACATCTTGTGTCTCTTGTCTTGGCTTGTTTTTTGTCGATCGTTTAATGTTCTATTTGCACTTTACTTTATGTACATGTGATTGCTAATCTGTGGAATATAATAAGAAAAAGAAGTAAACGGTTATAAGCATAGAACATACCATAACTTAACATGGTATCAGAGCTGAGGTGAAGACAAAGCTAGAGCAAGAGCAAGAGCAATCACTGAAGAGAAGATTGGCAAGGCTATCCTAGAAGAACAAGGAGTGTTGGACCATGTGAGAGACAATATTGTTGAGCCTCCATCAAATGCATCCACTGCTGCCAGGTACAAATGGAAAACCGAAGAATTCAAAACAGAGAAGATCATCCGAGACTCTATCGACAAGCACCTGGTAGTCTACATCTCTGACCTGAACACCTCCACAGAAATCTACGATAGACTGGTGAGTTTATTTAAAGTTAAAGATGCAAATCAAGTTTTGTTTCTTAGAAATAAGCTGAGGGAAATCAAAAAGGGTAAAGATGAGAGTATGCAAGCATACTTCTTAAGAATCATCGAGATCAAGAATGATCTCCGATCTATTGGGGAGACTATTACTGATAGGGAAATGGCACCCACGACTCTTGAAGGATTACCATCCGAATGGTATGTGTTCAGGGCTACTCTTCTGAACAATCATGTAATTCTTGGTTTCAAGGAATTAATGGCTAGATGCATTCAAGCATAAACAAGGGTAGAAGAGCAAGAAATGCCAATGCCTAAAGGTCCTCCTGCTGCCTTTTATTCTCATGCTAAGAAAATAAATAATTCCGAGTCTAAATCGAAAAGAAAGGCTGGAAGAAAAGGACGATGTTACATTTGCAATAAAGTAGGTCACTATGCAAGGGAATGCCCTGATAAAAAGGACTCTCACAGTGACAATGATCACAATCCCTCTCATGGTAATCGAAGGGATGGAAAATTCAATAACAAAGGTAAAAGGAATGCTGGAAATCAAGGAAGAGGACAACCATTCAAGAAGGCTAGAAATTCCAGGATGTATTAAATGCACCTAACCTCTGAAAGAACCTGGTGTCCATCTCGGCAATGGAAGACAAAGGCTACAAGGTAACCTTCAGCGATGGCAAGGTACGTATATGAAAAAATAATGTTAAATATGCCTTTACTCTTGAGTTTCGTGTTGATTCATTATATCAAGTCGATGGAAGTCCGCTAAGTGTCATGTCTTATGACACATCTCTTCAGTCCAAACTTTGGCAGCGGAGGTGACAGGGATGCCCGAATTCCAAGTAAAGAAAGAAGGTGTATGTCCAGTATGTGCCGAAGGAAAGCTCAAAAGGGGACCATTCCCCTCAAGCCAAAGCAAGACCTCCAATATATTACAGTTGGTTCACTCAGGCATATCTGAGGCTGGCATTAAGAGGGAGACTACTACACCACATACTCATGAGCAGAATGGTGTGGTAGAAAGGAAGAGCCATACGATTGTGGAAGTTGTCTCTATGGGTAGATGATGTAAAAATTCCTGATGTGGAGGAACCCATGGATCCTATGTATCCACCTGAGCCTTCCTCTTCTAGGAAGAGGCCTTCATGGCTTAGGGGGATACTTGATGATGCTGAAGGACATGCTGCACCCCGAGGAACCTTCCGTGAAAGTAAGAAACCTAACAGGTATCAGGGATACCTGATCATCATGAGCACGATCATAAAAAATGAGCCTTCATCATTCTCAGATGCCATAAAGCATCAAGTATGGAAGGATGCTATGACCAAAGAATATGAGTCTATTATGGAGAATGATGTCTAGAATTAGTTCCCAGACCCTAGGACAACACAATTGTTACTTCAAAATGGCTTTACAAGATAAAGTTGCAGCAGATGGAAGTACAAAATAGTATAAGGCTCGTTTTGTTGCTCGTGGTTTCTCCCAGAAGGAAGGTATAGACTATGATGTGATATTTGCACCTGTTGCCAGATATACGACCATCCGCTTGATCATAGCCCTTGTGGCTTCACAAGGATGGAACCTACATCAGATGGATGTCAAGACTGCGTTCTTACAGGGTTCGATCAAAGAAGAGGTCTCTGTGGAGCAACCTGAAGCATTTGAGATTTATGATTGAAAATATCATGTATGCAGGTTGAAGAAGGCTCTCTATGGACTGAAGCAAGCACCCCAAGCACAGTATGAGAGGATCGATAGCTACTTGATGAAGCTGGGATTCACTAGGAGTGAAGCTGATTCTAACCTTTACTTTAAAGTTGAAGATGACAAGCCTCTCATAATGGTGTTGTATGTGGATGACCTCTTTCTAACAAGTGCATACCCTCTCATTCACAAATGTAAGAAGGAGTTGTCTTCTGAATTTGAAATGAAGAACCAAGGACTTGAAGTGTGGCAGAAGCCAAGGGAAATTTTCCTATCTCAAGGAAAATATGTGGTGAAGATTCTGAAAAAATTTGGTATGGTGGACTGCAAGCCTGTGACTACCTCGAGGATCTTAACTTTCAGAAGTTATATCGTAGTGATGTCAGACCAGATTTCGGAAATGCCTCTGAGTTTCAAAACCTCATTCGCATTGATGTTCTTGGTGAACCTCCGTCCGAACATATGTTTTGCAGTTAGCATTGTGAGCTCATATTTGGTTGAGCCTCACTAGATTGGTACCAAGAATCTTCTGAGATGTCTTCAGGACACAATCTCTCATGGATTGAGATACATTGCCAGAAATATGAAACTGCATGATTATTCGAATGTTGATTCGGCAGGTAGTGTGGAGAATCACTGGATGAATTTTAGTGTTGTTTCTCTTTGGATTCTGCTTCGATATAATGGATGAGCAAGAAGCAGAAGTCGATTGCCATAAGTACCGCTGAGACTAGATACATATCTATGAGTATGATCTCGTATGAAGCTGCCTAGTTGGGGAAGCTCTTCAGTGAGCTGTTTGAACACATACCACTATGATTCTTTGTAACAACCAGAGGTAGGATTCGATTATTGAGGAATCCCATATTTGTCGATTGCTCCAGCAGATAGACATCATTTGGGATATGGTAAGTCGATGAACAAGGAGGCTCCATGGCATAAAGATGATGTACAGGTCGATACACCTTGTCAAAGCCCTGAGGAAAGATCTAATCTGTGATTTTCCCAAATGACTTGGAGTCATTAAGAAACCCTTGTACAAGGGTCTTGCATGTTGTATACATTGAACTCTGGGAGCTCTGAGGGCTTGCCATTCTTACTGGAGCAACATATGACCACAGGGTGACTCACCCTCCCCTAGTGGTGCGCAATGGAACAAGATGATCCGCTCTCTTGTGGGACAAGATGATTCGCTCTCTTGTGGAACAGGATGATTCCCTCTCCTGTGTAGCAGGATGATGTGTTCTCTTGTGAGGCCTGGATTGATGTGTTCTCCATGGAGATTGTAGCAAGATTGATGTGTTCTCCATGGCGATTGTAGAAGGATTGATGTGTTCTCCTATGAGGCCTAGATTGATGTGTTCTCCATGGAGATTGTAACAGGATTGATGTGTTCTCCTATGAGGCCTGGATTGATGTGTTCTCCATGGCGATTGTAGCAGGATTGATGTGTTCACCTGTGAGGATAGGATTTAGTAGTTCTCCTGTCGAGGCATCCTACCCATGCAGTCTGGGACTCATGGGAAGTACCTCTCATCTAATCAATGAGCAGGGAAATGAATTTAGGGACCATAGTAGTATCTATGGACGCATCGTTGTATCTACCATACTCCCTACGCGAGGATGACCTCCATTGATATGGGACCAGTGAGAGTGGTACATACTATGATGTTAACTTCGGGTCGGTTGAGACTGGTCTGGGACTAGTGGTACACTCTCTAAGACTGCGATACTGGTTTGGGACCAGTGGTAGGAGTGGTACCTACTATGAAGCTGACTTTGGGTCGGTTGAGACTGGTCTAGGACCAGTGGTATGCACTCTGAGACTGACTTTGAGTTAGTATGATACATCCTCGATCATTTCTTCTTCTTCATAATTCAGACAAAAGCAGAGAAAAACAGAACAATGCAAGAGCAGAGTAGAACAGAGCAAAACAATACAGATCAGTACAGGGCAGAACAAGACAAAGCAGAACAGGTAGAATAGAGCAGAGCAGGGCAAGGGTCGAGCTGTACAGGGAAGTGCATTTGATGGATGAATAGTAGCGACCGACAGACAGATTGCAGATGAAGTTCTCCCTAGTTGAGAGGGAGTGTTAAAATTGGAAACTAGGGCCAAACTTCATGTGGGTCATCTTATTCATGGATGATAATATTTTTATTATATTCTTCTCATCAAGAGGTGTAGGATTGATCTAAAGATCATACGATGCCGATAAGTATTTATGGAAATATGAATTTATTTTGATTATGGAATTATTATCAAGCCGACCTACAACTCATGTAGGCTCAGAAGCCCAACAATCACATCTATTCAAACATCAACAGTTGTGTATAAATACAGGAGGACTTTTCCTCATTTTCTCTCACTCATCTCATCACATCTCTCTCTCTCTCTATTGCACATAAAAGAGTCTCTTCTCTATTGTGCAAAAAAGGGTCTCTCCCTCACATGTGAAGCAGGAAGCTGCTAAAACTGAAGCTGCAACTACAGAAGTAAAGTTTGACCTATGTGGACCAGAAGATCTCCTCATCTGAACTGCGTTGTAGGTTCATCTAAACCTCCTCTGGAAGCTGCAACTTTTGGTGGTGGAATCAAGCTGATTCGACAGTCGGTTTGTGAGATATCGATTGCCCTAGTTTTGATGATGAAGCCACTAATGCTGATGCTGTTGATCTAGGGTTTGCTACTGCTGATATAAATCAAATTTATTGTACTATTTCTCTCCGCTGAATTATTGAAGATAAAAGAGGATTTGATCAAATGGTTTCCCCACACATTGTGGGGTTTGTCCTTGGCTAGCTGCCACATCTTGTGTCTCTTGTCTTGGCTTGTTTTCTGTTGATCATTTAGTGTTCTATCTGCACTTTACTTTATGTACATGTGATTGCTAATCTGTGGAATATAATAAGGAAAAGAAGTAAACTGTTATAAGCACAGAACATACCATAACTTAACAAATATCCTCCCAAGGAGTTCACAGGCATCATACCGGATGTTATCACAAAATATGACTTTGATAGGCTGTTGATCAAGTAGACTCTAAGTAACTCTTTCAAACCAATCTTTTGGTTGAGGCTTAGCCTCCTCAACGTGAGAGGGCTCTCTCAATAGGTTTAAGATTTTTTATTAATGATTAGATGGCTAACTCTAGGAATAAAAATGGATAAAAGTGTATAACTGGTTGAATCAACTATACAAACATCCCTTGGGCTATAGAGTCAAGATAGTCTTCAGCAAAACAACATGATCAGCAAAACATGGAAGGCAAGGCACTTAGAGTTTAAGTTTATAAGTAAAACAGTAACACAATGAATCAACACAGTCTACAAGCATGTCAAGGAAGTTAGAGCATTTCCCAATGAATTCTAAGTATCACAAGCTCATACCACTGCAAATAAGTAATTGAATAAGGCCATAAGAACATCAAACGCATAAACTCCTTGTGAATCTTGAGTAGTCAAACTGATCTCTGTATTAAGTATGAAAACCACAATTTCTTACAATAACACAACTTTCTTTTGCTAATGAAATTACCAACCCTGAGGAATTCGATTCTCAAGCTTTATATAGAGTTTTACATCCTTGGATACTCTGATCCACCTTTAGAGGAATTCAAATTCCTAACTTAGACACCTATCATTCACAAAACAAACTACTTAATTACAATTTGACAGCTAGCTGTCTTTAAGAGTTCTAACACAAATATGAGTGAAACTCCTAAAACATGCTTTCAACAACCTTATCTGGGTTTTCAATACATTCTTTAATCAACTTCCAACCATTTCTTCGAGCCTGATGATGTCCACAATGCTGTTGCAAAACCTGTTGAGTCATGACCTAACTGTCCTGAAAACTAGGAGACAGAGTTCCTCCTTTTAAGGTCCTTAACCCTTTATGCTTATCTTCAAACAGTTTTGCTGGTGTATAGGTGGTATGCATTAATAATCCATTGAAACATCATTTTCCATTTGTGCAAAAAGGAAACTCAAGCATATGGTGTAAAATATGAAACATGACTGTGCTACAAAAATACTCTGTTTTCGTAGCACAGCCTTCATATTACTTATGAAATACTCCTTGAAGCTTTGCTATCTATACCGCTGCCAGCTAAGACTTCATACATGATCCCATGTCCACCAACAACCTCAAAATTTGGAACTAATCCAACCTTGCCTCTGGAAAGCATCCATAAGTGCTAAATGATCATCTTCAGCGGTTTTGTAGTGCGCTATGAAACTGATGTGTATGTTCTTTTTTCAACACGGCCTTCAAAAATCTGTAGTTTGGGAGTTTTTTTTTTTAATTCCAAGAAGACCGATATGATCAACCAAAAATCAAAATCACTTACCCTTATAGATGTTCTTCTTCACAGTTGTTCTTCCTTTATATGCCAAAATTCTTTTTGTGTGCCAAAACTATTTTAATATATCTCCTTCACTGCCTCTTTTCAACACCTTGTTTCATTATTGTTGTAGACCCTTTTCCAGATTTGGTTAGTTGTATTTCCAGATCTTCAATTTGCTTCTTTAATCCCATGTTTGTAGCTCTCAGCTAAGCATTAATCTTCCTTACAAATCTGGCTTCTTTGATTACAGGAACAATCCAATTGAAGTATTGAGTTTCACTGCTTACTATTTTTGGTTTGGACACCTTTTCAGCTTCCTAGAGAGCTTTCATCCTCTCGAAATTTGTCCTTTCAGCAGCATGTTCTCTTGCTCTCACTCTTAGTCTAGCAATTTCATTGTTGGCAGCCTTTAACCTTTCTTCCATAACCTCATAACTGGCTTTTTCTGTTTGAGTGGCAATAATTGTGTTTTTGTCTCCTTCAGGCCTTAGAGATGGTAACTCTATCAACTCCTCTTGAACAACAAAGGCTTCTTCTGTTCTCTCCAATTCAACACTGGCCTCCTGCATCTTCTTGGATTGCCTGGTTAAGGGCTTTCTAGGTTTAAAAACAAATGCTGTAACATCGTCCTCAAATTCTAGTTTCTTGGAGGGTTTCACTTTCTTCGAGTTCCTTTGATCAAATTTTGTCACATATGCCTGCACAAAAGGGGATTTTGTAATGTCATTGGCCTTTAAGATATCATTTAAATCACCCTTCAAGCTTGAACCTTCTCTTGAGATCACTGTTCTACCTTTCTCCTTTGCAATTTGGCTTCTAGTCAATCTCTTTTGAATTGGTTTGCTGGTTGACTGCTCTTGTGTCTTTCCTTTAACCTCAGATATCTTTTCCTTGGTAGATTTAGGAGTTTCAAGAATCACTGCTGGGGTTTTGCTTGATTTCTCTTTCACCTGCTTCCTAGGATTTAACTTAACATGCCTTTTTGCCCTAGACATTATAGACTTGCTAGTTTCTACTGATGGAGTTCCTTTAACCCTAGGGCTAGTGTCTTCACCTTGTTTTTCTGCTCCAAAGTCACATACAAACAAAAATGAAGACCAATCTTTGTTGACCCTTTTGAGCTCATGTAGAACTATCAATTTAATTAGACCATGATGAAACAGGGAAGTTTCACATCCTTGAGATTTCAACTGTACTTTATCTACCATCTTAGCTACACTTCGAAATAAGAAGTAAGGAAAATCTAGAGAAATCATACCAATAAAATGTAGCAGGAGTTTAAAATGATATGAATAAACCTTTTGATATCTACCTTCACAGGTGAAATAACATTGAATGTTGAAGATAAAGTTGGTATAGTTATTCTTGATGTAATCTTTGGGAACTGCCTTGGTTAAGTCAGTTTCTGAAAACTCTGGCTTTAGGAACACCTTACATGGTTCCATGTCGAATCTGAAGTTTTTGAACCATGTCTCTTGCCCCCTAGGAATTTCTGTCACCAGCGCTATGACCTCTGGGGAAATTTGCAAGTTCAGCATTCCGACCTTTGTGCTGGAACCAGTGAAATGTAGTGCAAACTCCTTTGTCACCTGAGTATATCCTCCTTGAAATTTCTTACAAAACTTCCAGCATCTTGCTTTCTTGAAGGCTTCTACAACTGCTTTGTCTCTGATCAAGACCTCAGTGCTTTCAAGCTCTGTCCTCAAGCAATGACTAGACCTGTGACGTTTCTTTTCCTCTGTCATCTTCCCTTTTGAATTCCTATAACAAAAACCAGCCTCACTTGAAATACTGTTGATCAGCCTCGCTTGCTAATGGTGGTCAGCCTCGCCTGAATTATGGATGAGGAAAACCTTGGTGGAAGATTACCAAAGCTTATTGTTTGAAAAAAATTATGTTTGAGGGTTTGCATGCAAACTAAAATGATGAGACTAGCCAACCCTTTCGAATTTGAAAATATCTAACATAATGAACCCTAAATTCGAAATGATGAGTTTGGATGGTGGCATGCATAAGGACTGACTCCTAGCTGACACCTAATAATGAAAATTATAATGGAATATTAATGGATTGATGTTTGACAAGACTGTTCTCCGAATCCGCGCTTTCGTAGCACGCAGGGAAAAGTGCTACGAAAAGAGCAGCGTTTTCGTAGCGCAAAACAGACATTTTACACTGTCTGCGTGAAAACGTGGTTTCAGGGCTAATTCCAAAAATTTTCAAAAATGGTTTAAGCTATGAGTTTCTAAAAGAATATAAGACTCATGAAACATGGGATAAGGTTGTTGGACTTTATTTGGACATAAAAATTGAAACCTTTGAGACTCCTAACCTATTACCTACCCATTAAAACATAAGGTGACTTGACACTTATCTAAGACCATGACTAAGAAAAATGTAAACCCTTGTTTTGGTGATGACACCGGATATGTCTGAGTGAACCAACTGCAATATATCAGAGGTCTTTCTTTGGCTTGAGGGGAATGGTCCCCTTTTGAGGTTTCCTTCGGCACATCCTGGACATACACCTTCTTGCTCTAATCTGAACTCAGGCATCCCAGTGACCATTTTCCTTACATCAGGTAGAGCTTTATAATGAAGGTGAGAAAACCTTCGATGCCATAGTTCGGACTGAAAAGATGTGTCACAAGACATGACACCCAGTAGACTTCCTCCTACCTGATATAATGAATCAACTCGAAACACAAGAGTAAAAGCATCTTTAAAGTTCTTTTTCCATACACGTACCTTGCCATCGCTGAAGGCCATTTTGTAGCCTTTGTCTTCCATTTCCAAAATGGATACCAGGTTTTTTTTGAGATCAGGCACATATAATACATCTTCTAAGTGGATGGTATTACCCTGATTCAATTGAAGAGTGACATTTCCTACGCCTTTGACGGGATATTTTGAATTATCTCCAAGAACAATTTCCAGGTTGGTTTCCTTCTCTATCAGATTATAGAGAGCTTCTTTGTAACTAGTGAAGTGCCTTGAGGCACCACTATCAATAAGCCAATTTCCCAGCGAGTCCAAGGGAGTAGTAGTAGATAGAGCTGCTAGTAGATAATATTCATCTTGCTTATTGTTAACAGTGTTAGATTCATACCTGGAATTTCTTGCCTTCTTGAATGGTTTTCCTCTTCCTTGATTTCCGGCACTTCTTTTACCTCTGCCATTTGACCTGCCATTCCTTTGATTGCCTTGAGAGGGATTTTGATCATCATCTCGGTGTGAGTCCCTTTTATCAGGGCACTCCCTTGCATAGTGACTGTTTTATTGCAATTGTAACATCGTCCTTTTCTTCCACCCTTTGGTCCAACCTTTCCTTTGAATTTAGCCCCGGAATTTTTTCTTCTTTTAGTATGAGAAGAAAAGGCAGAGGGATGACTTTTAAGTATGGGCATTTCTTGCTCTTCCATCCTCGTTTCTTCTTGAATGCATCTGGCCATTAATTCCTCAAATCCAGGAATTACGTTATTGTTGAGAAGATTAGTCCTAAATATATACCATTTAGATGGCAGTCCTCCAAGAGTTGTGAGTGTCAGTTCCCTGTCAGGAATTACTTCCCCAATAGATAGGAGATCGTTCTTGATCTCGGTGATCCTTAAGAAATATGCTTGCATACTCTCATCTTTTCCCTTCTTAATTTCCTTCAGCTTATTTCTAAGAAACAAGACTTGATTTGCATCATTAACTTTAAATAAACTCACTAGTCTATCATAGATTTCCTTGGAGGTGTTCAGCTCGGAAACATAGGCCACCAAGTGCTTGTCGATAGAGTCCTGGATGATCTTCCTTGCTTTGAATTCTCCCTTGGTCCATTTTTTCCTAGCAGCAACGGATGCATTTGATGGAGGCTCAACAATCCCACCTCTCACATGGTCCAACACTTCCTGCTCTTGTAATGTTAGATCGAGAGACATCTCCCATCCGTGATAGTCAAATTTCGCACGGTGTTTGTCTTCAACAGGGAAGTGTGTTGAGGACCCCATGATTTATTTAAGATAGCCTTGCCATCCTTCTCTTCGGTGATTGCTCTTGCTCTTGCTTGGGCTTTGTCTTCACCTCAGCTCCGATACCATGTTAAATTATGGTATGTTCTATGCTTAGAGAAGTTTACTTATTTTTCTTCTTATTAGCCACAGATTAGCAATTACATATACATTAAGTAAAGTGCAGATAGAACATTAAATGATCAACAGAAAACAAGCCAAGACAAGAGACACAAGATGTGGCGGCTAGCCAAGGACAAACCCCAATGTGGGGAAACCCTTTGATCAAATCTTCTTTTATCTTCAATAGTTCATCAGAGAGAAATAGTACAAAATCTGAATTCTGTAATTTTATATCAGCAGCAGAAAACCCTAGATCAACAAAGTCAAACTTGGTCAAACTAGTTGAAATTGACCTAAAAAATACTTGGTCAATTTCCGGTCAACTTGTCCTTGAACAGCCTGAAGAATAGCCCTTGAACAACCCCAAAAGTACAGTCAATTTGCATATTTCTAAAGTCAACTGTAGCCCTAAACTAGGGCAGTCAACATCGGTCAAACCAGAGGTTAGATCACCTCGATTTTCGTGCCAAAAATTGCAGCCTACCTAGGAGAGGCAACCACACCCAATCCGAACTTCTGGAAGGTCAATGCTTGGTCAAAGAAATGACCTGCTACCCTAGCGTCCTTCTTTTTGTGTCTTCCTCGCCTTAGGACATCTTCCTTTCAGCCACACGTGTGAGAGAGAGAGACTCCTTTTATGCGTAGGAGAGAGAGAGAGAAGATGAGTGAATTGAATTGTCCAAATGAGGAGAATTTTCCTTGTATTTCTATGCAAACATTGAGGATGAATAGACGTGACTATTGGGCTTCTAAGCCTACATAAGTTTGTTGGCCAACCTTGACAATTTGTTCATAATCAAAATAAATTCATATCTCCATAAATACTTATCGGAATCGGATGATCTTTAGATCAATCCTACACCTCTCAATGAAAGGAATCTAGGAAAAATATCAGAAACCATAAATAAGGTGATCCACATGGAGTTTGGCCCTAGTTGCCAATTTTAACACTTGGAGATATGAAAGATGCAAATAATTGATTCTATTCTATGAAGATGTCATGATGAAAAAGGCATCCAACAAAAGCACCATTTAATGTTGAAGCAATATCAGGATGAAGTCATGAAGGGCTACTAGATCAAAGCATGGGAACAAGCAAGTACAAAGAAACACCCATGTGAAGAGTAGTTTGAAGCATAGACAAGATGACAAAGAATGACCAAATGACAAGAGAACCTGATATATGACAAGAAGGCCACTTTCCACGAAGGAAGCAATGGCACGACTAACTAAGAAGGAAAGTGATCAATGGATGGTGCCCTACCAAAAAGGAAGTTCAAACAAAGACTTCATGACATCGAACGATAGAAGAAAATCGAGTAGCTGAAGGACCCATGAAGAAGAATTTGTTGATGTATGGACAAGTCCCTAGCTAAGAGGGAGTTCTGACAAGTTCTCAAAGGAACTTGGGCAAGTTACATGTCAAAGGAAACTTGGGCATGTATTCCTCATTCTGGAGGAAGGAATAGACACTCATTCTGGAGGAAGGAATAGACACAACATTCTTGTCTTCACTTGTGAATAAAAAATGGGAGGATTGGGTAATCATCTGGCATCTTATACTCATTGAGGATGTGTAGGGCATCCAAGACAAGAGTAGGCAAGAGGACCGATATTCTTGAGGGCTAGGAACCCAAGATAAGAATAGTCCTAGAAGGTCATACTCAGTGAACACTCCGGTGGGTATGTACCTTGAGAGACAATGACTATGGTGTCTATATGTCATTGGTCTCGCCAACATTGTGCTCTGATCTATTGAGAGATAGAGTTTTCAGTCAAGGCCTTGCTGTGGATACATTATTGGTTACTATGATGTTATAACAGATGGATTGTCAATCCGGTTTCTCTTATGTGAATTCTTCAAGATGGATAATAGCCAAACACCTTGTAATGTTGTATGAATACATCCCTAGTTAAGAGGGAGTGTTGAAGGAAATGTAACTAGGTTCGGTCTTCATAAATGGACTTTTGATATTTGTATTTATTCAAGAAAAGAAATATTATTTTTATAATATATGTCAATGAGTTTCTTGCTCATTGAAGTAGGTCTATCACATGTTGTTGATCAGTGATTGTCATTGATTTCAACCTAAGCAGCACCAGGGGCTACCCCAATATTGCATGGGCATTTTGACTTGACAACTTACTCCATTCTGAGTCAAGGATCTTCTAGATGGATTATATTCGTCGAGATGTTTCGGTTGATATATGGCACGTCAAGTAATTCTTCACGGTTTGAGAGATATTCATGTTTGAAGTCAGTAACCCCAATTAGTGGGCTAAAACCCTATGGGGTTGTGGCATGGCACTCATAATTAGTTGTGGTCAATGAATAATCAATAATTAATAATATTTTCTTCCTCCTAAAATCCCTCCAACGTTCACTTCTTGAGGACCCTCTCAACTCAAGACATTCATATAAATAATGACCCTCATATCCTCCTCTAGTAGGAATTTTGTGGCTTCAAATAGGTCATCGTAGAATTTTCGCTATAACTTTTTTTTCTATGAAGCTTCAAAAGCTGAATTTGAGCTAAAATCTTGATGAACTGCAGGACCGAATTTCAGATCTTGGTTCGCTATATTTTCGCATATATGATTTGAGGAAGCTAGGGTTTTTGCAGGCTCACGAATTCCATGTCAAAGAGGTGATGTTGGGAAAATCGTCATAACCTTCTCTTTGAGCATTGGATTCAAATTTCGTAAATAGTCACAGAAAGAGGACGAACTGTAGTTTGTTGAATAGCATTTTCAAGGCCAAAGGTCGCAACAGTGACATGTGGCACTTCGTAAAATTTCTCTCTACTGAACCAATCTATAATCATGTCATCGTGGGAGATTGGGCATAACTCTTTCTTGAAGAATCCAATCTTGATCAGACTTGTGGGGTTGGAAAGGGGACTCAGAGGGCTACCACATGATGAAATTTCAAACCCTGGAGATGAAAAATTACATAGATACAATAGATTCAATATCGAGCTCCTAGAAGGCAAGAAAAAGCATGCATTCAAGGATCACCACAGTAAGGACCACACATCAACAGTCAAGGGTAAGTCTCCTATAGCAAGGTATGTATGATTAGTATTTACATTTGAAATATGAGTATCATCTCTAACAAATGTTTTTGTAGGACAATGTAAGTACATACAGGGTCTTGGTTATATCTCTATGTCTCTATATGTCACCGTTAGTTTTGATACCACATTTCGGATGTCCTATTCTTGGTACTACACATTTGATGCTACATATTCATGATGCTACACCAAGTCTGCTAAATCTATATGATGATGTAAGTTCATGTTACTTGTCTTGTCATAGTTGATAGAATGGTCTCTGTTGTTGTACTTAGAACTTGGTCCATCACAAGTCTAGGGTTTGTCATCAGTTTTTATTATATATATCTTTAGGTCAGTTTTGGATATAGTCTTGCATAGAATCCAGGTCTATATCAAGAGTAGGAGTCTTTGTCTACTGCTGCAACAAGTCAACAACAAAAGTGACAAGCCCACTTCAGGTACGCATTGTAATTTTAATTTGTATTTGTTCATTATTATGCACCTAAATGTGTTTTGCAGGTAGAGGTAAGCTGAACAGTATTTTTTTTGTTTTGAGCTTAGTTTCGCCAGGCAAATTTTGCATGCAGGTAGAAGAAGATTCAAGTACAACTTCAAGCAAGAATTCAAGAGCAAAAGTATCAAATCAAAGAAAGCATTGTAGCGGGACATCCTTTGAAGACATGACAACCATCTGTATATTGTGAAGAAGTGTCAAGGACAAGAGTCATCATTGTAAAGTTGTAAACGTGTCATTTGTAAAAGTGTCATCATTGGAAGAGTCATTATTGTAAAAGATTCAATCTGCCTAGAGTCGAAAAGGCATTATTGGGAGGTATAGGAGTCTCTGTTGGGATGATGTCATGGTTGGGTTGCAGGTCATAGTGTGATTGGGTGTTTGGTCAAAATCATTGTAAATCATATTGTATCATGGATTGTTGTCCCTGGTACGGAAATCCACAGTTTTGTCTCATTTCAGTCATGATAGGGTGGCAAGGAGGTGCTAGAATGGTACATGAAATCGCCTACAGGTTGGAGCCTGTGAACACTTTAGGGTGGTAGGTTGGTCTAGGATGTTGGGGCATCCATTCAATTGACTACTGAAGAAACCAGGGCGTTGGGGTTCCTTCCAGTGGGAGTTGGAGAAGAATGGTTTTTCTAGAATTCTAGGAAGTTGTTGCTTTCATTTTAGTTGGGGCTGAAGATTAAAGAATTTATTAGAAAAGCGTTCAGTGGTTTTTGACCTAGAGGGGGTTTTCCACCAAAAATTCTTGTGTCTACTGTGTTCTTTTATTAATTATTATTACTGCATAAACATTAATAATAATTGAAGATTAACTAATGCTTTAAAAAGATTTTAAAGTGTTAATTGTGAAGGAATATTGATTCACCCCCCTCTCAGTATTTCCAACAAATGGTATTAGAGCTTGGTTCCTTCAGTAACAGCTTAATCACTGGAAGTCAGTTTTCAAAGCATAGAGGTGGGAAAGTGAAAGAAGCAGGTTACAAGGATTTCAAAGGAAGGTACAGGTACAACAAAATCTGAAGAAAGTGAGTATTGTGTACCAACCCCTGATTTTGATGCAGACAATTACTGGATATGGGAATCCAAGATGGAAGTAAATTTGTAGGCACATGGAGTATGGGAATCAATTGTTTCTAGAGGCACATCTACCAATGAAGCTAAAAGGTACAATTCAAAGGCCATGAATGTAATTTTGAATGTTTTGCCAAATTCTGTGAAAACAAAAGCTGGGCAATGTTCAATAGCTAAAGCTCTTTGGGAAAAGCTTCATAATCTCTATTCAACAAAGCAATCAGGTCAAGATTTTATTGAAAATTCGGATCCTTCTGATTATGATGAAGAAATGGGAGAAATGAGTAAAACAAAGTTTCAAAATCAAGTGATCAAGGTGATAAAGGAACTCAAAAGTCAAAAGGAAAAGACAAGACTTTTGGAAGCAGAATTGAAGACAACAAAAGAACTCATCAAAGAAAATGAAGAGTCTGAGAAGATGATTAGTAGTCTTAAAACTCAATTTAAAGAAATCAAGAATACATCAACATGAGACCTCATGAGAGAAGTCCAACATAAGCAACAAGAACTCGACACAATGTTTGTAGATATTAGCAGGATCACACAACAGATGCAGGAAGCATAAATTGAAAGGAAGGAATATGATCAAAGATACATATTTGTTATTGACCAAAAGAAAAAGGAATTAGAAACATCTTCAGTAGCAATAAGCAGGCTCATGATTGAAAAGGAGAAGTAGAAGGAACATATACAGGTTATCAATAGAGAAGTAGAGAAGACCACTCTTCTCAAGCTACAGTTTGAGGAGGCAGAAAAAAGAAGGAAGATCTTGAAAAGATGGTTTCAAGAAGATCTTGCTCAAAAGAAAGAAGAACTTGATGCAACCTGTGATGAGATCAACAAACTCAAGGGATCGCAAAAAGAACACTTACAATATAAGACAGATGAAGAAGAAAAAATGAAGGCAATTAAAGACGGTAAAGCTCTAGTTGATGAAGGTACAAGCACCACATCTTCACAGGATGATTCTAAGAAGGAAGTTGATCAAAGTGAAAAGGCAAAGAAGAATGTTGCAACTCCAAAGAAAAAGACCAAAGCAATCAAGAACAAAGGACCACCACAAACTACAACACCGCCTCCAAAGAAGAATGAAAAATATTCTAGGTATGTTCGTTTATTTAATGGTTATTTCTTTTTATGTGCTAACTATGGACATATGGCTAGGGATTGTGAAGTTTTTGACAGGTACAATCATTATCCGCAAAACCCTAGAAGCAAGTTTGCAGGGTCACGAAACAGGTTCCACGATGATTTTTTCATAAGAGAATATGTGTTAGGTGGGCCAAACATTGAATGTTTCAAATGTCATAGCTATGGCCATAGTGCTCGCGGTTGCAAATATCAGATGGAATCACCTAAGGAAAACATTGAATGCTTCAAGTGTCATAACAATGGGCACATGGCTCGAGATTGTAGGAATAACAAGGTCTGAAAAAGGAAACATATATAGGAAGACAAAGCAGATACCATGGTTTCAGCAGTTATGCTTTCAGGATTGGTAAAAGCAAAAGGTCATGAGGAATTAGCAGTTGCTTCAGATAATGACTCAAGTCAAGATGGCCTGTTAGGTGACTCACTATTTTGAACAATCTAGCTTGTTGACTCCTTAATGTTTGTAGAGGAGGAGTCTATGCAACAGTATATGGCACAAGTGTAAGTGTACAATTGACAGGAAGGTAGTTTGAACAAGATGGTAGTTTCATTATAGGTTCAGGGAGAGAAAAACAATTGAAGGATTACGGGTTACCAGGAACAAGGCAAGATTAGTCTACAAAGGATATGCACAGGTTGAAGGAATCGATTTTGAAGAAACATTTGTTCCCGTTGCTAGAATGGAAGCTATCAGGATGTTTCTTGCTTATGCTTACTCGACAAAAATCAAGGTCTACCAAATGGGTGTTAAGTTAGTTTTTCTAAATGGTGAATTGGAGGAATAAGTTTACATTGAACAACCTGAAGGTTTTCTGCTCTCTGACAAAGAAGACTATGTCTACAGATTAAAGAAGGCTCTATATGGTCTCAAGCAAACTCCTAGGGATTGGTATGCTCGTCTTGAAGAATATCTACATCAACAGGGATTCAAGAAAGGAAGCGCTGACAACAATCTTTATGTGAAAGTGGATCGAGATAACCTAACAATTATCGAAGTATATGTGAAAGTGGATCGAGATAACCTAACATATTAAGTAAATACTTTTCCACAAAAATGCAAAGTGAATTTGAAATGTCTATGGTTGGAAAATAAAATACTTTTTAGGGCTTTATATTTCTCAGCAGGATAAAGGAATATTCATATACAAAACCAAGTAAATCAAAGAAATGCTCAAGAAATTCCAGATGGAAGATTGCAAGCCAGTCCTCACCCCCATGGTAACATGTTGCAAGTTAAACTTGGAAAATTCGTCAAAGGATGTGGATCAAAGGTTGTATAACCATGATTGGTAGTGTTTTATATGTGATAGCCTCTCAGCCTGATGTGATGTAGGCAGTTGGACAAGTAGCAACATTCCAAGCAACACCAAAAGAATCTCATATTATTTCGTCAAAAGAATTCTTCAGTATCTTAAGGGCACAATGGAATATGGTCTATGGTATCCTAAAGGAAACAATCTCGTCATCCAAGCTTATACAGATGCATGTTGGGCAGGAAGTGTTGATGATCATAAGAGTACCAAAGGAGCAACATTCTATCTTGGTGGTTGTCTTGTTTCATGGTTAAGTAAAATGAAGTCTTCAATCTCATTATCCACAACAGAAGCAGAATATGTCACGGCAACAGCTTTTTGTACTCAAGTTCTTTGGATAAAGCAAACTTTGCAATATCTTCAAGTCAAGTTCAATGAGACAGTTCCCATATTTTGCGATAACACCAACGCCATCAATATCTCCAACAATCATGTGATGCATTCCAAAACGAAGCACATTCCGATTAAATATCATTTCGTTAGAGAGAAGGTCACTGAAAAGAATATCAAGCTTGAATATGTTGGCACAAAGGAACAAATTGCTAACATCTTTACCAAACCATTACCTTGTGAAGCATTTTAGTATCTTCGCCAAAATCTTGGGATTCTCCCAAGTTTTCAATAGACTCTTTCTCTTATCTACTCGAATAGAATGGGGGAGTGGAGGTGTGTACAGGTCCGCAGGATGGCTGTTTTTTAGGGGGAGTTACTGTTTGCCATTGAAGACAAAGGGAGAGAGAAGGTAGTAGGAAGAGGTGTCATGATCGCAGGGGGGGTACTTGTGTTGCCATCAATGCCAAAGGGGAGATTGTTGATCAGTGGTTGTCATAGATGTCAACCCAAGCAACACCAAGGGATACCCCGATCTTGCATGGGAATTTTGATTTGACAACTTACTCTATTTTGAGTCAAGGATCTTCTATATGGATTCTACTTGTTGAGATGTTTCCTTTGAGATATGGCACGCCTGGTAATTCTTCACGGTTTGAGAGATATTCATGTTGGAAGTCAGTAACCCAAGTTAGTGGGCTAAAACCCTATGGGGTTGTGGCATGGCACTCATAATTGTTTGTGGTCATTGACTAGTCAATAATTAATAATAATTTTTTTCTACTAAAATCCCTCCAATGTTCACTTGTTGAGGACCCCCTCAACTCAAGACATTCATATAAATAATGACCCTCATATCCTCCTCTAGCAGGGATCTTGTGGCTTCAAATTGGTCATCGTGGAATTTTCTCTATAAATTCTTTTCTGTGAAGCTTCAGAAGCTGAAATTAAAACTCATTTGAGCTCAAATCTTGATGAACCTCGTGGCTGAATTTAAGATCTTGGTTCGCTATATTTTCGGAGATATGATCTGAGGAGTTAAGGTTTTCACAAGCTCTTGAATTCCATGTCAAAGAAGTGACGTTGGGAAAATCGTCATAACTTTATATTTGAGCATTGGATTCAAATTTCGTAAATAGTCATAGAAAGAGGACGAACAATAGTTTGTTGAATAGTGTTTTCAGGGCCGAAGGTCGCAATGGTGACACATGGCACTTCGTACAAGTTCTCTCTACTAGACCAGTCTATAATCAGGTCATCGTGGGAGATTGGGCATAACTCTCTCTTGAAGAATCTAATCTTGACCAAACCTGTGGGGTTAGAAATAGGACTCAGAGGGCTACCACAGGACGAAATTTCAGACCCTAGAGATCCGAAATTACATAGATACAACGAATTCAACATCGAGCTCTTAGAAGGCAAGAAAAAGCATGCATTCAAGGATCACTACAGTAAGGACCACACATCAATAGTCAAGGGTAAGTTTCCTACAGCAAGGTATGTATGATTAGTGTTTACATTTGAAATATGAGTATCATCTCTGACATATGTTTTTGCAGGGCAACGTAAGTACATACAAGGTCTCGGTTATATCTCTATGTCTCTATATGTCACTGTTAGTTTTGATACCACATTTTGGATGTCTTATTCTTGATACTACACATTTGATGCTACATATTCTTGATGCTACACCAAGTCTGCTAAATCTATATGATTTTGTAAGTTCATATTACTTGTGTCATAGTTGATAGGATGGTCTCTATTGTTGTACTTAGAACTTGGTCCATCATAAGTCTAGGGTTTGTCATCAGTTTTTATTGTATATATTGTTAGGTCACTTTTGGATATAGTCTTTCATAGAGTCCAGACCTATATCAAGAGTGGGAGTCTTTGTCCATTGCAATAACAAGTCAACAACAAAAGTGACAAGCACACTTCAGGTACGCATTATAATTTTAATTTGTATTTATTCATTATTATGCACTTACATGTGTTTTGCAGGGAGAGGTAAGTTGAAGGGTATTTTGTTTTTTTTTGGGATTGGTTTCGTAGGCAAATTTTGCATGCAGGTAGAAGAAGATTCAAGTACAACTTTAAGCGAGAATTCAAGAGCGGAAGTATCAAATCAAAGGAAGCATTGTAGCGGGACATCCTTTGAAGATATGACAACCATCCATATTTTGTGAAGAAGTGTCAAGGCCAAGAGTCATCATTGTAAAGTTGTAAACAAGTCATTTGTAAAAGTGTCATCATTGGAAAAGTAATTATTGTAAAAGAGACAATCTTCCTAAAGTCAAAAAGGAATTATTGGGAGGTATAGGAGTCTCTGTTGGGATGATGTCATGGTTGCGTTGCAGGTCATAGTGTGATTGGTTGTTTGGTCAAAATCATTGTAAATCATATTGTATTGTGGATCGTTGTCCCTGGTACAAGAATCAAAACTTTTGTCTCATTTCAATCATTATAGGGTGGCAGGGAGGTGCTAGGCTGGTGCATGAAGTCGCCTACAGGTTAGAAACTGTGAACACTTCATGTTGGTAGGTTGGTCTAGGATGTTGGGGCATCCATTCAGTTGACTACTAAAGAAACCAGGGCATTGGGGCATCCTTCCAGTGGGAGCTGGAGGAGAATGTTTTTCTAGAATTCTAGGAAGTTGTTGCTTTCATTTCAGTTGGGGCTGAAGATTAAAGAATTTATTAGAAAAGCGTTCAGTGGATTTTGACCCGGGGGGGGGTTTCCATCTAAAATTCTTGTGTCTACTATTTTCTTTTATTTACTATTATTACTGCATAAACATTAATAATAATTGAATATTAACTAATTCTTTAAAAAGATTTAAAAGTGCTAATTGCTAAGGAATACTGATTCACCCCCCCTCTCAGTATTTCCAACACATTTTAAAGTGCTATAGGTTAGTCAAAGAGTCAAAAGAGTTATGTTGAAGACTTTAAGGGTATGTTACATTATGTATATTTATGTATAAGAGCCAAAGAAGACACCTCCAAGCAAAGTCAAGTCTCCTCCTAGTAAAGACACCATCAAAAGAAGCAATGGCACCATTAAAAGAACTCATCGAAGCAAAGGAAGTTAAGTTGGCCTCAAGGCAGCGAGTCAGCCTACAAGTCAGCCTAAAGGAGGGGCAATCCTTTATATATAGAGGTTGTCCACTTTGTCAAACGACAAGAAACTCACTCTGAAATCAGCGAAGATAGAGGACCGAAAAATAAGTCGAGAAAGGAACGAAGAAGGAGCCTCTAGTATACCGAAGAAGAAATAAGGAAGAGCAAAGGTTTTGGGACTGTTTTAGGGCCAATACCAACCACACGTGTGAAGAAAAGGAAGGGTTATCTGCGATTAGGATAACAAAAAATCACCTCTCAACATACCTCATTGTTTGGGCTACAAACTAGGCCTACTAGACCTCCTATTCAAGCGAAGAAGGAAGGACCTCAAGCGAAGGAAAGAGAGGCCATATAACATCAACAAGACCTCTCACACGTGCGAGAATTAGGGCTGCAGTGCTGTCACACAAAGCCTACAACTATACATCAAGAAGGAACTCTGTTGGTCAAGAGAAGGAAGGAGTATCCTTAGGTGAAGGATCTCACTAAGTACAAAAGATAAGTGTCTCTTCTAGAAGGACTACTAACAATGGAAGGAAGAATGAAGTGTCGGAAGAAGGATGAAGTGTCGGGGAACGAAGTGCCGGAAGAAGGTGGACAAAGTGTTGGGGAGACATAGTGCAGAGAAAAGGAAGGACTTGACTTGTGCTTGGAGGATATTCTAGTCAAGTGTCTAGGGTTTGGTATTGATCAAGAAAGAAGCTTCAATAAGAGAATAGTTAATGAAGTGTTTTCCTCTCAAGAGAAGAGAGGTTTTGGCCCTAGCAGAGAGCCAATATCTTGTGTTCTTGTTTTATGTTTTTGATAGCAATTTGATGAAGTACACACACATGCATTAATAAGAGAAAAAGAAGATTAAGCTAACAAAGACAAATTGTAATAAGACTTCACAAATTGTTATCTAGTCCCAAAGAATCACTCTACATCTCATTGCCCTAGATTATTCAACAAAGGGAGGTTTGCAACGTGCGATGGTTGAAGGATGAACACCAAGTCTGGAATGCTTAATGCAATTCTCGAAACTCTTCCAGAATTGGCAAGAAGCTGAAGTCTTTAGCTAGAGGAAGTGTCCCTAATTCTTTGAAGATGGAGAAGCTCAACTTGAAAAGGGAGGTCTCAACCCCGCATAGATGGTTTAAGGATAACCACCAACCAAAGGCATGCTTAGGAGCATCTCTGTCTCTAGCTACGACTCTGAATTAGGCAACAAGTTCAGGTTCTGGCTCAGGCACACTTGATGTGGCTTTGAAGCTTGTATATGACCATCACTTCCCCCCTGTCATATACAAGGTGAGAAGATGGAGAAAAATCAACTGCAAGATTGTTCAATACTCTAGAACAAGTTCTAACATATGACTGAAATATCTTCTTAGTTGTTGAATCTCATTGCCAAGATGTGATCCATCCACGATGAATCTTTGTTCTTGCAGGAGCCTTGTTTTTGAAGCATTTGTTTGAAGAATGAGTGGTTTTATGACAATTCTCACATGGATGAAGATCAAAATAGTGATCTTTCATATGGCCAACTTGGGCATTTAATAATCTATTGTGGTCGTTGTGGAAGAGGACCAAAATCTAGAACAACTGAAGGTGAATTGTCATGAATAAATCCAGCACTATGGGACTGGATGGGCTTTGAGTAATCTGGAATATGAAAGGACACATCCTCGTCATATCCAAGACCAATTATGTGCTTGTTATGGAGAAGGTCTTCCCAAGGTTTGATGATGGGCTTGGGAAGTGTATGCTGAATTTATGCTTCTTTATGTAAATATGCTCCTTCATTGGGTACGAGATCAACATTATTGATTTTTTGTTGATGGGATTCTATCTCAATGTTCTGAACAAAAATAGGTTCAGAATGATGACTACGTTGTTGTAGCTCCTTTTGTTGTAGCTGAGATTCAAGCTGGAAAAATTCAATCTTGTCTTGTGCATTTTGCAAGCATGTTAAAATGTGAGATAGGGTGCCTTTGCCAATTTCGATTGTATCATGAACAATGGAGTGTATTAAAATATTTAGCACCTCTAATACATCAGTAATTTTAGTTGTTTTGTCAAAAATCAACTTCAACAAATGAAAGGAGTCGACAATGTCAATTTATGATCTATTCTCTGAACTCAACATTAAACACCTATTTATTTATTTTTAAAGTCAACAAGCAACAAGTTTATTGCAGCTTCATTAATAATGCCCTTTTAGCATACTGCAATATCAACACTTCATCAAAATATAATGTAATATCAACAATCAAGATGTAATATCAATGCAAGCATAGATATGCAAGTCTAATGTTCTCTAATCCAGCGGTCAACGTTTAAAATATTAAACAATACCCTCAAACAGAATATGACAACGAGTTATTGAAGTCGTTGGACGAAGAACTCAACTTTTGAGTGCCTGGATTGGGCATACCTCTTGCTTGTCTATGCCCATCACAATCTATGCAATTGAATTTCTTATGTTCTATCAATAGCCTATTTCACTAGCACACCTTTGAGTGCTTTTGGCCCTCTAAATTCTCAATGTACCAAAGGATGCATGTGCTCAGGTTTCTAAGTCAAGATTCTTTTACAAGTTTGAAGAGTTGTTAGAAAATTATATATTACAAAGAAATGGAACACATAAAATATTGCAAAAATATAAACATAGCAAACACATAAAAGAAGAGAGACACAAATATGTTGTTCACCCAATTTGGGCTACGTCCACAGAGAAATATCCATTCCTTCCTTTATATTATCCAACAAAATGAAGAGATACAACCTACATCAGATCCAATTGTAATTTCCTCTTCGCTCTCACACAATCTCCTCTCTCTTTCTTGCTCAGAATACATATCTACATAGTCGGAATAAAATTCCCTCATATATAGTGAGGGGGTGTCTTCTAGGGAAACAAACCCTAAATTAAACATAATTTCTAGCGTCAGATCATCTGCCTAATGAATGACTTAGATTGACTATGAAATTACAACATTTTACAAGACAATTTTACATCTATTTTTAGTTTCAGGGGCACTTCCCTCGAACCCCCACCAAGGGGGCTCATAAAAATCACATTCGCCCCCCCTGGTGACATTGCCGCCCCATTAAGAACTAGGGCCCAGTGCAGCGATACCTCTTAATAAAGAAGATAATCAGGCTTCACACCCAACAATCTCCCACTTGGAGACTGATTATAGTAATTCCATCGTTGCTTCATTTACTAGAAAATGACTCCACTTTGGACCTGGTTGTTTCTCATCTTCATCATCATACTTGAAGACCAATTGAAATTGAGCAGAATCTCGGTTTCTCCTTGGTTACAACTTTTGTTAACATATTTGCAGGATTCTAGCTAGTGTGTATTCTTTCCAGCTTCCATCTTCTAACATTGACCGTATGAAGTGGTATTAAGTTGTATATGTTTATTCTTGGAATGAAATGTTGAGTTCTTTGTAAAATGAATGATACTCTGGTTGTCACTGTATACCCTGCCCAACTCCTGCTTCTTACCTAGTTCATCCAAAAACCTTTGTAACCAAATCATTTCTTTACTAGCCTCTGTAGTAGCAACATACTATGCTTCTGTCGTTGAGAGTGCAACAATACTATGCAATTTTGAAACCCAATTGACAATTGTTCCACCTATAGTAAACAAATACCCTATGGTGCTCCTCTTGTTATCTCTATCACCTACCATATCTGCATCAACATATCCTTGTAGAGCAATGTTTGAACCACAAAAGCATAATGCTTGATATGTGGTACCTCTCAAATACCTGAGAATCAACTTCACTTTCATCCAATGTTCTTTTCCTGGATTGTTCATGTACCTGCTTACAATTCCCATTGCATGTGCAATATCGGGCCTTGTGCAGACCATTGCATACTAAGCTTCCAACTTTTGATGCATATGGAGCTTTAGACATATAATCCATCTCTTCTTGAGTCTTGGGACACATCTCCTTACTTAGTTTGAAATGGCTAGCCAAAGGTGTACTAATTGGTTTTGCATTTTGCATATTAAATCTTTTCAACACCTTTTATATGTACTCACTTTGAGACAATGTTAATTTGCGATGTTTCTTGTCTCTACTTATTCTCATACCAAGGATTTGTTTTGCAACACCCAAATCCTTCATTGCAAATGAGTTTGTCAATTTTCTTTTGAGCACATTTATTTCCTACATGTTAGAACATGCAACAAGCATGTTATCTACATACAATAACAATACAATATAGTTGCCATCATTTTGCCTTTTGAGATAAACACAACGATCATAGTGACATCTAATATAACCTTGTTTAGACATAAGCCTGTCAAATTTTAGATACCACTGCCCTGGAGCCTGTTTTAAGCTGTACAAGCTCTTCTTCAACGTGCACACTAGTTTCTCCTTTCCTTTGACCTCATATCCTTGAAGCTACTGCATATATATATATATATATATATATATATATATATATATATATATATCTTCCTCCAAATCTCCATGGAGAAAGGTCGTCTTTACATCTAACTACTCAAGATGCAAATCTTTCACTGCTACTAGACTTAAAATAGTTTTGATTGAAGTCATTTTAACAACAACAACAAAAATATCTCATCAAAGTCTATACATTTTTTATGTGCAAACCCCTTCACCACAAGTCTAGCTTTATACATTTTTCTACCTCCATCTTCTTCCTTCAACCTGTAAATCCATTTATTCGGAAATGTTGTTTTACCTGCAGGCAAAATGACTAAGTCCCAAGTCTAGTTATGTATCTCTTCTTTCATGGCTAGCTCCCACTTCTTCCTGGTTTCTACCTGCACATCTTCTTCATAACATTCTGGTTCACCAGAATCAGTCAAAAACATATAATATAATGAAGGAGAGTATCATTCAGGGGGTCTACTTATCTTGGTAGATCTTCTAACACCACTTTCAGGTGTTTGAGGTGCATGTTGCTGTTGTGGTTGTTGTTGTTGTTCTGGTTGTTGATCATTATTATTTTCAGGCACCTTTACTTTTTCTGTGATCTCATCAAGCACTGTGTATTCTCTATTATTTTTTCATGTTTCTTTTCCTGCATTTGATCCTTATACAAAACCTTTTCATTGAATATGACATCTTTTCTCCTAATGATTTTGTGATTTTCATAATCATATAAAGGTACATTTCTTTGATTTTGCCTCAAGCTTTGTTATATTTTCTTAATTAATGTGGACAAAGGCTTCACAACCAAAAGTATTTTGAAGTAGTTTACCCTTCTACCTGTCCATGCCTCCTCTAGACTACCTCCATCCAAGAACTTTAAGGCCCTCTGCTTATTAGATAAACAACAGTATCTACAACATCTACCCAAAATTGTAAAGGCAATCCTGCATGCAATATCATGCACCTTGGACGCTCCATCATTGTCTTGTTCATCCTTTCTAACACACAATTTTCTTGTGGTGTTCCTGGAACTATCTTCTCTTTGTGAATTCCATGATTTCTAACCTACATTGTTTGATTTGAGACATTTCAACATTTTTCATGTCTCATTTTCAACCAAAGCTTTCCATTTATTGAAAGTATTAAATACATCAGATTTATTTCAAATACAATAAATCCAACTTTTTATGGTTGCATCATCAATAAGAGTAACATAACAATGAGAGCCACCAAGAGACGATACCTGAGTAGGTCCCCATACATCTGTATGCACACGCTCTAATTTTTCACTCTTCTTTTTTTCCCAACTCTGAATAATCTGACTCCCTTATGTTTTCCATTAACACAATTCTCACAGAATTCCAAATCAACATGCTTTAAACCTAGGAACAAATTTCTTGAGTGAAGAACCTTCATCCCCTTCTCACTCATGTGCCCAAGCCTATGATGCCACAATGTTGTATCTACTCCTGTAGAGGTTAAAGCATTAACAGAGTCAGAAATACCATTGCATAAATACAATGTGCCAACCTTTTCTCCTTTTTCTATTACCAGGGCTCCTTTAGTGACCTTCCAAGTTTTATCTGTAAAAGTAGTTACACAACCTTCACCTCCCAACTTCCCTGTTGAAATTAAATTTTTCTTCAAATCTGGAACATGCTTTACCTCCTTCAATAGCCATTGGTTTCCATTATGTTTTTTTATGAAAACTTTACCCATTCCAATGATTTTATAGGGCTTATCATCACCCAAACGAACCTGTCCAAAATCTCCTTGAACATAATCATGAAAATGTTTCCTATCAGGTGTGGCATGGATTGAGGCCCCTGGATCTACCACCCAAGCATCAATAATATTTTCTAATGAAAGAATCAAAGCATCTTGCAATACATCACCTATCACATTCGCTTCATGATTGTTTTCTTGTTGCGTGTCTCCTTCTTTTGCCTTCTGAGACTCACAATCTTTCTTCAGGTGCCCTTTCTTCCCGCATTTCCAGCACACTATCCCCGATCTGGACTTGGATCTTCCTTTCATTGACTTACTACGATATCCTGGGCTCTTTCCTCTTTCCATTTTTCTTCCCCTAGTCTCTGCAGTCAAAGCGTTACCTGATGTCTCACTGGAGCTTTCTATCACATTTCCACGCTAATAATTGCACCGACAACATCATCAAACTTTAAAGTACTAGACCCAGAGACATAGTTACTAATGGCCATAACTTAACCATTCCAACTTTCTGGCAATGAGCATGGAAATAACAGAACCCTAACTTCATCATCAGAATTTACCCCTACAGAACTTAACTGACTGGTAACCGTATTAAATTCATTTAAATGATCAACAATAGATCCACCTTCTGACATCTTCATATTAAATAAAAGTTTCTTAAGAAATACCTTATTTGAAGCTAAGGGTTTTTCATATGGTTTGCCCAATGTCGACATTAAACCCTTTGTTGTCATTTCCTTTGAAATATTAAAGGCTAATGATGCCACTAGGCATAGCCGTATTGTTCCAAGTGCTTTTCTGTCGAGAATATCTCATTTTGTGTCTGTCATATTCATCAACTTCTTTGTCTTTCCGCTCAATGGTAGGTACAAATATTTCCGATACATATAATCTTCCATTTGCATCTTCCACAGCTATTAGTTTTGACCATTAATTTTTTCGACTGTAAACCTACCATCTTCTACCATTGCTCCCACTCAAACCAGGAACCATTCTCTCTTGCGAGTTTATTAACCAAATAGACCTTCAACTCTGATACCAGTTTTTAGAAAATTATATATTACATAGCAATGAAACACATATAATATTGCAGAAATATAAACACAACAAACGCATAAAACAAGAGAGACACAGAGATACGTGGTCCACCCAATTTGGGCTATGTCAGTGAAGAAACAGCCAGTCCTTCCTTTATGTTATCCAACAAAATGAAGAGATACAACCTACAACATATCCAACTGTAATTTCCTCTTCACTCTCACACAATCTCCTCTCTCTTTCTCGCTCATAATACACGTTTACATAGCCACAATACAATTCCCTCATATATAGTGAGGGGTTGCCTTCTACGAAAAAAATCCTAAATTAAGCATAACTTCTACCGTCAGATCATCCGCCTAATGAATGGCTTGTTGAAGAATCTAAGGAAAATGTAGTTAATGTGATTCTTCTTAGCATGATAACTACTTGTAAGGTTTTTTCAATTTTCTTCGTATTCCAATCTTCACTTCTTACTATTAGGGTGTCTTCTTGAGTTCATCAAATAGCTATCAAAACAAAAAGATAAGAACACAAGATGTTGGCATTTTTCCAAGGCCAAAATCTCTCCCTCTTGGAGAGGAAAACCCACACAAAATTTTTCTTACAGAGATTCCAATTGACGAATACCAAGACCATGAACCTTGACCTACTAGGCCACTCCAAGATGAAGACACCAATCCTCTTCTTTGTCACCGATGAGATCATCATCATCATTGTTATACCATGACTACTCCTTCATCTAGATCATTGTTGCAACATTACTGCTCCTTCATCTAGACCTTCATCACTGTTGTGCCAATGCTACACCTTCATTGAGAACTTGATGTGCCACTGCTTCACCTTCACTAAGAATCTTATAACATCAATGAGTTCGCAACTGAGAGGTATATATATAGTTGTATTGAAATCTTCATCTTCGTTAGGATCATGATTGTTATCATGCTCACAGTAATGCCGAGGACATGTTGTGTCTAGGATATATATACTACACTAAGATCCTTTCTCTATCAGGAATGTCGATATTATGATTGTATCTTTGTCTGTACTGTGATCTTCACAGAGATTTTAGCCATGTTATCCTTGCACTGAGGTCAACTGCAACTATACCGAGACTGTATTACAGTGACCCTGTAACTAGGCCAAGATTGTAGTGAGCTCATTGTATTTGTCACCGAGATTTTGTACCTTCCTGTAACCATCCGAGATTTCAGACTTGTCCAAGATTCTTGACTGTAATCATCACCGAGACTGTACCTTCCTGCACCTTCGAAGTTTTAGAGGAATCTGAAATTTTGTCTATACTTTTGCGAAGTTCAGCGGGGTATTTCTAGCGGTTATGTCTCCTAATAAGCCGGCATGTCTATGTGAATTGATGTGTCTTTTTTATTGATCCAACATGCTATTGTATATACTTTGAGGCTGACATGACTTCCTTCTATGTTTATTAACTGTTTGCCTTCTAGGAGAGGATTGTGCTTGTCTTGGAGGGCTGATCTAGACACTAGGTTGACTCATATACATTTCATAAATGCTCAAGAAGAGCTCTTTAATATTTTCTTTGACTCTTTGACTTCCTAATGCTCTCAATGGGAGCTACTAATACATAAACCTCTTTCTCATGAAACCCATGCAACAAGGAATAATAATATTTATTTTCTTTTACAAGTACAAAGATCAAAATTATATTTATGAAGACCAAACCTAGCTAAGCTTCAACACTACCTCTTAACTAGGGAGGTATTCATAATGGTACTTGGTCATTCTCAATCTGAAGAATTTCTCATAAGAAGAATCAGATTGGTAACTCATCTATATAGCATCATAGTAACCAACATTGTTTCCACAACAAGGCCTTGACTGACAGATCTATCTCTCGTTAGATCAAAGCACAATGGTTGCAAGACCAATGACTATAGACACTTTCATCATTGTCTCTCAAGGTACATACCCACCCGGGTGTTCACTAGGTATGACCTTCTAGGAATATTCTTATCTTGGGTTCCTAGCACTCAAAGAATATTGGTCCTCTTGCCTACTCTTGTCTTGGATGCCCTGCACATCCTCAAAGAGCATTGGATGCCAGATGATTACCCAATCCTCCATTCCTTCTTCCAAAGTGAAGACAAGAATGTTGTGTCTATCTCTCCCTCTAAACTGGGGAAGATATGTTCAAGTTTCCTCTGATCAAAAAGTTGTTGAGGCTTCCTTTTAATTAGGAACTTGTCAAAGCTCCCTATTGGCTGGGGACTCTTTTGTACATCAACAACTTCTTCTTCTTGGGTCCTTCGGCTTCTTGATCAACTTCTCTTCTTGATGTCATGAAATTCAGTTGAGTTTCTTCCTTGTAGGGCAACAACCATTGATCACTTTCCTCCTTCATTCGTCATGTCATTCCTTTCTTCATGGAAAGTGGCCTTCTTCATATCTGGAACCTTCATCATATGGCTACTTCTTCATCATGCTTCTTCTATTCACCACATGAATGCTAGTTGTACTTGTATTTATAACTCTTGTTTGAGTAGCCCTGCATGAATGCTAGTTGTACTTGTATTTATAACTCTTGTTTGGTAGCCCATCAAGAAATCAAAACATATTAAATCAAGTCATACCTTACAAGATGGCTCTTCATCATGACATCTTTTTGTAGTTATCAGCATCCTACATTCATGTTGACACATCTCCCAAGGATATCCATTTTCAAGGGTCTTCATCTTTTCCATTATAGTCTTCATAACTTTCCGGGATATTTCCTAGTCAAGTCTTTTAGTCTTTTGAATGTTGATTGCTTTCATCAGGGTTGCACTCTCATGATCTCTTCCTTCCTCACACATTCCATTCCCAAGAGCATTCAATCAGAGTTTCTTAATTGTAGTCAACCACCTCATACTTCATATGAGGATATATTATGTTGATTTCATCTAGTGTGTTTTATGCCTTCCTACATCCTTTTAGAGGAGGAGATTATCTTTCTCTTGATCATGCTTCTTGGGATAGAAGTAATGATCCTTGATACCTGCAACCATACGACATGAAATTATAATATTAAACACAAGCATACATACCTTATTTTACCTTTAGTTCATCTAGGCTTCTTCCAGCAGCTTCCTTAATTGAAATTATCTTCCATCCCTTGATTTTCTTCATGGAATCATACCATCATCCCATGAATTTCATAAGTTGGAGATTCTGATGAAACACTTGCTTTTTCTCTAGATTAGTGAACACTCCAATGAGGATTCCATCAGAGAATCTTGAGGATCTTACATATCCCCATCTGGCAAACGTTTCCTTTTTTACTTGATGTATGATGAGCCTTGTCCTGGATGGCTCCTTCCTTTCCTTCAATGATCACTGAAGTTCCCAGGAGCTATATCCTTCATGTTTGTCTGCCGTGAATTTTATCCTTCATGATTCCCATGGTGATGCTACGAGCTCTTGTCTCTAATGCTTCCATGATGCCACGATGCATCTTATTATCATTGTCATATCTTATAATAGAAGCTTATGATAGGACCATTTTGTGAGGGATACTATCCCAATCATAATAGAGATCTGTTACTCCCTTTTTCCTTGGCCCTTTTGTTCAACTTCCTCCATCTACCCAGTGATATGAGCTTCCATAATTTTAGCTATACCTATTCTGCCTTGTTTGAGGACCAAACTTCCCTTATATGATTTAGTCCTTTACCCTTCAATACTTTTTCCATCAACTTGTCTTTCTCTATTTAGCATAGAGACCATAGTTTGTTGAATGAGGTAACTTTCTTATCTCATGGATATTTGTTACCTTGATTATCGGTTAGTGCATTATAAATCAATGATGGTTATCTTCCTTCCTAGATCTTGTATATGGGACTTACGAAGATATCCTACATCCTTTGATACCTTCACTTCCATGTAGATCAGATTTCATGTGACCTTCTTCATTGCACCTTCAGAGAATGAGTTTATCATATACATTTCTTTTGATGTCTCCAATATTGCTATATGAGGGGATCTTTCATAAGTATCCCTTTCATAAATTCAGAGGAGACCTTTTATATGTTTAATGACTTCAACTACTTATAGGACTATGAATATCCCTCTTCTCCATGCAAGGAATCTTAATGCCCCATCAACCTATAGACGTCCTTCCAATTCATGAAGTCATTTAACCAAATTTATAAATTGAAAAGATACTTACTTGTCATATGAAGATGAAATCTTCACCTTGATTGCTTAAATGATGGTTGAAGAAGATATATGAGGGCTTCTTCTTGAATGATCTTTGTTCGAATGAGAAAGCCTTCTCTTAATAGAAAATATTGCTCCTTTTGATAAGGATTATTTGTTTCTTCCTTGGATGATCTTCTTATCGGATAAGGAAACGATACCTGCTTGATTATAACCTTGAGGATGAAAATTCCTTCTTGCCTTCAATATGTTCTGCCTTCTTTTGTAGAGTAGGTCAAGATTGCTTCAATCTTTTCCAAGATGATAAGATCTTCATTTTGAGGTGCTTTGAGTTTCATAGCTTTATAGATATCTTGATGAGAGTCTTGGTGGTCTTTTGATGATGGTGATGCGGAGTCACTTTGTTGTTGTAGATTGCGTGTTGTGGACATGATCCTTTAATCTTGACAAAACCCTTAAACTTGTTTTGATGCCCTTCTTGAAGACTGATCCTTGTTTGTATCTTTTGTTGCCCTTCCTTTGACTTCAACACCTTACCTCTGATACCATGTTGAACAATCTATGGCAAATGTAGTTAATGTGATTCTTCTTAGCATGATAACTATTTGTGAGGTGTTTCCAATTTTCATCTTATTCCAATCTTGATCTGAAAATGAGATCTTACATCAATATTAAGGTATTATAGACTCATGTGCAGGAATGCCTATATTATTTAGTGCAATGGATCGAAAAGATTGCAAATAATACAGACATTTAACAATTGGAAAACATAACAATTCAACACATCAACACAGTGAATAATTAAGGAGTTCACCAGACTTCCTAGCTTCGTCTCCTGATCCAAGCTCTCAATGTCGACCTTTATATTATGTCTTCAAGAGCAGATGATTACAAGTGTGAGCTCGAATAGAGTCTCAACACAACAGTGACAAAACACAGGGATTCCCTCGAAATCCTCAAGTCTACAAGAGTACACTGCTGCTCCCTCTTGCTCTTTGTCTTCTGCTTTCTCTTCCGCTCTCTTCTCCTCTTTTGTCTGCCATAGAGTGGTTTTTAAGCCTCTTGGCCCTGTCTGTTCACCTCCCTTTTTGGTGTGGACACGTTTTCTTAAGAACGCCTAAGGCACAAGAACAATTTCTTTAAGAAACGAGAGGATTGGCAGGCGTGGTGAAACCGACTGTTTGGTCTTCCACCGCACAATTCCACGATATAACACATATTTGGTATTTATATGATACTGATGGAAATACATTGAAAACCAATGAAAAACCCGACCGCAACATTAAAGCCGGACTTCAAATGGTATAAAGTCCACCCTATAATCCTCTCGGGTCCGCCTTTTATTGTTGTCGCAAGCCCATTGTTGATCTGCCTTCAATCCGACGGTTCGTATCCAACCCGAAACATCAAGTAGTCCGCTCGATCTCCACCATTGATCCACGATCTCCCAATCCAACAGCTGACAGCCATTTCGGGTGGCCTACGTGCACGGAGATTACCCACCCGAAAAAGTGGTTTTCTCTCTCCTGTGGTGTGCTACGTGTCGACCAGTGTATGGGATCGGGCAGAGCCTCTCCAATATCACTCACTGCCTAAAGTCCGCCCAAAATATTGTTTACCATGGAACTCAAATTATATGAAGCTGTATTTATAAACCTTTTGGGTCCGCCATTCTATCGCAATATCGCATTGCATGTGGTCAAACATCAATACACAGGGAAATACAAAGAAATCCACAAAAACCGGACCTCAAATATATTTAAATCGCGTCCATAATCCCTATCGGGTCTGGCCTTTATCACATGTTGCAAGGCCCGCAATCTGCTTGGCATCACCCCTTTGTTATATTGTGATGCGATAAGTCGCAATCGCATATCGCTTGTGTCTCTAGCCTGCGGTAAGTCCTTCCCTTTTAAATCTGCGATGCGATATACGTGGTCTCTGTCGTTGATCTGCGCGTTGATCCAACGGTCCACGTTATATCACTAGATCGCAGTGGCAACTCACTCAGGGTTAGCACCGATATGCCCCGCTGACCTCCGCCGATGTGATATCGTCGATTTGATCTGGACCATTGATCGGCCCGATCCGACGGCTCCTGTGTAGCGCCATTTGAACCTTCGCTTAGCTCTGTTTCCGCCAATTCTTAGTTTTTTCCATGCAATAGTGTTTTCCAATATTTGAAGACTTAGAGGTTTAGAGGGTTTAAGATCCATTTTGGATCACGCCTTCCCACTGAAAAGCTTTTGGACCACCAAAAGTTGGTTTTAGGCATCGATCAAGTGAGGATACTGCTCCCTCACCTGTCTAATTTCTATCCATCGTGCTTTGCTTGGATTTGAACCTTTGAGTCCCACTCTCAGGTACTTAACATCCCCTTGATGCGTAGTTCTTACCTTCTTGTCCAGAACTGTGTCCTCCTGTAACTCATTGAGATACTCAGGCAACAAATCCCCAATAGAAGGCAACTGACTTTTCTCTTCAGGATCTTCAATCAATGAAGGTTCATACAATCTCAAGTTTTCTGCATTAACGACTGAATAGATCTACATATAAGCTGGCAAATTAGTGGCAAAAAGCATTTTCACCAATTTTATCAAGTATCTTGAAAGGTCCATACCTTATTGGTTTTAGCTTCTTACCTTCACCTTGCATTTTATCTTTGCTGATGTACAATCAGACTTGATCATCAACTCGGAAACTATGCTCAACTCGATGCTTGTCATCTCTTGCCTTGTACTTGGCTTGACTTCTTTCCAGCTGTTCCTGTACTGCCTGGTGAATTTCCTGGATTTATTCAATGAACTTTGTTGCTTTGTCCACATCACTATGTCCATCAACTGCTATGTCTTTACCAAAGACAAAATCCAACGGAGACTTTGGTATAAAACCAAAACAAGTCTTAGAAGGAGATCTCTGAGTAGAAGAGTGCTTGGCACGGTTGTAAGCATGATGCACATAACACAAATGCTCATCCCAAAGCTTGGGATGCTTGTTGCAATAGCCTTTGAGCAACTGGATCACTATCTTGTTGACCACTTCTGTTTGACCATTTGTTTGTGGATGAAATGTTGTGCTCTTCTTCAACCTGGTGTCCATCAACTCCCATAAACTTAACCAAAACTTCCCAACAAATCGAGAATCTCAATCAGATATAATAGAAGTGGGTAACCCAAAATGAACCCATACATTTTGAAAGAACAACTTTGTTGTTTGTTCAGCTGTAACTTTCTTGTTACATGGTATCAAAATACACATTTTACTAAACCTATCCACAACAACATACAAATAATCATGACCTTTCCTAGATTTTGGCAATCCCCCAACAAAATTCATGGAAACACTTTCCCAAGGACGAGAAGGAATTGGAAGTGGAGTGTACAAGCCTAATTTTCTATTACTGGGCTTGCTTGTAGCACACATAGTACACCCTTTGATATATCTAGAAACTGTCTCATGCATTCTTGGCCAATAACAGAACCTTTGCAATTGTGCAACTGTTTTACTTACACCAAAATGACCTGATATAAGAGAAGTATGTGCTTCTCGAATTATGTTAACTCTTTCAGTTTGTGGAATGCATAACTTTCCCAAATGATATAAGAGTTAGTCCTTTACATAATAATCTAATTCTTCTACCTGATTGCCATGACTTGAAGTTGCATATACATCTTTAAAATCTACATCTTGAGCATATTGTTCAATGTAACTTTCATGCATTATTGAGTTATGCTTAAGTATAGTAGATGCATTTATGATTGGTCTTGATAACATGTTTGCAACCTTATTGTGTATGCCCTTCTTATATCTGATGACAAGATGAAATTGCTGTAGAAAACCCATCCGCCTATAATGTCTTGATTGTTGCAATTTAGTTTGTGAGTGCAAATATTGAAGTGGTTGATGATCTGTATGTATGATTGTTTCTTTACCCATTAGGTAATGTTTCCACTTTTTCACACTTTGTACTAATGCATACAATTCTTTATCATATGTGGGATAATTAACTATTGCAAAAGTAAATGTCTCAGAATGATAGCATATGGGTTTTCCGTGTTGCATCAACACTGCTCCCATGGTATAGTCACTGGCATCTGTCTCAATCTCAAATGGATGTTGAAGATCTGTCAGTGCTAGTACTGGTGTTGTACTGATTTTCTCTTTTAAGGTGTCGAAGGATTTTTTTTGTTTGCCTCCCCATTGAAACACCTGTTTCAATCCTGTTAAAGCATGTAATGGAGCTGCAATCAATGAAAAGTTAGCAATAAACTTTCTTCAGTATTGTGCTGCCCCTAGGAACTCCTAACCTCTGTAGCAGATTCAAGTTTAAGCCAGTTGACAATGACTTCAACCTTAGAGGGATCTATCTTCAATTCACCACCCCCTACAATATAACCCAAATAATTTAAATATGTTCTGCCAAATTCACATTTTGACAGTTTTACATAGAAATTTTCTCTTCTTAAAACATCTAAAGTCTGCTTCACATGCTTTACATGGTTTTGCCATGTCTTAATAAAAACAAGAATGTCATCTAAATAAACAATTACAAAGTCATCAATAAATGGTCTGAGTACATCATTCATAACTCTCATAAATGTAGCAGGAGCATTAGTTAAGCCAAAAGCCATAACCAACCATTCATAAAGTCCTTGCTTTGTCTTGAAAGCAGTCTTCCATGCATTCTATTCTACAACTCTGACTTGATGATAACCACTTCGCAAGTCTAACTTAGAAAAGTAAACTGCTTCTTTCAATTGATCTAATAAATCATCAATACGAGGAAGAGGATAACGATTCTTGATCGTTATTTTATTTAGTGCTTTATAATCAATGCATATTCTCCACGAACCATCATTCTTTCTCACCAACACGATTGGAGATCCACATGGTGATGTGCTTGGTCGTATAAACCCTTTATCGAGCAACTCCTGTACCTGCTTTTTTATCTCTGCATTCTCTAAAGCTGATAACCTGTACATTCCAATGTTAGGTAATGGAGCATCTTGCTGCAAATAAATATCATGTACTATTTCTCACTTGGGTGGCAGACCTTTTGGTTCTTGAAATAGAACATCATACTCTGAAACAACTTTAACTAAATCAGCTTTCTGTTTAGAATCACAGCCTTCAAATGCATTGGATTTTTCAGGATCCTTTGCCTTTACAACCATTAGTAAAAATTGCTTACTTGAATTCACAATTCTTTTCATCTGCCCTGAGTTTATGAGAGAATAGTTATCTTTGAGTTTATGAGCTCTTACAATGTATTCTATTCCATTTTTAGTGAGTTGATACTTATTCTCAGCTCTATAGAAAATAGCTTTCCTATCATACAAGTATGGACTTCCCAAAACAATACCACATATATCCAATGGAACTATATCTAACTCAACCTCATCTACAAATGTTGATCCAATAGCAAACCTAAGTTTACATTGTCTCGTTACTTGTAGCTTTGTTTTATCACACACCCAACCTAATGGATATGGCTTCTCATGAGGTTTTGTTTGTAATCCCAACTTCTTTACAATTGTTTCAGAAATCAAATTTACTTGTGATCCACTATCAAATAAAGTATCAATATTATTATGCTTGGAAATTACTCTAATACGAAAAAGCTCATCTCTTTCCCTCTCATTATTTTCATTATCAACAGATTGTGCAGAATTACTTGTGGATACTTCAGAATCTTTACCTTTAATACCTATGGCTATAGTTGTTGTTTCATTGCCTGAATCTGATCATAAGTCCTGCTAAATAGCTGCAACATTCTTTTTCTTCTTTCCACTAAACTTCTTAGGTTTCCATTCTGGATGCAAAAACTAGCAGTGTGCCTCATCGTGTCCTTTCTTGCAATGAGTGCATGAAGGTTTATCCTTCTTTACAGTGTTTGTTTTCCTCTCCTTCCATTTCAGTTTCTTCTTTTCCTTGCTCTTGCTTACAGAATATTTAGATGATCCCCCAACCTCTGGGTTTACATTCTTACCTCTAGCTTCTAGATGTGTTGCCTGAACTGATACATCATCTAAGCTAGTGGGATTAAACATGGTAATAGTATGCTTTAAATAGCTATGAAGGCCACTTATATACTTCAATAAAGTCTCAGGTGAATCTAATGATATACCTAGAGTTAAAGCTCTCTTTCTGAATTCCTGAGTATAACTCTGTACACTTTGACCCTTCAACTGACAAAGAGTTTGCCAACTCATCATTGCCTATTGCATGTAAGTTAAAGGATAGAATTGTTTTTTGATAGCAGAAACAAATTCATTCCAGGTAGAAATGATTTTACCATGTTTTTGCAGATCAACTTGTGTCTTGCCTTCCCACCATACTAGTGCAGTTCCTCCAAGTCGAAAGCTAGCCAGCTGAATCTTCTTCCTTTCTGAATCAACGTTCTGTATCCTGCAATATACATCAATTTGTCTTATCCAATTATCTAGCTTTTTTGCATTGAGTTCTCCATCATAAATTGGCAAATCAAACTTCACATCTAATTTGATTAAGGAAGTTTTCTTCTTCTTCTTAGAAGAGCTAGAAGATGATGAGGATGATGAAGGTGATGATGGAGGAGATGGTGGAGGAGGCATTTCCCCTTTCCCTTTGCCTTCTGGAGGGGCAACTAGAAAAGGTTCCTCTGCTCCTTTGTTTGGTTTAGGTGTTGAAGTGGTTTCACCTCGACCCTTCTTAAATTCCAAATACATCTCTTCCACCATGGCTTGGAGTGCCTTAAAACTTTCTATAAATTGAGATTCTGATCCCAATGGAGTTTCTTCTGCCATTCTCCTCTGAGAATAGACTCTTCCAATCTCTGGATTAGCCTCAATAAGTTCTCCTTCTCCTAGTCTGAGCTTTAATCTAGTTAGCATTCAAAATCCAGCACAATCTTGTCTAACCTTAACAAACCAAAACCAAATGCTTTGATACCACTTGATCTAAAAATGAGATCTTACATCAATATTAAGGTATTACAGACTCATATGCAAGAATTCCTATATTATTTAGTGCAATGGATCGAAAAGATTGCGAATAATACAAACATTTAACAATTGGAAAACATAACAATTCAACACATCAACACAGTAAATAATTAAGGAGTTCACCAGACTTCTTGGCTACGTCTCCTGGTCCAAGCTTTCAGTGTCGACCTCTATATTATGTCTTCAAGAGTAAATGATTACAAGTGTGATCTCGATTAGAGTCTCAACACAACAGTGACAAAACACATGGATTCCCTCGAAATCCTCAAGTCTACAAGAGTACACAGCTGCTCTCTCTTGCTCTTTGTCCTCTGCTTTCTCTTCTGCTCTCTTCTCCTCTTTTGTCTGCCATAGAGTGGTTTTTAAGCCTCTCGGCCCTGTCTATTCACCTCCCTTTTTGGTGTGGACACATTTTCTTAAAAACGCTTAAGGCACAAGAACAGTTTCTTTTAGAAACGGAAGGATCGGCGGGCACAGTGAAACCAACCGTTCGGTCTTCCTCCGCACAATTCCCTGATATAACACATATTTGGTCTTTATATGATACTAATGGAAATACATTGAAAACCAATGAAAAACCCGACCGCAACATTAAAGCCGAACTTCAAATGGTATAAAGTCCGCCCTATAATCCTCTCGGGTCTGCCTTTTATTGTTGTTGCAAGCCCACCGTTGATCTGCCTTCAATCCGACAGTTTGTATCCAACCTGAAACATCAAGTAGTCCACTCGATCTCCACCATTGATCCACAATCTCCCAATCCAACGGCTGACAGCCATTTCGGGTGGCCTACATGCATGAAGATTACCCACCCGAAAAAGCAGTTTTCTCTCTCCTGCAGTGTGCTACGTGTCAGCCAGTGTATGGGATCGGGCGGAGCCTCTCCAATACCACTTACCGCCTGAAGTCCACCCGAAATACCGTTTACCACGGAACTCAAATTATATGAAACCGTATTTATAAACCTTTCAGGTCCGCCATTCTATCGCAATATCGCAATATCACATTGCATGTGGCCAAACATCAATACATGAGGAAATACAAAGAAATCCGCAAAAATCGGACCTCAAATATATTTAAATCGCATCCATAATCCCTATCGGGTCCGGCCTTTATCGCATGTCACAAGGCCCGCGGTCTGCTTACCATCACCCCTATGTTATATTGCGATGCGATAAGTCGCAATCGCATATCGCTTGTGTCTCTGGCCTGCAGTAGGTCCTTCCCTTTTAAATCTGTGATGTGATATACGTGGTCTCCGTCGTTGATCTATGCGTCAATCCGACAGTCCATGTTATATCACTGGATCGTAGTCGCAACTCACTCAATGTTAGCGCCGATATGGCCCGCTAACCTCCGCTGATGCGATATCACCGATTTGATCTGGATCGTTGATCTATGCGCCAATTCGACGGCTCCTGTGCAGCGCCATTTGAACCTCTGATTAGCTCTGTTTCCGCCAATTCTTAGTGTTTTTCCATACGATAGTGTTTTCCAATATTTGAAGACTTAGAGGTTTAGAGGGTTTAAGATCCATTTTGGATCAAATCTTCACTTATTATTATTAAGGTGTGTCTTCTTTAGTTCATCAAATAGTTATCAAAACAAAGAGACAAGAACACAAGATGTTGGCATTCTGCCAGGGCCAAAACCTCTCCCTCTTAGAGAGGAAAACCTGCACAAAATTCTTCTTATAGAGATTCCAATTGACGAAAAACAAGACCATGGCCCTTGACCTACTAGGCCACTCCAAGACCAAGACACCAATCCTCTTCTTTGTCACTGCTAAGATCATCATCATCATTGCTATACAATCACTGCTCCTTCATCTAGATCACTGCTACACCATGACTGCTCCTTCATCTAGACCTTCATCATTGGCGTGCCAATGCTACACCTTCATTGAGAACTTTATGTGCCACTGCTTCAACTTCACTGAGAATTTTATAACATCAATGAGATCTTCACTTAGAGGTATATATATAGTTGTACCGAAATGTTCATCTTTGTTAGGATCATGACTGTTGTCATGCTCACAGTAATGTCAAGGACATGTTGTGTCTAGGATATATATATACTACACGGAGATCTTTTCTCTATCAGGAATGTCAAGATTATGATTGTATCTTTGTCTGTACTATGATCTTCACTGAGGTTGTAGCCTTGTTCTCCTTGCAACGAGGTCAATTGCAACTATACCGATACTATATTACAATGACCCTATAACTAGGCCAAGATTGCAGTGAGATCATTGTACTTGTCACTGAGATTTTGTACCTTCATGTAACCATCCAAGATTGCAGACCTGTCCAAGATTCTTGACTACAATCATCACCGAGACTGTACCTTCCTGCACCTCTGAAGTTTCAGAGGAATCTAAAATTATGTCTGTACTTTACAAAGTTCAGAGGATTGTGCTTGTCTGTATATACTTTGAGGCCGACATGACTACCTTACATGTTGATTCGCTGGTTGCCTTCTAGGAGAGGATTGTCCCTGTCTTGGAGGGTTGATCTAGACACTAGGTTGACTCATATACATTTCATAAATGCTCAAGAAGAGCTCTTTAATATTTTCTTTGACTCTTTGACTCTTAATGCTCTCAATGGGAGCTACTAATACATACACCTCTTGCTCATGAAACCCATGTAGCAACGAATAATAATATTTCTTTTCTTTTACAAGTACAAAGATCAAAATTATATTTATGAAGACCAAACCTGGTTACACTTTCTTCAACACGGCTTAAATTAACTACGAAATTACAACATTTTACAAGGAAAATTTACATCTATTTTTAACTTCATGGGCACTACCCCCAAAGCCCCACCAGGGGGGGCTTATAAAAATCATTGTTGCCCCCCCTGGACCCCCCTAGTGGTGTTACCGCCCCATTACGAACTAGGGTTCAATGCCGTGATACCTTTGAATAAAGAAGATAATCAGGGTCCACACCCAACAATGTGGTATAGCTAGAGTCCACAACAGGGTTTGAACATCACCCCAACATTATTATTGGCCCTCCACAGACTTCCTCAGTGAACGAAGACCAAATCAACACTTCTGATTTCAAATTCTTCAACATTGCATTGAAACATAATTTCAAACACACATTCCAACATTCGTTCAACACAACACCAATTGTTTTCCTTCGCTCGAACAAGGAGGGACTATGCACAACGAATGCACACAAAGACCTCAGGACATTTAATGTACCATAAGGAACAACATACGAACACATTCCAATGCATAGCAGATCAGCATACCAATCCATTGTACTCACCAACACACACAAAGTTCAGGGCATATGTAAAGATACTTCATGGCATAGAAATAAAACATCCAACATATAATAAGAATATGCACAAGTGGGCCAATTCAACGCAACATATAATCAAATGCTAGCCAACACCCATATGTGTTTGAACCACATGCATCAACCCATATAAAATGCCAACGCACTGTTGAAGGCATATGAGAAGAAATCAAGAACTGGTATGAGAGTTACAAGTTGTGTGAACCAAGGAATGTGTTTATGGCATAGCAGATGCATCTATGGCGTAGGAATGTATTATAGTTTGAATGCAACGTGGTAGACAAGATAGTGGAGAAAGTTGTATATCCCCTTTCGCCTTTTCTTACAATACAATTACAGGAATATGATTTTGAGATATCTTAGACACATTTAATAGGTTACTACCTTCGTCTTGTACAAGGAGTTGTAATGCACTCGCTACAACTTTCATCCAGAAATATCAAAGCGCTTTATTAATGCACATCTCGATGTATGCAGAAACCCATTTGCCTGATGGTTTGCAACTGATATCAAGTCCAATATTAATGAATAAGCTTGAAATTTCATTTTACTTGGTCTGCCTTACAAATCACTATAGTTCTGCCACACTACCCAAAATTCTTCACAGAAAGTATTCAGTCGAGCTTTGAGATTTGGAGTACGAAAACTTGCATGGAGGAGGGTAGATAGAATGCCTTTGGCCGAGAAAAATCATAACTACTCACACACATAGAAACGATCATGCCATAATGAGGTTGTAATACACAATGTAGCATAGGCCTGAGACAATTCTGAGTGGCGCAGAGATGGCGGACACATCAGAATATAGAGCGTTGTTCAAGGTAGGACCAACACATTTCATGAATAATGGCAGAGAAAACGTTAAGGTGGCAGAATGTTACATCAATAGTAAAGACTATTAAGGGTTTCAGGATTGCCCAGAGTGGCAGATCTTACCAATTTAGAGAGGCAGATTTGACAAGTTTCTAAGCAAAACTTTGCTCTGATACTATGTTAGACATACACACAAATAATGGAGAACAAATTAATATAAGAATTGAATGCATTATTATTCACAATGATACACATTTATACAAGTCTAGCGACCTTTGGTTTCATATTCCAAGTGGTCTCTTGGACTCCCTTTGACTATTCAACTTCCACACCAACCCTTAGAGGATTAGGTGTCCAACAGATATGCATAGAGATAATTTGTTGAATGCTTTCAAAAACAAAGAAGCAATTGAAATATGTACAAATTGCACATCAAAACCATTAACAAGGTGATTGTACTCAAAAGACCCTAACATTTCTAAAAAAATATTATTTTTGTAAATTAATCATACATAATTAGAAATTTAAAAAAAAAATTATTGTTGGAAGATCCTTATCTCAATCAGCACCGTTCACAGGGATCAGAGAGAAAACACCCATTGCAGTTTTGCATACTTAAAAAGATCTATGCTGGTAGTATTTGACTTCAAAACTATTGGAAATACCCATGCAATAGCATGTGAAATACACAACAATTCCTCTAGTATTGAAAGAGAGTGGTTTCATACATCAAATAACGAAAATGAATCTACAATAGTGTGTAGATTATATTCTGTTTTATTCCAATGTCGTTCATTTGCACCAATTTTGAGTGTGTAAAATTTACTTGCAAGCAATTTCATCCAAAAGATGATTATGAGGCCTTGCAAGAATGAGATTTAAGAGTGTTGTATTAAGCAACGAAAAGTAATAAATCCAAGAAACCAATGAGGCAGTGTTACCAATGCTTTGCAAGTGTTTATGTGGAATGCCATATTATTGTGTTTCATATAGCAAATGTAGAATGCCATAGTATTGTGTTCTATATAAGAAATCGAAAACAATGCCAACGAGGGTAAGGATAACAATTTTAGCAGGATGGCTAAATGATTCGGCAGAAACACTTCCCAAAAAAATTGAATTGATGAAACCTTGGCAAATCAATTTGGAGAGGTTTAACCTAAAATGAAACAAAGGTGAATGTCTTAATATCACATTTCTTAAATTTAACTGACAAAAACATTTGACTCTATTTAAATAGGTATGAATTTATTTAATTTTGTTGTGTCAATCAATTAGTGGTTATGTTTAACAACATAGTGAATTCCTAGCATCACTTCTATGACAAGGATGTTTCATTGAACTTCAACCTTCATTTTTCACTTTTTCCATGATGAAGTCTATGTTACTTGTATATTGAAAGAGGATAGCAATACGATTAATTTGAACCTACAATGAAACCCACCTACCTTCTCTGCAATGTTATAAAAGGCATAAGATTTTTCTTCTCTCAAATATAATTGTTTTCTTATACAAGGAAAATAGGTCCATTTTTACAACTTCACAAATTAGTGTCCCTTCCCCCACTATTTAGCATCATACCTGATAATTTTTTAAACCTCGGCACTAGAATTGAAATTGTATGAACTTGTATAAACTCATGCACCTATGATTTCAATGTCATTAAATTGATAGAATAATATGTTTGCTTGGATAAAGTGTTCATTCTAAATCCGTTAATCCTAAGATCATTCAAATGGAAAATTGCTTACATCAACAAGAATATGAATGCACCCTTACTAGGGGATATGTTGATGGTTAGGGTATAGCTAGAAATTGCTTTGGCACATAGTTTGATTCGTTTAAATTGGCTTTCTATGGAAAATTTGATGTAAGGTTACTTTAATGAGATTCTTCACCCTTTTATTCTTGGGTGAATTTCAAATGTCCCTTATTTTACTTCAAGTAAGACATTTTTTAGAGGAAGGATGTTGATGAAATTAATGCTCTGTGATGCATATTTAATGCTATCTTAAATCTAATATAATGGCTAGGACTCTTAAAAATAATCCCTATATGAAAGGGTTTTGCATTTTATTGTATTTTATCATGTTGAAAATACATTCTTTCATATTAATACTACCCACCCATCCTTGTGACTTAGTGTTTTTTTATGTCTTCATTATTTGGAGACATTGTTGTCCTTCCTTGTGACATTCATATTTTAATTTCAACAATATTAACTGGTAAGGGGATCAAAGTTTTGCATAAGCTTAAAATCCTTCAAAGTTAAGGGGATGATTATATCTTCCATAAAGCTAATATTTTCAATTGATAAAAGCACCATTCCAGGAAAAGAAAGAGAAAAATCAAAGTTCTCCATAATCACACACAAAGGGTGGCACGTTACAAGTAGGTTGAACCAAGCCACATTGATCTCCAATGTTTTAAAAATATGTCCAGATAACTTTAAGTGACATGCAAGATCATGTTGCATGTTCTATACATTGCCTCCTCAACAATTTTTGACAAACCCAAACAATGGCACTAAGTAGCATGCCCACCCATTACACAAATTTGGAGTTAAATATGTAAAATGTGTTTTTAAAAGTCTGCTTTCGGTGATTTCGATAATGAAAGAATCCATGTCAGAAAGGATAGGAAAAATACTAATAAAAACTACTCGAATTTTGGTTCCAGTAGACTTGTACTTTAAAAACATCATAAAGAACACAGTTTGATTTGGGATTGATCTTTCAACGGAAACTTTCAAATGGGCTACGTTCCCAACCTCTAAAAATTTCATGGATATGCATAGAAATAGTTTGTTGAACACTTTCAAAAACAAAGAAGCAGTTGAAATATCTACAAATACACATCATGACCATTAACAATGTGATTATACTCAAGAGACCATAACATTTCCAAAACAAACAAACAAACAAATTGTGAATTAATCATACATAATTAGAAGTTAAAACAAAACAAACTCTTGGCAAATTCTTATCTCAATCAGGCCCTCTCACAGAGATAAAGAAAAAGCAGCCAATGAAGTCTTGCATACATAAAAAGTTCTTTGTTGGAAGTAATTGACTTCAAGGTTATTGGAAATGCCCATGCAATAGCATATGACATGCACAAAAATGCCTCACGTACTAAAAGAAAGTCATCTCATACATTGAATAATGAAAATGAATCTACAATAGTGCGTAGCTTATCTTCTATTTTCCTCCAACGTCGTTCATTTGCACCAGTTGTGAGTGTGTAAAATTTCCCTGCAAGCAACGTCACGTAAAAGATGATGAGACCTTGCAAGAATGAGATTTAAGAGAAATTGTATAAGTATTAGGCAATGAAAAGGAATAAATCCAACAAAAATAACAAGGCAATGTTACCAATGCTTTGCAAATGTTTGTGTGGAATGGCATATAATTGTGTTTCATATAGCAAATGTGGAATGCCATAGTATTGTGTTCTATATAACAAATGTGAAATAGTGACAATGAGGGTAAGGATAACAATTTTAGTAGGATGGCCAAATTATTGGGCAGAAACACTTTTTAAAAGGATTGAATTGATGAAACATTGGCAAGTCAATTTGGAAAATTTTAACCTAAAATGAAACAAGGGTGAATGTCTTAATATCAAACTTGTTAAATTAACTGACAAAATATTTGACTGTATAAATAGGTATGGATTTATTTAATTTCATTTTGTCAATCAATTAGTGGTGTGGTGTGTTTAACCACGTAGTTAAATCCTGACATCAATTCCATTATAGGGAAGTTTCATTGAACTTCAAGCTTGCATTTTCACTATGTCCATGATGAAGTCTATGTTACTGGTATATTGAAAGAGGATAACATTGCGCTTAATTTTAACCTACAGTGAAACCCACCTACCTTCTTTGCAATGGTGTAAAAGGTATTATATTTTTCTTCTCTAAAACATAAATGTTTTCTCATAGAAGGAAAAGAGGTGCCATTTCCAGAACTTCAAACTTAGTGTCCCTTCCAGTGCTATTTAGCATCATACTCGATAATTTTTGAAACCTCATCAGTAAAACTAAAACTGTATTAACTTGTGTAAACTCATGCACTTATAATTTCAATGTCATTAAATTCATAAAATAATGTGTTTTCTTGGACAAAGTGTTCATTCTAAAGTTGTTAATTCTAAGATCATTTAGATGGCAAACTGCTTACATCAACAAGAATATCAAGGGGCCCTTACTAGGGGATATGTGGATGGTTAGGGTATCACTGGAAATTGCTTTGGCACACAATTTGATTGGTTTAAATTGTTTTTTGTGGAAACACTAATGCAAGGTTACTTAAATGATATTCTTCACCCTTTTTACTCGTACGTAACTTTCAAATGTCTCTTACTTTACTTCAAGTAATACTTGTTTTTGGAGGGAGGGATGTTGGCAAAATTAATGATCCGTTATGCATATTTAATGTTATCTTGACCTTAATGTAGTTTTGAGGACTACTTAAAAATAATCCCTATATAAAAGGGTTCATTTGCACCAGTTGCGAGTGTGTAAAATTTCCCTACAAGCAATTTCATGTGAAAGATGACGATGAGGCCTTGCAAGAATGAGATTTAGGAGTGACCATATAAGTATTTGGCAATGAAAATGAATAAATCCAAGAGAATAAAGGCAATGTCACCAATGCTTTGCAAATATTTATGTGGGATGTCATATTATTGTGTTTCATATAAAAAATGTGGAATGTCATAGTATTGTGTTCTATATAACAAACGTAAAATAGTACCAATGAGAGTAAGGATAATAATTTTAGCAGGATGGTCAAATTATTTGGCAGAAACACTTCCCAAAAGGATTGAATTGATGAAACCTTGGCATGTCAGTTTGGAGAATTTGAACCCAAAATGAAACGAAAGTGAATATTTTAATATCATATTTCTTTAAAAAAAAAAAAAATTTGACTCTATTTAAATAGCCATGTATTTATTTAATTTCATTGTGTCAATCAATTAGTGGTATTAGTGGTTGTGTTTAACCACGCAGTTAAATCCTGACATCACTTCCATGACAGGGAGATTTCATTAACTCCAAGATTTGTTTTTCACTTTTTTTTTCCATGATGAAGTCTATGTTACTAGTATATTGAAAGAGGATAGTAGTACATTTAATTTTAACCTACAATGAAACCCTCCTACCTTCTATGAAATGGTATAAAAGGTATTATATTTTTCTTCTCTCAGATATAAATCTTTTCTTAATGAAGGAAAATAGGTTCCATTTCCAGAACTTCACAACTTAGTGTCCCTTTCATTGCTATTTAGCATCATACTTTATAACTTTTCAAACGTCACCACTAAAACTGAAACTATATGAACATGGCTAAACTCATGCACCAATAATTTCAATGTCATTAAATTCATAAAATAATGTGTTTGCTTGGATAAATCATTCATTCTGAATCTGTTAATTCGAAAATCATTTAGATGGCCAATTTCTTACATCAACAAGAATATCAACGGGCCCTTACTATGGGATACATGGATGATTAGGGTATAGATGGAAATTGCTTTGGCACACACTTTGACTAGTTTAAATTGGTTTTATGTAGAAACATTGATGCAAGGTTACTTTAATGAGATTCATCTACCATTTTACTCTTGGAGAATTGAGGAGCCTTAAGAAAGAGTTTCTATTGCTCCTAAGGATTAACTTTGGTGCATTTTGACACGGTGTTGACTCCCTCCTTCTAGGGGCATGAGCTCATTTACTAACCTTTAATCCTATGTAGACCATTTTGGGATGATCAGTGTAAGCTATACATATGGCCATGGCTAATGTATCATTATTACATGTAATTTATTAAGGCTTTTCTTTTTTATTTTATTGCATTACAAGGTTTGCCTAAGGTTGACCTAGATAAACGTAATATGTAGGTTTGATAACCCTCTTGGGGTGTGTGCCCTTGTTTTGTGGGCTCATGATCTCCCTGGCCCCAACAACCTTGAAGGGATTCCTTCCCCTTTTGAAGAGACACCTCACTTGAGCATGGAAAATTTTACGGGCTAATATTCACAGTTGGGCTAATTTTCCATGATTTTTCCAAAAAAAAGATTTGCTAATTTCCATTTTTTATAAAAATGATTTGCCCAAATTTTACAATATAAAATTATTTTACCTTAAAAATCGCCAACATTATATAGAGATTATATATAAAATTGTTACAAATTTGAATAATTTTACAAATACATCATAGTTTGCATATTAGGGACTACTGAGATTTGTTGATGTTTTTAAACTTCAAGATAATTTTCAATCCTTAAAATTTTCCTTGCACTTGAGTTGAGTATAACGACACAACTCAAGCTCTCATCTGTATGATCTCATCTTCTAAAGACATAAATACACAATTACTCCTAAGAGACATATGATAATCACAAGAAAGAATGCCAAAATTAAGTGCCCTCAAGCTTATAACACCTAGTATTTAGATTAAGAAGATCACAATATGAGATGATATAAAAAAGTAGTTGAGTTGTGTACTTATACACAATTAAGATGTCCCTTCAAGAATGGGCTATGGACCCACAAAACAAGGGCACATATCAAAAGACGACTATGGATCCTACATATCAAGATTGACTAGGTCGGCCTTCATCATACCTAGTAATACAATAAAAGGAAAAAGTTTATGGCCTTAAACATAATTACAAGGATAATGATACATGAGTTGTGGCCATATGTATACATTATACTCATAATTCCAACACCCCCCTCGTGCTAAACATAGAGCCATGTAAAGAAGTCATTACAGTACAAGATTACAAAATTTACTTCCCCACTTAATGTTGAGCAAAGGCCCAAATCACCCCACCAAACCCCACATCACTCTTTCATAAAGCCATCAAGATAATCAACCAACAAGACCTAGCTCCAAAGATATTTCGATGGGAGAAGCTATAATTTGGCAGGGACATCAAAAACTAGTAGTGGAGAATATTCCTCCTAATAGTGTTCAAATCAAAAAGCTTGACTGCATCAGATTGATCTTGAAAACAACTAACAATTTAAGCAAGAAGGGCCCAAGTGTAGGGGATGCCCCCTAATAGTACATTGATGGACTAGCAAGAAACTCTACTACATTGACTAGTCTAGTGAAGATAGCTCACTTAGATATAGGCCTTGAACTATCAAAAGGAAGACTCACTGGTGTAGATGAAACATGTAAGGTGTCACCATCATGACTAAAAATTGAGTCAAACTGTGAGGAGCACCTACAACATGAAGACTAGATGAGCCACTAACAAGGCAATCGTCATCTAGAAGGAAAATGTGTGTCATTTTGGAATTTACAACTAGGTGCCCCTTGCACTAAAATTTATCATCATGCATGGCAGTTTGTGAAAGATCGCTACTAAAAGTGAAAATATATGAACTTGTCTAAACTCATGCACATATACTTTAAATGCCATTAAAACCATAAAATGATGAGTTTGTTTGGATAAAGAGCTTATTCTGAAAATGTCACACCCTACTGAAAGTAGCATGTCAAGACATAAAAGTAACCAACCTCTCCTTGCTCATAAAAAAAAAATCCAGTTATAAGATCAATCAAATAGAAAAAAGCCTGCATCAGAAGGAATCTAAACGGGCCATTACTAGGTAGCAGGGGTATATGGATGGTTAGGGATAGCTGCAAAGTGATTTAGCACATAGTTTGATTTTTGGCAATTGATTTTCTATGGAAACATCGATGTAAGATTAATTTCAACGAGACTCAACCATATTTTTCATACTATATCATATTGGGTAGTGTCTTGAGGGTATATGTCTAAATGTGTATTTCCCCTTCTATGGGTGGAATTAATTTGTAATATCTTGATGTAAAATTATTTTACTGCATGGTTACTCATAGTTAGACACCATGAGCAAAGTATTTGAGGATGGAAAAAATAATTAATCTCCTATAGTCATTTAATTAATTTTTCTGGCAAACATAAAAAAAAAAAAGAAGAAAATAATTAGCTAGAAAATAATTAATTTTGAGCCAAAAAAATAATTTGAGTAAATTATTTCCAAGTGGAAAAAACTTAAAAATTCTTGGGTCAAAAAAGAATTAAATTTTGGAGGTCTTCCACCAAGAAAAAAATGGATTTTTTAAGAAAAAATGACCACTTGGACTTTGGTTGTTAAGTCAAAGTGAAATTTTTGAGCATATTAGTCCAAAATATTATTTTTTGGATTAATAAAAAAGGAGTTTTAAGAGAAATTCGAATTTTCCCTCAAAAATAAAAAAATCAATGGTGGAGATCAAATTATTTTCAAAGGAATATCAACGGATGAGATTATTTTGATGAGGGTCAAGTCAACTAGTTGTTATTTCCACTTGGAGGGGTTCTCTTCTCTCATTTTCTATATAAGGAAGCTATGAAGCTCCTCATTTCATCTTTGGATGATGTAATCTGTAACACATGTATTGAACCTTGCTCTGCTGGAATTGTATTTCTCATAATAGAAAGACTTTGTGGCTTCAATTCATGGTGTTCTTCTATTTGTTGATTTGTGGTATATGCTAGTAATTTTTTCATGCTTTATGTTATATGTGTTTCATAAATTGTTATTTCGTTTGTTGCAAGATGGAGCATCTATTGGTACATGTATCTTGCCTTAGGTGTTGGGTTTAGATCTACACTCGTAGATCTAGATCTCTCATGATATAACAATTCATCTTTTAAGTTTGAATAGAGATCTACAGGTACGCTAGCCCTTGATCTCCAAGTTCACAGACTGTGGAGAAGAATCAGCTGCGTTTGGATTCTGAGCTTTCATTTTGCAGGCTACTTTCCAAAAGGGTTTTGGTCGGTCATCCATTTACATACATCATTTATTTTAAAATCTTACAAAAAAATTAATCGCTTTCTCTTGTGCTATAACAAAATTTACATGCTAATAAGGGCAAATTTTATTTTGTAAATATTGTAAATATTTGTAAATAATCTTTTTAAACCTTGTATATTAAAATCTAACCCATTTTTTTGTATAGCATTTGGGGTTTGGGGTTTTGAATTTGACATTTTTGTATATATTGGGTATTTGGGTTCTCCATTTTTTCATTTTGCAGGTGAGAAATAAAGCTCTTGAAGAAACAAAGGTTGATCTAGGCCCTTGAGGGTAAGATCTAGCCTTTCCAGATCACTTTTGCCCAACACTTGACTAGGGAAGGAAGTCATCCAGCTTGTAGAAGGCAAGTTTTATCATTTTTTTGGGACATTCAGGGGGTCAAGTGCATTTGGAGCCTCTTTGAGGCTAGTCGCATGCCTAAAAGGCCTTCCAACCTAAGTCACAACCCTCTTTTGCTTGGCTGCAGCCCTTCTATGGGATTTCTCCTTTGCGATAGTCCTTTCTAGGGCCTTTTCTTGTGGCCGCAACCCTAATTTGTCTTGCGGCAGCCCCTTTGGGGCCTTTCCCTCTTAGCTACAGGCCTAGGAGGCCTTCCCACTTTAGTCGCTGACTGATTAAGCCTCTTTTTCCTTAGTCGCAATCATTTTCCTTAGTCGCAATCATTTTTGGGCAATTTTCTGGGTTTGGCATTAAATTTGACACTAATCTTTGTGGTTGCAGGCCTAGGGTAAGTTTGGAAATTGTTTGTAATTGAGTTCTATCATTTTGAGCCATAAATATTAGGTTTTCCTTGCTAACTATTTGTTTTGCAGACTTGCTAACCTCTTTGACAAGGGTTTCAAGACCTAAAGTAGCTCAACAATCCATCAACCAGCCCTAGAAGCTCTAAACATTGTCATAAGAGGGTTGATCTATCCTATTTCATGCTAACAAATTGTGTTGTAGGTGTTTGAAGTTCTAGTCCATTGAAAAGTCGGCTAGTCATCAAACTAGGCCTATAGGCCTAAGGGTTTGCATATTCTACCCTCCTTCCTGTCACTGTTTTTGCAATCAAATCTAACGCATCATACTTACAGTGGCATAAATCTGAGCTAAACATCCTAAAAAATCACTAATCACTCTCACTTGAGCCTATAATAATTGCACATTAATCTCAAGAGGATAATTAACTCATAGGTTTATCTTTTGTGCCTTTCTTAAGTCATTTTGAAGATCTGATATATATGATACAAGGTCTGATATAAGCACTCTAAAGTCTGATCATAAGCATAATAGTGGTAAAGAAGGCATTCAAAAGGGTCCTAAACTCATAAGGACTCATTCCTAGCTCCTAAAGCATTGTCATTATTGTCTAATGTTATTGGAAATGTGAAAGAAGTGGGTTGCTCGTAATTGTGATATGTGGTTATCCATATTGTCTTGTCGGTCTTTTATTTGTATTTCCATTGTCTTATGCATTGCATCATTGGAATAGGCTTTGATTCACATCTTAAAACTTGCACATAACTCATTGGTGCTTGCATTGCAATCTCATTTAATGTGCTTGTAAGAAGTTACTAATGTTATAAAGTGGCCCATTATGAAAGCTATTGACATCACTATTTGTTAATGTTCTTGTAAAGTAATTAAAAATACTTTTGTAACCTATTTCTTCTAATTGATAAGTGACATAAGGAATTGGTTGCTAATTAAATAAGAGCATTATCTTGGTTCATGGTTCAACAACATTGTGATCTAAAAATAAACTTGTGGTATCAACTCCTTCGAGCATTAGTCATAAGTGATCTTGTGATCTCACTTGAATAATCCTATCGCTAATCGTGTTTCATTGTATTGTTTCTTTTTGTTTCTAATTTTAATATCAAAGTGTAAAGGATTCATTAATTTGGTGCTCCCTGCTTCTCATTGGTTATTTATTTAGACCACTTGTTATTTTGAGATTGCTAATCATTGTATAGATCTTGAAGTGATTTCTCTTTGGCACTATAGTGATCTTGTTTTATTAGCACATTGTTTTAATTGAGATTGTCCCTGATATTACTCTCTAAGTGTTTTGCTTATGCTCTTGTATTGAACATTATAAGCATCTATACTAAATAATTTAACTTAAAGTACTTGAGAATATCTAATAATATCACTTAAGGCAATCACCCATATCTTGCACTTCATCCTAGGATTAGTTGTCACATTAATTAATTTACCTCCAAACATAGGCTTGTTTGAAAGAAGACGGGACCACCTTTCTCACCCAACTTGTGAAGTTTAGACCCTCACTTGTGGTTAACACGGTGACCTTGCAATCGTTAGGGCCACAGTCCAGCACTAGAGGCATTCTGGTGATTAGAACCACAAGGTAGGTATCGTTAATAAAGCAATATCTTTCTTCCCCTGGGTTTCTCTCCACAACCTACATTTGAGACTAGCTTCAAAACAATTGAGAGAAAGGATTCACTTAGAATAGGCATTTAATCTAAAATTAACCAAAAGTTTGCATTTCACCTAGTCCTAGGTGTTGCATCTCATATAGGATAGTTTCTCATCCTAGCAACAACTGTTCATCCAGTAACTTGGTATCTTAAATCATTGTGCAAGTAACTTGACTCCTAAGGCATTGGTCTCTAATTGATAAATCTCAATAAATCTAATTAAGTTGTGCTAAATAATTAAACTTGTTGGTCATCCTTAACCAAGTTGTTGGGCCATTCAATTGTGTCTCATGCAATCATCATCTCATTCCATAGGGGTTACCCCCATTAGCCTGTTGTAGGGAGACAACATAAACAGAGAGGGTCGGGATCAGTGTAGCAGCCCCTGCCCTGAGAGTTTTCGCATTCACGTATACAATTTGAGCAACAACATTTTTTGGCGTCGTTGTCAGGAACAACCTTTTGGTCCTTGGCTTTCACGACATCTTTTCATTTCATCTTCACCCTTTTCCTTAATCTGGCATCAACACAACATTTTTTGGCATTGATTCTTAACTAACTTTTCAGTTTTTTGCCTTTTGGATTTTAGAGTTTGATTCACGTTCAAGTGGCGACTCCACTTCTTTCATTTTTTTGCAAGAATTTCTGCTAGAATCTCGCTTCTTGTAGACTTCTTGTTTTTCTTGAATAAGGATCTCTCTTTGACATCCATTAGCCTTTGAGAAAGTCATCATGAATGACTTGTTCACCCCTTGTCGTTTTACTAGCATTCAAGGTTATCCTCATGACATTCCAGAGAAGGCCATTGATAGTTTGCCTACTTTTCGAGATAATAATACAATTACTGCTAATGACCATCTCAAGAAATTTAATATTTGTGTGGCTAAGTGGTGCAGCACTACTAACTATAATCATGAAGACATTAAGATGCGGCTCTTTGTCCTTTCTTTGGAAGATAATGCAATGGATTGGTTTCAAGACTTTCCAGATAATTATTTTGATTCTTTGCACGCTATAATCAATGCCTTTATGAATGAATATGGAGATAAAATGAACCAAAAGGACTTACTTCGCACTATTTACAATATGGAGAAAAGGGAGAATGAAACTACTAAAGAATTTAATAAGAGGTTTAATGATATTGCAAGAGATTTATCTCAAGATTACAAACTTCCTGACAAATCTTTGTTACTCCATTACATTGATACATTTGACATTGACACTTCTTATGAGCTTATGCATGAGAAGCTCGCTAATGTAAACGTTGCTTAGACTTTCGCTGAGGAAACAGAAAAGTTCATAAAAGCATCCAAGAAGCATGAATCAAAAGAAATAGAGATTAAAGATAATGAAAGTGATCTTGTTGAAGAACTAACTCAACTCGTTAAGAACATACAAGTTGATCATATAAATCAAGTCACTACTCTTTGAAATCGTCTAAATAATCTGGAAAAGTTTCAAGAGAATGAGTTGCATCAATCTTTGCCATACTGCGAACCTTATGAAAATTTTCATGATGAATCCACTTGTGCCATTGCAAAAGGAATCCTTGATAGTGGAAAGGCAGGGACAAGGGATCAAATTAATATTGTTGATAGGAAACACTTGTCAATAGAAGACCATTTTGATGATGAGAAAGAAAATGATAAGCATTTTGTCAATGAATTAACTCAAATGATCAAGGACATGCAATTTAGTGTTAAGAAATCTAGGGCATTGGGATTAGGAGATTTCTATGTCAATGATAACTGCTTGTGAATGCCTTTTACTTCTTTAGATTAGGATCTTTTCTTTACTTAGATTATTATAGTGCTCTTCTTCATAAAACGGCTATCATAGCATAAACAATAAAGAGACAAAAGACACAAAATGTAGGTGATCAGCCAGGGCCAAAACCTCTCCAACTTGAGAGGAAAACCCAAACGAATTCTTTTTCTTATAGAGACTTCAATTGACAAATTCCAAGACTCCTCCAAGACCAAGTCAACCCTTGAATCAAAGTAGTTTCTTCCCTGACTTCAACTTTGACCTTAGCAATACCCTCACTGCAACTTCGTCCTTCCTTTTGACAACTTCGGCTTACCTGCAATTTTTGCAATTTTTCGGCCACAACTTCAGAAACCCTAGATCATATGAGAGAGAAGATAATGGAGAGATCTATTTCCCTTTGCCTTTGCTATGCCTCCTTCTCTTTCTTGGTGAGTTTGTCCTTCAAACTAGACCTTGTTGACCCCACTCTTTGATACTTTGATGTGACTGCAATTCGACCTTTCTGCAACAGATCGAAACCCTAGATCTCTTCGCATGTGTGGAGAGAAGTGATCCAAAACTGACCCAAAAACTTCGATCTTCTTGTCTTCTTTTTGTCCTCCTTTATTTCACACTTTCTTCCTCTTGTTGTTGCTCGAATCACAAGTGTGAAGTGTCTCCTTGAGGGAGGTCGAATGCCTCCTTATATAGGCTTCTTGATCATGACTTTAGGCCGACTTGCAATTGCTTCTAGGCTGACTTGATCTTGTTTGCTTTGATGAAGTCCGACTTGTTGGAGGTGTTTTTTACTTAGTCTTTGAAGATCTTCTAGACTTAAATAGATGCCCAAAAGGGTCTTCAATCCATGACATTGACTCAATATACTTTATGACTTGACGACCAAACATAATAGCTCACAATGGGAGCTTCTAAAAATAAAATTCCTTGATCATGAAACCCATGAATCAAGTATTACAAAAATAATTTTATTTTTTCTTCCTTACATCAATTACATAAAATCATGATTACACATGTCATTATGAACACTGAACCTAGTTACACTTTTCAACACTCCCTCTTAACTAGGGAGGTATTCATAATCCATACAAGATACTTGGACATTCTCAATTTGAAGAATTTTCATAAGAAGAGTTGGATTGGTAACTCATCTGTATAACATCATATCATCCAGCATTGTCACGTAGCAAGGCCTTGACTAACAACTCTATCTCTCCACAAGATCAGAGCTCAATGTTGGCAAGACCAATGATGTATAGACACCCTCATCATTGTCTCTTTTGTAACATACCCTACCCGAGTTCTCAAAGTATGTTCCACTAGGACTATTCTTATCTTGAATTCCCAGTCCTCAAAGAATATCGGTCCTCTACGACTACTCTTATCTTGGATGCCCTAACTCATCCTCAAATAGCATCGGATGTCAGATGTTTACCCAATCCCCCATTTTGTCTTCCCAAGTGAAGACAAGAATGATGTGTCTATCCCTCCCTCTCAACTTAGGGAGGACATACCCATTCCACTGAAGGAATGTACCCAAGCTCCCTCTTAACTAAGAACTTGACCAAGCTCCCTCTTGACTAGGGACTTGCTTTCAGTGGCTCTTTAGGTGGAGAACATGGGATAACCAGCTGCTTGTAGAACTACTTCCTTTGATGTCATGAATTTCTTCCTTATCATAGAGTCTACATATTTTGGGACTTCTTCGTAGGGCACAGACCATCCATCACTTTCATCCATGAGTTAGTCATGTCATTATTCCTTTTATTGGAAAGTGATCCATTAGTCCATATCTGGTTTTCCTTCATGCCACGTTGCCTTCTTCATGCCATGTTTTCTTAAGGATATTTCATCCTGCTACATGGGCATCAGTTGTGGAAGACATCCATAGTTCTTCCCTTGGCAGCCCTACATAAGCCAATCCAAATATCATTCAAAAATAAGAAATGAACATTAAATCAAAATTACCTTTATGATGGTCTTTCATCATGACATATTTTTGTTTGCATCAACATCCAGCATACATATTGACACATCTCCAAAATATATATATTGTCAAGGGTTTCTTTCTTTTTTCAGACTTCATCAGAATCTTCATATCTTTCATGGAGATATCTTAGTCAAATATTTCAATCCCTGGATGTTGATTGCCTTATTCATAGTTGCATGTTCCACGTTCTCTTCCTTTCTTTCTTCACACATTTCCTTCCAGGAACTTCCGATCATAGTTCCTCCAATTATTGTCAACCACCTCATATTTCATATGAGGACATATTAAGTTGATTTCATCTAGTCAATGTGTGACCCATGCCTAGCTGCATCCTTTTAAAGGAAGAGATCATTTCTTTTGATCATGCTCTCGAGGTAGAGCATTCATTCATGTTACCTGCAACCATATGACATGATTCTATTTTATTAAATGCAAGCATACATACGTTGGTTTTCCTTTAGGTCATCTAGATTCCCTTCAACAACATCCTTGATTGAAAAACCTTCAATTCCTTGATCTGCTTCACTTCTTTTGACATCATTCCATCATCCCATGAATTCCCACAAGGCAAAATTCTTGATGAAACACTTGGTTCCTATTAATTGGTGAATCTTCTGATGAAGATCCCAACTAAGGATCTTGAGTATCCTCATTCAACAAATGCTTCCTTTTGTATGATGAGCTTTCTACTAGATGAATTTTTCATTCTCAGATAAGTACATATTGTAGCAGCTACAACCACCCTCCAAAATTTTTCCTTAGCTTCATTTTGGAGCCTCCCTACCAACTTTTCACAGCACCTTGTCTTGCTTCATCAAAGTACACAAGCTTTAGTGTTTCTCTTGCACAAAGGCAGTCTGTCGATCACATCTTGATGCATTCCCCTCACAGGTTGTTCGTCCGAACTTGGTCCAGCTGCAGGCTAAGCAGCGCCCCCAATAAATTGCGCATTTCTGGAGGGCAACTAGCGTTCCTTCTAGAAATTGCACAATCTTGTTTGGCAACCTACTGGGCTCCAGAATTGCGCAAGTTTCCCCATCAGGGCTGCTCAGCCCAAAATTTGCACAAATTTGGGCAGCAGTCAACTGCTTTGCCCAGAAATTGCGCAAATCTCCTGGGCAGCTAGCCTAGCTCCCAGTGAGAAATGCGCATTTCTTTCAAGAAGTTGAGCAGCTTCATACATGAGCAGTTGAGTTGACAAGTTCCACCCGGGACCAAGGAAACTTGACTTGCATGCATGGCTCGCTTTTTCCTGGAATAGCAAAAGGCATCCCTGATTAAGGGAGCTATTTTTAACAACTGGAGGTTACATGCAAAGTTGTTTTAGAAACTTTCCTCCAAGTGTCGCTTTTTCCTCGATTTGTGGCATGTGCATCATGAGCTCAAAACTTATTTATTCAACACATCAGAATTCATTCTTTCACATCGATCTTGGAGCTCTGACATCCCATAGCACATTCAGGACTCTTCGACACATCCGACTCATCTATTCACAGGTAAGTGGCCTTAACTTGTCTTTTTCAGCATTTCTGTCGCTTTTTGTGTATTCGCTTGTGTGAGTGTTGTTTGCTTGATTTCTTTGAATGCTTGTTGTCGTTTACATGTATAATAGCTTGTCCTAGCACTATTTCAGTTTTCGTTGCTATCTCACTGTTGTTGCATACATGACACTTTTTTGCACGAACAGTCGTTGATCCGGCGACTCGCTTCCCCCACATGCATGTTGATCTGTTTATTGAATCTTTCATTCATGTTTGCATGCATTATCAATCATTTCTGCTTTCACTTAGTGTCGCCATGAATTCACTTTCATATTTGCTTTAAGTTTCACGTCAGCAAGTTTGGCTAGCCTTGGCTCAGACTCTGCCTTCATTGAGACAGCATTGCACAATCTGGGGAAGGAAGGCTCTGTCTTCCTCTCCAGAAATGCGCATTTCTGCCCAACGCTGTCCTCCGGGACTATTTTGCGCATTTCCGAGGGACAGTGACTGCTGGCCCAAAAAATTGCACAATGTAGTCCCTGAGCTTGCAGTCACTCCCAGTTGGAATTGCACATTGCGCAATCCCAGCCACCAACAGCCAGTGTGGATTGCGCATTGCGCAAATCCAGCAACCAGTCTTGCCTCCTAGACATCCCAAACTGCCTTTTGCGCAATTCTGGCAACCAATCACCCAGCCTCCCAGAATAAATTGTGCAATCTTTCCTATCAATTCCCCAGGTATGTTTTGTGTCATTCCCCGAATTTGCTTTGGTTTTCGTTAACAGATTTCTTGTCATGCATGTTGCTTGTCTCCAAATCTTTCAGGTGTTCATCCGCCTCTTAGCAGTACAGGATCAATGGCTTCTAAGAGAGCGGGATCACAGGACACTGATGGAAATGCATCTAGAGCAGCAGTTGAACGAGTGTCCTTTAGTCTATCGATCTATGAAGATACAAAGTTGATTCTAGACAAGGACATCAAATTCAAGTGGCAAGAGGCCAATGAAGCATTTGCAGGCACTTTGAGGAAGACCTCGAAGATCATCAAGTGTACGTGAACATTCACAAGTCTGGCTTGTACCGGATTTCATGCAAATACCCCGCGTTCCCATGCGCGGACATGATACATTGGATCGTCTCCCACATTGATCCCGAGACACTGACCTTCGGTAGTGTCAGTGGGATGAAGCTTGCAACCTTATGGGCACGAGACTATGACGAGATGTATAAGATGTCAGAGCCCATGATTGTCATGAAGGCTCCATTCAGCTTACCCAACAACAGTGCTAACTGCAGAGACATTCTGAAGAACTGGGTAAAGGAGTCGGCTCAATTTAGGTTGACACCCAACCAAATCTACAAGACGAAGATATTGCGGAAGGCGTATCAATACTTGGTCATATTTGCATGTCAACTGTATGGCCAAGCAAGCACAGAAACCTTCCCACAGAGTTGGGTGATTGCACTGGACCAACTAGCTAGAGAGGGAAAACCATGTAACTAGTCTGGCATGCTGGCTCATCAGCTGAAGGAACAAGTATCAAAGGCTCGGCAGTCACCCGAAGGTATGCATGCAGAGATTTACATGTCCGCCTACATCTTAGATGAAATATGTGCCCGAAAGGCGTTCCTGAGCTTGGAGTGGGCATGGTCACCGGCGGAGACTGCTGTGAACACATATTTCAATTTGTTGTCCTAATGCAGCTTTAGAGGAGTAATCACACAGTTGTCCCGTCATTTTGTCACCCCAATCTACAAGATAATATTCAAACAAGATCCACCTTGCATGTCAAAGGAAGCAATGGAGGCACTAATACGCATTGTTGATTGGTATGCCTCACTATCTAGCACCTTCATCCGAATGTTCAGCTCGGAGAAGCCTCTGCATGTTCTACCGAAGTTTTCCTTGGACGTACTTGTCATGTAGGAAGTAGCATATCACATATTGGCAAGATTGATAGCTAGACTGCACCGAAAGAAGAAGGCACCTTGGCCCGCTCTATTGTTGCGGATTGGGTTATATGAGATACAAAGTATCAAGCAAGCGAATGTCGAAGCAGAACTGATGAAGAAGTACCCATTCGACCTCTGAAGCTACAATCAGTATGACCCACATTGCATTGTAAAAGAGCATTGCACGAGAGTTCAGTTCAACTGGATCCACGGGGCATGTCATTGGGCCGAGGAGGTTCCATGGAGATATTGCTGCAATTTCTCTAGACCCAATGAACAGGGTGCCTTCATTGTGGAGTGGTTAGCAAAGCAACATGAAGCAGCATCACAGAAAACACCAACAGCAACAGTAGCAGCAGAGGCAAGCATACCAGTGCACGACAAAGGTAAGAGGAAGATTGTCAATCACATGGAGGAGAAGCAAAGCTAGAAGTTCCGAGCAGATCCATTTGTAGAGAAAGCAGTTATGGCTATAGAGGCAAAGAGGCACTAGTGCGAGATGTGAATCACGCAAAGGCAAAAAGATAGGAAAAGAATGGAAGAAGCAGAGAAGGAGTTTCATGAGCTAAGGGAGCAACTCCGAAAGGAACAAGAGCTGCGCAAACAGGAGAGGGAAGAGCAACAGCAGCAAATACAGCAGAGGAGCAACATGTGCAAACAAATGAAACAACGCCCGTACAGGTAGTGGACTTATCAGATCATCTGGCATCAAACCAACAGGGTGAACCATCGCAGGAGCAAGACTTCGCTCATGAGATAAAACAAGCACTTCAACAATTGGATGCAGACATGGAGCAGCAAGAGTTGGAACAGGACAACAACCTCATCCCTCATCACCAAGAGGTCGACTTACCTGCTTCACTGCATCCAGATGATGAGCAAGTCTCAAGTGACCAAGAGGGCACTGAGATCCTTGGTGATCAACCGAAAGGAGAGATGCACAACATCTCATTTGACGAATCTCAACATAGAGTTGTGAAATCTTGCAAAGTGTCAACTACGGAGGATCATACATCTCCTGCGCAAGTTGAGGAACGAGTGATCGTGACTGATGTGCACAAACATCCAACAACCTTGGCCTATACAACCAGAGTGTATGTCGAAGCCACTAGCACAAGCATTCGCTTTCTGATAGCTGAGAATGAGCGAATGATGAAGGAACTACAGACGATCAAGCAAGGAGGAGACTTGATGACAATGTCCACCTGAGTTGAACTAAAGAAGGCAATATACTAGATGAAGTATTGTCCTTTGACACAGTTATGTGAGCATTGTACTCCAAGTTTGGTACCGTGCATAAGGCAGTCATCCATCTCAACAGATGGCAGCGACGATGTGCTAAAAGAGCACGTATCTTAACGAACTTGCATGTTGTTGTTGATGACATGCAAACATGGACGATCAAATACAAGGGAGCCTCACTTCACTTGCCTAAGATGATGAGGGCCAATGCGGTCGAGTTGAAGGCACGTATCCGGAGTCAGATCCGAAACTATGAAGAGCTCCCACAGCTCATTACTAGCATACAAGCTTCCCATGCACGAGTATTCACGAGTATGGATGTTGTGGTGCACACACACACGATCCCATCTATTGCGACTCTCACCCAGGCGAAGACAAAGAAACAGGTCCGACTAGAGCTTGACTCGTACTTCGACAAGTTGATGCGCATTGCCACCAGCCTAGACTTGCCTATCAGTGTAGACATCATGCACAAGTATGTTGTTGGTCCAACTGCATTGAAGACAATGGTGCGCTTTCTTTCAGACGAGTTGGACAGAGGAGCCTGAGCAATGTACCTAGATGCTATGGAGGCAAGGGTCAGGTTTCAAATGGATGTCACTGCGGAACACACGGACACCATCAAGAACTATTGATCTTGGCATCAGTATGTTACTGTCGATCAGCATGAAGATGTTGAGGAGTTGGACTTCCATGGTTGTCTAATGTCAGAGTGATGTCTAGCTTGGTTCGCTCAAGCCATTTTGTTTCACATGGGTATATGTGCATTGTAATGTAAAGTCATGACAAGTGTAAGTCAAGTTGTGATAGTTGGATGTAACAGTCATAGAGTAGGTGAAGAGTCATTAGGGTAGTTGAACTGTCACAAAGGGGAATGGCAAGGGTTGTTGGCCCAATCAGTTAATTAACCAAGAACCAAGAATTATATAAATGAAACTGAATGTAAGACACAGGTAAAAACACAATATTTTTACATGGTAAAACCTTGACAGGGTGTCAAGGAAACATCCACGGGGCAAGGGATTGGATTTTCTATTAAACCAACAATGATTCTCCTTATTACAATAGTTCGGGCATTCATCATTTTATAGGAGGCTCCTCCGTTACATAACAGTTGTTTCGTTATAAAACCAACTTGGCAGTAAATACAATTTTACACATATTTACAATTAGTTGTCAAATTCCAACAAGGGTCACCCCACCCTTTGCTATAAATAGTCCCTCATAACTCATTATAAAGGCTTTTGGTCAACGAAGCTTCCGATAAGACTATCTTGGAGAGAGCTTGAACAGTATTGTAATGAACCTTGGCTTCTCCACTGCGCAAAGCTAGTACATCTCTTTGGAGGAGCAGGTGGATGTCGCTGTAACGTTCCACTATTGGAACTAGTGGTTGGACATGGATGTATTGTATGACTGGAACTTACACTTCTTTATATAAAAAGAGCCAGCACGTTTCATGCATATGTTGTATTCTATTCTATGCTATATGGTTTACTCTAAATGATATATGTATTGTTTGCTTGCGCATGCATGTATGGACTATTCTATATAAGTATGTATGAATCTTTCTAAAATGTGTTGTTGGTTTAACCATCACTTTGGATTGCTTGCTAACTTGCTTTCTAACTTGTGATGCATCTTCGCTCGTGTGTTCCCTTCCAAGCCGAGTACTATTACAGGTTTCCAAGGGCCGCACTCACGTCAACCCCCATGTGCTAGAACCTCTCATGCACCTTCCTTGACTCATTGCAGTTGTCACACCCTTGCTACCAACATAGTTATCTTACTTGCCTCTGTGTGAAATCGCGGTCAAGGCATTACCATACGATCCACTGCTGGGACTCCTACACTAAACGATCTGAGCTCTAATTGCGACTTCTTACGGGGAGATCCCCTGACATGTTGGCGGGTCCAGCACTGTCAATATTTATGGTGCTAGAAGGAGGGCCAGATGACAAGATATGTCCTCTCATCCTATTTTGAGCCTTTGCATATCTTTCATGGATTCTTGCACTCTTCTCCCTTTGTGATGTTTTTCAAATCATGAAGATGTCACCATCACGAGGGAGTTTTTCGATCACTTGTCCACTTACACGTATGATGGTGAAGGCGAAGTGGCCTAGCCTGAGTACTTACATGGCTTTTTTTCCATGCTTCATGAGGAAGATGGGTGTTCTGACGAACATGCCAGCTTGCTGCTTACATACACACTTTGTGAATCTCCACTTCGATGGTTGTTCAGCCTACCGGCTGACAACGTGCACTCACTTGAGCACTTCTGTGATCTCATTGAAGACACTTTCTATCATTTTGAATTAGACCATCTTGACCAAAAACTGTTACACCAACGGAAGGCTCCGCATGAATCGATTTGGACTTTTGGCAGCACCTTCGTGACTTGCAGTTTCAAGCTCTGAGGAGCCAGATGAAATTTCCCTATCTTTGGGGCCGATTCAAGTATTGCCTTAAGAAATCTGCACGTCCCAAGAAGAAGTTTGAAATCAAGCCCCGCTCAACATTCTTCATTGATGGCGCAGCACAATCTCATGCAGATGCGGTCACTATCACAACTGATTCTCTGCCATCCCCTCATCAAACAGCTCCACCACTGTCGAGTGATGTTGAGGATCATGCTCACACACCTATTCAGCTTTCACATCCTCCCAACATCACTTCACTTAATTTTCGCGCAGATTTGGTTGTGAGTCCATCGAGTTGTCATATGCATTTTGTTCCACAACCTCCATCTTCGTACTCAGATGTTCCTCTGGATGATACTATCTTGTTTTCTTCCATTTCAGACTCTTCACTTGTTATGAACAAGGAACAAGCCATTGACGGAGTTGGTGTTGCACAACCAACATGTGCTGTCATTCATGAAGAGTATGAGTGGGAGCTTCAAAATCAACACTCAGCGAAGGATGACTCCCTTCCGTCCGAGCCCCCTTCGTTCTTTCCTAACATATTTGGTGAACCTGTCATCCATGATTTTGCATGTGTGTCTTCATCCACGGATACACCCATTGTTGATCACTTGCAGGACACACTGCATGTTGGTCCATCATTCGACAACAGAGAGGATAAGTTATTCATTGAAAATCCATTTGATCTTTCATCTGCCTTTTCTGAAAACACAGAGGATGAGTTTGTTTGCTTTTAATCTACCCCTTTGTTTGATTCATTTGATCATGAGGATGCCGATGAAATCATTGATTTTTCTGATCGTGGCGGTCGTGATCCATTTACTTCCATATTTGATCACGATCATGACTCTATCGCAATTGATCTTTCGAAGCCACCAGTTTATGATGATCTACCTGATGATGAAGTTGAAACACCCAAGATTGTCGAGGCACTTCAGCCTGAGCTGATGGTTATGTCAGGCCCTCGCTCTCTTGGGGTTAGTCTCACTTCCGATCAGGAAATTGTTCAATCACCCAAGGCTCCTCATCACTCATCTATATGCATTGAAGATCCATCTCACACACAGATCATACTCCCTCCACTCGAACTGCACGATCTTATTGCTCATGCATTGGAGGAATCTTACATTGCAAGCACACGTGCACGATGCAAGTTATCTTTGTTTCTTTCATTTGCTTGCATGTCACAATCAAGAGTGTGCTTATGCTTCAAAGTTGCATGCAGTGTCGCACAGCTTCATGACAAGTCCACGGACTGCTCACCATGCACTTGTACTCACTTATGTCCTGTGGGCACTTTGAAACACGAAGTGTGGTTGTCTTCATTGTTATATCTTTCTTGCTTGCTGGTTCGCACAACTAGGTTGCTCACGGACCAAGCCTTCACCAACATGGGTCAACCAATGTGTCTGTGGTTGCATTGGAAATATCACTTCATGTGATCAGGCTCATGCACCGTTAGTTTAGGAGTAGGAGTGGTGTTTGCTTTCAGTCAGTTTGGTTGCATGCTTGTTTGCCTACTTTGTTTGTTTGTTTGTTTGCTTGCTTGTTTTCTTACTCACTTTTCTTTCGCTTTTGCTTCTGCTCTTTCTTTGTTTTGTTGTTTGTTAGTTCGCTTGTTTCGTTTATAGGTTAGTTTCGCATGAAACCATGTATAACTCTTCAAATGAGTTGGTTAAGTACATAAGGGCTTGTATAGCTATCACTACTTGGTTATCTGTCATCTTGCCTATGTATGAAGAGCTTGTTACTTTTATTCCATGATATGTCGAAGGACAATATGTATTGTTCAAAGTGAACACTGGTGAAAACACAATGCTTGCGTGCTAACTAGCTTCACGTACTCTAGTCAGTTGTTTTTGGGTTAATCCTTGTCAGCTCAGTCAAGTAGAGTAAGGTGAGGGGGGAAACCTTAACAAGCACATCAGAGATATAATAAACTACTTCTCTGCCGGAATAACCTCTTCTACTCTTAATAAGTTGGGATCCCTCTTCCGCCTATGAAATGAATAAGTGTTATGCACAGTTGAAAAAATGAAAAAATGAAAAGTGAAAAAAATTCAAAATGAAAATGAATAAGGCAAAAGAAGAGAAAGGCTCCCTACGTAGAGAGGTGATGCAAGTAACTTTGTCAAGGTACTGACCAAGCTCGCTAGTAGCGAAGCCATGCTTGTGTTCCTATGTGACTCCACCGGTGTACTGTCCAAGCCTGCTGGCAGTAGAGCAACACCAAAGATGAAACTAACACTCTGATGACTATACTACTTGTGCACCAATATACCCCTCAATCCCAATCGAAACAACTGTGTTGCCTTGGCTTGGAATGTGTGTCAATCGACCAAGAGCTTGGCAGATGCTACATCTTACAATCAAGCTAGTGTGAAACCAAGATGAGTTGAGAACTGAACAATACTTCCGGAGGTGTTAGACTTGCTTTTCACGAACAAGGTCCATTCAGAGAGCTGGAGTTCTACCAGTGTGTCGCCAAGTGTTGTAGCGACTACAACCACCCTCCAAAACTTTGCCTTAGCTTTATTTTGGAGCCTCCCTACCAACTTTGCACAGCACCTTGTCTTGCTTCATCAAAGTACTCAAGCTTCAGTGTTTCTCTTGCACGAAGGTAGCCTATCGATCACAACTTGATGCATTCCCCTCATAGGATGTTCATCCGGACTTGGTCCAGCTGCAGGCTGAGCAACTCCCCCAAGAAATTGCGCATTTCTGGAAGGCAACCAGCCTTCCCTCCAGAAATTGCGCAATCCTATTTGGCAGCCTGTTGGGCTCTAGAATTGCGCAATTCTTCCAGTGAACACTCACAGTGAAAATTGTGCAATTTTCCCCAGTAGGGTTGCTCAACCTAGAGTTTGCACATATCTGGGCAGCAATCAGTTGCTCTGCCTAGAAATTGTGCAAATCTCCTAAGCAGCCAGCCCAACTCCCAGCTAGAAATGCGCATTTCCTTCAAGCAGTTGAGCAGCTTCATGCATGAGTAGTTGGGTTGACCAGTTCCATCTGGACCAAGGAAATTTGACTTGCATGCATGACTCGCTTTTTCCTGGAATAGCAAAAGGCAACATGCAAAAGGCATCCCTGATTCAGAGAGCTATTTTTAGCAGTTGGAGGTTACATGCAAAGTTGTTTTAGAAACTTTCCTCCAAGTGTCTCTTTTTCCTAGATTTGTGGCATGCGCGTCATGAGCTCAAAACTTATTTATTCGATGCATCAGAGCTCATTCTTTCACATCGATCTTGGAGCTCTAACATCCCACAGCACATATAGGACTCTTCGACACATCTGGCTTAGCTATTCACGGTTAAGTGGCCTCAACTTGTCTTTTTCAGCATTTCTGTCGCTTTTTGTGTATTCGCTTGTGTGAGTGTTGTTTGCTTGATTTCTTTGAACGCTTGCTGTCGTTTACATGTATACTAGCTTGTCCTAGCACTATTTCAGTTTTCGTTGCTATCTCACTGTTGTCACATGCATGAAATTGTTTTGCACGAACGGTCGTCGATTCAGCGACTCGCTTCACCCACATGCATGTTGATCTGTTTACTAAATCTTTCATTCATGTTTGCATGCATTGTCAATCACTTCTACTTTCACTTAGTGTTGTCATGCATTCACTTTCATATTTGCTTTAAGTTGCCCGTCAGCGAGTCTGGCCAACCTTGGCCCAGACTCTGCCTTCACTGAGACAGCATTGCGCAATCTAGGGAAGGAAGGCTCTGTCTTCCTCTCCAGAAATGTGCATTTCTGCCCAGCGTTGTCCTCCAGGACTGTTTTGCGCATTTCTAAAGGATAGTCACTGTTGGTCTAGAAAATTGCGCAGTTCAGTCCCTGAGCCTATAGTCACTCCCAGCTGGAATTGCACATTGTGCAATCCCAGACAACCTAGACTGCCTTTTGCACAGTTCTGGCAGCCACTCACCCAACGTCCCAGAATAAATTGCGCAATCTTGCCTATCAGTTCCCCAGGTATATGTTGTGTCATTCCCCGAATTTTCTTTGGTTTTCACTGGCAGATTTCTTGCCATGAATGTTGCTTATCTCCAAATTTTTCAAGTGTTCATCCGCCTCTTAGCAGTACAAGATCGATAGCTTCCAAGAGAGGGGGATCACAGGACACTTACGGAAATGCAGCTGGATCAGCAGTTGAGCAAGTGTCCTGTAGTCTACAGATCTATGAAGATACAAAGTTGTTTCTAGACAAGGATATCAAATTGAAGTGGCAAGAGGTCAATGAAGCATTTGCAGGCACTTTTGAGGAAGACCTCGAAGACCATCAAGTGTACGTGAACATTCACAAGTCCGGCTTGTACCGGATTGCATGCAGATACCCCAGCCAGGGCCAAACCCCAATGTGGGGAAACCCTTTATCAATTCTTCTTATATTCTTCAATAGTTCAGCTGAGAGAGAGATAGTACAAATATACAAATCAGATATTGTATAACAGCAGTAAGTCCATCATTCTAATAATGATGACTATTCTAGGATGCAACATCAATCAGACTTCAAATAGTCACAAGGAGTGTCATAACTTATCCATTTAGATGATCATCAATGCAGCAGCAATATTCCTCTGAATGCCTGCTCCTGTAAGGGCACAAGGAGAAACTCTGTAACCTTCCACACTGTCAGACAACTAGCCCCTTCAAGGGCTGCAATCCACCAAGGAGAGACTCTCCTAATCCACGCTGCCACCTGAAGTCAATACACACTGCAATGTTACCTCAGGACAGCCTTAGCTGCTTGCTATGGCTTGCAGCCTAGCAAAGCAGCTAGTTGTAGCTTATAAATTCTTCCAACAGGCCTAGTTAAATCTTGAATTCATGCCTATTCATGACCTTGATACAACGCTGTCATCTACTGTGATTCTGGCTGCGTTTAGGACTCCTTAACAGCGTCTTGAGGCCTCAGGTCACTTCTGGACAACGTTCAAACTTCCTTGACTGCGGCTAAGTGACCTTACACTTGTTGCGGATAAGTGTTGCTCCTTACAGCGGATAAGGGCCAGATATGACAGCGTTAAAGTCTCCTTGTTTGGACTGTGGGTGAGGGTTCTACAATAGTTGCGGATCAGGCCTGCGGTTAGGGCACTTAGGGCTGCGTATCTTCAGCTGAGAATGGACCTCCTTCACTGCAGTTAGGGCTAGATGAAAGCCTCTTCAAACTGCAGTTTAAGGCCTTCCCTTCACAGAGTATAAGTGTCCCTTCTTGCTGCGTATATACCTCAGTGACTGCGACCTAGGGCATCCTTAAGTGCTACGATTAGAAGACTGCGTTTAGGGCTAGGACAACGGCCAGATCTCTGTGGTTAGGACTCGTCCTTACTGTGGCTAGGGTAAGGTTGGATCCCTTCCTTTACGACTGCATATGAGAGCCTTTTAGGATAGCGGATAGGGTCTCTTCTAGACCTGCGATTAGATCTCTCCTTGTTGCGTCATGGAAGCCTCCTCTATGACAGCATTAAGGTCTAGGGCATCTCCTCTAGGGCAACGTATCCTCTTTAGATCTCTCCTACCACCAAAACCCAAAGACAAGTGGAGAGAGATCACAAGAGATTATTGTCAAATGACTTGAAGACCTCTTCTATTTATGGTGAAATGTTGAGGACAAGTGGGGGTAGTTTGATTGTTGGCCGACCTTGACGAATTGTCACATAACACAAATAAATTCGTATCTCTATGAATACATGTCAGAATCGGATGATCTTTAGATCAATCCTACACTTGTCGATGAGAGGAATCCAAGAAAAATATCAGCTACCATAAATAAGTAGACCCACCTGGAGTTTGGCCCTAGTTGCCAATTTTAACACTCCCTCTCAACTAGGGAGATCTCTATCTGCTAATCCATCTGCCAACCTATACTCTTTGCCATCAATGCAATGCCCTGCACTACTCTGCTCTACAGAACTATGAAGAAGAAGAAATGATCGAGAATGTATCATACCATTTTCTACTGACCCGAAGTCAGTCCCATATAAAGAGAGTGTATCATACCATTCTTACTGACTCAAAGTCAGTTCCAATTGATCCCAGATCAATATCATCCTAGCATAGGCAGTACAGTACTACACGATGCATCCACCAGTAGTACTATGGTCCCTATCCTCATTTCCCTACTCATTGGCCAGATGAGAGGTACTTCCCATGAGTCCTAGACTGCATGGGTAGGATGTCTCAGCAGGAGAAGGATGAACCACTCATCCTTCCTACATGTCTCCAGGGGTATCCCAGGGGAAGGCTGAACCACTCACCTTGTACACAACAAATCACTAGGGGAAGGCTAAACCACTCACCCTATGATTGTGTCTTGGCAGGAGAAGGATGAACCACTCATCCTGCCTACATAGCAAACCACTAGAGGAAGGTTGAACCACTCACCCTATGGTTGCCCATCACTCCAAGAAGTACCCCCAAGCCCCACGGAGCTCCCAAAGCTCAATTTCCATATCATACAGGATCCTTAGGAGAGGGTCTCTCCACAAATCCTAGTCGTTCTCGAAAAGTCAAGAATTTGACCTTTCTCAGGGGCTTCGTCAGAATATCGGCGACCTGCACATCAATCCTAATGTGTTGGAGCCTTCTTGCTCCGCATTGTACCATATCCCAGATAAAGTGGTACCTAATGTCTCTATACTTGGAGCAATCATGGAGAATGGGATTCCTCAACAATCGAATCCCACTCTGGTTGTCACAGAGGGTCACGGTGGTATCCAGCACGCATCCAAACAACTCACTAGAGAGCTTCCTCAACCAGACAGCTTCACACGAGGTCATACTCGCAGCTATGTATACAACCTCAGCGGTGCACAAAGCAACCGACTCCTGCTTCCTACTCATACAGGATATAGTAGCAGAACCCACAGAGAACCAGCACTCAGAAGTGCTCTGGCGATCCTCCATACTACCTACCCAATCAGCGTCAGAATAGCCATGCAGCCTTTCATTTCCAGCAGTGTATCTCAATCGATGAGAGATTGTGCCCCGAAGATATCTCAAAAGATTCTTGGCACCAATCCAGTGAGGCTCAACCATATATGAGCTTAACATGCTAACTGTAAAACATATATCTGGATGAGAGTTCACCAAGAACATCAATGCTATTATGAGTTGATGAAACCTAGAAGCATTTCCCTGTGAATGCTCTGTTGTCTGGAAGGCGTTCAAAAAGCTAGCTCTATGGGAAGCCCCGTCCGTCCAACGCTGTAAGTTTGGGGATTCCCAAGTGGGGTAAGTCGTAAATCTAGGTTGGTGGTAACACTTAAGTAATGCGAGTAAAGGTAGCAATGTTGTGCCCACGGACCCCACTAACTAAGCAAGCCTGCAATATCTAAGTTCAGATCAGCCGGTCGTCTATCAAAGTGGGTGTCCAGGTGGTTGGTAGCATGGTAAAACATTCATCCTTCTAGCATCTAAAACCACATAACTTCTTAAAGTTAAGCTCCATTGGGGTATTCACGGGCTTGCAGTCCACCATTCCAAATTTGGAATCCAAGTCCCTTTTACTTTTTCAAATGAGAGGGTATGTACCTGTCAGAGAGAGGTTGTCTTCACAGGGTACGAGTATGAGAGGTCTATCATCCACAACCTTCTTGCAAAGGTTTGGATCGACTTCACTCCTAATGAATCTCAGCTTCATCAGATAGTTATCAATCCTCTCATACCAAGCCCAGGGAGATTGCTTCAAGCCATAGAGAGCTTTCTTCCACCTACATACATGAGATTCCTGATCATGACTCTCAAGCCCCTCAGGTTGTTCCACATCTATGGTCTTGCTTTTACATGAGGGGAATGGTCCGCTTATATGTCTTCCTTCACTACATCTCGGACATGTACCTTCATGCTCTTCTTTGAATTCAGGCATCCCTATCACCATCTGTCTCACATCGAGTAGGGCCTTACATTGAAGATGGGCAAACCTCCGATGCCATAGAAGAGATGTGTCACATGACATGGTCCCCAATGGACTTCCTACAACTAGATACAAATTGCCAACCCTAAACCCAAGAGTAAAAGCATCTTTAAAATTAATTTTCCAAACACGTACATTTCCATAGATGAATGCCACCTTGTAACCTTTGTCTTCCATTGCCAAAATGGACACCAAGTTCTTCTTGAGATCGGGTACAAAAAGAACTTCTTGTAAATGAATTGTGTTACCCTCATTCATTTGAAGAGTAACATTCCCTACACCCTTTACGGGATAGGTGACATCGTCTCCAAGAAACAATACTCCTTTTGCTTATCAGAAACAATATTTGACTCTTCATACCTAGAGTTCCTTGCTTTCTTGGAGGGTTGACCATTTCCCTAAAGTCCTGCATTCCCCTTTTCTTTACCATTGAACCTGCCATTCATTCGATCATTGAAGTAGCCCCTGGAATGATTGTGATCATCATCATGTGATGTGTCCCTTCTATTTGGACATTCCCTCGCATAGTGGCCAAACTTATTGCAAGCAAAACCTCTGCCTTTCCTTCCATCCTTAGATCTGGGCTTTCCATTGAAATGCCTTTTAGATCCTGTATTATTTCTCCTTTTAGCATGAGTGGAGAAAGCAGTAGGGTTGCCTCTATTAGAAGGCATTTCCTGCTCCACCATCCTGGTTTCTTCTCGAATGCACCTCGACATCAATTCTTCAAACCTTGGGATTCGATCTTTATTGAGAATAGTGGTTCTAAATATATACCACTTGGGAGGGAGTCCTCTAAGGGTAGTGATAGCAAGTTCCCTGTTAGATATGATTTCTCCAATCGATAGAAGATCATTCTTGATCTCAGTGATCCTTAAGAAGTAGGATTTAATATCCTCATCCTTGCCCTTCTTAATATCCTTCAACTTATTTTTGAGAAACAAAACTTGATTTGCATCACTAACCTTAAACAAGCTTACCAATTTGTCGTAGATCTCCTTGGAGGTGTTCAACTCGGAAATGTAGGCCACTAGACGCTTGTCAATTGAATCTCGGATAATCTTCTTCACTTTGACTTCACCTTTAGTGTACTTGTTCTTTGTAGCAACTGGTGCATTTGATGGAGGCTCAAGGAATTTACCCTTCACAAAATCCAAAACTTCTTGCTCTTCCAATGTCAGATCCAGAGACATCTTCCATCCGTGATAGCCAGACTTTTCACAGAGTTTATCTTCATCCAAGAAGTGGGATGAGGAACCCATTGAGCCTTTAACCTTGTCCAACTGTCTTCAGTGATGGCTCTTTCACTCTTGCTTGGGCTTTGTCTTCACCACAACTCTGATACCATGTTAATTTTAGGTATGTTCTATGGTTAAAGCAATTTACTTCAATTTTTCCATTTTAGCTCAATATCAATTCTAGATTAGCAATCACATCAGCATGATAGTAAACTGCAAATAGAACATAAACATAAACATCAGAAAACAAGCCAAGACAAGAGGGCACAAGATGTGGCGCCAGCCAAGGACAAACCCCAATGTGGGGAAACCCTTGATCATTTTTTCTTATATTCTTCAATAGTTCAACAGAGAGAGATAGTACAAATATACAAATCAAATATTGTACAACAGCAGTAAGTCCATCATTCTGATAATGATGACTATTCTAGGATGCAGCATCAATCAGACTTCAAATAGTCACAAGGAGTGTTGTAACTTATCCATTTAGATGATCATCAATGCAGCAGCAATATTCCTCTGAATGCCTGCTCCTGTAAGGGCACAAAGGGAAACTTTGTAACCTTCCACATTGTCAAACAACTAGCCCCTTCAAGGGTTGCAATCCACCAAGGAGTGACTCCCCTAATCCACGCTGCCACCTAAAGTCAATGCACGCTGCAATATTACCTCAAGACAGCCTTAGTTGCTTGCTATGGCTTGCAGCCTAGCAAAGCAGCTAGTTGTAGCTTATAAATTCTTTCAACAGACCTAGTTAAATCTTGAATACATGCCTATTCATGACCTTGATACAACATTGTCATCTACTATGAATTTGGTTGCGTTTAGGAATCCTTAACAATGTCTTGAGGCCTCAGGTCACTTCTGGACAACGTTCAATCTTCTTTGACTGCAGCTAAGTGACCTGACACTTGTTGCGGATAAGTGTTGCTCCTTACAGCAGATAAGGGCCAGATATGACAGCGTTAAAGTCTCCTTGTTTGGACTATGGATGAGGGCTATACAATAGCTGCGGATCAGGTCTGCGGTTAGGGCACTTAGGGTTGCGTATCTTCAGTTGAGAATAGACCTCCTTCATTGCAGTTTGGGCTAGATGAAGGCCTCTTAAGATTGCGGTTTAAGGCCTCCCCTTCACAGTGTATAAGTATCCCTTCTTGTTGCGTATATACCCTCATTGACTGCGGCCTAGGGCATCCTTAAGTGTTGCGGTTAGAAGACTGCGTTTAGGGCTAGGACAGTGGCTAGATCTCTTTCGTTAGGACTCTTCTTTACTGCGGCTAGGGTAAGGTTGGATCCCTTCCTTTAGGACTGCATATGGGAGCCTTTTAGGACAACAGATAGGGTCTCTTCTAGACCTGCGATTGGATCTCTCCTAGTTGCGTCATGGAAGCCTCCTCTATGACAGCGTTAAGGTCTAGGGCATCTCCTCTAGGGCAGCATATCCTCTTTAGATCTCTCCTACCACCAAAACCCAAAGACAAGTGGAGAGAGATCACAAGAGATTATTGTCAAATGACTTGAAGACCTCTTCTATTTATGGTGAAACATTGAGGACAAGTGGGGGTAGTTTGGTTGTTGGTCGACCTTGACGAATTGTCACATAACACAAATAAATTCATATCTCTATGAATACATGTCGGAATTGGATGATCTTTAGATCAATCCTACACCTCTCGACGCGAGGAATCCAAGAAAAATATCAGCTGCCATAAATAAGTAGATCCACATGGAATTTGGCCCTAGTTGCCAACTTTAACAAGAGTCTTGATAACACTACACCTGAAGAAGTATTCACAGGAAAGAAGCCAAGTGTGGATCATTTTTGCATATTTGGAAGTCTAGCATATGTCCATGTTCCGAAAGACAAGCGAAAGAAGTTGGACTCGACAAGCATCAAGGGAATATTTGTTGGTTATAGTCTTTCCTCTAAGGCATATACAATTTACATAAAGGATGGAAGATACATTGAAGTAAGCAAGGATGTCATATTTGATGAGAATCAAGCTTACAAGAAATCAAAGGATATTCCTATTGATTCTGATGACGAAGAAGTTCCCGTATTTGAAGAAGATGAAGTTCATCATGAGAAATCTACTGCAAATGATGAAGAAGAAGGACCAAGTGAACCTATTCAATCGATGGCTATCCCAACCACAAGGAAGAGGCCAAATTGATTGAAAGCCACATTAGAAGATGTTGAAGGGCATGACGCTGCGAAAAGTTCCTCTAGGGAAAGTAAGAAATCGAAAAGGTATTCTGGTTATGTCGCATATATAATAAAGTTGATTGAAGCCGAACCATCTACATTCCAAGAATTTGAGCATGAAGAGGTTTGTAAGAAAGCTATGCAAGAAGAATATCAGTCCATCATCAAGAATGGGGTTTGGGAAATCGTTCCTAGACCTAGTGACAAATCGGTTGTCACATCAAAATGGAACTATAAGATCAAACATGTTGTTGATGGAAGTATAGACAAGTACAAAGCAAGGTTCGTCACAAGAGATTTCTCTCAAAAGGAAGGTATTGACTATGAAGAAACATTTGCACCTACTGCAAGGTACACTACCATTAGATCGTTGGTTTCATTGGTTGCTACAATGGGGTGGAATATCCATCAAATGGATGTTAAGACCGCACTTCTAAATGGGACCATTGATGAGGAAGTGTACATCAAACAACCTGAAGGATTTGAAGTGAATAGCAAGGACTCTCATGTTTACAGACTCAAGAAGGCCCTATATGGTATGGAGCAAGCACCAAGGGCATGGTATGCAAGAATGGAGGCATATCTTCTCAGGATTGAGTTCGTGAAGAGTACTGCTAATCTGAATCTATATATCAAGGTCGTGAATAATGAGCCAGTCATTATTTGTTATGCTCTTAACCTGCAAAAAGATACCCAAATACAGAATATGCGAAGAAAGATACCCAGAACATAGAATAGTGAGAGACAACAGCAAATATTTTATTATTCAGAAAGCAATGTTCACTGGCCTCTTCGAGGGGGCAACCTCCAATAGAGCAGAGCTCGATTCAAAATAAGACACGATGCTCCTCGCAGGGAGTCTCTATCCTTTATATATGACTCATACATGCAATACCATGGGTTTTATTAATACCATCCATCTAATACTACGGCCCATTTGCAACTAACTGTGGTCCCGTCATTAATTGCAGGTTAACCACTTACAATTATTAATATGGGCTTTATTGACTCTTGACTATGACTCGATCCCATTACATAAATAAGGGGGTTAGGGTGGGACCCTAACATGCCCTCCCCCTTAATACTAGCCTTGTCCTCAAGGCTGAAGCTGCGGAAACTGCTGAAGAATAGTGGCTAGTTCCCAAGTTGCATCTTCCGGAGAGGTGTCTTTCCACTTGACGAGGACTTCCCTAATCATGCAGCCCCGCAGGTGCCTGTCTCGTGTGTCTAGGACCTGTTCAGGTTGGAGCCAGATTGACCCTTCTTCGTCCAATTCAGGTAGACTGGTTTGAATTCTGCAATTGTTCCCAATCACTTTCTTGAGGCATGAGACATGGAAAACTAGATGGATTTTTGCAGTATGTGGCAAAGCCAACTTGTAAGCCACTTCTCCAATGCGCTGAAGTACTTGATATGGTCCGTAGAATTTTGGAGATAGTTTCTGACAACCATTGTCTTTGAGTGATGTTTGCTTATATGGTTGCAGCCTCAAAAAGACCTGATCCCCTTCTTGAAATTGGCGCTCTGAGCGATGCTGGTCTACCTGTTGCTTCATGCGGTTTTGAGCTTGATGAAGATTCTCTCTAAGATGGGCGAGCATGGTTGCGCGGTGTTGTAGGAGTTGATCCACTGCTTGTACCTTTGAGCACCCCTTGATATAAGAAGTAGGGGAAGGAGGGAGTTGACCATATACTACTTCATAGGGAGTCATTTTGGTGGTGGCATGATAGTTGGTGTTATACCACCATTCAGCCAGAGGTAACCACTGTACCCAAAGATGTTGCTTTTCTGAAGTGAAACACCTAAGGTAGGTTTCCAGACATTTGTTGATGGCTTCAGTTTGACCATCCGTTTGTGGATGATAGGAAGTACTGAGTTTTAGTTGAGTGCCTTGTAGCCTGAAGAGTTCCTGCCAAAAATTACTGGTGAAGATCGGGTCGCGATCGAACACAATAGAAGTGGGCATGCCATGCAATTTGAAGATCTGATCCATGAAAGATTGAGCAACCAAAGTCAGTGTAAACGGTTGGGGTAGGGTGCAGAAATGAGCATACTTCGAAAGTTTGTCCACAACCACCATGATGACTGACTTGTTTCCTGACTTTGGAAGACCTGTAATGAAATCCATAGAAACCTCCGTCCATATTGATGCCAGGATGGGCAACGGTTGTAACGTGCCTGGTGTGTTGACGGTCTCCCCTTTGTGTCGTTGACAGACATCGCATTCTGCTACGAAAGTAAGGATGTCCTTTTTCATGCCTGTCCAAAAAAATGATCTTCTGGTGCGAGCATACGTCTTCTGAAAACCCGAATGTCCTGCAATGGGGGATGAGTGCAATTCTGCCAAAATGCGACTTTTGAGGGTGGATGTTGGTGATATTACGACTCTGTCCCTGTGGCGAAGAATCTCATCCTACCACGAGTAGCCCTTGGTGGAATTTGGATCCGCCTGCAATTGAGAAATGAGTTGGGAGAGCCCGGGATGTGAAAACCATTCTCTGCGAGCCTCTTCAATCCATTCTGGAATGGGAAGGGAAATTGCTAGCAGGGTACTTTCCTCCTCAAATTGGCGAGATAATGCATCTGCTACACTATTGTCTTGGCCTTTCTTATAAATGATCTCATAATCATATCCCAGCATTTTGGCGAGCCATTTATTTTGTTGTGGGGAGGATAGGCATTGCTCCAAAAAATATTTAACACTGTGATGGTCTGGGCGGATTTGGAAACGTCGACCCAATAAGTAAGGTCGCCAGGTCTCTACTGCATGTAAGATAGCCATCATTTCCTTCTAGTAGGTAGATTGGCCCAGATTCTTCCCACTTAGTTGTTGGCCTGTGAAGGCCAAAGGTCGTCCTTCCTGCATTAAGACCGCCCCAATACCCGTACCCGAAGCATCACATTCAATGACAAAAGATTTGGTGAAATCAGGTAGTGCTAAGACTGGAGTGGAACACATGGCATTTTTGAGAGCTGTAAAGGCCTGTTGTGCGTCCTCATTCCAGAAGAATGAATTTTTCTTCAGGAGTTGAGTGAGGGGCTTCGCTATGCGACCATAATTGCAGACAAATTTGCGATAATAGCCTGTGAGACCCAAAAATCCTCTCAGGCTCTTCAAGGTCCTAGGTTGAGGCTAATCCTACATTGCCTGGATCTTTTTGGGGTCCACCTTGACACCTTCACGCCCCACAATGTGGCCCAAATACTCAACTTCTTCCATGCCAAACGAACACTTGGACATCTTAACAAATAATTTATGCTTGCGGAGCAGTTGCAAGAGTAGATCTACATGCTGAAGATGTGCGGCCCAAGTGCAACTATAGATGAGGATGTCATCGAAGAAGACAAGGACAAATTTCCTGAGATATGGTTTGAGAAGGTGGTTCATAAGGCTCTGAAAAGTAGATGGGGCATTACAAAGACCGAATGGCATGACCAGGAACTCATAATGGCCTTCATGAGTTCGGAAAGCAGTCTTTGGAATGTCGACTTCCTTCATGCGAATTTGGTGGTAGCCTGAGCGAAGATCCAGCTTAGTGAAGAATTGAGCCCCATTGAGTTCATCCAGCAAATCATCAACCACCGGAATGGGAAATTTATCTTTGACTATCAACTTATTGAGGGCCCTGAAGTCTGGACACATCCGCCACTCCCCGTCTTTCTTGAGCACCATGACCACCGGTGATGAATAAGGACTAATGCTGGGACGAATGACACCTGCTTCCAAAAGTTCCTTGATTATTTTTTCTATTTCATTCTTTTGGGTGAACGGATATCTGTATGGGCGTACATTTGGGGGTTGGGCCCCTGGAACCAAGGTGATGCTATGATCATGTTCCCCTCTCGAGGGTGGAAGCTCATGAGGCTTGTCAAAGACCGGCAGATGGTTATTTAAAATCTGTTGCATCTCAGGATGAATCGGCAGAGACTTGGTTGCGACTGCCTGGATGGCATTAAATTGAGCTATAACTCCATGATGGCCCTTTTTTAGCAATTTTTCCATTCTATGCGAGCTGATGATAGAGGGAGCTCCCGCCTGGAGTCCACGGAGGGTATGTGTGGAGTTGTTCTGCTTAAAAATCATATATAACTCCTAGAAATCCATTGTGATTGGCCCAAGAGTGCGGAGCCATTCAGCGCCGAGGACAATGTCGCACCCTCCCATGTGTATGGCAAACATGTGGGTCTTCAACTGATAATCCCCCATTTGAAGTTTGACATTTTCACAGCGGCCTTCACATTTCATTGTGCCCCCGTCCGCAATTTGGACTTGGAAGTTAGAAACTGCTCGTACAAAACAATGCACTGCTTCTGTGACTTTTTGATGGATGAAATTATGTGTACTTCCACTATCAATCAAGACTACTACTGGGCGATGTTTAATAAAACCTTTGATTTTGAGAGTTTGAGGTGAAGAAATCCCTGCCAAAGCATGCAGCGAAATAACTGGTTCGTCAGGGACATTATCCTTTTGGTTGTCCTCTTCTATCGCCTCATGTTCCTCAAGTGGTGGATCTTCCTCCGATGAGCTGTAGTCAGTGGCATCAATTTGAAAAAAATTGGGCTCCTTGCATTTATGACCTGGGGAGTATTTTTCATCACAGTAGTAACATATCCTTGCTTTCTTCTTTCGGCCATTTCTACAGGTGACACCTTTTGGACCTTAAGTGTTTGAGTCGTGTTGTGAGCCTGTGGGGGGCGACCCTTAGCGGAAAAATTTGGGCGACTGTACTAGACTGCTAATGCACGTTCCACGTTACAAGCTACCTTGCAAGCCTCCGTCCATGTGAGAGGGTGGTGCAGTAGGACTTGGGCTTTTATGGCTTCTTTAAGACCGCTGATAAAACATTCCATGTAGAACACATCTGAGAGACCCCTAATGCGGAAGGCTAAGGCTTCAAAGGTTATAATATATTCATCCACTGTGCCAGTCTGTAGGAGCTTAGTAAGACGACCCAAAAAAGAAGATTCCTGGTCAAAGCGGTTTGTAAGAGCTTTTTTGAAGTTGGTCCAAGCCAGAAAAGGTCCATTGCAACGTTGATGCCATTCCCACCATTGCCACCTTTCATTGTCCAAGTACATGCTCCCTACCATAAGCTGAGTCTCATTATCTAAGATGTTATTCAGATTGAAATACTACTCCATTTGTGCTATCCATGCTGCCGGGTGAGAACCGTCAAATTTATGCATATCCAACTTGGGAGGTCGGTGACAGGATTGTTGGTGGGTGCCCCAGACGTGAGGAGAGTGGCTAGACTCACCCTCACTGTGTCCATTGCCATTATTTGCCTCCTAGTGGGCTTCCTCCTTGCCCTTCGAGATTAGGCTAGATAGTCTGTCAAGTTGACTTTGGATGGATTGCAAGGTTAGTTCAAGTTTGTCAATCCTCTCATTGGCCATAGCTTGAGCTCTAGTTTCTACCATGCACCGATCTGATGTTCTTGAGATTTGGGACCGCCCAAAAAAAAAAATTCAGTAAGAATTGAATGGTACCACCATGCTCAGCTCGTCGTCCTGATTCTGATGGGCTAGATCACCAATAAGCGCCCCGGGAGATCTCAGACTCTTTTTTTTCTTTTTTGAAAACTCCTAATGGAGTTTTACTCCTTCCTTATGAATACTGCAGTCGCCAAATCCTCAAAATGTCAATGCTGCCAAAAGTCCTGCGAAAATTATGCCCCGGTATAGGAACCCCACACAACTACTCAAATCTGGTGGATCTGAGAGATCTGAATGGCGGATCGGATAGCTCTGGGCGGCTGAACAGATTGCTGCTGCAGATCTGATGGATCTAATAGATCGGAATGGCTGGTTTGCTAACTCGGAACTGTGGGACTGATGTCTGTTGCTGCTGCACCCCTTTGCACGAGCGGATCTGGCAGAGATGATGTGTGATCCCAAGATAGAAAAGGGAACTATGGTCTCGAGGAGTGTCAGGTGCTACAGATCGCAATATACATAAGGGTCTGACAGTAGTACTCGGCCCAATGTTTCAGGGCTCTAACTAAGGAGGATCAACCATACCCTTAGCCGTACAACCCGACTACCCTATTGTACGGGTGAATAATCTCTTCGAGTGCTGTTCTCGGTGTACTGTAACAGCGAGACGGCCGACGGTTTATCTATGGCGAGGTTGCGGAGGAGCTAAGGGGCTTCCGATATACCCAGAAGGTACTTGGAAGACAGTCCATACGCGGTTCTGTCTAATGCGCTACTACTCGAAGGGGTACCCACAGGGGTTACAAGGGAGTCCAACAAGCGTGACCACCTCTTGTATTTCCTGTGTGCATGCCTCCCCAAATCCGCAGGTTTATGCGCTCAACGACAGATCCCGTGGTTTAAAGACGCCGGAACACGTCTCTAGCCAAAAAAAAAAATTACTAAGAAATGGAGATCCCACCAGCCCTGGAAAGTGCTCTGATACCACTTGTTATGCTCTTAACCTGCAAAAAGATACCCAAATACAGAATATGCGAAGAAAGATACCCAGAACATAGAATAGTGAGAGACAACAGCAAATATTTTATTATTCAGAAAGCAATGTTCATTGGCCTCTTCGAGGGGGCAGCCTCCAATAGAGCAGAGCTCGATTCAAAATAAGACACGATGCTCCTCGCAGGGAGTCTCTATCCTTTATATATGACTCATACATGCAATACCATGGATCAATACCATGGGTTTTATTAATACCATCCATCTAATACTACGGCCCATTTGCAACTAACTGTGGTCCCGTCATTAATTGCGGGTTAACCACTTACAATTATTAATATGGGCTTTATTGACTCTTGACTATGACTCGATCCCATTACATAAATAAGGGGGTTAGGGTGGGACCCTAACATTATTCTACTATATGTGGATGATCTATTCATCATTGGTGTAAAACGAAGGATTCAAGAATGCAAGAAGATGTTGGCAGTTGAATTTGAGATGAAGGATCTAGGACTGATGCATTACTACCTAAGTCTAGAAGCATGGCAGGGACCTAGGGAGATATAGTTGGGGCAAGAAAAGTACATCATCAAGTTATTGCAAAAGTTTTGGATGATGGACTCCAAGTCGATGGTTACTCCTATGATCACCAACCTCAAGAAGTTGAGGAGCTCTAACTCTAGTCTCGTGGATCCTACCTCATATCGTCAATTGGTGGGTTCCCTGATGTTAAATACTAGGCCAGATATATGTTTTGCAATGAACATTCTTAGTCAGTTTTAGTTGGAGCCTCGTCATGATCACTGGATAGCTGCCAAACATATATTGAGGTATCTTCGTGGCACTATACATCACTGCCTAAAGTATGATAGTAAGGAAGTCAAGCTAATTGGCTTCACAGACTCTGATTGGGGTGGCAGTGAGACCAATGGAAGGAGCACTACCGAAGGATGCTTTAGTCTGGGAGTTGTTGTGATCTCATGGATGAGTAGGGAGCAATATCCCGCTGCATTGAGTAGTGCCGATGCAGAATATGTGGTTGCATGTGAAGTAGGAAAAGAGGTTGTTTGGTTAAGGAAGCTTCTGAAATATTTGTTCGAGAAGTCTCTAGGTCCTACTGTGATTAATTGTGATAATCAAAGTTGTATCAAGATGTCTGGAGATACTGTGTTTCATTCGAGGACAAAACATATCAATAATAAGTTCCACTTTATTAGGAACTTGGTGTAGGATGGGATCGTGAAGTTAGAGTATGTTCTGATAGATGAACAGGTGGCAGACATACTGACAAAGGCTCTTGCTAATAAGAAGCTCGAATATCCAAGGAACCATCTAGGTTTGGTAGATATTGGTGATTGTATTGATGATAAAGAAATGGAAGAGATTTGTTGAGGCTTTGCGAGTGAAGCATTTCCTGGGGAGACATCAGGCCAACACTCTGTGTTGATGTCTGGAATCCTAAAATTGAAAAGGTGGTGTTGTTTATTGAGCTAAGTTTTGGATACACACTTGTATGTTTGGGTTGGTGGTTAGCAAGTAAGCCTGATGGTACCTAGAGAGTCTGAAAGCTTGAGTCCACCTTGGTCCCACTATGATAGATTGCCCTGGTCAGGAATCTAGTCCATGGCATTGCGGTGCCTAAAGTTTCTTCATGTTTTCATATATTTTGAGATCTTCCATTGTATATGTACATTATGAATACCTCCCTAGTTAAGAGGGAGTGTTAGAAAATGTAACTATGTTCGGTCTTCAATAATGTACTTGAATCATTATGTAATGTACTTGTCAAGAGAATAAAGAAAAGAATTTTTATTATTGTAACAATGACTTATTAAAGCATGGGTTTCATGCCTAGGTCATCATTATATTAGCCAAAGTCCCCATTATGGACTCCTAGGATTAATATTGAGTTTATAGAGTCATTGTATATTCAAAGAGACCCTTCTTGGGCTTTCAAATCATATAAAAAAGTTTTGTATCAAGTCAAATATGAATTATGTGTTCTCCACATCATGTCGGCCTAAGGAAGATCAAGTCGACCTAAGGACCCCCATCCGACCCACTAGAAGCCTATATATTGAAGGAGGTTGAAGTCATTTGAAGCACTCACTCTCACGGTAGTTCAATATCTCAAGAAGAGCTACAGAAGTGCGAAGTTTGTCGCCAGAAGGAATAAAGAAGTGCGAGTTTGGGGGAATCTCTAGAGAAGAAGAAAATCGAACTTTTGGTGCCTCTCTCTCTCTGTTTCGTGGTCTAGGTTGGTAGATCGAAGTCTCCTAAGATTTCTTTGATGTCGTAACTTGCATGTTGCCGGAAGCTACTGCCTAGTCGAAGTTGCTGGAAGGGGTCAAAGATCTTGGACGCTGACATGGTGTAGAGGGAAAGTATGGTCTTGGTCTAGGTTAAAGAGTTTCAAAGAATACTATTGAAAGGAAGAATTATCTTGACTAGGTTTTCCCCTCGAGGGGGGTTTTTCCCTTGCATGTGCCTATATCTTGTGTCTCTTTTTTTGTGATCTTCATATATGTTCAATTGCTTGATGAAAGATAAGATAATAAAGAAGTAAAAGAAGCCAACACACTCACAAGTAATTATCAAGAAAGGAGAATCAAACCCTAATAAATACCCTTGATTTTCCAACAAGAGGGCATGCTAGAACCTAGTGGACCCATGGTCATGTGGACCCAAAGGTGGGAGGTGGAGTGTAGGGCTCGTAATGTATGAAGGGATGTGATAAGTATGGATTGGGAAAACGAGACCACACTTTCTCAATCGGGGTTTCTCAAGTAGTGCCCTTCCTAAAGCCATGGGCCATTAGAGGAGGTCCCACTAGACTAGGATTGAAGATTAACCCCCTATTTAAGGTAAGGGAACAAAACCACTATCAAAACCCTTCCTTCTTACAAGTCACCCAATAATCAATGCTAAATACCCAAATGAAAAACAAGCATAAGCACCCGATTGCACAATTAATAACATACATTTTGGATCGGATTGCCCGCCTTCTAAAATGTGCTCCCGATAAATGGGCAAGGAAACATATGGTTGATGCAGGTGGCGGAGATAAAATGGCACATCACATCAACTACAAGGTGGTTATCAGAGGCTGTTGGCTGCCGGTTGGAATAAGAGGATTAGGAGAAAAATTCTTCTAGGGGTACCCACTTTTGGTGTGTTACAAGGTGGATGCGGGCTCTCTCATCAAAAAGAAAATTGTGGGGATGGCTAATGAATTGTTGGTCTATTCAAATGCGATAGGCCTTAACTCTCCCTGGCCCCCTTGCTGCGTTCTTCCCTTGGAAATCAATACGGAGTTCTATCAAGGAGGTTCACACGATCATGGAAGATCTGCATTCAATTCTTCTGTAATAGTGTCCCAGGGACGAAAGGAATTATACATTCGCTGCAGTTGCTCTTATAAGGGGTCAGGATAATCCTCTGTAAGGAGAGAACAGAAGGGGACAGAGTCTTTCTCAAAATGCTTGGAGAGTTCTCTCACCCTGTGGTTTAGCAAGGAGGGATGAGATGACAAGGCCCATAATCCTTTGCACAGGATATTGAACGCACTTCTGGACAGTTTAGTGATGGCCACCAAAGGGTTGATTCTGGCGGTGTCGAGAAGGATTGAAATGGAAGAGCATTGGATGCAAATTAAGACACAATTGTTGGAATCAAAGCTGGTTTTGCTGGAAGGAAAAGTTGAAAAACTTGAGATGGAATGCAAGACAGGATTGATTGTGATGGAAATAAGGATGACAAAGCTGGAGGAGAAATTCGAAATTGAGCCTCAGGACAAGGACGCGGATGCAGAATCTATTTAGGAGCCTGAGAGAAAGTAGATGAATCTGGATTGGGAGCAGCAGAAGAAATGCCAAGCATCTGTTCAATCTACTGAAGCTCTCGCAGAGAGACCATCCAATATCAAATAGAATTTTGTTTTTGCAATGCTATGTAAATATATATTGATACTAGGTGTTTTTCTCCAAGTCTATAGAAGGTATATCTTCAGAATCATTGGTTAGAAAGAGTTGCAGGCATAGGCTCTCTACATTTTGGAATGAAGAATTCAATGTCTTTGAAAAACAGTTCGAATTTTGTATGGAACCTGGGCCAAAATCCAGTTTTTTGATAGCCGTTAGTTTAAAAAAATATTAATAATAATAATTAATCTATGTGAATTTTGGAGTAGAAAGTTGCAACAACTATTGCGAGTCCAGATGACAAGATATCATAGTCTAGAGCACATTCAAGAACATTGGCAGCAAAAGCTACTGCCTATTGCAAAATAATGAACATAATAATCTTAAAAGGAACAAATACAGAAAATGAACAAACATAAACGTGCAGATGCAAAAAACTATAACTATTTACTTGGAACCCAATTATAAAAAACGAGAGTTGGAAAATATCCTAACTTCATCTAGAAAAAAAGGATCTTGACATTTGCCAAATATTGCTGTGAGAGCACAATTACAAAATAAAAAACAATTAAAGAAGAAAAATTATTTATTATAAGCCAATTTTTTATTATCAACCATACATCAACCAAACATTACAAAGAAACAAACTAAAACGTTCACCAATGTTGGAAAGGTTCATAAGACATGGTGGATAAATCCACTGAAAGTCACAGCTACTGAGATTCACTCAGAAAGAATGCAGCATCCTTCCATGCCACAGGTCAATCATTTCGACAGTACAACTAGAAAACAACTTAAAAGGAAAAGATATATCAGGGTGGGCTCAAACAAAATTCCGCTACCAGATATAATGGCATTTTCCCTCAAGGAGTAGACAAGAGTGGCAAGAAAAACTTGAACATGCTAGAAAGCAAGTGTATGCTCAAACATTTATTAAAGAGATAACTACCCATGCTCAATTAAAAATAATTATTCAATACTATGAATGATGAATAAAATAGTGTTTTTCATAGATTTTAACAAATTAAAGATATTATTTTCATAAAAACAAAAAGTTACTTGCATTCTTGCGCAGAAATTTGTATCTCATTACAGATTAGGTGTGCATACCATTTCCAATAGCAACAGTTCCTAAGGCATGTCGTACGTAGTTTGGGGCCTGGGCGACAAACTCGAAAGTGTAATAGATCTTGCCTTCAGCTGTGCGCTGCATGATAATTTCATAATGTCAAAGATAAATCAAATAGGAATTATATGATTTTTACATACATTAGGGACCACACATGTTTCATTGTTATAAATGATTCATTTGACAGCACACTAACGCTGATCGATAGAAAAATAACTTTGCTGAGGTGGATATCGCATAGGGGTAAATGGATGAACATTTCAGAAGAGGGGGAATACTTACTGTACAGATAATGAAAATGAAAGCTTCACAATATGAGAAAATAAACAAGCAAAGAAAGCATATGACACAAGTGGAACAACTATCAAGCATCAAAGGAAAGTAAATATGACACAAATTAATCAAAAGAGTTGGGCTTTAACTGCCCAATACATGACTCTTGGTGCCAAAGGCTCAAGTATTGAAATAAGGATTATGCCAAAGGCTCAAGTATTGAATTAAGGACTACTCATTGGCGAAGCCATTTGCAGTGAACCCTGAGCCTCAAGCTCCTCATACCAACACAGCCCCTTCATCTCCAAGTGGAGGCTAGAATGATTGGCATGTCATGACGAGGAAAGGGTTTAGTGTTGGTAAATAACTTCAGGCCACCTCTCATCCTGTTGCTGCAACCTCAAGAGCCAAAAGCCTTTCACAGCCTGCAAGTATTTCTCCCAAGAGCACCCAAGCTGGTCCTCAAAGTTAACAAACCTGAAATGGAGTGAACAAATGTGCTCAATCACCATCACCTCTATGGCACATTATCATTATGAAACAATCCCAAGAAGGTCAGACACCTCCATAGAAACCTAGAAACTCCAAATCACTCTTTCCCTTTTGTGCTCACCAAATGTTGGAATGATGGTAATCTTCACATGCAATGCAGCAATCCTTTATGGCTAAGTACCCTCATTAATTGTATCACTAGGTTATAGCTTAAGACCCAGCCTAGTCAACAGTATTTTGCATTATTTTAGGGGAATAAGGTTGGCCTAGGCATTTATGTGGACTTAGAACCCTCTCATGGAGGGAGATGTCCCATCTCATGAATACACAATTCGTGCCTCATTTGTAACATCATCTTGTATTTGATCTTGTGTTCTATTCTTTAACCTGCGAGCACCTATCTTGTGTTCTCTTTTCAAGCTATGGCATTCCTCTTGTGCTTATTGTTTTGTTGATTTAGGGTTTGTTGGTTCCAAATGGATCCTTGCTTGTCTTTTGTGATATCAACATGGTATCATAGTAGGGTTGAACCTTGTTAATGCTCAAATTGTACTTAATGATGAAAGCCCTAATCAATATGGTACAACTCAATGGGAAATTGTAAGGATGTTCACCATTGTCACCTTAGTAACTTGTCCTCTTCACGTTGGGTAATCTCTCCTCTGATTCAAGGGGGTCTCTCTAGTAGATTTACTAATACCAAACAATGAAGAACAAGGTGAGGTTGAGAGTACTGATCCAGGTGGATGTTGGTGGTCACCCACCTATCCCACTTGGACCCCCACAACTGTCTCTGTCAGTTTTTCAGTTTCCTTATTTGTAGCACAATTCACTATTTTTAGCAGTTTTTCGGGTCTTGAACTTCCAGAGCTGTTTTGTGGCCCTAAACAACATTTTTTGGGAAATCTAGGAGCAACATGGGTCCAAGGACCGATGTTGCTCTTCCCAAAGTTGTAGTCCTCGGATAGATCTTTCTAACGAGCTATTGTGCACGTCAAACGGAGATCATATGCCAAAGTTACGACCCCGGGAAGTTGATGTACCAATTTACCCAAAACAGGGCCCACAGTTTGGCGTTTCATCTTCTAGGGTTAGGATTTTGGATGTTTGGGGTTTTCCATTGTTTCTCAATAATAAATAGGCCTTTGAGCCTCATTGTAACACAGTTCAGAGGCATGTAGCCGCCACATCTCTTCTCAAAGATAAGCTACCATCGCCCTAGCTGGTTTATTTCCATTTCTGTTTGTAAGCATATTTCAATATTTTACATTAATGAAATGAAGTATTATTTCTGCTACATCTCTGTGTTTATGGTTATCTCTGTAATTTGTTACATTCCTGTTTAAATCCGGATTAGTGGAATCAAAGCGGTCTGCTTTTTTTCTCTGTTTTTCTTTGCATGTCCCCAACGAGGTCGAGATATAAGGAGTTAGGGCTTGAATTGGTCGAACCTTTGCAAGACCAGCCTCGCAAATCCCGACGGCCTCCCATGGCGGATGAAAAGAAAGACGAGGGGGCAGGAGATCCTATCAAAATCTTGCTCGAAGAAGCTCTCGAGCGACAAAGGAACGCGATGATGGACAGCTTTACCCAGATCCTTCAGCGGCTACCCAAGGGCGACACATCAGCTTCCAACAGCTACTCTGGAAACGCCACACCGTTTAAGGTACAAGTTAATTTTGAAATCCCCATATTCGAGGGTCAGATAGACGCAGATGCCGTCGATAAATGGTTAAATCTGCTAGAGGGTTATTTTTCTGTTCATGATTTTTCCAGTCGGGAAAAGATTATTTTCGCTCTTCTCAAAGCAGCCCCCCATGTCAAGCACTGGTGGGAAACCTACTGCGAGCATAAGGATGAAAGTACAGGCTCACTATTTTCAGCCACACCCACTTGGAATTCATTCTGGGATGCCATCAAGGAGCAGTACTACCCTGTCAAAAGCTATGAGGACAAATACATAAAGTGGACCACGCTGCGGCAAGGAAGGGACCAAGATGTGTCGGAGTTCACAAACATTTTTCATACCCTTCGCACACAGTTGGGTATCAAGGATTCTGAGCTGCATTTGGTACTCAAATACCGCGGCTGCCTACACAGATACATCCAAGAAGAGATGGAGTTCTTGAACATCTCCTCGCTCGGCACGACGTACCGATACGCTGTCAAAATTGAGCAGAAGTTTAAACAAAAGAAGCGAGACTTTGGATCTGCAAATCCGAAGACCAAAGGACAAAGCCAAGGCGGGGTGACCCAAGACAACCCGTTGAAGCCGCAAGAAAAGAACAACACCACGAAGTCGAAAAAGGACACAGGAAAGTGGTGTGAGTTCCATAAGAGTCCCACTCACAGCACAAGTGAGTGTCAGACCAAGCAGTCGCTGGTGGCCGAGTTGAAGGCTTCAGAATCAGATGCATGTTCCGACCCGGAGTCAGAACCTGACAAGGGGAATGGCAAAGGGAAGCAGATTATTAATACGGAGCCCAGCGCCACTGTGCCACTACCAAGATCCAGAAGAATGAGCCCACAGATCCAGAGGAGGGGGAGCGTCTTTTCCACTCACAGATGTTGGTGAAGGGTTTGCCGCTGCAATTCATTGTTGGCAGTGGGAGCCAAAAGAATCTCATTTTAGCAGAAGTCGTGAAGCGGTTGGGCCTACCGACTACACCACACCCGCAGCCATAAAGTGTCTAGTGGCTTCACCACGGACGAGATCTCCGAGTCTGCCAACAGTGTCGCCTTCCCTATAGCATCAAGCCCTTTACAGATGAGGTATTGTGTGATGTTGCACCTCTTGATGTTTGTGATGTACTATTAGGCCAACCATACTTATGGAGGCGACATGCTGTGTATGAGTAAAGGCCTCGCGTTGTTATTATTACTTTGGGTAATTCATTATACAAGATACCGAAGGTAGCCCCACCTACCACCACCTCTTTGATCACTGCTAAGAAAGGCATCAAGCTCATCTCCCAGACTAGGAAATTCATTTTCTATCTGGTTCACTCCCAAAGTAAGGGGAATATCGTCGCCATGTCCATGACCCCCGCGAAGGGTTCCTCCACGCAGCATTAGCAGCAGATGGATACAGTCATGAAAGAACACAGGAACAGCGTCTCCTCACCCACAAGGGTACCGCACAAGTTTCAAGTGGGCGACAAAGATTGGTTGCATCTGCAGAAAGAACACCTTACAAGAACCCATCAGAAGCTCAGACCACTCCGACATGGTCCTTACACCATTAACAAGGTTGTGGTAAACAATGCTTTGGAGCGCATCATTCCCTCATTCCTTCACCTGCACAAAGTGTTCAATGTGGACCACCCTCTACCATGCTTCCCACCATTACTGGACACATCAGAGATTACGAAACAACTCAACAAGGACCAAGTTCAGCAGATGGAGGAACTCAATGCAATGGGGACCATTGCTTCCTAAGGGGGGAGGAAAGATCCAGGTGGATGTTGGTGGCCACCCACCTATCCCACTTGAACCCCCACAACTGCCTTTGTCAGTTTTTCAATTTCCTTATTTGTAGCACAATTCACTATTTTTAGCAGTTTTTCGGGCCCTGAACTTTCAGATCCGTTTTGAGGCCCTAAACGATGTTTTTTGGGAAATATGGGAGCAACATGGGTCCATGGACTGATGTTGCTCTTCCCAAAGTTGTAGTCCTCGAATAGATCTTTCTAACGAGCTATTGTGCGCGTCTAATGGAGATCGTATGCCAAAGTTACAACCCTGAGAAGTTGATGTACCAATTTAGCCGAAACGGGGCCCACAGTTTGTCGTTTCATCTTCTAGGGTTAGGTTTCTGGATGTTTAGGGTTTTCCATTGTTTCTCAACAATAAATAGGCCTTTGAGCCTCATTGTAACACAGTTCAGAGCAATGTTACTTGGGAGCGGGAGCGGGAGCGGGGAGCGGGAGCGGAAGCGGAAGCGGGAGCGGGAGCGGGGAGCGGGAGCGGAAGCGGAAGCGGAAGCGGGAGCGGGAGCGACCATTTTCAGAAGCTCCCGGTTTGGGAGCGAATCCGGGAGCGATTTTTTAAAAATATATATATTTTTTAATTTTTGATACATATATGTCAACAAAAACATGTAGAATGATGAAATAGACATAAAAAACATAAAAAAACATAAATTGATCATTGAACCATATCACATCAATCATCTAGAAATTATAATCATCATCAACCATGTCCACAAGTTAGTAAAATACATATTACAACTGCAACATATTGAGTCTTATAAATCATGATTCAGCAAATTCAATATTAAAGTTTCAACTTCAAGCTTTCAGAATTGAAAATTCAATAACATTTATCATCATTGATCACCAAAGTTGTACTTGTAAGCCAAGTTTAACCATTACAAGAAGTAATATCGAAGATATTTCTAAGTCCTAACTTCTAACTATTAACATGATATGAAATGTTAAAAATTTATAAAATGAAACATGAATAATGAAATGAAATGAAACAACTTTAGTCTTTCACAAAGCATCATATTCATAATTCACAATCATTACCAATGAGTTATAATTGCCAAGGCCCAACTTCAAACTTCAAATTTTCATTGTCACAGTGATATAATGTTTACAAAAAATATCATAATGTCATAATGATATGAAAGAGTCAAGAGTCAAGAGTCAAGGACTCAAAACTCAACAGTTATGAAAACTATAAGTCTAATAGAAACTAAAAAAGACAAGTAAACTGTAAATCTACAAGTGGCCCTTGCCACGAGAGTCTCCAGGAGTATAAGCAGGTCGTGGTGGTCTTCTAGGAGTCTCCCGCACAGACCGACGACCAGAACTAGAACCTCCACGCGAGGGTGTCGATGGAGGTGGCGACAACAATGGAACAAGACTCGGGCCTCGAGCACTGCTACTGGATGGTGGAGGTGGAGGTGGCATGGCTGCTGCAGCTGCTTCATTTTCATCCCGTACAAGCTCCTCTTCTAGTTCTTCAATATGTACAATGCCATCCTCCAAATTGTCGTCCTCAGGGTGATTGTCCCAAATTTTATATGTGGGATCTTCATTAGCCCGATCACAGTAATGGCTCAACAACCTCAAGTTGTAGTGCACATAAACCAAGCTTTCTGCTCGGTTTTCGTTGAGCCTGTTTCTTTTCACATTATGTATATAACTGTAGGTGCTCCAACACCTCTCTGCAGAAGAAGAATTTACAACCTGTGAAAGAACTTTTTTTGCCAATTTTGGCAAAAGTCCGTGGCCGCCATATGTTTCCCACCATGTGAGAGAATCAAATTTATCTTTGTCGTCCATTGCATGGAAGTTACCATACAAACCAGTGCCACTGAAGTATCTGCCTATTTCAAGGCGCACAGCTGCACATTCCTCCCTGTCAGGCACCAACTTTTCTAATGCTTCCAGATATCCTTTAGTTACCTCTTGATCTAAATGGGGTTTGGTCCTAACCCCACCCCCTGCTGCAGGTTGGCCCAACCAAGATGTAGAGTAGTATTTTGGCGTAAGGATATACGCCAAGCAATGTAGTGGAAGGTTAAGCCTATTCCACCGTTCACACACACAATCATGAATCAGTTTGTACAAGTTGGGATCTTTATTATGAACAATGTCTTTTATTTCCCCCAACATGGTATCCATTTGCTCATACACCTCGCCAATCACTGGTTTGTCTGTATCTGCAAACCGAATCATGTGATAAATTGGCTTGGTGAAATCCAATACTTGCCTCACAGTTGTCCAAAACTGCCCATCAAGAGCGGCCTCCTCCACCGTTTCAAAACCTGCCATGTCAGCTACATTTGTAGCCCTTTCCTTTAACACCTGCCAATGTGGACTTGATACCATGCTAGCTAATGCCTCTCTTACCTTCAAAAGGCGCCTGAAGGTGAGGTAATAACTACCAAATCTAGTCCTCGCAATCTTCAGCAACTCCAATCTCGAGTGACTGCGGAAAAGGCCATGGGTATTGCTATGATTTGTAATAAATTTTATCATTTGTTTTCCTTTCTTGTACAAATCACCAATCCATTGGTATTGTTCATTTTTGTTTTTGACAATATCATGCAACAGAAGGTTCAATGTGTGAACCAAACATCCAGACCAAAATATGTTCGGGTATTTATCCTCAATAATTGCTCCCGCTGCCTTACAATTAGGAGCATTATCAGTGATGACTTGGATGACATTGTATGGGCCAATACGCTCAATTGTTTCAAGTAATGCTTCTGCAATGTTGATAGCGGTCTTGAACTTGTCTGAGTAATCATGTGCAGCTAGAAAGATGGGACCACTAACAGACACAGCAAGAACACTTATCAATGGCTTGCCTTTTACATTTGTCCATCCATCAGATACAATGGACACCCCATTGTCAGTGCAAGAACTTGTCATTTTATTCAAAGAATGTGATATTTTTGCTTTTTCATGATCAAGGCCAACAGTTCTTGCCTTGTCATACCCAGGGCTCTTGTATCCTTTAGCGGCATCATTTATGGCAGAAACCATTTCGTGCCAATAAGGTGAGCGTAGAACATTGAATGGTATCCCACATGCATAGAGGAACCTGTAAACTTTTGAATCCACATCATTCCTACACCCCTCATCAAGGAAATCTGATATGGTTCTACGCCTTAAAGATGATGACCCTGTGCCTCCATGTCCATATCCACTGCCTTGGGAGGATGTTGAAGGAGTTCTTTGTGATTGTGAGCTTGGTTCAAAGAAACCCCTTGATCTTTTTGTTCTGTATTGGGCGTCCTCCTCTTCCTTTATGTATTTGGCTCTATCTGCTGTTGACACCGCTGCACAAGTTTTGATTCCTATTTGTTTCTCTCCATCCCATGGCCTTTTCCCGCAGAGGTGTCTTCTAGCATGGGTGCATGAGCCTGTGTAATCAGTGTTGCAATGGGGGCAATGAAATTTAGTGGTTCCACCCCCTCTCCCTGTTTCAGCCCTGTGAACATATTTCCACAATGGAGTTTGGTCTTGTTTAGTTTTTTGAGGGTCATGTTCACCCTCCTCCACCTCCTCCTCACTGGGGTTTTCACCCATTTGACTTCCTCCGGCTTCTTCATCCACCTCTTCAGTTTGAGGCCCCCTCCGTTTCCTACTCTCCACCACCATAATAACCATAAAAGGGACCAGGAAGAGGAAAATACCAATAAATATCCCCAGGTCCATGGTGTTTGATGTTTGTAGGGTTTTGAGTCTTGAATCTGCAAATTAATTTAGTTTATTGGGATTAATTCATTTAATTTATTAATTTAATTTAAATACATGATTTTTAAACAGTTAAACTCAAACAACTAAATTAAATCAACTAAATTAACTACCTAACCAGCTAAACTAACTAGATTACTAAGTTACTTACCTCTGCAGGCTTGCTCCTCGCTCTTTGGCAGTTGCTCCTCGCTCCTCAGCACTTGCTCTTCGCTCCAATGCTCTTGCTCCAGCTCCAACTTGCTCAATGAAGTGATAATGAAAGTTTTTTTGGCCCATTGGCCTTATAAAACAAATAAAAATTTCAAAAAATTTTATTTTTTTCGGGTCCGGCGGATTTTTTTCCCGCTGAACCGCTCCCGGTCCGGCCCGATTCGCTCCCGGAGCGTTTTTTAATGCCCGGGAGCGATCAGGGAGTGATCGCTCCCCGATCGCTCCCGGGCATTAAAAAACGCTCCGGGAGCGCGGGAGCGATCGCTCCCTGAGTCGCTCCCTAACAGACCAGGGAGCGTAAATTTTTTTACGGGAGCGCGCTCCCGAGCCGCTCTCGCCCGGAGCGCGCTTCGGGAGCGGGTTCAAAGGGGGGGGGGGGGCGCTCCCCCGCAACACTGGTTCAGAGGCATGTAACTACCACACATCTTCTCAGAGATAAGTTGCCATCGCCCTAGCTAGTTTATTTCCATTTTTGTTTGTAAGCATATTTCAGTATTTTACATTAATGAAATGAAGTATTATTTCCGTTGCATCTTTGTGTTTATGGTTATCTCTATAATTTGTTGCATTCCTGTTTAAATCTGGATCAAGTACCTCTAGTAAAACTGTTAAATTGGCAACTAGGGCCAAACTCCATGTGGGTCAGCTTATTTATGGCAGTTGATATTTTTATTGGATCCCTCTCGTCGAGAGGTGTAGGATTGATCCAAAGATCATCCGATTCCGATAAGTATTTATGGAGATATGAATTTATTTTGATTATGTAATTATTATCAAGCCGACCAGCTCTTCTGTAGGCTCTAGAAGCCCAAAGGTCATGTCTATTCAACCTATACGTTTTTGGTATAAATAGAAGAGGATTTGATGTCATTTAGAACACACATTCTCCATGTGAACTCCTCCTCTCCATGTCTTGGGTTTTTGGGAAGACACAAGAGAGAATACGTTGGATGCCCTAGCTGCAGTAGAAAGATCCGCAGTCCATACGCTATAATGAAGGCAATCCACACGCTGTAATGGTGACCTTATCCACGCAACCATACACTGAGATGAATGCAACAATGAAATATATATATATATACGCTGCTCGTTGGAGACCTAACTACAGTCAATATATATACGCTGCTCATTGGAGACCTAGCCGCAGTCAAAGTATATACGTTGCTCGTTGAAGACCTAGCCGCAGTCATAACCACAGCCGCTGTTAGCTACGATCTTCATGAAGCACCCATACGCAGGTCAATGGGACATAGATACTATACGCTGGTCAATGAAACAGTGATACCCTGTGTATTCAATAAAACATAGATACACTGTCATGAATATCACGCAGTCATGAAGGCAATGGAAATACCTATATATATACCCAAGCAATGAACGTAGCAATATATATACGCTGGTCATTGAGATAACCTACGCAGCTAGATATACACACACACACACACACACACACACACACACACATATATATATATGCACAGGTAAATGAAACATATATACGCTAACCTATAGCATAATACGCAAGTCATAAACAAGAAGAAAGTAAAGCTGCAGTACTACAAAGCTGTAGGTGATAGCGTGGTAAATCCAAGGCTATCTATGAAAGAAGTAGTCTTTCTAAGCATATTGGACAGTGTAATACAATAGTGATCTAAAGATGAAAATCTTGGACGAAGGGACTATGTTACACACAGCATCCTGAGATATAGAACTCAGTGTATTATGACAAGGGCAGCATGATAATCATGATGAAGGCAAGGGCAACATGATAATCATGCACATTAGCAGGGGCAGCATAATGGTGATAATGCACATTAGCAAGGAGCTACATGATACATGGGCAACATGAAGTTGAATGAGAACATGGACATGATGGACAGTAGCATGATGATGAAGCACATCTGCTAGGGCACCAGCATAATGAAAATACACATCTGTAAGGACAGCAACATGATGATGATGCATATTAGCATGGACAGCATGATGTATGGGCAACATGATGCAGATTATGGACAGCATGATGTATGGGCAGCATGATGCAGATTATGGGCAGCATGATGTATGGGCAGCGTGAAGTATGTGATCATGAGTAGCATGATGATGCATGATGCAGCATGATGGTGCTACACGGTAAGGTGCAGCAAATGGACGAGATGCAGCACGATGATAGTTGGAGTTACCTTGGAGAATCAGTTGAAGTAGAATGTCTTCAACTGATCTCATTGTTATACGAAATGATCTATGCTAGATCTAGATAGGTCAAAGTGTTGACTTCTGTTGTAAATGTACTATCTCTCTCTCTCTCTTTCTCTGCTAAACTTTGAAGAACACAAAAAGAAGAATTGATCAAGGGTTTCCCCACACATTGTGGGGTTTGTCCCTGGCTTGCGCCACATCTTGTGTCCTCTTGTCTTGGCTTGTCTTCTGCGATTTATATTTATGTTCTATCTGCAATTTACTTTATGCTGATGTGATTGCTAATATGGAAAAGAAATTAAATAAATTTCTCCAGCATAGAACATACCTATTTTTAACATGGTATCAAAGCTGAGGTGAAGACAATGCCCAAGCAAGAGTGAAAGAGCAATCACCAAAGATAGTTGGGACAAGACAAAAGGATTAATGGGTTCTTCACAATTCACTTAGGGTGAAGTCGAAGCACAGCATATTATCAGAATGGCGTAGCAGAACTTCTGATGGCATACCTGAAGATCACTTCATTGGGAAGTTCGGATCTAAGGATGAAAAGAGGAAAGGTAGATGTCTTGGTTATGAGTTCGGCCCTTATGCGAAGGAGTGTCTGAATGACAGAGATGCAGGTCATCAAAGACACGACCGACTCTTCAAGGAAGCAAGGAACCCCAAGTAAGAAGAATCAAATATTGTTTCTAATAATGAAGTGTTATCTTGTTTTGGCCCTCTCCTTAAGATTCTTTGGGAATCTGGCATATTGATTGTGGTGCTTCAAGGCACGTCATCGAATAGAAGGGTAAACTCTCTAATTTGGTAGAGATGGAAACAATCATGAGATTACACTTAGAGCCGATGCCACCTATCCCGAAAAGGGAATGGAAGTCAAAGGTTTTATGGTGGCATTCGTCAATGGAAAGGTACGTGTTTGAAAATAAAATTTTCTAAGATGCTTTTGAGTTCAGGGTTGTATTAAGTTGTAGGAAGTCCACTGGGGACCATGTCCATTGACACAGCATCGGAGGTCTGTGAGTCAGATGGTGACAGAGATGCCTGAATTCAAAAAGAGCATGAAGGTACATGTCTGAGATGTACCTAAGGAAAATCTTACAAGGGGACCATTCCCCCTCATGTAGCAGGTCCATAGGTTTGGAACAACCTGTGGAGTTTGAAATTCATGAACAAGAATCTCATGTATATAGATGGAAGAAAGCCCTCTATGGTTTGAAGCAAGAGACCCCGAGCATAGTATGAAAGGATCAATAGCTGTCTGATGAAGCTAAGATTCACTAGGAGTGAAATCTATCCAAACAATCCAAAGGTTATGGATGACAGACCTCTCATACCGACACCTATGTCTGATAGATGCAGACCCTCTCATTTGTAGGAGACAGAGGGAGTTGGATTCCGTATGTGGAATGATAAACTGCGAGCCTGTGACTACCTCAAGGATATTAACTTTAAGAAGCTATATGGTAGTGATGTCGGACTAGATTTGGGAAATGCCTTTGAGTTTCATAAACTCAATCACGTTGATGTTCTTGGTGAACTTCCATCCAGACATATGTTTTGCAGTTAGCATGGTGAGCTCATATTTGGTTGAGCCTCACTGGATTGGTGCCAAGAATCCTCTGAGATATCTTCGATTGAGATACACTGCCGGAAATATGAAAACTGCATGATTATTCGAATGCTGACTAGGCAAGCATTGTGGAGAATCACGAGAGCACTTCTCGGTGCTGGTTCTCTTTGGATTCTGCTTCGATATCATAGATGAGCAGGAAGCAGAAATCAGTTATTATAAGTACCGTCAAAGACCGGATACATAACTTCGAGTATGACCTCGTATGGAGTTGCCTGGCTATGGAAACTATTCAGTGAGTACACATGATGAATACCACTGTGATTCTCTGTGACAACCAGAGGTGGGATTCGATTATTGAGGAATCCCGTATTCAATAATTGCTCCAGCAGATAGACATCAAATACTACCTTATCTGGGATATGGTAAGTCGATGAGCAAGGAGGCTCCATCGCACTGAGATGATGTACAGGTTAGAGCCCCGGGGAAAGATCAAATTTGTGATTTTCCCGAACGACTTGGAGTCTTCGAGAAACCTTTGTAAAAGGGTCTTGCATGTTGCATACATTGAGCTCTGGGAGCTCTGGGGGCTTGCGGTTCTTACTAGAGCAACATACGACCACAGGGTGACTCACCCTCTCCTGGTGGTGCACACTGGAACAAGATGATTCGCTCTCTTGTGGGACAAGATGATTCGCTCTCTTGTGGAACAGGATGATTCGCTCTCCTGTGTAGTAGGATTGATGTGTTCTCCATGGCGATTGTAGCAGGATTGATGTGTTCTCCTGTAAGGCCTGGATTGATGTGTTCTCCATGGCGGCCTGGATTGATGTGTTCTCCATGGCGATTGTAGCAGGATTGATGTGTTCTCCTGTGAGGACAAGATTGATTAGTTCTCCTGTCGAGGCATCCTACCCATGCAGTCTGGGACTCATGGGAAGTACCTCTCATCTGATCAATGAGCAGGGAAATGAAGTTAGGGACCATAGTAGTACCGATGAACGCATCGTTGTATCTACCGTACTCCCTAAGCTAGGATGACCTCCATTGATCTGGGATCAATGATATTGGTCTAGGACCAGTGGTAGGAGTTGTACCATACTATGACACTGACTTCGGGTCGGTTGAGATTGGTCTGGGACTAGTGGTACATACTCTGAGACTGACTTCGTGTCAATGCAGTATTGGTTTGGGACCAGTGAGAGTGGTATATACAATGACGCTGGCTTTGGGTCAGTTGAGACTGGTCTGGGGCCAGTGGTACACTCTTTGAGACTGCGATACTGGTTTGGGACCAGTGGTAGGAGTTGTACCATACTATGACACTGAATTCGGGTCAGTTGAGACTGGTTTGGGACCAGTGGTACATACTCTGAGACTGACTTCGTGTCAGTGCAGTACTAGTCTGGGACCAGTGAGAGTGGTACATACTATGACGTTGAATTTGGGTCGGTTGAGACTGGTCTGGGACCAGTGGTACACTCTCTGAGACTGCGATACTGGTCTGGGACCAGTGGTAGGAGTGGTACTTACTATGAAGCTGACTTCAGGTCAGTTGAGACTGGTCTGGGACCAGTGGTACGCACTCTGAGACTGACTTCGAGTCAGTAGAGAATGGTATGAGACATTCTCGATCAATTCTTCTTCTTCATAGTTCAGCAGAGCTAAGCTGAGCAAAGAAGAGCCAGCAGAGCTGAGCAAAGCAAAGCCGAGCTAGCAGAGCTGAGCAAAGCAAAGCAGAGCCAGCAAAGCTGAGCAAAGCAAAGCAGAGCCAGCAGAGCTGAGCAGAGCAAAGCAGAGCTAGCAGAGATGAGCAGAGCTAAGTAGAGCCAGCAGAGTTGAGCAGAGTAGAGCAAAGCAGAGCAAGCAAAGCTGAGCAGAGCTGAGCAAAGCAGAGCAAGGCATTGATGGCAGAGATAGTACAGTCGGACTTATGGATCAACGGATGGAGTTCTCCCTAGATGAGAGGGAGTGTTAAATTGGTAACTAGGGCCAAACTCCATGTGGGTCAGCTTATTTATGGCAACTGATATTTTTATTAGATCCCTCTCGTCGAGAGGTGTAGGATTGATCCAAAGATCATCCGATTCTGATAAGTATTTATGGAGATATGAATTTATTTTGATTATGTAATTATTATCAAGCCGACTAGCTCTTATGTAGGCTCTAGAAGCCCAAACGTCATGTCTATTCAACCTATATATTTTTGGTATAAATAGAAGAGGATTTGATGTCATTTAGAACACACATTCTCCATGTGAACTCCTCCTCTCCACGCCTTGGGTTTTTGGAGAAGGAGAAGACGCAAAAGAGAATATGTTGGATGCCCTAGCTGCTTTAGAAAGAGCCGCATTCCTTACGCTATAATGAAGGCAATCCACACGATGTAATGGTGACCTTATCCATGCAACCATACGCTGAGATGAACGCAACAATGAAATATATATACGCTGCTCACCTAGCCGCAGTCAATATATATACGCTGCTCGTTGGAGACCTAGTCGCAGTCAAAGTATATACGTTGCTCGTTGGAGACCTAGCCGCAGTCAAAGTATATACGTTGCTCGTTGAAGACCTAGCCGCAGTCATAACCACAGCTGCTGTTATCTACGATCTTAATGAAGCACCCATACGCAGGTCAATGGGACATAGATATTATACGTTGGTCAATGAAACAGTGATACCCTGTGTATTCAATCAAACATAGATACGTTGTCATGAATATCACGCAGTCATGAAGGCAATGGCAATACCTATATATATACACAGGCAATGAACGTAGCAATATATATACACTGGTCATTGAGATAACCTACGCAGCTAGATACACATATATATATGCACAGGTAAATGAAACATATATACGCTAACCTGTAGCCTAATACGCAGGTCATAAACAACAAGGAAGTAAAGCCGCAGTAATACAAAGTTGTAGGTGACAGCGTGGTAAATCCAAGGTTGTCTATGAAAGAAGCAGTCTTTCTAAGCATATTGGACAGTGTAATACAATAGTGATCTGAAGATGAAAATCTTGGACGAAGGGACTATGTTACACACAGCATCCTGAGATATAGAACTCAGTGTATTATGACAAGGGCAGCATGATAATCATGATGAAGGCAAGGGCAGCATGATAATCATGCACATTAGCAGGGGCAGCATAATGATGATAATGCACATTAGCAAGGAGCTACATGATACATGGGCAACATGAAGTTGAATGAGAACATGGACATGATGGACAGCAGCATGATGATGAAGCACATCTGCTAGGGCACCAGCATAATGAAAATACACATCTGTAAGGACAGCAGCATGATGATGATGCATATTAGCATGGACAGCATGATGTATGGGCAGCATGATGCAGATTATGGACAGCATGATGTATGGGCAGCGTGATGTATGAGATCATGAGCAGCATGATGATGCATGATGCAGCATGATGGTGCTACACGGTAAGGTGCAACAAATGGATGAGATGCAGCACGATGATAGGTGAAGGAGTCACCTTGGAGAATCAGTTGAAGCAGAATGTCTTCAACTGATCTCATCGTTATACGAAATGATCTATGCTAGATCTAGATAAGTCAAAGTGTTGACTTCTGTTGTAAATGTACTATCTCTCTCTCTCTCTTTCTCTGCTGAACTTTGAAGAACATAAAAGAAGAATTGATCAAGGGTTTCCCCACACATTGTGGGGTTTGTCCCTGGCTTGCACCACATCTTGTGTCCTCTTGTCTTGGCTTGTCTTCTGCGATTTATATTTATGTTCTATCTGCAGTTTACTTTATGTTGATGTGATTGCTAATATGGAAAAGAAATTAAATAAATTGCTCTAGCATAGAACATACCTATTTTTAACAAAAACGGGGTTTTGGGGGTTTTGGGGTTTTAATGTTAGATTTTGGGCACAGTTGACCGGTAGTGGTCAACATCTGGCTCTACTTGGGGACACGTTGCTGCTTTGCAGGAATGTGAGAATCCAGAATCTGCATCCATACAACAAAAATAAGTAGCGTCCATCCAAAAATCATCATATAACATTAAGCACAAGAAAAGATAAAAGCTCTTTATTTATTAACTATCTAGAAAAGCAAATCTAATCCTAAAAAATGCGGAAAAAACAAGGAGTAGGGTTAGAAATATGATACAAAGGATGCCCCATGGCATCAGATGTGTTCAATATAGTTCATACTGAGCATTTGCCTGCTTTCAGGCAAATCTGTTGGCTGCTTGTCGGATGTGCCATGTCCAATTTTGCATATGGTAGGACTTTTTCCTATCCGAAAATCAAGCTGCTCGCAGCCGTCTGATGCATCAAATCTTCGTCTCATTCTTTTTCTCTTGCGCTTTTTCTTTCTGGCGGGTTGAATTACTAATGACATGGAACTTTCTGTTTCAAAACTATCAGATGAAGTATGTAAGATATGCGTGCTATGTCTTTCTTTATCTTGCATCTGATCTTTGTCGTTTTTAAGTCTATCTGGATCTCCTTCAATTAACCACCTTTCAATCGAATCAATGACCTCCTCATAATAAGATGGAACTTGTTGCAACAAATGAGAAGGTTCCTGCTCTGTTGATGTCCCCTGGTGTCTTTTATTCTCTGACCATTGTTGAAAATTTTGAACCTGTATTTTAATGGCATCTATCTGACTAGAGTGTTCAAGCTTTATAGCACTGATTTGCCTGGCATGATGTTCTTCCATATCTTTTATTACTTTATCGTTCTTTTCCTTTATGTCCATCAAGCAATGCTGCATGGAGTTTATTTCTTCTTTATGATTTGCTTGCATGGTGGCCAACTGATTATTATGATCGAACGTCATGATAGTCATTTCTTCATCCATAGTTAATAACTTGTTTTGCATAGAATTAATTTCCCTATCATGATCAGCTTTCATGGTCGCCATATTTTCTTCTAAGTTTGACATTTTGCTTTGCATGAATCTAAATTCTGTTTCATGATTAGTCTTTATGGCCTCAATTTCTTTAGCATGCTGATTTTGCACAATCTCTATCTCCCTATTACGTTTTTCCAGGTGGATGCATAAAGTTTTCACATCATTGACGTAATTATTTTGATTGCTCTCCATATTTTTCACCAACGTCATTAGATCTTGTATAATTTGCTTTTGCTCCCCCTTTTCATTGTCATTTGTCCCTGATTTTCCACTATCATGAACTTGGTCTGCGATATTTCCGGTGGATGACACATTCTGATCTTGAAAACTTTCTTCAACAGCTGGACCTTTTATAAGATTATTTTCTTTCTTTTGCACAATTTTAGGGGCAGAAGGCACGCTGTTTGGATAACCATATCTATCTTTAAAAGCTTCGACAATGTCTTGTAAAGAAGTGAAAGAATCCTTAGGAAAATTGTTAAACCAATTCAAAGCATCATCTTCTAAAGAAAGGACAAATAGACGCATTTTGATATCTTCATGATTAAACTGAGGGGGTCTACAATATATGATCATTATGCGAGTAAACAAGCCTAGATGCCTTCTAACAGCGATTGAATCACCACCTGAGAAAATAGGTAATTTAGAAATGGCCTCTTCTGGAAAATCATGGAGACGTTCAGTAAAACAACATGGTTTAAATGAATAATCCATGATGAATAATAAGGGATTAAAAAGATGATAGAACGAGACCTCTGCTCAAGAAAATCAATAGATGAAAGCAGTGGAGTCGCCACTTGAACAATGAATCTGATTCTAAGATCCAGAAAGCAACCAACCAGCAGATATGAGGAAGGCTTCTTGCTTGGGAAAAATAAAAGAAATGGAGAAAATGGAGTCGCCACCCAAACAAGAAACAAACCGAAAAGAGGCTGCTGATATGACGAAAAAATAAGGCAATAAAAGATCCAAATGATAACCCCAAAGGTTGAATCTGCTAGCTCAAATGAGAGATGAGAAAGATGAGAAGATGAATGTCGATGAAACTCCAGGAACAGAAAAACTCTGTCCCCGGCAACGGCGCCAAAAAATGTTGGCGTTGCCGGGCCAGATGAAAAGATAAAAATGAGAAGGATGATTGTCGTTTGAAACACCGAGAACAAAGTGTCCCCGGCAACGGCGCCAAAAAATGTTGTCGCGCAGATTGACATGACAACCCTCAGACCGGGGGCTGTCACTTTGATCCCCGATCCCTCCGTTTAAGCCTGTCTCCCACGGCTAAGGGGGGTAGACCCTTCGAAATGATGAAGACCAACTGTCGACCAGTTGGTTGGGAGACACGATATGATAAGCACTAGATGGATTTAGAAATGAAAAGACCAGTGCTTTATGGAGTAAATTTTTGATCGTTTAATTATCAGATGCTGCAACAATATAAACCATGCAGAGCAAGCACCTATCATGAAAGCTAGAACGATGCAAGATATCAGTTGAAACAACAACGTTCTTGCAATATCCAGTAATTTAAGAAAATTTTCAATAGATGCTTTGAACAATCATGCAAATCATAAATCATTAACCAGATATCATATTCGCGCCCAGACTTGAAAATTTAAATCTCAGCATAAAAGATATAACATGATAATTCCCGAGAAGAACTGGATCTGGCAAACAAGGAAATTTTTTTTTTTTGTTGAACTTTATATAAAAACAACAGAAAAAAAAAAAAATTGACACAATTTAAAATAAAACTAAAACCTAAATTATTAAACTAAGCTAAAAAAAATAAAAATTAAAATAAAAAATTAAACTTTAAATTGAAAACAAAACTATTAAAATTTCAAAAGCTCAGTTCTAATATCTAAAACTTATATTGAAACTAAAATCTAAACCAAATAAAATTAATTTAAAATTTATTCTAAAATCTAACTAAATCAAAAAGAAACCTTTCTTTCTTCTTCTTTTTTTTTTTTTTTTTAATATTTAAATGAAATCTAATTATTTGGCCAAACAAATAAAAATCAAACTAAATTAAATCAAAAATCTAAACCTAAACAAAACCTACAAAATCTAACCTAAAGTAAAAGGAAACTTTTTATATTTTTTACAAAACTTTTATGATTAATAACAAATCTAAAAAACCTAAACGCATAAAACTATAACCTAAATCCAAATCAAAATAAACTAAATCGAATTCTGATTTCTTCACGATTATATCAGGACATCAGATTTACTTAAAACGCTAAACGCTTAAACGCTTAGCACGAAAATGACATCGAAACCCTGAGCTGCGAGCTGCAACTTACCGACGCTAAAAAATAAAAACGCAGGCATTACCTGGACAAAACTACTCAGTCAATGGTGGCGGACGGATCTGTGTATACTGACCCTGGACGTCTGACGGATTTGAGCCATTGAGGATCGATTTGAAACCGCGTTGATTACAAACCTGACATACCGAATTGAAACGACTTTGATTTGCTCGGATCAGTTACCTGGCGCGTATCGTTTGATTTCTTTGTGCATTTGCAGGTGCGATTTAGACAGCGGACAGAGATACGATTCTAGCTTTGCAAACATTAACTGTTACCGCGCGTGAATGAGAATCGATGCTGTGCGTGAACGAGGATCATACATCGACGAATTTTGGAGTTAAGCCACTGTTTGTCTGCGTGAAGGAATACTGGGCACGTTTCTGAGCAAAGGATTGCAGGTTCTGGCCCGATAGTGAAGAGAACGGACGGCTCAGTCACGTTCCTCCAGTGGAAATTCTATTACGTGGAAGCCTTGATGGTGGTGTATACACAGAAAATGCATGTGATCCGGGGCCACGAAACCGAGATATACTGAATTGGCGTTTATCATTACAGGTGCAGTGGGCGAGAAGATTGACGGTGGTCCTGCAATTGCAAAGAGACAAAACCCTATACCTGCAAACACAAAAGAAAACAAAACCCTAATGAAAAATCTGTGTAAAGCAAAAAATTAGAAACCCTAGATCAGCTTGATTAATTTACAGATTTTGGCCCCTTAATAGCCAGATTCAGCAATGAGCACAGAAATAATTTAAAGAGTAAAAATTTCAGGCTTTCACTGTGAAGAACTTCAGAAAATCTCTCATGCAAATTAGAAAAATAAACTGAATGATAGACCCAGGATCAAATCCAACTGGGCTCAGCAAAAAATGCTTGCGGGAGTTGGCTGGTTCAGCCGAGAACTTCCCCAAACGCCCGCTAATCTTCTTTAGTAAGGGTTTTCTGCACAGCTCAAAACAACCATCAGTAAAGAGGGCAAAAATGCTGCTAGATCTCAGAAAGTAATGGAGATACCTGCCATTACTTCAGAAACCCTAACAACACTCAAACCCTAGCAAGTGAACAAGATACCTGTGCTCACAATACTCTACAATTAGCTATTATTAATGGCTGAAAATAAAATATGCAGAAAATTAAACAATCTCACAGCATTTCCAGAGAGTAACACCAGCTAAATTTGGACCCCAAAGTCTTCTTTTATTAACCAGAAACAGAGTTACAAGAGAGCTTCTTCAATACCAGACTCACAGATCCCATTGATCTGAAATGACCCCTAGCACCCTATTTAAAGGAAATGATCCCAACGGCTAGTTCGAGTGATGCATGTCGAAATGATCTCGACCGTCGATGAGGATCAAGACATCTCTTAATCTCATCCGTCGAAATTGTTAACTTATTATTAAAATAATATTTTGCATGCATTCACTCAAAATATTATTATTTTATTATTTAGGGCTTTTTGCATTATTTTATGATTTTTTATTATTTTATTATTTTTTAATTTTTTAATTAATTTTTTTTATTATTTTATTATTTTTATTTATTTTCTCAAATGGATCATCGAACTAAGCCTTCAGAAACATCACCTAGAACCTAGGACTTAGGATTCATGAGGGGATTTAAAACATTTTTCAACCTTCAAGACACATTACATCATGACTTTTACAATTTACATCTTAAGGGGACAAACCCACTTAACATAGACCCTCACCAAACACCCAGTTTCTGCGACACAACTATAATCTAGCAGATTAACACACTAGGATTCTCCTAAAGTTCTAATGACAAAATCCATCCCGGCTTTGGGGTCAGGTTGAAGGAAAACTCTGCCGATCATGGATCGGTGAGACGAAAAACCTTCCGGGACGTAGATTACCATTAGAAAGTTAGGTCCACCTAGGCAATTTACATAAACGACTCATATCTGCTAAGATTATTTACAAATTCATACATGCAAACTGGGTTTACAATTAAAATGATGAAACTGCTGATGACTGCAGGATGGCCCGGACACGTCGATCAGGTGCTGCCCCTTTTTGCAAAGAAAAGGGGGTGTACTGCATGGGTAGTTGACCGGTAGTGGTCAACATCTGGATGCAGCATCTGATAATTAAACGATCAAAAATTTACTCCATAAAGCACTGGTCTTTTCATTTCTAAATCCATCTAGTGCTTATCATATCGTGTCTCCCAACCAACTGGTCGACAGTTGGTCTTCATCATTTCGAAGGGTCTACCCCCCTTAGCCGTGGGAGACAGGCTTAAACGGAGGGATCGGGGATCAGAGTGATAGCCCCCGGTCTGAGGGTTGTCGTGTCAATCTGCGCGACAACAGGGCACTAGACCCAGTGCACACACACACACCCCAGATATGGTAAGAACTTCCTATCAACTTTACACAATAATGAACTGAAACACGTTAATGTGTCTAACTAGAAACAAATTATGCATAGCAAACTTATAAAACTAGCAATTAGATCATGCATAGTAAACACATTACATACAAGTTCTATCCAATCAATAGTTCCTCGCGAAATTCTTCTCAAAACTTACTCGGGCTCCCTTATTGGGATAATGGCCCTCAAGGAAATTACACATACAACAATTACCCTAGATCTGATCCAGTGGATCAAACCCTATATTTGTCCTTGATCTGGTTGATCTGGATCTCCTTTGCTACTCCATTTTCTTCCCTCAGACCCGGCACAACTGAGTATCTCACTTACACCAAACCTACAATATTACTCATGCAGATCTCTTGCTTACTTGAGATAATCTCTCTCTCAATGTCTCATGCCCCTGCACATCTTTGTGCCCTCTTTGCAAACAACAGGCCCGCTTGGCCCTATTAGTTGTCAATAGGCCCTCTTGCCTATCAACAGGCCCCCTCAGCCCCCTTGGCTGCCAACATGCCCTCTTGGTTGTCAACATGCCCTCTTGTTTGTCAACAAGCCCTCTCAACCCTCTTACTGTCAACAAGCTCTCTTGGTCCTCTTGGCTCTCTTGCCAAGCCACAAGAATGAATCACTCAAACTTGTATTTATACACTTCCAAAGGGTGCAATACCATGGGTCTATAACATGGGTTATCAAAATACCATGGGCCTATACCATGGATCATCGGAATACCATGGATCTATGGGTGAAAACCCCAATCACTTACCCCACTTTCCCCACATGTGAGAATACAACCGACACTACCCAAAACATCAACATTTAAAATAGGCAATGGAAGGAAGTAGAGAGCAATGCCAAAACCACCAAGGAAAATTGATTCAATGTGAATCAAATGGGTTGTGAAATCAAGAAGAAACCCTCCAAAGAGTTGGATTATTTCCTTCAAGAATTAGGGCTTTGAGATTAGAACCAAGACAAGGAGTAATCCCTCACCCAATCAAGATCAACAATGAATATAAAGGTCTAAAGGGAACCTTCATGGTAAACCTTCACCAACAAAATCAACTATGATTTGATGAATCTACTTAATGTTTTTGCTACGAAAGAAGAAAGCATGGCACCAAATAATCACCAAACCAACAACAGAATAAGGAAAAAACCCTAGAACATCTTCCTTCCATGCAGTAGACTTACCCCTGAAATGGATTGATCTTGAAGGCTTGTAGAAGACTTTAGCATTTCACCATTAATTCTTATGCACCAAATAATAACCAAGATAGAGAAGCTTACGAAATGACAATAATCATCCACAAAGAAAGAACCCTTTACACAACCATATGCTCTAAGAAAGATATGCCAATTAACCTAGTGAGAGAAACCAACCATCAGTGATTATGAGCAAGTGCATCTCTCATATAAAGTGTTGCTCAACTTCCACTTCTATAAAATAATATTACCTCATGGGATTTCTTAGATATAGCCCAATTAAATTAAAAATAAAATTCTCCTACAACTAACCTAAAACAATAATAAAATAAAGTGGTCAAGCAACATGCACAATGATCAAGGTGGAGAGAGATGTCCCCTCTAAAGAAGGAAGAATGAGTGTCCAAGATGCCATGTTAGCCTCCAAAGGCCCCCAAAGTGTGTTGACACTTAACCACCTCCTCCAAGGCTCCAAGTTTGCAATTCAACCCCTTTAAGCTTCCTCCAAGGTGGACATCTCAACCCCTAAGGCAAAAACATCCTCAAAATCATGAAATAAAACCCTTCGAAGAGTGTTACTCCTCATATAATGCTCATAAACACTTAAAAAATTAAAATGTCTCCAACACATGACTATATCTCAAGTCAAGACACCTCCATGAAGCATGGAAGTGACCCTCCAAGAGAAAAAATGGGTCATAAAACCCCCAATGGCTAGAGTGACATCCAAATGAGTGGGGTCAACCCTCAAATCAAGTGCAGAATAACAGAAAAGGTGACAAAATAGGTGAGCACTCTAAGATCCTCAACGTCATGTGTCAAGAGGGGACCCATGCAAGTGAAAAGATCCAAACTATGCCTCAAAGGATGTGACCAATGCCTCAATATACATGAATTGCCTCGAAATCTATGAAACTACCTTGGGAAATGTGAAAATCTTGAAAGTTTGAATGAAGCAAGTACCATATCCAAACCCTAGGGGGCTTCAGCAAAAGGGCTACGCATTATCAACAAATCTACCATTGAATCTTCCATCAATGTCTATGAAATCAAATAAATGCTCCAATTGTCACAACTCAAAAATAAAGAAATTCAATAGGGTTACCCCATGTTAACAGGAAGGGTAGCATAGGCTCCAACTCAGGGACATTGCTCTTCTTGGGAGTGCATGAGAACCTCAGAATCTTATCATCTACATGTGTGAATGACATCCTCATTATTAAACACAACATCCATCACAAAACCAAATCAATTGCTCAACAGTGATTATTCATTTTTGACCCTGCTATAGCAAGCATCGGATGAGTGTGCGAAGTGAAATTAGTGACACAATGTAACCAACTAACCAACTGAATGATACAATGTCCATTTCCTTTGTGCTTGGTCATCACACAATATAGTGAGAAACTGAAACTCTTTTGGCACCACATCCAGATTTATGCAAGACATTCTGCAAACATAACTACATTTTGAATAAGACCATTATAAGTAAATCATATATATCAAAAGCACAAGATAAAACTAACAATGATCTTAACCCATCGATCCTAAAACACAAGCTCATGGATGGATAACAACAACCCTTAAAGGATCGTCATCAAACTATTAGTGTGAGAATCCTTCTCACACACCTCAAAACCTCTAGCAATTGAAGTAACAACCTCAACTAGGTGACCACCCTCTTTCTAAGGGAATCCTAAAGCAAGAGTAACATCACAGTCAACTCCTCCTTCTTTAGAGAATCCAACAACCCTGTCACTAGTACTCATCACTCCCCCCGTCAATTGGAAGTTTGAAATCAAGTTTTGAACCTATCTCCAAGTTAGGTATTCCACACCCTTCTTCAATGTCAAACACTTCAAGGAAAGAGTACAAATATGAAGAAAACAACATTAAAGATCCACTCTCAAGATCAAATACGAAGTACAAATACCAATACTATCTCCCTCGGGAAAAACAATGAAACCTATATCCATCTATAACAATCATTGAAACTAAGCAAGGTTGCCAATCATATAAACCCTTGCGTCACAACTCAATCAAAACATATCAACCAATAATCATCAAACAACATTAAAGATCCACTCTCAAGATCAAATACAAAGTACAAATACCAATACTATCTCCCTCGGGAAAAACAATGAAACCTATATCCATCTATAACAATCATTGAAACTAAGCAAGGTTGCCAATCATATAAACCCTTGCGTCACAACTCAATCAAAACATATCAACCAATAATCATCAATCAATCATAAACTAAATCAACAATCAAATGATTAAACAAGCATCAATCCAATTCAAATATTGTCATCCACTAGAACAAATCAGCTACCTATCAGAAGTCCTTTAGAGCATAACCACTAAAAATAGTGTTAAAATTTGGGTACCAGAGGACAAGTGGTTCCCTAAGCTTTGATCTTTGCCCTAGGGAAAAGTGTCCAAATTTATTTTTTACTTTTCTCCTAAAGTGACTTTATAAGTGGTAAAGTTACATTCTAATTTAAAGGTGACTTTATTAAAGTTAATGAAGAATTAGAAAGTGAAAAAATGACTATGGAAATAAAAGGCTAAGTGGGTCTTTATTTAAGTGGGTGAGTTAATAGAAAGTGAGAATTAAATGCACATTTATTCTCATCCCTAAATGTAAATGAATCTCAGCCATTAGATCTTAGGGTAACCCAAAAGGTCATTTAGAGAATAAAAGGAGAAGAAAAGAGGAAAAGATCAATTCATTCTTTCATGAGCATTTGAGAGAAAGAGAAGAAAGAGCAAGGAGAAAATTTCTAAGTAGTGAGGAAGTGAAGGAAAGCAGCAAGAAGACATTTCAGCAAATCTGGGCAGCAGCGTTTATTATCACGCATCCCAAGGCAAAACTGTCTAGTAAGAGAAAGGCATAGAAATCGAGGAAGAGGGACAGCAACAAGGGCACGAATTTCGAGGCAAATTTGGGCATGAATTTCAAGGCAGTCATACTATGAAATCCATACAGTCCATACAACAAGTTCTAGGGATGTTTTTCGAGGCAGGCTGTACAGCATTTAATGTTGTTTTATTGCTGGATAATTTTATGTTTTCTTTGTTTGTTGATTGGCATGATTTTCGAGGTGGAGTGCAAGCATGGAAGTCGAGATAAGTTGTAATTTTGTGGTTGCTGGAATTTTTACTGTGTATTTTAGTTTTTCTGTAAAAGCATTTTCAAAAATAAAGAAGAGCTCTCAAACTGGTTTTCCCCAAGAGTTGTAGGGGGTTTTTCCAGGGTCACATTGACCAAAAATCACTGTGTTATTTTCTGTGTGGTTGTCATAATTTTGTTGTGTTTTATTTCTACAATTTCAGCGGTTGTGAAATCTCTAAATTTGTGTTTTCAGAAAAATATTGTCATTTCCAAATTTTAGAATTTTTATCATGTTTGGATTTAAAACTAAATGCATGGAGTGAAAAAGAAAACTGATAACCGGAGTCGGGGTTGAAATTTCTTCAAATAGAGATCGCATGCCAGCCATCTATGAAGCAAATCCTCTACCTATCAAAGGTGAAGGCACATTCTGACCCATAAGAACAAATCAAACACCTATCATAGGTCCTCCTAGACATCACACCTATTGAAATCCATACTAATCATTAATGAAGTAGATCTACCACCTACCATAGGAGAAAAGACATTGGCATGTACGAGAACAAATCAGCCACCTAGCACAAGTACTCCTGGGTATCACACTTAGTGTTGCAGGAACCATCCCCCCCCCTAAGGATCCAAAGGTAGATCTGCATCCCGTATGGATCTGCCACCGATCCTTCGGTGGAACCGCGGATCGGAAAATTGGATCGTCTTTTTTTTGGTGGTTCCTGTAAAAATGGATTTGTGGGGCCCCGATCCACGACTCCTACTGCCCGATCCACGGTTCCTATTTCCCGATCCGCGGATCCAGAAAGGATCGGGTGCGGATCTATGGAGGTTCGGACGTGTATCCACTGCGGATTGCAAGCAGATCCAAGAGAAGGTGGACGGTTTCGTAGGGCTTTTTTTGGTTTTGGAAATTTCAATCTGTTCTGTGAGGAACTACACTTTTCAGAATCCGAATACTCCCAAGGCGCTCCCTAATGGTAATGTTTTGACATTCTCCTTTATCTTTCATTTCCATCCTTTTACTTAAATTTTTAACATTACCATGAAATGACTCAGGATGTTTGAGAGTGGTTCCAACCTCATCGGACTTCATATGGAGAAAATAGAATTTCATATCCCATTCAAAATTCAGCAGACTTAACAGTGTTCAGGATCAATGGGATTGTGGCATTTCATTGGATTATATCATGTATGAGGGCATGTGATTGGCATTTAATCAAGAGCAACAAGCCCTATATGTACCCCACCTAGTGTTGGTGTTATTGATTGTTGAACTCCTTTGGCATGCTCTTAACAATAATGTACCCTTCACTCAAGTCAAAATCATTGATCAGGCATCTTAAGCTTTCTTTACCATATTATAAGGCTTGCATTAAGCTGTTTGATCGTAATTAGGCAATGTTGACTAAAATCCCTATAGAATTGAAGTAGAGGCAAAGGCTAGACAAGAGAAGAGGAATCTAGATTGTAGATGGTTGATGTTGGAATAATTAATCATTGATGTACAATGGATGCCATATCTATCTTGATTTATGTAAAAATATGCATGTTTTCATGTCTTCTACAACTAATTTTGTATTTTGGATGTTTTCTTTAATATAAATGCAAAAAAATAAAAATAAATATATATATATATAGTAGATGCTTCCGAGACGCTTCGCTTCCTAGATTTTTGGAAAATGACGCTTCCGCGTCCCTGCTTCCAAAAAATGTCCCCGTTTCGTCCCCGCTTCGTGCAACATTGGGTAGATCTATTACATTAATGGATGGCATGGATTTATTTTTAGTGGGTGTGATGCATAGGACCTACGATAGTTGGTAGATCTACTTTATTGATGGTTGTTATGGATTTCTTTTCAGCCAGCGTGATAAATGTTGCACGAAGTGGGGACAAAACAGGGACATTTTTTGGAAGCGGGGACACGGAAGCGTCATTTTCCAAAAATCTAGGAAGCGAAGTGTCTCGGAAGCGTCTACTGTATATATATATATATATATATATATATATATAATTTTATTTTTATTTTTATTTTTATTTTTTTGCATTTATATTAAAGAAAACATCCAAAATACCAAATTAGTTGTAGAAGACATGAAAACATGCATATTTTTACATAAATCAAGATAGATATGGCATCCATTGTACATCAATGATTAATTATTCCAGCATCAACCATCTACAATCTAGATTCCTCTTCTCTTGTCTAGCCTTTGCTTCTACTTCAATTCTATAGGGATTTTAGTCAACATTGCCTAATTTTGATCAAACATCTTAATCCAAGCCTTATAATATGGTAAAGAAAGCTTAACATGCCTGATCAATGATTTTGACTTGAGTGAAGGGTACATAATTGTCAAATCCATGACAAAGGAGTTCAACAATCAATAACACCAACACTGGGGGGAGGGGGGTACATATAGGGCTTGTTGCTTTTGATTAAATGCCAATCACATGCCCTCATACATGATATAATCCAATGAAACGCCACAATCCCATTGATCCTAAAAACTGTTAAGTCTGCTGAATTTTGAATGGGATATGAAATTCTATTTTCTCCGTATGAAGTCCGATGAGGTTGGAACCACTCTCAAACATCCTGAGTCATTTCATAGTAATGTTAAAAATTTAAGTAAAAAGGATGGAAATGAAAGATAAAAGAGAATGTCACTTTTACTTAAAGAATTTAACATTACCATTAGGAAGCGCCTTGGGAGTATTTAGATTCCGGAAAGTGTAGTTCCTCACAGAACAGTTCGAAATTTCCAAAAACAAAAAAAGCCCCGCGAAACCGTCCACCTTCTCTTCGATCCGCTTGCAATCCGCAGTGGATACACGCCCGAACCTCCACAGATCTGCACTCGATCCTTTCTGGATCCACGGATCAGGAAATAGGAACCGCAAATCAGGCAGTAGGAGCCGCGGATCGGGGCCCCACGAATCCATTTTTGCAAGAACCACCAAAAAAAAACGATCTGCAGATCCGATTTTCCAATCCGCAGTTCCGCCGAAGGATCGGTGGCGGATCCGTACAGGATGCGGATCTGCCTTTGGATCCTTGGGGAGGGGGGTTCCTGCAACACTATCCTTGGCACATACAAGAAGCTTGTATCACACAAGATCTCCACACTAGTGCTCTTGCTTTTCTTACGTTTTACAAACCCTAGCCATGTTGTATCACACAAGTACATGGCAAGACACCTCTAACACTAACCTCCAAGTCTACATACCCATCATAGGGTTGGAGTCCTCCAACTGCAAGTCTTCAACTCTTGCATAAACACAAGAACCAAGATTTTATGGCACATCAACAATACAATAACCAAGTCTTCTTCCAAGCAAGACATCTCACCAAGCTCAAGATGCATCAAGCTAGGCTCTCCATCTCATCAAAATCACAAGCTCACGTACTTATGGCTTTTGCTAGAGTTAGAACTGTAGCATTGTAACAAAAGCCATAAGATAAACCATCATCACCCCCTCCATCATGTTCTCTAAGGTTTACTTATATAGCAAAAACCCTACAATCTCTTGAAGAACATCCAAGACATCCCTCTCTCCTTTTGCCTTAAGGATTACTAACATTAGGCTCTTGCTCCCTACAAGAGGTCTCCAAGACATTTACAAAAATAGAATAGAGTACAATGATGATAATGATTACAAGAGCTCTATCCTCCCTTTATACATGTGAGGGAAGCTAACATCATAGTTTTAAAACTCAAACTCGGACTCAGAACCAGTTGAGGGTCAACTCCGACTCGGACTCTGGCTCGATATCGACTCGGACTAGTTGATTCCAATGACTCGGTCTTCGTAAAAAGTACATTAAATATTTAATTTTTTATGAAAAGACATATTTTTAAAGATTTTTATTCATGTTTCCAAACTCAAAGCATTAGAATAATAGAGAGAAGACAACATATTATCAAAGTATACTCATGAATATATTTATTATATCAAAATGACACCCAATGCACTATCTGATACATGTAATATATAAAGATGAGAACAAAAACACATAACCAAGGAGGCTCTAAATGGCCTCTACAACAAAACAATACAACTACAAGACTACAAGTCACTAATACATAATACTATCTAGTGATCACTAGTCACTACTGCTAGACAAGGCAACATCATCTAGCTCAGACTCTGAATCGAAGTCAGACCTCCTCAATGTTGCTCCAAAAACCAACTCCAACTGCTCACAAATGCTCACACAAATGCAATGAGATAGCTGTGAGGAAATATGAGGGGGTTGGGTCACCTTTATAGGCATGGGAGAGGGGTAGAGGGGCTAGGAAATAGTTTAAACAAAAAAAATGATTTCAAGTCCACCTAGCTCGCCTATTTTTCTCGTCATCGAGGCCGGCCAGTTTATGTCAGGCTCGGTCGATTCGGCCAGTCCGTTACCAAACCGGTCGAGTCGGTGACCAACTCGGTTGGTTTGGAAATGGGTTGGCCGCCGAACCAAATAATTAACCTAGTCGGTCCAAGCAAGGGTATGGCTCAGTCAACCAGGCCGAATCCGAGTCAAACCGGCCTAGTTTTAAAACATTGGCTAACATAGAACAAGGACTTATGTCCATAGAAGTAACCAAAAAAGCAACCCCCTATGGAGCACCATATGATACAAGAATATACAAGTGTCACACAAGGGTTTATCCAACCCCCAAAATCAAATGCCCTCCATGCATCATTCTCCTAGGGTTGAATGTCCCTTCACCAAGATGATGTGCTCTCCAATAAGATATTAGTCCAATGGTCCTCTTCCATGGTGGTATAAACTTTAAAGTGTCCTCATGCATGGAATTTCTCCTCTATCTGTGTGCCACAAGTCATCTTGTGCGCAATGTTCCTCAATGTGTGTGACAATGTGGTCCCTAAGCTCCAATGCTCCTCAACGTATGTGTCTAGGTCCACAACCAACCTCAATGAAGTGTACTTCTCAACCCAAACATCATCAAGTCAATTGCCTAACCTCTAAGGTAGATATCACATGGTCCCAAGCTTCTAGGGCTAAGTTCCCTCCTACAAGTTCCTAATGCTCTTCCTCATAGGTAGGTACCTCCCCTAATCAAGAAAACAACTCCCCCATTGTGTGCACCCAATTGGTTAGTCATCATACTAATGAGGGTAACAACCTCTTAGGTATGAGTGCCATGCTAGCATTCTAACTAAGGTCAAGCATCCACCCAATGTGAGCCATCCATATGTCCATGAAGCATCACCAAGGGACTAGCATTGGGTGCAAACAATTTTGTAGTAACCCCAAGAGCTAACACCTCTAAGCCCTCATCATTGGCTCCTTTTTCATTGAGGTTCGTGAACCCTTTTCGTTAATGCCTCAAACTACCTATCCATTAATGGTGTCAAATCTCAAAAGATTGGGTTCTATAGATATATTTGTGGGGGCTACTCATTAACACCAGCATTTTATGCAATAATAGCCAAATCCTTGGGCTATTTATTACAAAAGAGTACAAGCCTTGGCAAAATAGGAGGTATACTTCTTCCTAGGCACAACAATTTGCAACTTATCAATGTCTGCCTCATTGATAATTCCTTTCTTAGCATTTGGAAAAAAGAAACTTCTTATCAATCAACTATTGAATGCCATGTCACCTTCAGTCTGGCAACTAGATTTAATATTCAATGGAAAATGACTATGTGTTGTCAACAGACCATCAACCCCATATTGAGTGGCTAGCAAATACTTAAGTGGGTGTAGAGAAAGCCTAGGCAAGTATTCAAAATCACTACTATTTAATTTTTTTTTTAAGCCTCCTAAAGGACTAAGGATAGTTGCTCATTGATAATATTGAAAAGAAGGTGAATAAATGACTAACCACGGCACTTTCATTCACTGTACAATATCTAATTTTGCACTAAGATCCTAGTCGCAACCACATCTAACGTATGTCCTTTTGGGCCCCCTTAGGAATTGGCTATTCCAAGGTTCAAAAGCTTTTGTGCCTTTCATTGGGCCAATTGAGAGAAAAAAGGAAGCTTCCATAGGTAGTTAGAGTATTTTTTGCACTCCTAAGGCTCAAGGTGGGTTAGAGCCTTGAAGTCATCACGATTCAATATTCATAAATAGGGACTTGATTATGTACCAAATGGATTATTCACTCATTGGAAGGGGACAAAACTTGGAATCTTCTCTTGTGAAACAGTATATGTTTCGGTGCACCTTTTTGGGGAAAAAGGATGGAAAAGCTTTAAATTTAAGTTCCTTCTCATTACCTTGGCCCCTACTAAAATTGATGGGTCTTTTGTTGCCAAGAGCATTTGGAAACCCCAGAATGTTGTGGAACCTTTTCTACATTGGAAAGGAGAAAGTTTCAGGTTTGTTATTTTTGTGAATCAGCATTCCCTATGGCGGTCCCCTATCATTCTTGATGAAGGCAAGCCTCTTATTGTAAACCGATGGTTTTTTACTCTCTGCTTCTTTTGCGAAGGCAACAAATCACTTCACATTATCTTCTCTTTTAAAACTAGGGACTAGATTCTCTGGAATTAGCTGAAGAAGACTTTTCAATTCACTCAAATGAATTCATTTTTGACAAGATTCATACTGTTATTTCAGATAATCTATGCTTTAAGAAATGTTACCACCAACAGAACTAGCCTGGAACCAGCCAAACCAGCTTATCAGACCAGTTCTGAGTTTCCAGGCAGAACCAATGGTTCCAACTAGAAATGGCTCATTCTCTATGGAAATTTCCTTTTTCACTCTAAACCAATCAATCTTTTTTCCTTTTTTCAAGTGGCTTAAATGGGCCCCAAGAGCCTGCATACCTCCATTTGTCTCACACCCTTCACATGATTGATCTGGAGTTTTTGAGCAAGTGTTCATCTTCATTCAGCATAATTCTTCCACTTTTTTGAGTGGCTGTTTTGATGATTCAAAGTTCATATTTGGAGTCTTCATTTGGAGTACTTGTGAATGTAAAAGTTTAAAACTGTTCATATAGGCCTCATTTTCTTTACAACAACATCGTCGTTTTTTCCTAGAAATTAAGAAATCCTAGGTTTTATTTGCAATTTTGCTTTTGTTAGTTAAAAAACAAAAATTATCACGGTTCATAAAAAGAAGAAGTATTAAAGATGAGAGCATCACCAATTGGTTGGGGGTAAAATGAAATGCAACCATTTTCAAAAGGAAATCTGGGGCAAGGGGTATCCACAAATTGAAACAACACTTTGCACATGCAGGAGGGAATATAGAACCTTGCAAAGAAGCCTTTGATGAACTAAAAGCCAAGATGCAAGGTTGTCCCAACGCCTTCCAACTGAGAAATCCAAGAAGGTGAGGAATCTTCAAATGATCCTTTCATATAATTAGATTGCAAAGTCTAGTAGTTATTAGTTAAAACTTAATGCTCTGGTTATTTTTTGACTCACAAGGCCATTTAGAGCCTCTGTGTTTATGTATTTTGGTTTAGATATGGGTTGCACTCTTACTTTGGTTATATGCACCCTAAAAATGTCACTTGCTATATACACAAGAAAACTTTGCATATTTGTTATGTAAATGAATATATTTTAAAATAAAAAATTGAATACTTTATGTATTTTTTGGTCAACCACTTTTTGTTCCTTGTTTTTTATTGGTTCCAGTTTTTGTGGTTGACCAGTTCAGAAACTGGTCCTATCCAGATAACACTAGATTTAAATTAGGTGTCAAGCCTCTAAAAAATTGTTGGAAGGATAGAGCATTGTTGTACAAGAAGCCTCTCACTAGGTACAAGCTAATTGATGGCTAATTTGGTTAACCTTGCTTCGATGATTGATTGCAACTTAACAAGCTCTATAAGACTCATTCTAACCTTAGTGCTTGACATTATTGGCTTCCACTCCATTTGGAAATATCTTTTGGAACCTAAAAAGGTATACTTTCTTGGTCACTTCTTCATAGGAGATTGGTTGCAGGAAAGAGACTTTGTTACTTCAGGTTGGCTCAACCTAGGTGTGTTTGTGGCAAGGTTGAGACACTCAATTATATCTTTTGGCTTTTCATAAAACTTGGGTTTCTTGGGAATGGGCAAAATTCCTTTGCAAGCAATGTTCATGCACACAACCCTCATGGAAGGCCACTTCGTTGAGATACAAAAGGTTTTGGACTATTGATTTCAATACAGCTTGGCATGTTTCATAATAGTAAGTTTCATATTTGAGAACTAGAAATCACACTCCATTCATAGTTATACAAGAGGAGACAAACATTGCATAATCATGAACTGAAAAGATCTGAATTATGGGCAATCTTTCATTGCAAATCCAAGCACAAGTGGACAAGTTTTCTTTAGATTTGAGCATTTACATAAAATTGATGGACTATTGTGGCAAGGTTCCTTACACAATGAGTCGCATCCCACTAAAGCACTCCATGTCACATTCATCCATGCCTTCTCAAGTGTCAAGACGAGAATGAGACCATCCCAAACATTGCTACAGGGTTGGCTGATAGGTGTAGGTTAGGAGAGTGTCAATAAAGTTGGCCATAGAAACAACATGACAACGGGCCGTGTTGACCACTGAAGTGTACCCAAAGATGTTTGAGGAATCCATGCCCAATGATGTATCAAAAGCTCCATGTACCATCATAGATCATCATATCATCAGAGTTTTTCAACTCTACTTCTTCTTCTCATCTTCTTCTATTGTACTCAAATTCCACAAGTCCTGCAGGGATGATGTAAAGTGATGTTAGTATGATGAGTTTGAGTCATGTAGCAGGCCTAAGTAACTTGGGACCTTGTCATCAAGTGAGTTTACTCTGGGAGGTTTTTTTCACTTGGTTAATTATTATATCCTTACGGGGACTTAATAATTAATTAAGTTTTTTCCTCCAAGCATAACCCCAAAGCTAGAGTACGGCTTGAAGCCGAGGCCTTAGGTGAGTCCTAGTGTCTAGAGTCATTGTATATTACCATACTAGATCAATCGTAAAATTTCGTGGAATTTGGTTAGCTCTAGGGGTCTTTTTTTTTATTTTTTTAATTTCCCATGGGGTGGAAATTTAAATAAAATCTAAATGTAATATGTAATAAGTGATGTCTAGAGAAATTGTAGAGTATGTGTGCTCAAAATTTCACCTCTCACCCGCAAATTTCTACTATGTCACAGTTTGAGGGGTAAAAAATGTGTTATAGACCCTCAAAACCCAGTTTTCCTAAGTTTAGTGGGAAATTTGGCAATAAATTAAACCAGAAATAAATTAAATAGAGAGAAATGAATAGCTCCATGTGACAAAATGACATGGAAATGACTTGGAAACTATCTCAAGTCAAAAGAATGAGTCAAATGACAAGTGGAGGATGATTTGGCACCTTGCATCATAATTCATGGCCCACTCAAGGAAATAGAATTTTTTGGCATTAATGAAGCAGCTAGTGACTTGGAAAATCGAATTTCGTGAGGAGTTAATGCACATTTTGGAATATCTCATGGATTGGATGGAATATTTGATTGAGGATTTAATGGAGATTTGTCTCCACTTCACTCACCTTACCTCTCACACATGGAATCCAGAGGAGGAACTACGTATTCCTCAAGGAGATTTATGCTAGGATCATTGGAAGCATCTACATGAGGTGTCATCACATGGTTTGATCATGGAGTTTGACTTGAGTTAGCTCCTTGATTGGTTCACACTTGGATTTGCTCATCTTCACACTTGGAGAATTTGATTTTGCTTGAGGATATCTTGGTGCCACATATGAAATTCGATTTCGATTGGTGGCTACTTCATCCCTCCACTTGGAATTCGATTTCCTTGTTGGGATCTTCACCATGGCCATTTGTCACTTGGATGCTACATTGGGATTTGCTCCCATTTCTCTATATAATAGAGCTTTGAGCTCTCATTTTGTATCAATTGTTTACTAGCTATTGTGCTTGCAGAAGCGTTGCTATTTTGTACACTTTTCAAGAATTGCAATAAAAAGGCTTTGGGGGTTCATTCATGAGTGTTCTTCCTTTGTAGCATGGTGCATTGTGAGCTATTGGAATAATGTCTTCTACTTATGATTTGAGTTATTTCATTTTCTATATAATCTTGTAGACTTTCTAGTGCAAATCTATCTTGCATTAACATTTGACTTGGAAGTAGGCTCTAGATGTTAGAAGTTCTAGTTTATTTTCAAACAAATTTCTAAAAGTTTCAATTCAATGTTTGCTTCTCTAAATATATATGGACTAATGTGTTATTGGAGTATTCTAGAAGAATTTGTTTTGTTGGATCAAACGTAAGGGAAAGTCTTTGGGAGACCAACCCACTCTTGAACCATTTTCAAAGGAACTCTCATTTGTTATTTGGATTTTCATAGTTCATCTTACGAAAAAGTGTTCTTGCAAGGATTCGTTTGGACATAGCTTGTATACAAGCAAACATTTCATATTTTAAATTTTTTCAAATAGTGCTTCATTGATTTTATATTAGCTACTTGAGAGAATTTTTTAAACTAAAGCAAGTGATGGAGTTCACACCAATCACTTGATTTGGTTTCTTGTACATTATTTATATGATATTTATTTGTTTTACATGTTCTCTCTACACTAATTGTGTCTTTGTTTTGCAGCCCATAGCTAGAGTGTTGATAACAAAAGACTTGAGGAAAACTCTAACTATTTTCTTGTAGGACCTCTCAAGCCTTCAAAGTTCATCTTCTAGGAGGTCATGGGCATTTGAAGAGGATCTCTCACTTGGCAAGGTCGTGGACAAAGAAGACTAGCTCCTTTTCTTGTGCAAGATTTCATCCACCATTGGAGGCTAATTTTTGGGATACCAAGAGACACCTAACATTTTCAAATTTGAGAGCATTCTTATTGTACTTACCTTAGTTTCTAATTTTTACTTTCAAAAAGGAAATCTAGTGCTTGAAAAGCCTCATATGTTGTAAAAAATTCCTCTTGAATTTTTAGTTGAGATCCTTTGGAAGGTTTCTCATCTTTCTAACAATCTAATAAAAAGGCTTAATTTTTCTTGTGAGAGCTTGGGTTTCACCCAAGGCATCATTTTCTGTTGATTTGGAGTCGCATCGGATGTGCTCTAAGCCTCGAATTTTGCAGGGAGACTTGGGCACATGTATTCCAAAGAACCCCGAAATCGTTTTGGAAAATTCCACCCAAAAGTGATTTTATTAAAATAATTAATATTTTTAATGTGATTCCTAAGTCTAAACTTAAGAAAATTAAAATATTAATGGGCATTAATCTAATCAGGGGTGAATCTTCTAGAAAAAGCCATGGATCAAGCCAAAACGATCTGAGCCTTTGATTAAGATTTAATCTAGGCCGTTGGTTTCCCGACGGGAAGATATAAAAAGGGGCTTAAGGGTCATTTGGAAAATGCACCAGGCAAATACTCAGTTGCCCAAGAGAAATCGATTTTCTCACTGGTCGAAGTTCGGCAAGAGAAAATCAATTCAGAGGGAGAGTTGCAGCTAGAGGAGAGATAGAGAGGGTTCAACATCAATCAGGGAGATAGGGACGAAGACACAGAGCAGCAGAAGGGACAGCGTTGGGCAGATTGATGCTGGGAGAGGCAACGTTGGCTTGAGTGACGCAGGCATTGCGCAAGCCAGTCCAAATTCTAGAGAAAGAGATGTTGGGCAAGCCAAAGAGACGCAAAGGGTGGAGGAACCTCTCTCTCGAGTCAGATACTTGTTCAGGAACGTCTGTAAATATTTCTCAGATAGCCTTGTTCTATATTGCTAGATGAAATTTTGTACATGTTGATATTTGCTAAAGAATAATAAAACCCTCATCTGTTGCACAGGTTTTCCCGCATTGGGTTTTTCCAGGGACAATTATCCAAAAATAACTGTGTCATTGTGTTTGTATATGTGTCAGCATTTTACTTACATTTAATTTTTGCAATGTTTTAATTGTGAAGGCTGCAGTAGAATATGTTTTGATATTTGCTATAAGAATACAGTAGTAACTTATTTCTAAAGTAATAAGTAGAAGAAGTCATATTAATCACTACAGTAGGATTTCCATGTTAAAATTGGCAACTAGGGCCAAACTCCATGTGGGTCATCTTATTAATGGAAGCTGATATTTTTCTTGGATCCCTCTCATCGAAAGGTGGAGGATTGATCCTAAGATCATCCGATTCTGATAAGTATTCATGGAGATATGAATTTATTTGTGTTATGGGAGAATTTGTCAAGGTCGGCTAGCAACCAAATAAACCCCACTTGTGCTCAACGTTTTAGTATAAATAGAGGTGGCCTTCAAGTCATTTCAACACATTTGGGATCTCTTCCTCTCTACTTGTCTTTGGATTTTAGTAGGAGGAGAGATCCTAAGGGATAATGTTGCCCTAATCCAAAGGGCAGAAGCTGGAACTGCTAGGAATAGTCGGAATTGCCGAAACTGCCGGGAACTGTTGGAACTGCCGAGAATAGTCGAAATAGCCAGAATTGTTGGAACTGCCGGGAATAGCTGGAATTGCCAGAACTACCGGGAACTGCTGGAACTGCCGAGAAAAGCCAGAATTGCTGGAACTACTAGAGCCGAAATTGTCGGAATTGTCGGAACTGCCGGGAACAGCTGGAACTGCCGAAACTACCGGGAATAGCAGGAATTGCCGGAACTGTCGGGAACTGCCAGAATTGCCGAGAAAAGCCAAGAACAGCTGGAACTGTCGGAACTGTCGGGAATAGCAGGAATTGCCGGAACTACCGGAATGGTCGGGAACTGCCTGAATTGTCGGGAAAGGCCGGAATTGTCGGAACTGCTAGGAACAGCTGGAACTGTCGGGAATAGAAGGAACTGCCGGAACTGCCAAGAACTGCCGGAATTGTCGGGAAAAGCCGGAACTGCTGGGAACAGCCAGAACTGCCGGGAATAGCAAGAATTGTCGGAACTGTCGGGAACTGCTGGAACTGTGGGGAATAGCCGGAACAGCCGGAACTGCCGGAACAACCGGGAAATCTGACGTAGAGGGCAGAAGCCAGAACTGTCGGGAATAGCCGAAATTGCCGGAATAGCCGGAATTGCCGGGAACAACTGGAATAGCCGGAATTGCTGGAACTGTTGGACACTGACGGGAACAGCCAGAATTGCCAGAACTGTCGAGAACTACTAGAACAGGCGAGAAAGCTGACGCAGAGGGTCAGTATGGCAACATGGTGCAGCAATGGCACATAATGCAATACAGTGATGGGTACAGTCATGATTAATGAAGCGTGATGAGATGCAGCATAGTGATGATGGGTGTAGCATGGTGTAGCACGGTGAGATGCAGCATGATGACGAAATGCAACACAACAATAAGTGAAGGAGTCACCTTGGAGAATCAGTTGAAGCAACATGTTTTCAACTGATCTCATGTATCATCTTCTTAGACATGATCTATGCTCTTATCTAGAAAAGTCAAAGTGTTGACTTCTGTCGTAAACGTACTATCTCTCTCTCTCTGCTGAACTATTGAAGAACATATAAGAAGAATTGATCAAGGGTTCCCCACATTGGGGTTTGTCTCTGGCTAGTGCCACATCTTGTGTCCTCTTGTCTTGGCTTGTCTTCTGCGATTTATGTTTATGTTCTATCTGCAGTTTACTTTAATGCTGATGTGATTGCTAATCTAGAAAAGATATTGAGCTAACTGTGAAAATTGAAATAAATTGCTCTAAGCATAGAACATACCTAAAATTAACATGGTATCAGAGGTGAGGTGAAGATAATGCCCAAGCAAGAGTGAAAGAGCAATCACCGAAGACAGTTGGGAAAGGACAAAAGGATCAGTGGATTCCTCATCCCTCTTCAAATTCACCAAGGATGAAGTCGAAGCAGAAAATATTATCAGAATGGCGCAGCAGAAGTTTCTGATGGCCTACCTAAAGATCACTTCAATGGGAAGTCCGGATCTAAGGGTGGAAGGAAAGGCAGATGCCTTGGTTGTAATAAGTTCGACCATTATGCGAAGGAGTGTCTGAATGGCAGAGACACATCTCTTGATGAAGATAACAATCATTCCAGGGACATCTTCAATGATCAAAGGAATGACAGGTAATGTAGGTCATCAAGGAAATGGCCGACTCTTCAAAGAAAGCAAGGAACCCCAGGTATGAAGAATCAAATGTTGTTTTTGATAAGATAAAGAAGCATTATCTTGTATTGGCCCTCTCCTTCAGATTCTTTGGGAATATGGCTTATTGATTGTAGTGCTTCAAGGCACTTCATTGGATAGAAGGGTGCACTCTCTAATTTGGTAGAGATGGAAACAATCGTGGGATTATACTTGGAGTCGATGCCACCTGTCCCGGTAAGGGTGTAGGGAATGTTACCCCTCAATTGAATGAAGGTAACTCGATTCATTTACAGAATCTCTTTTATGTACCTGATCGCAAGAAGAACCTAGTGTCCATTTCAGCAATGGAAGTCAAAGGTTACGAGGTGGCACTCATCGATGGAAAGGTACGTCTTTGAAAATTATTTTCAAAGATTTTTTTGAGTTCAAGGTTGTATCAAGTTGCAGGAAGTCCATTGGAGACCATGTCCATTGACACATAGCACTGGAGGTCTATGAGTCAGATGGTGACAAGGATGCCTGAATTCAAAAAGAGCATAAAAGTACATGTTTGAGATGTACCGAAGGAAAATCTTACAAGGGGACCATTCCCCTCTATGTAGTAGGTCCACAGGTTTGGAACAACCCAAGGAGTTTGAGATTCATGATCGAGAATCTCATGTATACAGGTTGAAGAAAGCCCTCTATGGCTTGAAGCAAAACACCTTGGGCATAGTATGAGAGGATTGATAGCTGTTTGATGAAGCTGGGATTCACTAGGAGTGAAACCGATCCAAACCATTACCCGAAGGTTGTGGATGATAGACCTCTCATACCGGCACCTTATGAGGACGATCTATTTCTAACAGGTGCAGACCCTCTCATTTGCAGAAGTAAGAGGGAGTTGGATTCCAGATGTGGAATGATAAACTGCAAGCCTGTGACTACCTCGAGGATCTTAACTTTCAGAAGTTATATGGTGATGATGCCGAACCAGATTTGGGAAATGCCTCTGAGTTTCATAAACTCATTTGCATTGATGTTCTTGGTGAACTTCTGTCCGGACATATGTTTTGCAGTTAGCATGGTGAGCTCATATTTGGTTGAGCCTCACTGGATTGGTGCTAAGAATCTTCTGAGATATCTTCGGGGCACAATCTCTCATGGATTGAGATACACTGCCAGAAATATGAAGCTGCATGATTATTTGAATGCTGACTGGGCAGGCAGTGTGGAGGATCACTAGAGCACTTCTCAGCGCTGGTTCTCTTTGGGTTTTGCTTCGATATCATGGATGAGCAGGAAGCAGAAGTCGGTTGCTATAAGAACCGTCGAGACCGAATACATAGCTACGGTATGATCTCGTATGAAGCTGCATCGTTGCAGAAGCTCTTAAGTGAGTTGTTTGTACACATGATGAATACCACTGTGATTCTTTGTGACAACCAGAGGGGGGATTCGATTATTGAGGAATACCGTATTCGATGATTGCTCCAACAGATAGACATCAGATACTGCCTTATCTGGAATATGGTAAGTCGATGAGCAAGGAGGCTCCATCGCATTGAGACTGATGTACAGGTCGCAGACATTTTGTCAAAGCCCCGAGGAAAGGTCAAATCTATGACTTTCCTGAACAACTTGGAGTCATTGAGAGACCTTCTTATAAGGGTCCTGCATGTTGCATGCATTGAGCTCTGAGAGCTCTGGGGGGCTTAGGGTACTTACTAAAGCAACATACGACCACAGGGCGACTCACCCTCCCCTAGTGGTGTGCTATGTACGAGATGACAGGTTCAACCTTCCCCTATGATACCTCGTGGTGACTATGGAACAGAATGATTAGTTCTCCTGTGGGCCGGGATGATTAGTTCTCCCGTGGCAACTGTGGAACAGGATGATTAGTTCTCCTGTGGGCCGGGATGATTAGTTCTCCCGTGGCAACTGTGGAACAGGATGATTAGTTCTCCTGTGGGCCGGGATGATTAGTTCTCCCGTGGCAACTGTGGAACAGGATGATTAGTTCTCCTATGGGTCGGGATGATTAGTTCTCCCGTGGCAACTGTGGAACAGGATGATTAGTTCTCCCGTGGCAACTGTGGAACAGGATGATTAGTTCTCCTGTGGGCCGGGATGATTAGTTCTCCCGTGGCAACTGTGGAACAGGATGATTAGTTCTCCTGTGGGCCGGGATGATTAGTTCTCCCGTGGCAACTGTGGAACAGGATGATTAGTTCTCCTATGGAACAGGATGATTAGTTCTCCTATGGGTCGGGATGATTAGTTCTCCCGTGGCAACTGTGGAACAGGATGATTAGTTCTCCTGTGGGCCAGGATGATTAGTTCTCCCGTGGCAACTGTGGAACAGGATGATTAGTTCTCCTATGGGCTGGGATGATTAGTTCTCCCGTGGCAACTATGAAACAGGATGATTAGTTCTCCTGTGGGCCGGGATGATTAGTTCTCCCGTGGCGACTGTGGGGCAGGATGATTCGTTCTCCTATGGACAGGATGATTAGTTCTCCTGTCGAGGCATCCTACCCATGCAGTCTGGGACTCATGGGAAGTACCTCTCATCTGATCAATGAGCAGGGAAATGGGGTTAGGGACCATAGTAGTACTATCGATGGATGCATCGATGTATCTACCATACTCCCTATGCTAGGATGACCTCCATTGATCTGGGATCAGTATGAGTGGTTTGAGACACTCTCTTGTGATATTGATCTTGGATCAATAAAACTGACTTCGGGCTAGTAAGAGTGATGTGACACACTCTCTTCAGATGAAACTGACTTCGGGTCAGTAGAGAATGGTATGAGACATTCTCGATCAATTCTTCTTCTTCATGGTTCAGCAGAGCAGAGCAGTGCAGGGCACTGATGGCAGAGATAGTACAGTCGAACATATGGATCAGTCGATGGAGTTCTCCCTAGTTGAGAGGGAGTTTTAAAATTGGCAACTAGGGCCAAACTCCATGTGGATCATCTTATTAATGAAAGCTAATATTTTTCTTGGATCCCTCTCATCGAGAGGTGTAGGATTGATCTAAAGATCATCCGATTCCGATAACTATTCATGGAGATATGAATTTATTTGTGTTATGGGACAATTCGTCAAGGTCAGCCAGCAACCAAATAAACCCCACTTGTGTTCAACATTTTAGTATAAATAGAGGTGGCCTTCAAGTCATTCCAACACACTTGGGATCTCTTCCTCTCTACTTTTCTTTGGGTTTTAGTAGGAGGAGATATCCTAAGGGATAACGTTGCCCTAATCCAGAGGGCAAAAGCTGGAACTGCCAGGAATAGCCGGAATTGCCGGAACTGCTAGAACTACCGGGAACTACCGGAATAATCGGAATAGTCGGAACTGTCGGGAACTGCTGGAACTGTCAGGAAAAACAAGAATTGTCGGAACTGTCGGGAACAGCCGGAACTGTAGGGAATAGCCGGAACTGTTGGGAACTGTCAGAATTGTCGGGAAAAGCCGAAACTGCAGGAACTGCCGGGAATAGCAGGAATTGTCGAAACTGTCGAGAACTGCTAAAACTGACGGGAATAACCGGAACAGCCGGGAAAGCTGACGCAGAGGGCAGAAGCTAGAACTGCCGGGAATAGCCAGAATTGCCGGAATTGCCGGGAACAGCCGGAACAACTGGCATTGCCGGAACTGTTGGGAACTGCCGGGAATTGTCGGAACTGCCGAGAACAGCAGGAATTGCCGAAACTGTCGAAACTGCCAGAACAGGCGAGAAAGCTGACGCAGAGGGTCAGTATGGCAACATGGTGCAGCAATGGCACATAATGCAATACAGTGATGGGTACAGTCATGATTAATGAAGCGTGATGAGATGCAACATAGTGATGATGGGTGCAGCATGGTGCAGCACAGTGAGGTGCAACATGATGACAAAATGCAGCACAACGATAGGTGAAGGAGTCACCTTGGAGAATCAATGGAAGCAACATGTCTTCAACTGATCTCATGTATCATCTTCTTAGAGATGATCTATGCTCTTATCTAGAAAAGTCAAAGTGTTGACTTCTGTTGTAAACATACTATCTCTCTCTCTCTACTAAACTATTGAAGAACATATAAGAAGAATTGATCAAGGGTTTCCCCACATTGGGGTTTGTCCCTGGCTATCGCCACATCTTGTGTCCTCTTGTCTTGGCTTGTCTTCTGTGATTTATGTTTATGTTCAATCTGCAGTTTACTTTAACGCTAATGTGATTGCTAATCTGGAAAAGATATTGAGCTAACTGTGAAAATTGAAATAAATTGCTCTAAGCATAGAACATACCTAAAATTAACAGGGTTTCACCCAAGCCATCCTTTCCTTTTGATTTGGGGTCGCATCGGATGTGCTCTAAGCCTCGAATTTTGCAGGGAGACTTGGGCACATGTATTCCAAAGAACCCCGAAATCGTTTTGGAAAATACCACCTAGAAGTGATTTTATTAAAATAACTAATATTTTTAATGCGGTTCTTAACTCTAAACTTAGGAAAATTAAAATATTAATGGGCATTAATCTAATCAGCAGTGAATCTTCTAGAAAAGGCCATGGATCAAGCCAAAACGATCTAAGCTTTTGATTAAGATTTAATCTAGGCCGTTAGTTGCCCGACCAGAAGATATAAGAGGGGGCTTGAGGGTCATTTGGAAACTGCACCAGACAGATACTCAGTTGCCCAAGAGAAATCGATTTTCTCACTGGTCGAAGTTCAGCAAGAGAAAATCAATCCAGAGGGAGAGTTGCGGGTGGAGGAGAGACAGAGAGGGTTCAGCATCAGTCAGGGTGACAGGTACGACGACACAGAGTAGCAGAAGGGACAATGTTGGGCAGATTGACGCTGGGAGAGGCAGTGCTAGCTTGAGTGACGCAAGCATTGTGCAAGCCAGTCCAGAATCCAGAGAAAGAGATGTTGGGCAAGCCAGAGAGACACAAAGGATGGAGGAACCTCTCTCTCAAGTCAGATACTTGTTCAGGAACGTCTGTAAATATTTCTCAGAAAGCCTTGTTCTATACTACTAGGTGAAATTTTGTACATGTTGATTTTTGCTGAAGAATAATAAAACCCTCATCTGTTGCACCGGTTTTCCCGCATTGGGTTTTTCTAGGGACAATTGTCCAAAAATAACTGTGTCATTGTGTTTGTATATGTGTCAACATTTTACTTACATTTAATTTCTGCAATGTTTTAATTGTGAAGGCTGCAGTAGAATATGTTTTGATATTTGCCGTAAGAATACAGTAGATAACTTATTTCTAAAGTAATAAGTAGAAGAAGTCATATTAATCACTGCAATAGGATTTCCATTTTAGAAATTTTCACATGGTATCAAAGCTACAGGGAAGCAGAAGAGAGAAGCTGAAAGATCCAGCACTGAAAAAAGAAGGGAATTCAAAATTCCTGCAAGGGCAGAAATTCGAATCTCCCAAAGGATTGCGCAGTTCAAACCAAAGAGATTGGATTTCGTGGGAAAACTCTCTCTGAGTGAGCCAACAAAGAGGTAAGTCTTTTCCAGTCGAAATTTATCAGTGGTAGAAGGAACAACGCAATGGAAGATTCAACAAGGAAGATTATTTCAGGTGGGACACAGTTTTTCCTACAGCGGTTGCTGGGATAGGTAGCGTCAAAAACTGGCACGATATGGATACTCAAAATGTCTCAAATTTATCTACCAAATTAGATGAAGAATTCACATGCTTAGCTAATTCAGCATTAGCAGATGTTTAGTACATTGATAGCGGGGATTCAACTCATATGACTAGAGAACGAGAACATTTCTCGAGCTATGAAGAAGAATAGATGGACTTACAAATAACTATGGGAAATAGAACGAAATGTACTCCAGTAGGGAGAGGCACCATAGCTTTTCAGAGGGAAGCACGGACCAACATCCAAGCCACTAATGTTCTGCATGTGACAAGATTAGGAATGAATTTAATTTTAGTGTCTTAGTTACGGGACAAGGGGTATGATGTATACTTCATCAGGAAGAAAGTATACGTTAAGCATCCAGGCTCAATGAGGAAAAAGCAAAATGGGGTTCAAAGCAACAAGTTGTATAGGTTGTAGCTAGAATCACCAATGGCACTGATAGGCAGCAACTATAATGGTGAGAAGGAGCGAAATGAATTATGGCACAGGCAAATGGGGCACTTACACCATGGAGCACTGAGGATGCTAAGAGAGATTGTTACAGGGGTACCAATCCTAAGTAATGAACATGATGACTTGTGCAGAGGATGTGTGCTAGGAAAGTACATTAAAGTAGATTTTTCCAAACGTAACAATAGAGCAAAGGATGTATTAGGATTAATACACTCAGATATCTGCGGTCCTATGTCCACAAGGGCTCCTAGTGGTGGCAAATACTTCGTCACTTGTATCGATGATCACTCCAGAAAAACCTAGATCTATTTCCTAAAGACCAAGGATGACAGGGAAAAAGATAAAGGTATTGCGTTCAGATAATGGTGGAGAATATACAGACAAGGATTTCACAGATTTCTACGCAAAGGAGGGCATCAAAAGAGAATGAATAGCTCCATATAATCCAGAGCAGAATGGAGTGACAGAACGAAAGAACCGAACTATTGTTGGGCCAGCCAAGGCCATGTTGTATGATCAGGATCTGCCTAAGTATCTATGGGCAGAAGCTTGCAACACTGCAATATATATCCAAAATAGAACTCCACATAAAGCATTGGGGAAGAGAACACCCAAAGGAGTATTTATAGGGAAGAAGTCGGAAGTCAGTCATCTGAGGATATTCAGAAGTGTGGCTTATTTCCGCATTCCAAACGAGAAGCGCAACAAAGTGGATAAGACTGCAGAGAATGGGTATCTCATAGGATATGTGAAAATTTCTGAATCTTTACAAACAGAAATCCTACTGCAGTCACTGATTTAGCATCTCCTACTTGTTATTTCATTCAACAAGTTATTTAATTTCATAAACACTGATGAAAACACTACTGCAGACTACACTGACATACAGATCATAAACTGAAACAATAGATGAGACAAACACACAAGGGACACCATTATTTTTGGACAACACGTCCTTAGAAAAACCCAATGTGGGAAAACCGGTGCAGCAGATAGAGGGTTTGTATTATTAAGCAAGCAGAATTTGAGTACAACAGGTTGCCTCTCACACCGACTAACCTTACAAAGAAATCACGCGAACAAGAAATACATTTGAGGGTTTACCTCACTCCCCAAGTCACAACTAATCCAATGAGTGATCTGACACCCTCCCGACAAACACTGCGAAGTCCCTATGCAATCAATGCATGGGCCAGCATCTTGCCTCTAGAGAACTGTGTCTCCTCTTCTGCTGGATCGATTTGCTAGATGAAGACTGTTGTTCATCCCTCCTGGCTCAGAACCTCACTTCTCCAGCAAAATCTCGGACTACTAACGAATACTCTGCACTGCCACTGCAAGAGTCCCTCTGGACTGCGTCAGCTCTGCGTGAGCCCCTCCTGGGCTGCGTAGGCCTCTACGTTGCCTCCCTGATGCTCAAGTTGCCTCTCTGCTACGTACTCTTTGGCTCGGAACTTCCTCTCCAATCCAAATCTCTGCTTCTACCCCTCTCACTGCAACAAATCACTTGTTCGATTTTCTCAGCAAACCACGCCCCAAAAAAATCGAATTGACTGATCAACTTGGTGTATCTCCAACTGACCCTCAAGCCTCCTCTTATACTTTTCCTGTTGATGAATCAACAGCCGAGATTAAGTCTCTAATCAACAACTAAGATTAAATTAGACTTGATCTTCATCACTTAGAAGCTTCTCACCCATATTTTCATTAATACCCATTAATATTTTTATTTTCCTAAGTTTAGACTTAGGAACCCCATTAAAAATATTAATTATTTTAATAAAACACAATCTGGGTGGAATTTCACCAAACGATTTCTGGGTCTTGGAGATCTCATGTATTCTAGCCCCTCCACAAAATTTCGGAGCTAGAGCACATCCGATGCTACCCAAAATCAACACTCCCTCTTAGCGAGGAATGTGCTCTAGCAATACTTCCCAATAGAAGCATCACACTAATCCACGACATCGATCCTCTGTGTTGTTGATGCTTGGCCAGTTGCCCTTCATCCACTGCACTGCTGCATCCTGTATTGTTGCCCATGACACTACCACTATCACTGCTACATTTGTATTGTAATTCCCTCTCAAACATTGCATCTGCTATGTTGCTAGCACTGCCACTACTAACACTGCATCTGCAACTCAGTTGTTGAGAAGTAAGAAACTGAAAAAGCCACCCAAAAACTGACATGTCGATCAGTCTGGATGCCTAGTGATGCTCAAGCTACCTCTGCTTCTAATCTATGCTGACCCTCTAATGCTACTGCGTTGTTGTTGTATCTGCTTTGTGCCTCCCGCACTGCTCAACACTCTAATCCGCTACTTCATATTGAGCACTCTAGCTCTACCACTATTGCTCCATCATCCCTCGCACCAACTAACTCCCGTAATTCTGCTACTGTCATTAAGGGCTCCTGTAGCCGTATGTGATCCAAGAGTTTGGGCACCTCAAGGATCCTACACCTTGTGTAGTCCTCCCGACTACAACTCAATATCGCCCCACCTCTTCTCTAGAGGTGCATGAGCACTCATGGCGCAATCCTCATCATTGTCCTCCTTGTTAACTTTTGCTAGAGCAGCCTTTGAGTCAGACTTCTCTTCTTGCCCTTCTTTCGAGGGCACTGAGTGGCAAAATGTCTCAATTCCCCACATCTGAAGCATCTTACTTTGGATATATCTTTCTTTTCCTCTTATGTTGCCCTTGTTGTCCCACTGATGCGAGAGTTGCATCCTCCTCTTCCTCCTTCTTGACTCTGATTCCTTTGACGTTACTTCCCGCCTTGGTTAACCGTTTGATCTCTTCCTGTCGAAGAGTTGCCCACATCTCCTCCCAACTGGGGAGAGAAGCCCTGCCCGAGATGCTCTGGACAAATGTACACAGTCTTCAGTGACTGCATCCAGGGTAGTCCTAACCATGAATTCAGGATCTAGTGTAGACCCTATGGAAGTTAGTTGGTCTCGGATCCCTTGCAACCTAAGAAGGAAGGGATCGATTTCTTCTCCCTTCTGCATTTGATACTATCTCAACTAGTTCTCAAGCAACATCTTCCGTTGAACGGAAGTTCCCTCATACAAAGTGGTCAAGGCCTCCCACATTTCCCTTGTTGTGTCCTTTTCAGCAATATGTGGGACCACATGATCCTTGACCCCGTCCAAGATCATGCACTTCGCCTTTGCTTGAGCCTCCTCATATTTCTTGAGAGGATCAACATCGACCGAAACAACAACCGTCCTCAAGGCATAGTCCTTGATGCGATTTTTGTCCAAGACTGCCAGGATCCTGGCCTTCCAGATGACAAAGTTGGATGCTCCATCCAATATGTCCTGATCCCTCAGTCCATTTACTGCCATCTCTGCTCAAATGAGTGTCGAATAGGTTCTCTTCTCCTTCTTTCGTTGCTGCCCCAGCAAAACTCGGATCTGGATTTCTTTGGCGCTAGAAATCCTCTAAGGAACAAGTTCCCTCTAGACTCCCTCTGAGTCCTGATTTCCTTCATGGAAATCCTTCTACCAAATAATGTCAAATCACCCCTCTCTGATCCTCCTTTGCTACTGCTCAACAACCCGGATCTAGATTTCTTTGGCAAGAAATCTGATAAGGCAGTGACTCCCTCTACCTTGGTTCAGTCTCCTCAGACACTGTTCTACACCAGCAGCAACAACGTCCCACCAACACCTCAGATCTGATCTGCATTGCTCCCTCTACCCCAGCAACTGAAGAATCTGAGCTCCTCAGGCTCTATGCAGTCACTACGTGAGCTAGATCAACTCCTCCTGGCCACTATGTCACTCCTTCACGATCCAGAAAGATGATGTGGCTCTGCGTGAGCCTAATCTGCCCCTCTGCTTCTGCACTGACCCAAAGAGTTGGCGCAGTCACTGCGTGGGCTACTCCCGACTACTGTGTCACCCTCTCTTGGCTCAAAATGTTGACGTAGGCACTGCGTGAGCCTCTGCGTCACTTCTTCTACACTACATCACCCTTCCTCTGCGTCACTTCTTCTACACTACATCACCCTTCCTCTGCGTTTCAGGCTCTGGAGCAGCGCTGTCACTCAGGACAGCTGCCTCTCTGTAGCAGATTTGCTGGATCTCCTGGCTGATGGCTTCAATGTCCTATGATCTGCAATTGCTCTGATACCATGTGAAAATTTTTGAATCTTTACAAACAAAAATCCTACTGCAATCACTGGTTTAGCATCTCCTACTTGTTATTTCATTCAACAAGTTATTTAATTTCATAAACAGTGATGAAAACACTACTACATACTATATTGGCATACAAATCATAAACTAAAACAATAGATGAGACCAATGTTGCAGGAACCGTCCCCCCTCCAAGGATCCAAAGGCAGATCTGCGTCCCGTATGGATCCGCCACCGATCCTTCGGCGGAACCGCGGATCGGAAAATCGGATCCACAGTTCCTCCTTTTTTTGGCAATTCCTGCAAAATTGGATTCGTGGGGGCCCGATCCGCGGATTCGGAAAGGATCGGGTGCGGATCTGTGGAGGTTCGAGCATGTATCCACCGTAGATCGCGAGTGGATCCGAGAGAAGGTGGACGGTTCCGCAGGGCTTTTTTTGTTTTTGGAAATTTCGAATTGTTCTGTGAGGAACTACACTTTCCGAATACTCCCAAGGTGCCCCTTGATGCTCCCTAGACGCTTCCTAGATGCTCCCTAATGGTAATGTTAAATTCTTAAAGTAGTCACTTTTACTTAAATTTTTAACATTACCATGAAATGACTCAGGATGTTTGAGAGTGGTTCCAACCTCATCAGACTTCATATGGAGAAAATAGAATTTCATATCCCATTCAAAATTCAGCAGACTTAACAGTTTTCAGGATCAATGGGATTGTGGCATTTCATTGGATTATATCATGTATGAGGGCATGTGATTGGCATTTAATCAAGAGCAACAAGCCCTATATGTACCCCAGTGTTGGTGTTATTGATTGTTGAACTCCTTTGTCATGGCCTTAGCAATTATGTACCCTTCACTCAAGTCAAAATCATTGATCAGGCATGTTAAGCTTTCTCTACCATATTATAAGGCTTGGATTACGTTGTTTGATCAAAATTAGGCAATGTTGACTAAAATCCATATAGAATTGAAGTAGAGGAAAAGGCTAGACAAGAGAAGAGGAATCTAGATTGTAGATGGTTGATGTTGGAATAATTAATCATTGATGTACAATGGATGTCATATCTATCTTGATTTATGTAAAAATATGCATGTCTTCTACAACTAATTTGGTATTTTGGATGTTTTTTTTAATATTAAAGGAAAAAAATATAAAATATATATATAGTAGACACTTCGCTTCTTAGATTTTTGGAAAATGACACTTCCGCATCCCTGCTTCCAAAAAATGTCCCTGTTTTATCCCCACTTCGTGCAACATTGGATGAGACAAACACACAAGGGACACTGTTATTTTTGGACAACACGTCCCTGGAAAAACCCAATGCGGGAAAACCGGTGCAACAGATAGAGGGTTTGTATTATTAAGCAAGCAGAATCTGAGTACAACAGGTTGCCTCTCACACCGGCTAACCTTATAGAGAAATCACGACAACAAGAAATACATTCGAGGGTTTACCTCACTCCCCAAGTCACAGCTGATCCAATGAGTGATCTGACACCCTCCCGGCAAACAATGAAAAGTCCCTACACAATCATTGCGTGGGCCAACGTCTTGCCTCTAGAGGACTGTGTCTCCTCTTCTGCTGGATCGATTTGCTGGATGAAGACTTTTGTTCAACCCTCCCGGCTCAGAACCTCGCTTCTCTTGCAAAGTCTCGGACTATTGACGAATAATTTGCACTGCCACTGCAAGAGCCCCTCTAGACTGCATTAGCTCTGCGTGAGCCCCTCCTAGGTTATGTAGGTCTTTGTGCTACCTCTCTGCCACGTACTCTTTGGCTCGAAACTTCCTCTCCGATCCAAATCTCTGCTTCTGCCCCTCTCACTGCAACAGATCACTGGTTTGATTTTCTCAGCAAACCATGCCCCAGAAAAATTGAACTGACTAATCAACTTGGTGTATCTCCAACTGACCCTCAAGCCTCCTCTTATACTTTTCCTGTTGATGAATCAACGGCCAAGATTAAGTCTCTAATTAACGACTAAAATTAAATTAGACTTTATCTTCGTCATTTAGAATCTTCTCACCCATATTTTCATTAATACCCATTAAAAATTTTATTTTCCTAAGTTTAGACTTAGAAATCCCATTAAAAATATTAATTATTTTAATAAAACACAATCTGGGTGGAATTTCACCAAACGATTTCTAGGTCTTGGCGATCTCATGTATTCTAGCCCCTCCACAAAATTTCGGAGCTAGAGCACATCCGATGCTACCCAAAATCAACAGGATACAGGGAGACCTCAAAGGCATGTAGAATCTACATTCCAGGGAGCAAGAAGATTGTAGTAAGACGAGATGCAAAGTTTATGGAAGATAGAGCTTTCAGGAAATCTCGTGAAATGCCTGTTGAAGATCAGTCAAGAGATGTTTTATTAGTCCAAGAGCACCCGGTGCAGCAAGAAGGACAGGCAGGAGAGCATACATCTAGGTCGAGTACGGTGACCAATACCAATATTTCCTCAGAGGAAGGAAATGTAGATGCTTTTCAACAGATGGAACAACAAGATCGGGAGGAAGAATTGGTTGAGCCTCCCACCACCAGTGGTAGAACAAGTAGAGAATTGCGGCAGACACTGAGGGACACAGAGGAGTTTGTTGGAGCTCCTGGAGCCAAGAAGAGGCGACATAGACAACCAGATAGATACCAAGCATTGGTAACTCAGTTGGAGAACCCTCTAGCTTTCAAAAAATTGTTCAACACCAAGTATGGGTGGATGCCATGGTGGAAGAGTACAACTCCATCATGACGAATGATGTCTGGGTAGTACCTAGACCAGAAAATAGATCAGTTGTAGGATCGCGATGGATCTACAAGATCAAGTATGTTGCAGACGGCAGCATAGAGAAGCACAAGGCAAGGTTCGTAGCAAAGGGGTATGCTCAAAAGAAGGTATAGACTATGAAGAGACCTTCGCCCAGTGGCTCGTTACACCTCTATCAGATTTGTTATATCCCTAGCAACTCAAATGGGATGGGAGATTCATCAGATGGACGTCAAGACAGCATTCTTGAACAGAGTGATAGAAGAAGAGGTGTATATAGAACAGCCCAAAGGATTCGAAACCCATGAGAAGAAGTCTCATGTTTGCATGTTAAAGAAAGCCTTGTATGGGCTCAAGCAGGCACCTATAGCATGGTATGGTCAAATTGATAGTTACTTGCAGCAATTGGGATTTGTCTAGAGTGATGTTGATCCCAATCTCTACTATCTATTGGTAGAGAATGAGCCACTTATTCTAGTACTATATGTAGATGACCTGTTTCTAACTGGATCATCTAGGCTCATCCAAGCCTGCAAGAAGAATCTTGAAGTAGAATTCGACATGAAGGACTTGGGATTGATGCATTATTTTTTGGAGTTGGAAGTTTGGCAGAAGAATGGGGAGATCTTCCTTGGACAAGGAAGGTATGCTACAGAGATTCTGAAGAGATTCAGAATGCAGGATTGCCGACCCACGGCTACTCCCATGATCACCAACTGGAAGAAAATAAATGCATCAGAGGATAAAGAGGTAGATCCCACCTTCTACAAATAGCTCATTGGGTCGCTTATGTATCTAGTCAACACTAGGCCAAACATTTGTTTTGTTGTCAACACTCTTAGTCAATTCATGGTGGAACCAAAAAGGGTGCATTGGGCAGCAACAAGACACATACTTAGGTATGTACGAGGAATAGTCAGATATGGGTTGAAATACTCTAGAGGGGAGGACATCAGCTTGAATGGGTTCACCGATGCAGATTGGGCAGGTAATTCAGTAGACCAAAAAAGTACCTCAGGGTATTGCTTCAGTGTTGGATCAAGGATGATATCTTGGTGCAGCAGGAAGCAGAAATCGGTAGCACTAAGTTCAGCAGAAGCAGAATATATGGCAGCCAACACAGCTACGTGTGAAGCCATGTGGCTCAAAAAATTGATTGTGAGCCTATTCAGAAAAAGGATTGAGGCGACCAAGGTTTACTGAGATAATTAAAATTGCATCAAACTCTCTAAGAGTCCAGTATTTCATGATCAGTCGAAACATATAGATATTCGTTGTCACTCTATCAAAGACTGCGTTCAGCATGGGGCAATACAGCTACAGTATGTTCCCACAGGAGAGCAGGTGATCAATATACTCACAAAGGCTCTCGGAAGAGCTAAGTTTACTCAATTTAGAGAGCAGTTGGTTATGGTTGAAAATCCGTTTCAGTAGCAGCAGCAGGTTGTAGTGCAGAGACGGTTGGCAGAAGTAGTGCCAACGGCAACACAGGTGCAACAATTCAAAAGGAACTGTAGTACAGATGTAGCATTGGTAGTGGCAGTGTCAAAGGCAATAATATAGTTGCAGCAGCAGCAGCAGTGCAGTAGTTGGTGGACACTATGTCAGACATCAGCAGTGCAGAGGACGATGTTTCAAAGTCAAAGTAGTATAGTAGCAGTATATTGCTAGAGCACATTCCTCGCTAAGAGGGAGTGTTGATTTGGGGTAGCATCGGATGTGCTCTAAGCCTCAAATTTTGCAGGGAGGCTTGGTCACATGTATTCCAGAGAACCCAGAAAGCACTTTGGAAAATTCCACCCATAAGTGATTTTATTAAAACAATTAATATTTTTAATGGGGTTCCTAAGTCTAAACTTCGGAAAATTAAAATATTAATGGGCATTAATCTAATCAGGGGTGAATCTTCTAGAAAAAACCATGGATCGAGCCAAAACGATCTAAGCCTTTAATTAAGATTTAATTCTAGGTCGTTGGTTGTCCAACAGGAAGACATAAGAAGGGGCTTGAAGGTAATTTGGAAAATGCACCAGGGATATACTCAGTTGCCCAAGAGAAATCGATTTTCTCATTGGTCGAAGTTCGGAAAGAGAAAATCAATTCAGAATGAGAGTTGAAGGTGGAGGAGAGACAGAGAGGGTTCAACATCAGTCAGGGAGATAGGGATGATGACACAGAGCAGCAGAAGGAACAGTGTTGGGCAGATTGACGCTAGGAGAGGCAGTGCTGGCTTGAGTTACGCAAGCATTGCACAGACCAGTCCAGAGGCCAAAGAAAGAGACGTTGGGCAAGCCAGAGAGACACAAAGGGTGGAGGAACCTCTCTCTCGAGTCAGATACTTGTTCAAGAACGTCTGTAATTATTTCTCAGATAGCCTTGTTCTATACTGCTGGGTGAAATTTTGTACATGTTGATTTTTGTTGAAGAATATTAGAATAATAAAACCCTCATCTACTGCATTGGGTTTTTCCGGGGACAATTGCCCAAAAATAATTGTGTCATTGTGTCTGTATATGTGCCACCATTTTACTTACATTTAATTTCTGCAATGTTTTAATTGTGAAGGCTGCAGTAGAATATGTTTCGATATTTGTCGTAAAAATACAGTAGATAACTTATTTCTGAAGTAATAAGTAGAAGAAGTCATATTAATCACTGCAATAGGATTTCCATTTTAGAAATTTTCACATTTTCTCCTTATTTAGAAGGAGAAACATGTGGGTGCATTGATCTTGCATTGTTTTCTTAGTTTTCATTTTGCATGCCTTAAGAATTAACAAAATCTCACCATCACAATGTAACTTTCTAAATTTGATTTTGTTAATAATTTCCATTTTATGTCTTGCATTTGAAGTTTTGCTTTTAAGTACAACTTGGGATTTCACTTTGGAGCAACTTATTTCATTATATGCAAGCATCTCAATTCATGTGGCAAAGTTTGATTTAGTTAATTTGACAATTTGCTTCATGTTTGCCTCACTATAGGCTCATTGGTTACTTGCTCATTTATTTTAAAGTTATTTGCTCACTTTGCAAGCATATCATACTTTGAAGCTTCATCTCATTTCATTGCTTTAGTTGGTTGATCATTGATATATCATTTGTTAAAGCACTTACTTTGAGCAACTTACAATCTTATGTGCTTATGAAGCTTATGTTCTTGTATCTTGTACAATTTTGAGCAATTATCTAAGTTATCTCATTGAGCATATTTCCATTTACTTGAGGCATTTCCTTTTACAAACACTAATAAACTTACTTGCATTTCATTTAGGCATATTAGCATAGCTTGCATCTCTAATGAAAATTTACCTCCAAGCATAAGCTTGGTTGAAAGACATCTCTTAGGGACCCCTTTCTTTCATCAACTTGAGGGACATAGACCCTCTTATGTGGTTAACACGGTGACCTTGCAGTCGTCAGAGCCACAGTCTCTGCAGTGCCAGAGGCATCAGGTGTGTTGGATATTCCAAGGGAGGTATCATTAATATAGCCTTGGTTGTCTTTCCTTGGATCTCCTTCCACAACTTACATAAGAGACTTGTTTCAAAACAGTCGAAAGAAATGTCACACCTAGACTAGGCATTTAGATTAAAATTAACCAAGATAACTATATCTAATCTTAGTTTAAGTACATTTCAGGCTAATACATTTTACTATTTTACTTGCAAATGATTCATGTACTTGTAATTGATGAAAATGTTTTGAATTGATTATCTCATTTAGGCAAGTATCATCTTGTTCATGTTTGCAAGTAAAGTTTTAACCTGTTGCCTTTGCAAGTCATTCTATATTGCTTCCTTACATGCTTTGGATTTGTGAATGATTATATATTTTGAAAGCATTTCTTGAAAGAAAATTTTATATCTTGCATGTGATATCATATCTTGCTAACATCTTTTGTTTGATTGACAGGGTTACTTGTGTTTCAATTTGAAACACTTCATTTTTCTTGAGCAAGTATTATTTATTTTTAAGCAATATTGAAGGCACTGGTTTTATGTATGTTAATCTTTGATTCATGTGTTGATGGTTATATATTTCATTTCATATTGCTCATTATATTTGTTCATAATCACAAGTAATCCAAATTTGACATCTCCTAGAACCTCACATCCCCCCTTTTTAACTTAGTTTTCCATTTAGGGACCACCCCCTTAGCTTACCTAGGAGAGAGCTTAAACGAAGAGAGAGTTGGGAATAGGTGACAGCCCCATCTCTTAAATTTTCCACCAACCACACCTTGTGGGGTTAAGGGCTTTTCTCACTAACTTAGGTGTGTGCGTGAAGCGGCAACATGCCCCATATTCCACTTGAAGACAAAGTGTCACGTGTCCAGTGACCATTTTTTAGTGGTCTGGGGACTAGCAAAATGAAGGTGAAGGTTGGGGGTAATTAGTAGTTTATGGCTATAAGAGATGATGTAGAGACAGGGCGCTGCTACAAGATGTGCAGTAGAGCACTAGAACACATTCCTCGCTAAGAATGGGTGTTAGCTTTTGTAGCATCGGATGTGTTTTACCCACGAAATTTTGTGGAGAGGCTAGAATACAGGAGATTTCCAAAACCCAAAAATCATTTCTGGAAATTCAGCTTAGAAATGACTTAATTAGATTATTAACCAGTTTTTAAATATTTCCTAAGCCTAAACTTAGGGAACATGGTTAATTAATCAAAATTAATTAAGTCAAGGCGCGAATGATCTAGAAACTCACACAGATCGACTTCAAATTAATCCTGGCCATCGATTAAGATTTAATGTTCGTCGTTGGAGTCTCAACAGAGGATTATAAGAAGAAGTCAATGGGCACTTGGAGAATACACTTGAGAAGTTCGATTTCATGAGCAGATCGATTTCCAAAGTAGTAGCAGTCAGTTGTTGGAGAGAGAGCTAGTAAGATCGAAGCAGTGAGAGAGGGGTAGAGAGTAAAGTCGGAGGAAGGATTCCAGATCCAGTGACTGCATTTGCAAAGAGGCAGAAGAGCGACAAAGAGGTTGATGTAGAGCAACGCAGTAGCCTCTAGAGGCAAAGCTGATTTCGCAGCAGAGACTGGTGTTTTCATTTCCAGAGGTCGGGAAGGAGTCCCAGAGAGCTGCAGAAGAGTCTTCTGGTCAACAAAAGGTAAGACGACTTCATCAGAGTCCATTCCGAAGCAAGCCATCTAGCCAGCTATGCAGAGCAGCCCAGAGGCTAACGCAGAGCTTCAGAAGGCTGAAATTTTGAAGACAACTTGTGTCGGGAGATTCCCTGTGGGGTGAGGAAAATTTCTCTCCAGATTTTTGCCAGTATTTCTCTATAGGATTGCCAGTTTCAGCATCCAGTTGTATTCAGATTATTTCACTACTGCTCAATATTAAAAGTTAAAACCCTCGGTTGTTGCACCGGTTTTCCCAAGTTGGGTTTTTCTGGGGACATTTGTCCAAAAATAATTGTGTTATTTTATGTGTGTGTGCTAGCATTTCTTCCAGCATTTATTCTTCCGCAGTTTTATTTGTGTAGGTTGCAGTGTGATTTATTCAGTGTTTGTTGTAGGAAACAATAAATAAATTGTTAAATTAAATTAACAATTAGGAGAATAATTTCTAGTTGTTGCAATAGGATTCCAGGTTTTGGAATTTTCACAATAGTGATGTGTTAGGATCTCACAAACTGAAGCTCTTCCACCAAACACACCCTTCTAACTAGGGGGAGCCCATATGTCTCTCTAAAACCAGGGATACTCAAGGATTTCAAACCTTACACCAAAGTTGCAGTAGCATTAGATAGAAAAATCACAACATACTTAACTCTAAAAGAACCCCAAAGATTTATATAATAACCCCCAAAGAGATGAATAAATCTCGGCCCTTGATCCACCACCTCTTAATGCAATGCTCCACATTAAAACCCTAAAAATGAGCCAATAGACTCCAAGAAAAGCCACAACCCCTTTTCCTTTTTGTCACATGCTTTTTAAAATCACTTAAAGTACACATAAAAAAGGGGGGGTTGATTGAAGTCTTTTAGCTAGGAGTCACTTAAGTTGCCTAAAAAGATAAGCCACTTAAGTTGCCTTAAAAGATGAGCCAACTTAAAATAACTTAAGTTCACTACAATATCATAAGTCACTTAAGTTGCATAAAAAGATGCACATACAACTTAAGAATACAATTTAGAACAAGCCAAAGACTCCAAAACTCACCCAATGTTGCTCTATGTCCTCTTCCTCTTGGGTAATTCAAGGAAAGAATAACCAAACTACTGCTAATCTTCATGATTTGAGTTGGGGGCATTACATTTTTGCACTACTCAAGCCTATTGTTGCCACATGTGCTTCATCTTTTATGATAATGTTGTCTCTCTCTGTGACCCTTGTTATCGCATGAATTCATACCTGGGATTATCATGGAGAAAATCTTTAACTCCACTTGGTGTGGCCTTGGGGGCAAGTTTCAAGTTGAGTTGTTGTCATTCAAATCTCAACTCCTCCGTCTAGGCTAACTCCTAGCAAATCCAAGGGTGGTGGACCCTACAAAAATAATTAAGGCTTAACAATCTATGCTAGATAAGTTAAGTTCTAGGAGTTAAAATTTAATGATCAAAGATACATCCAAATTAAATTAATATATAAATTGCAACAAATGAATTTAAAGCATCATAATAACAATAACCATCCACAAGTAGAGATTTTGCATAATGGACAAGTGAAGATGAAAAAGAGACCAGTGCCAAATATAAGGTGTTTCAAAAGTAAATAATCCAAACGAAGAAGATAACCTTAAATGTAATGCTTGGAAGTAAATACCCAATAAATAATGCTCAAAAGTAAATGCTTGGAACAAGATGCTTTGTTAAACAAAATGTATGTATGTACTTGAAGTAATGACAATTGCTTCAAAAGATAAACCAGTGTTATAAACTTAGAAAGCAAATGAAATGAAACTCCAAGTACCAATGTTGCAAAATGAATGTATTGGAATGTACTCTTGGTTTATTTTAAAGTTAAGTTAGTGCTAATTAGTTAGTTGCAAATTGAACAAGTTTCAATTAGACTCTTTCCCCATGCCTTATTTTCGCTAGGGTCTCAATCTCAGAATAAGAAGACTTAGGGGGAAAAGGGTCCCTAACTTGCTACTTCAACCAGCAAAGTTGGAGGTAAATCGATTATTGAAAAAACAAATTTGAAAGATTTAAATCAAATCTATAAAATTGTTTGAAGTGTAAAGTAAATGACTAAACTAGGCAGCAAATGAATAAGAGATAGAATTGCAAGAAACAACGACAAGTTAGAGTAGATTGTATGAAGTAAAATTTAGCCCAACTACTCTAATGATCATTATGCTACACTACTTTAGCTCAGCCAAAAATGAAAATCATTCAAGCACCACAAGAGAGGCTTCACAAAATGGGGAAGGGAGGATGCTTAGGGGAAAAATCCCCCAATTCCCTAGAAAAAATGATTTATTTAAGATCCCTCTTATAGGATGAGGGATGGAGAGAGAAATAGTTTACAATGGATTCTCTTTTGGAAAAGGGACTTGAAGAGATGACTTGGAGAAAGAGCCTACAACAAGATTTTCGCAAGGGGATCAAATGTTTTTTCTCCAAAAGGTTACAAGTTAAGATAAATTAAGACTTGTTCCAATGGATCTTCTGGCAAAACCAAAAGAGAAACTCCTTTTACAAATTTACAATGTTTTCCTTGGAGAATCCTTGGGTGAATAAATCCCTTTAAAGGGGTTTTCAAGGTACAAATAATGGTTTTAAAGTCAACAATTCAATGGTAGTTTTTTGGTGCTCCAATCTTCAAAAGTTTGGCACAATCCACCAACACTCCTCCTCTTGGACTGTCACAAGTCTGCAAGAGATCAACAAGTTAATCAGTTAAAAAATACTCAAAAATTTATCTAAACTACTCAAGGTCACTGTCATATAAAATGAAAAAATTTCCAAGTTTAAAAGGTTAGACTTCTATGATATTTTGCTAAGGAAATGACCAAGTGAAATTGGTCTTTCTTGGAAAAATGGATTGCTATTGGGACAGCAATCCAATTAGAGGCCAAAAATACCTGATTTTAAATGAACAAAGAGGAAGGTGAAGGAGTTTGGAGTTGTAAGTGAAGGAAGAAAAGTAAGCCTTGGTGGCTCTAGTTTTCAAAGTTTTGGCACAATTCACCAACACTCCCCCTTGCACTTAAAGGGCATGCAAAACAGATCAGCAAAATTGCAAGGTGAAAGATGCGAAGGGAAATCCTTGGACATCTGCAATATTAGTACAAAATCTCAAAAAAAATCTCTAAACAAATTCTAAGTTTAAATGAATGAAACTCCTACTCTAAAACAACCAAGAAGAGTTGAGTTTAATCAACTCTTTTTGGTTGATTTGTGACTGTTAGGACAGCCAACAATTCAAGCCTTTAGATTGCTAAATTTGACAATATAGCACTTGAGAATGGAACCAAGAGTGATAGTAGATTTTGTGAGAAAGAAGTGAGAGGTAATGGGTTCTTTGGAAGCCCCTTTGAAAGTCCTTGATTCAGGTGGGAATAATGCTTCAAAAAGATGCTTTGAGATGGCTGGTCCAACCAAGGACTTCCCCAACTCCAAGCTTGAGGAACCTGTATCACACTTGAGATCTTGCTCAAACAATTAGTAAGATAGGTGTAACTTGCACAATGAACAAAGTATGCTATTCAACTAAGAATTACATGCAATACTAGATCCTATAATGCAAGATAACAAGAAGATAGCAAACAATTGCTATCTTCTCCTTTGGGCAACAATGCCCCTATCAAGGTCTATGTTACAAATTTGAACAATTAAATTGAAGAAATTCAACAAGTTACTTCAATAGATGCAAGGGAAACCACACAAGATCCTAGATCATGGACCACCAAAGTCTTGTTTTATTATCAAAATTTGTAGCAAAATTACATCAAAATTTCCCTATGTTCTCAGGCTTACTTCATGCCATATGAGGCCAAAATGATCACAATATATAGAGTTTTGGAGAGGCTCAAATAGGCCCAACAAATTCCCTCATTTGGCTGAGCAATTTCCTTGAGTTTGGCTGAGCTAACAGACCCTCATCTCCTACTTATCAGTCCTTTGTTCTCTGCCAAATGTCGCTGCTAGAGGTCCTCGATTAAGCCTGCGTACTCCTCCAATAGTGGTGTGCATCAATCCTCCAAATATAGGCATGTGACAGCCACTTAATCTCTGTCAGGAGGGCATGTGTATGGCTCGATTTGTGGCTGCATGGGACTGTCAAGGTGGCAGCATACAGTCCCTATATGCTTGTTGTGTGTGTCCCTTAATTTCTAGTTAAGGGGAGTTAACAACCACTTTTCCTGCTAACCAAATCTGTCATATCAGTCCAAATCTGTCAGCAAATGTGTGGGTCTGTACAAATGTTACCTGCTTATGTGCACATGGCAGGGAACGAAAGCCCCATTTCTCAATGACCAGGAACTCATAAAAAAATTTGAAGATCAGAAGTTCAACCGGCATTTTTGCCCCTTCGTCTCTCTCCTCTTCTACTTTCTTGTCTCAAAATCCGTACCCCGCAGGGGAATTGTATTAAATGAATGCTGGCATGATGAAATTATGTAACAAACTAAAGCGACTTGGGACTTGGTTACTAAGTGAGTCCACTCTAGAGTGTTTTTTCACGTGACTAATTATTTTCGCTCTTTAGCAATAAATAACTAGTCAAGTTTTTTCACTCATATACCTCCAAAGTTGGAGTGCGACTTAATAACTAGGCCTTGAGTGTGTCCTAATGTCTAGGGTCGATGTATATTACCATGCTATTACCATGCTAGATCATATCCAGTCATACAAAATTTGACTAGGTCTTTCTAGGATTTTTTTTTTAAATAAATAAAAATTCCTGCAAGATAGGATTTCTAAATAATTTTCTATGTATCCCACGGGGCATAGAATAGACGGTGATGGGGTGTACTGTTAAGTCACTCCATGATGTGAAGGTCACTGGTTCAAAATTTCGTGGGCAAAAAGCCAATCATGTTAAGGGTTGGTGTGGCCTAGGCAGGTGTCATCCCTGAGTGATTTTGATGGCTTAGATGCCCTTAGGTCGCGGTTTCTCAAGTCACAGGTCAAGCCTGATGTAATCTTTGATGAACTCAGACCACTTGACAAAAAAAAAATTATGTAATGATGTAAATAAGTGGCCTTAGGAGATGTTGGTGACATGTAGGTGCTCAAAAATCATGCTTAGAGCACCAACATTCTCCTACTACCCACTTTGGGGGTCAAAAAATGATTTTTTCCCATGAAAATCAAGTTTTTCCCAAGGTGAGAATAAAAATGCAAGGAAATTACAAAAAATTAATATGTGGGCACACATTAAAATCAATTTCCAAGTCAGCAGAGGCTAAGTCAAGTGACATGGCATGGAAGTCAAAGTCAAAGTCAAAGTCAAAATTTTAAGTTTTACTTGGCAGCCACATAGGAGGGACGAATTGCTCCTTTCAATTGCCAAAAGAGGGGCCCAAATCCCACTAAATGAGAACCATTTGCAGCTAAAAAGGGTCGAATTCAGTGATAACAAACCCACAAATTTGCTGACAGATTTGGACCGATATGACAGATTTGATTGGCAGAAAAAATGGGAGTTAACTCCACTTAACCCCCTATCCTCTCCATCTGTTTGGCAGCCAGAATTAAGGGACACGTACAGCAAGAATATAGGGATTGTACGATGCCACCCTGACAGTCCCATGCAGCCACAAATCAAGCCACACGTAGGCCCTCCTGATAGAGATTAAGGGGTTGTCACACGCCAGATTTGAAGGACTAATGCACAGCCCTATTGGAGGAGTATGCACGCCTAACTGAGGTTGTCTAATATGTTGATCTGGGATAGCATCGGATGTGCTCTAGCCATGAAAATTGGTGGAGAGGCTAAAGCACATGAGATCTCCAAAACCCAGAAGTGGTTTGAGTAGATTCTAACCGGTTTGGGAGATATTAAAATAATTAATATTTTTAATGGAATTCCTAAGTCGAAACTTAGGAAATATAAAATATTAATGGGTATTAATATAACAATGGGTTAGAATGTTCCAAAAGTCATGGATCAAGCCAAATCTAATCTTAGCTGTTGATTAGAACTTTAATCTCGGTTGTTGATGGACCAATGAAAAAGTATAAGAGGAGGTTTGAAGGTCAGTTGGAGAACACATCGAAATTGATCAGTGAGTTCGATTTTCTGGAGCGGGGTTTGCTGAGAGAAATCGAACAAGTGATCTAACTTGCAGCGAGGGGCAGTGAATACATAGCAAAGAGGCAGAGTTAGTACCAGAGAAACAGCGCAGAGCCTAGAGAGGTTGACGCAAAGGCAGTTGGGTGCTACGCAGAGGCAGCTGGGAGTTGCGCAGAGCCAGAAGAGGCCAGCATGGGTGACACAGAGGGTCTGAGGGCTGACGCAGAAGCTTCAATAGCTACGCAGAGGCTAGCAAAGTTGATGCAAGGCCAAGAGGCAGCGCTGGGAGGATTTTCGTGGGGCAGACTGGGTGCTAGTGATCCGGGAAGGGTGACGCAGTCCCTACAGAGTGACGCAGAGTAGTGGAAGCTGCAATTGTTGTTGTGGGATCGTTCATCCGGTGATTAATCAGCGAGAATATTTGTCTCGAGAGAGAGGTACTACTGTCGAGGGCATTCTCTGTTGGGTGAGCCATTTCTGGCACCCTAGTTGTATTCAGAATTTTCATAATAATAAAACCCTCATATCTGCTGCACCGGTTTTCTCACATTGGGTTTTTCAGGGGACATTGGTCCAAAAATAACGGTGTCACTTGTGTGCTTGTTTTCTTTCAATTGATAATCTGTAGATGTTGATATTGTACTTGTGTTTATTTTCAGTATTTACATGTAAATAACTTGTTAAGTAATTAAACAAGTAGGTGAAATAAACCAGATAGTACAGGAAGAATTTCTAACGGGTTAGACTTAGAAATTTCAACATAATAGCCACATTTCACAGAGAAAAGAGAACTGATATGCAGCGATGAGGGGTTGTCAGCTCAGTCATACTCAAGGAAATTGCTCAACCAAATTGAGGGAATTCGTTGGGCCTCTTGGGCCTCCAAAACTCTATATATTGTGATCATTTGCTCTCATTTGACATGAAGGAAGCCTGAGAGCTTGGGTAAATTCTGATGTAATTTTGCTACAAATTTTGATAATAAAACAAGACTTTGGAGGTCCATGATCTAGCATCTTGTGTGGTTTGCTTGGTTCACATATTGAGGTAACTTGTTTAGTTTTTCAATTTAATTGTTCAATTTGTAAATTAGGCCTTGATAGAGGCAGTATTGCCATTGCTATCTTCTTATTATCTGTATTCTAAGGTCTAGTATTGCATGTATTTCTCAGTTGAATAGCATGCTTACTTTGTTGATTGTGCAAGTTACACCTATCTTACTAATTGTTTGAGCAAGATCTCAAGTGTGATACAGGTTCCTCAAGCTTGGAGTTGGGGAAGTCCTCAGTTGGACCAGCCATCTCAAAGCATCTTTTTGAAGCATCCAAAGAACCCATTACTTCTCACTTCTTTCTCACAAAATCTACTATTCCATTCTCAAGTGTTATGTTGTCAAATTTATAAATCTAAGGGCTTGAATTGTTGGTTGTCCTAACAGTCACAAATCAACCCAAAAGAGCCGATTAAACTCGACTCTTCTTGGTTGTTTTAGAGTAGAAGTTTGATTTATTTAAACTCAGAGTTTGTTTAGAATCCTTTTTTGAGATTTTGTACTAGTATTGTGGATGTCCAAGGATTAGTCTTGGCATCTTTTACCTTGCAATTTTTCTTATCTGTTTTGCAGGCCCATAAAGTGCAAGGAGTTTTAGTGGATTGTGCCAAAACTTTGAAAACTAGGGCCTCCAAAACTTACTTTTCTTCCCTTCACTTACAACTCCAAACTCCTTCACCTTCCTCTTTGTTCTTCATTTAAAATCAAGCATTTTAGGCCTCTAATTGGATTACTGTCCTAACAACAATCCATTTTGCTAAGAAAAACCAAGTTTAATTGGTCATTCTTAGGCAAAATATCATAGAAGTCTAATCTTTTAAACTTAGAATATTTTCATTTTTATATGATAGTGACTTTGAGTAGTTTAGATCATTTTTTATTTTTTCTAATGAATTAACTTGCTAATCTCTAACAGACTTGTGACAATCCAAGAGGAGAGAGTTGGTGGATGGTGTCAAACTTTGGAAGACTAGAGCACCAGAAAACTACCATTGAATTGCTAACTTTAAAACCATAATTTGTACCTTGAAAACCCCTTTAAATTGTTTTATTCACCCAAGGATTATCCAAGGAAAACATTGTAATTTTGTAAAAGGAGTTTCTCTTTTGGTTTTGCCAAGAGATCCATTGTAACAAGTCTAAATTTCTCTTAACTTGTAACTTTTGGAGAAGAGCATTTGATCCCTTTGAAGGAATCTTGTTGTATCTTTCTCCAAATCATTTCTTCAAAGTCCCTTTTCCAAAAGGGACATATTGTAAACTCTTCCTCTCTCTATCCCTCATTTCTATTAGAGGGAGCTAATAAAGAAATCATTTTTTCTTGGGAGTTAGGGGATTTTTCCCCCTAAGCATCCCCCCTTCCCCATTTGGGGAAGCTTCTCTTGTGGTGCTTGAATGATTTTCATTTTTTGCTAAACTAAAGTAGTGTAGCATAATCATCATTAGAGTAGTTGGGCTAATTTTCACTTCATACAATCTATTCTAACTTGCAATTTACTTGCTTTTTGCAATTTTATCTTATTTATTTGTTATCTAGTTTAGTCATTTACTTAACACTTCAATCAATTTTATATGATTTGATTTAAATCTTTCAAATTTGTCTTTGCAATAATCAATTTACCTCCAGCTTTGTTGGTTGAAGTAGAAACTTAGGGACCCTCTTCCCCCTAAGTCTTCTTATTCTAAGATCGAGGCCCCAACAAGGATAAGGCCTGGGGAAAGAGTTCAATTGAAACTTGTTCAATTTGCAACTAACTAATTAGCACTAACTTAACTTTAAAATAAACCAAGATTACATTCCAATACATTCATCTTGCAGCATTGGTACTTGGAGTTTCATTTCATTTGTTTTCTAAGTTTATAAAGCTTGTTTATCCTTTTGAAGCAATTGTCATTACTTCAAGTACATACATACATTTTGTTTAACAAAGCATCTTGTTCCAAGCATTTACTTTTAGCATCATTTATTGATAATTTACTTCCAAGACATTACTTTCAAAGTTATCTTTTCACTTGGAATATTTACATTTGCAAACACCTTATATTTGGCACTGGTCTATTTTTACTCCATCTTGTCCATTATTGCAAAATCTCTACTTGTGGATGGTCATTGTTATTATTGTTACCACAAAATTTAGCAAGCTTTGGAAACGGATACTCTATAAGGAAAATAACTAGACTAAGTGCTAACAATGGGACAATGGCCAACTGTCACCACAGCCAAGGTCCCCTACTCTTTATGGATTTTCACTGATGGGAGGAGTCTCGGTAAGATAATAATCACTTTTAATAGATATAATAATTCTGGAGTGACATGTCCATGGTACATCCATCAAATGGAAGATGGCATGTGATATAATGATGGAACAGAGTGGGGCATCAGGGGGAGGCTCCAAGCCACATGCCATAGTACAAGGGTAGTTATAATGAGGGAAGCCCACACTTGGGTGCATGAATGTAGGAGGGAGCAATCGTGGTACATGAGTTACCCTGGCCTTTGTTTTTCCACCCTTCTTCATACGAAAACATGAAGCTCATGATGAGAGCATGAAGTGCATAATATAGCAATGAAAACCCCTTTAGGGTTGGGTAGTTCCTCGCCACCAAGGGTTGGGACAATCATGTGTTCCTTAGTGATGTAGGGGGCTCATATAGGGGCCCTAGAAACCATGGTGATGGCCATAATGATAGGGGGTAGAGCTCATGTTGGTTTTTGCCCACACACTAAATATGTATGTCTTGGCCATCTTTTTCATTTTATAGTGCTTTTCTTGTTGATAGTGGCCAAATTATGCTTTTAATTTTCTTTTCAATTGCATCAACCTCTAGGGCATCATTCCAAGCCTGACCCAAAGTGTGGACATTGGGAAGGGGAGGCTAACTCCTTGTGGACCCAATGGACAAATGTGGACCCGGATGCGAAAAATGTGAAAAGGGGTTATAATGAGCGGAGGGGAATGATGTATGTGGTGTTAGGAAGCGAGACCACGCAACCAAGATCAGGATTTCCCATTTAGTGGTACCCCTAAAGCTAGTACCCCATAAAAGAGATCCCACAAGACTAGGATACAAGGTTAACCATCAAATTGGACAAGGGGACAAGAGTACAAAGAAAGCCCATTCTTTCTGTTGAACCCCCCCACTAATCCATGTGCAGGAGTGTCCATGATAGAGGTAAGCAAATACACCCAACTACATAATGAATAGTCATACCTTCAGGTTGGAAGGCCCACTTTCAAACATACGATCACAACAGATGGGCAAGGAATCATAATGGTTGGCTCAGGTCACAGAGATGGTGGCACATCAAGCTATCTATTGCCTGCAAAGGGTTGTTGGTTGTTGGCTGAGGACCATCTAGGAGAAAAAATTCTCCTAAGGGCATGATGAATAAAGCCATGTAACAGGCCTAGGGTGTTGAGACTCGATCAGCAAGTGAGTACACCTTGGAGAGCTTTTTTTACTTGGTTAAGTATTCCCGCTTTTAGCAACGAATAATTTTCTATGTTTTTTCACTCACCGCATACCCCAAAGCCAAGGTGACGGTTTGAAGGTTGAGCCCCTAATGCATCTTAGTGTCTAGAGTCAATGTATATTACCATGCTAGTCATCTCTTAAATTTCGCTAAATTTGACTAGGTCTAAGTAGGATTTTTTAATAATTAAAAATTCCCGCAAAACGGGATTTTTAATTAATTTCTATGTAATGATGCAAATAAGTGACCTTAGGTAATGTCTGGGGTGTGTGACTACTTGAAATTTATCCTCAAAGGCCCAGCATGAACTTAGGACCCACTTTGAGGGTCAAAAAATGACTTATTACCCCTCAAAATCCATTTTTTCTAATGTTAGTGGCAAAAATGAGAAAAGATTAAAAAAAAATCAATAATTGGAAAAATTTAGAAATTTTTCCAAAGTCAAAATAAGTCAACCAAGTGACAAGGAAAATTGAGGGGAAGTCAAAGGTGATGTGGCAGCCCTATGGGGCACACCAGATGAAGCCACAACTCATGTTCAAAGTCAAAGTACCAAATAAGCAAGGCAAAAAGGGCCACGAGTTCATAAGGCACAACGAAAATGTTTGAAGATCAAATATGATTTAATTCAAACATGGTATAATTAAAGTTTGGACTTTAATAAAATGAGTGGGGAATGGAACCCACTCACTCTCCATGGTCTACATACAACCAACACAAAGGATAAAAATGCACATGTAAAATTGAAATATTAAGGCAGCCAACAAGAGGAACTTCCATGGAAATTTGTGGGCAAATAGTCAACATCGTTGAATCCAAAAAATCAAGGATTGTCTCCACATCACTCCAAGATGGCAAATTGCTTCAATTAATATGTAGTTGTCCTCTACACTAATCAGACAGAAAAGAATGTGCCAGTTAACAGCTAAACGTTGCCAATCACCTACAGGTAATACGCATGCCAATTAAAAACTCCATGCACAGTTAACAGCAGTTTACATGCAGCAACAAGGGAACAACGTTTGGCATTTGAGAAAAGTCTCAAGGCATAGATTTCTGGGTGAGGATTCATTGGGAGTTTGTCACCCTTAATACCTACTCAATGTGGACACATGGCAGCTCAAACAACTCGTACTCCTTGACTTTGTGATATGTTGTCTCTTGAGGGAGTATGCATGGCATTTTTCAGTTGCTTGGTTCTCACACTTGGCTGGGCTCTCACCACTTGAAACTTGACTTGGTCTTTGGGATTGTCATCAAGCTACATCTGTCACTTGGTTTCTCCATTGGGATTGGCACCCATAGTTCTTTTATATGAGCCATTGGCTCTCATTCTACATTCATGTTATGAGCTATTGGACTTGTGGAAACTCTGACATTTTGTACTTGCAATTTGCTAATATAATAAAAGACTTTCGAGCATTTTTGGTGGTGTTCGCTTGGCATTTTGAGGTGATATCCTTCCATAATCTTGTTATTATGCTTCCATTTTCTTGCATATTTGAATGTTGTTAGCTTATATTTGCCATATATTTTGGATTGATATGTGCAGGCTATCTTGCACATATCCTTGATTTATTTTTTGGAGGAATATTTGGTCTATCTCATCCATTGTGTTGCTTTAATCCATTTGCAAGCTGATATTTGCTTCAAGTGTGTAGGGAGAAATCTATTTGAATTTATGTATAAGAATCCATTTGGGCATGAGAGAAGTCTCAACTCACTCCCGATTCAAAGTGGCTCAAGACTCATCAATTTTCACTCCAAGTCTTTCATCCAAATAGGAGCAAGAGGGGATTGTCCCTTTCTCATTATCTACTTGAATCATCCATTTATTTAAATTACATGTTTCTTTGATCTAGAACTTTCAAGATTACATAAGCTACTTAAATAGTGTCGGTCTTCATAATTGTACTTGAGTCATGATGTAATATATTTGTCAAAAGAAAAATTTATTATTAAATAAATTGACTTATTAAAGCATGGGTTTCATGCTTGGGTCAATGTTCAATAGGTCAAAGCACCCATTGAGTGCTCTAGGATTTTTTGAGTCAAATTTATTATGTAAACCCTTCTTGGGATCATTTATCTTAGTCATGTTGAACCCTCCATCCATCAACAGCTCAAGTTGGCCTCAAAATTGGCTCTATTTTCATCCTCTACAAGTCGGCCTATCAACCATTCATGTCGGCTCAATTTATATGCAAAAACAACTATATATACCCTAGTAAACTCGGCTCATTTGGAGGATAATAGTCTCTGCAATCTGAAGAAGAAGAAGTGTGAAGAGAAGAGTTTACCACTACAAGTCGAAGCTATTGTTGAAGGTTATCATTGCAAGGCTGAAGGTCTATTACAAGTCAAAGTTATTACAGGACTATGACTCTATTGCAGAAATGAAATTGTTGCAGAACAAAGATTGAATTGCAGGAGGAATTTGTATTTGGTTAGCTTGATGGATGGAGGGGTAAAAGTTTGTGTCAAAGGTCTTGGTTGTCTCACTTTGATTTGAATCTACGAAGAGTTCTTCAGTGGGTTTTGCCCTACCAAGGGGTTTTCCCTGGCTGTGTGTGCCTACATCTTGAGTCCTCCTTTGTTTATTGAGTGGCATTAGTCTTGATGATAAGAACAAGATAAATTGTAAGAAGAACTAATAATGAAATATCACAAGAGCTTGGTTCATTTGTGTAAGGGCAGGAAGAAGGTCAACAAAAGCTACAAGGCATCAAGGAGAACCTAAATACCTAGAACCGAGCCCCTAAAGGCTTCAAACCAAGATTCTGGGCACATCTAGAAGCCCTAGTCACTGTGTTAAGGTCGCAGGTCTGAGGAGAAAAGACTGAAGGTTTTGAGAGGCTCATAAGTCCTGATTTGAAGCACCAATAGGCTAATCTGATAGTCTATAGAAGGTCGAATTCATTAATAAAAGAACCAAAGTCCTGGGCATATTCCTTAAAGTTTGAAATCATCATTTAAGGAAACTGAAATCTCTGTGTTACCACAGAGACCCGAAATTTCTGAGTATATTATTTTTGGTGGATTCTTTTAAGATCTCCAAGATATTTATTGAAGTCTGCAAAAGGAAACCGAGACTCACCTGTTGATTTCTGGTAACATCGGATGTGCTTTCAAATTTTGCAGGAGACTTGGGCACATGTATTCCAAATAACTAGAAAACGTTTTGGGAAATTCCACCCGAAGACAGTTTTATTAAAATAATTAATTATTTTTAATGGGTCCCTAAGTCTAGACTTAGGAAATAAAAATAATTAATGGGTATTAAGCTAACTGTGGGTGTAACTTCTAGAAGAACGCGAGGATCAAGCAGAAATGATCTTAGCCATTGATTAGCTTCTAATCTGGGTTGTTGAATGTCAACGAGAAGATTATCTAAGGAGGCTTGAGGGTCATTTGGAAAATACACCGAGAGAGTTCAGAAGATCGAATTTCTGAAGCAAAGTAGCTGCCAGAGAGAGATTCGAAGTGAGCTTTTGCAGTGAGTGGTAGGGATAGCATCCGAAGGGAAATCTTTCCCAGTCGAAGGATACTCAGCTGTTAAGTTATGGTATGTTCTATGCTTATAACAGTTTACTTCTTTTTCATATTATATTCCACAGATTAGCAATCACATATACATAAAGTAAAGTGCAGATAGAACATTAAACAATCGACAGAAAACAAGCCAAGACAAGAGACACAAGAATGTGGCGGCTAGCCAGGGACAAACCCCACAATGTGTGGGGAAACCCTTTGATCAAATCTTTTTTTATCTTCAATAATTCAACAGAGAGAAATAGTACAATAAATCTGATTCATATCAGCAGTAGAAAACCCTAGATCAGTAGCATCAGCATTAGCAACTTCATTATCAAACTAGAGCAGACCATATCTCACAAACCGACAGTCGGATTGACTTCATTCCACCACCAAAAGTTTCGGCTTCCATAGGAGGTTCAGATGAACCTACAGGGCAGTTCAGATGAGGAGATCTTCTAGGCCACACAAGTCAATCTTTACTTCTGCAGTTGCAGCTTCAGTTTCAGCAATTTCCGGCTTCAAACTAGGGCAGTCGATATCTTGCAAACCGTTCGTCGGATTGACTTCATTCCACCACCAAAAGTTTCGGCTTTCAAAGGAGGTTCAAATGAACCTACAGCGCAGTTCAAAAGAGGAGATCTTCTAGGCCACGCAAGTCAATCTTTACTTCTGCAGTTGCAACTTCAAATTCAACAGCTTCCGGCTTCACATGTGTGAGAGAGAGAGACCCATTTCAGCGCAGTAGAGAAGAGACTCATATCTGCGCAGTAGAGAGAGAGAGATGTGATGAGATGAGTGAGTCCAAATGACGAAAAGTCCTCTTATATTTATACACAACGTTGGTGGGTGAATAGATGCGACTGTTGGGCTTCTGAGCCTACATGAGTTGTAGGTCGGCTTGATAATAATTCCATAATCCAAATAAATTCATATCTCCATGAATACTTATCGGAATTGGATGATCTTTATATCAATCCTACACCTCTCGACGAGAGGAATCTAATAAAAATATTATTAGCCATGAATAAGATGACCCACATGAAGTTTTGCCCTGGTTGCCAATTTTAACACTCCCTCTCAACCATAGAGAACTTCATCTGCAATCTGTCTATCGGTCGTTACTATTCATCCATCAAATGCACTGCCTTGTACAGCCTGACCCTTGCCCTGCTCTGCTCTATTTTGCCTGTTCTGCTTTGTCTTGTTCTGCCCTGCACTGATCTGTACTGTTTTGTTCTGTTCTACTCTGCTCTTGCATTGTTCTGTTCTACTCTGCTTTTGTCTTGTTCTGCCCTGCACTGATCTGTACTGTTTTGTTCTGTTCTGCTCTGCTCTTGCATTGTTCTGTTCTACTCTGCTTTTGTCCGAATTATGAAGAAGAAGAAATGATCGAGGATGTATCATACTGACTCAAAGTCAGTCTCAGAGTATGTACCACTAGTCCCAGACCAGTCTCAACCAACCCAAAGTCAGCGTCATAGTGAGTACAACTCCAATGGTCCCAGACCAATATCATCCTCCACTGACTCAAAGTCAGTCTCAGAGTATGTACCACTGATCCCAGACCAGTCTCGACCGACCCGAAGTCAGCGTCATAGTATGGTACAACTCCTACCACTGGTCCCAGACCAGTATCATTGATCCCAGATCAATGGAGGTCATCCTAGCGTAGGGAGTACGGTAGTTACAACAATGCGTCCATCGGTACTACTATGGTCCCTAACTTCATTTCCCTGCTCATTGATCAAATGAGAGGTACTTCCCATGAGTCCCAGACTGCATGGGTAGGATGCCTCGACAGGAGAACTAATCAATCCTGTCCTCACAGGAGAACACATCAATCCTGCTACAATCGCCGTGGAGAACACATCAATCCAGGCTGCCATGGAGAACACATCAATCCAGGCCTCACAGGAGAACTAATCATCCTGCTACACAGGAGAGCGAATCATCCTGTTCCACAAGAGAGCGAATCATCTTGTCCCACAAGAGAGCGAATCATCTTGTTCCAGTGTGCACCACCAGGGGAGGGTGAGTCACCCTGTGGCCATATGTTGCTCCAGTAGGAACCGCAAGCCCTCAGAGCTCCCAGAGCTCAATGTATGCAACATGCAGGACCCTTGTACAAGGGTTTCTTGCCGACTCCAAGTCGTTTGGGAAAATCACAGATTGGATCTTTCCTCGGGGCTTTGACAAGGTGTATCAACCTGTACATCATCTTAATGTGATGGAGCTTCCTTGCTCATCGACTTACCATATCCCAGATGATGTCTATCTGCTGGAGCAATTGACGAATACGGGATTCCTCAATAATCAAATCCCACCTCTGGTTGTTACAGAGAATCACAGTGGTATCCAATGTAAATCCAAACAGCTCACTGAAGAGCTTTCGCAACCAGATTGCCTCACATGAGGTTATGCTAGCAACAATATATCCTGCTTCGGCGGTGCTCAAAGCCACCGACTTCTGCTTCCTGCTCATCCAGGATATCGAAGCAAATCCCAAGGTTAAACAGTACCCAGAAGTGCTCTTACGGTCCACCACACTCCCTGCCCAATCAACATCAGTATATCCAAGTAGTCTCACATCTCCGGCAGTGTATCTTAATCCATGAGAGGTTGTGTCCTGAAGACATCTTAGAAGATTCCTGGCATCAATCCAATGAAGCTCAACCAAATATGAGCTTACAATGCTAACTGCAAAACATATGTTCGGATGGAGGTTCACCAAAAACATCAATGCGAATGAGTTTTCGAAACTCAGAGGCATTTCCCAAGTCTGGTCTGACATCACTACCATATAACTTCTAAAAGTTAAGATCCTCGAGGTAGTCACAGGCTTGCAGTCCATCATACTGAATCTTTCCAATATATTTACCACATATTTTCCTTGAGATAGGAAAATTTCCCCTTGGCTTCTGCCACACTTCAAGTCCTTGGTCCTTCATTTCAAATTCAGAAGCCATCTCCCTCTTACATTTGTGAATGAGAGGGTTTGCACCTGTTAGAAAGAGGTCATCCACATACAACACCAGTATGAGAGGCTTGTCATCTTCAACCGTAAAGTAAAGGTTAGGATCAGCTTCACTCCTAGTGAATCCCAGCTTCATCAAGTAGCTATCGATCCTCTCATACCATGCTCGGGGTGCTTGCTTCAGACCATAGAGAGCCTTCTTCAACCTGCATACATGAGATTTTCAATCATAAATCTCAAATCCTTCAGGTTGCTCCACATAGACCTCTTCTTTGATAGAACCATGCAAGAACGCGGTCTTAACATCCATCTGATGTAGGTTCCATCCTTGTGAAGCCACAAGGGCTATGATCAAGCAGATGGTCGTATATCTGGCAACAGGTGCAAATATCATAGTCTATACCTCCCTTCTGGGATAAACCACGAGCAACAAAATGAACCTTATACTTTTCCATACTTCCATTTGCTGCATGCTTTATCTTGTAAAGCCATTTTGAAGTAACAATTGTCTTGTCCAGGGTCTGGGAACTACTTCCCAGACATCATTCTCCATAATAGACTCATATTCTATGGTCATAGCATCCTTCCATAGTTAATGCTTGATGACATCTGAGAATGATGAAGGTTCATTTTGTATGATCGTGCTCATGATGGTCAGGTATCCTTGATACCTATTAGGTTTCTTACTTTCACGAAAGGTTCCTCGGGGTGCAGCATGTCCTTCAGCATCATCAAGTAACCCCTTAAGCCATGAAGGCCTCTTCCTAGAAGAGGAAGGCTCATATGGAGGAGGATCAATCGGATCCATGGGTTCTTCTACATCAGGCATTGATTCATCATCCTTTTCTTTCGGTTCCCTGGTGTCGGCTTCTTGAGAGCTCCTCAAAGTCGGAAGATTGATCACCTTGCTGAGAGCCATATCTTCGTCAAAGGTGACATCATGACTAATTATGACTTCCTTTTGACCGGCTACATAGATTCTATAGCCTTTAGTATTTTCACCATAGCCCACGAAAATTCCCTTCTTTTCAGATGCTCCCAATTTATTTCTTTTCTCTTTCGACACATGAAAGTATACAGGGCTTCCAAAAATTTAAAATGAGAAACATCAGGTTTCTTACTGGAGAATTTTTCTTCAAGAGTCTTGGAACCCAATGCTTGATGAGGGCATCGATTTTGTACGTATACGGCAGTGTTTGCAGTTTCAGCCCATAGAAACTTTGGAAGTCTTTGATCATGTAGCATGGCCCGGACAGCTTCCATCATCGTGTGGTTCTTCCTTCCCACGACACCATTCTGCTCACGAGTATGTGGTGTAGTAGTCTCCTTCTTATGCCAACCTCAGGTGTGCCCGAGTAAACCAATGGTAATATATCGGAGGTCTTGCTTTGGCTTGAGGGGAATGGTCCCCTTTTGAGCTTTCCTAAGGCACATCCCGGACATAAACCTTCTTTCTCTACTTGGAATTCGGGCATCTCTGTTACCATCTGTC